>CM060935.1:164691384-165941384 GCA_030765085.1 Allium cepa
CGGTACTTCTTTTTCAGAACGTTCTTCTTCCGCCATCCCGGCCCGCGCTCTGGCAAGCTGCTCCTTACCCTTGGCAAGAGCGGCACGGGCTTCGTCATCAAGATAATGCTCTTCAAGGGCTGACTCAGCATATCCAGCACCTTTACCACCGAGCATATCAAGTGCTGTCTCCCAAACTTCAGCCAGTGTGATTTCATACTTGGGGCCTAGAAAGGCAAGGCTTCCACGCCCCAAGACGCTGTGCAAATAGAAGTCGAATAATGTTGAGCTGACGCTGTTTTTAGTCGCCTCGTGAGATTCTTCAGCTGCGATTCTGCCAGTGACAGCCTCATCACGCTCCCTTTCAGTTTTGGCAAGCTGAAGCTTAAGCATTTGTATCTCCGCCTCCTGGGAGTTGTTTTTCTTTCGGAGCTCAGCAATATCAGTAGCATAGCCTTCACTGATTCTTTTTTGTACTTCTAGCCTGTCTTCGGCATCCCTTTGGCTAGCGTGAGCGTCTCTCACTTGTTTCAGAAGCACTTCTTCTTTTTGGGAATAGGAAGTAGAGGAAGCAGCAAGTTCATGTTTCAATTCCTCGACTTTTGCTTCGAGCTCCTCATTGTAAGAAGTAATGTTCCTCATCTCGGTGTCGTGTTGCTCAACGACCTTTTGCCATTCGGCCTTATCGTTTTCCATAGTAAGCATGGCCTCTATGTTGGCACGGTTAACTCTTTGAAGCTCATCGACAAGCTTCTGCCAGTTTGACATCCTCTCGATATCGAGCTTGACTGCATCAAGATTGCGCAACATAGCAGACTTGTCGATGAGGACCAAGTCTAGGTCGAACCTCACCCCCTTAAGGCACCATTGAGGAAATCGGCTCTGCAGAGTGGCAGGACCCGGTCCAACTTGAAATTTGGGCCTGTTAATTATCGTTTGAATATCTGATTTCCCAAGAGCGGGAGAGTCAGAAGGGATGTCGAGTGAGGAAGGAATAGTAACTTTCTCAGGAGTAGTAGAGGCCTGCTTTTCACTGTGACGAGCTCGTTTGCTTAAGTCTTCACTCATGTGACCTTTTCCTCGATCGTCATGAGATTTTCTCTTGTGAGAGTCATCGCCTTTTTGCCAAGAATCATGGCGCTCTTCTCTCTCCCTTCTTTCACGATGTTCTTCTTCAGTTCTCCTTTCATGAGCCTTTCGGGCAGCCCTCTCTTCATCCGACTCTCTGTAGGAAGGAAGGTAACGCCTGTAATCATACTGGCTACGCCTCCCGTAGCGCTGGAAATCGTCATAATACGAGCCGCTGCGCCCCATAGGAGAATCTGGAATTAAAATAATAAGCTTTAGAAATCTTTAAAGTGCAAGAAGATAAGTGCATAGAAGTGATGAGAAATTCTAAGTGTGTGTGTTGTGCAAACTACGCGCATTAATCTACGAACCACTCTTTATTTGGGGAGTGGTTGTGGGTGTAATAGTTAACGTCAACTCTTGAGTCGACGACGGCTGTTGCAAAATAGAAGTAGCTTCAACTACTGAAGAAGAAATCCCAGCAGTAGTAGGGTCATCTTTGAAGATCTCTTGTGAAGTAGCGAAGAGGTCGTTCAATCCTTCGAAGGTATCGTCCCTGCTTTGCTTGACAGGACTGGATTTCTTAGCCTTTTCACCAGATTCTTGTGAATGGTGAGAGGATCCCTGAGGCTCTTCTTCCTCGATAACCGGAGCAAGTTTATCAGATGGCTCCGCAACATCGACAGAAGTGGAGCACTTCACCAACGAAGATTCAGGAGTCTTTATCGGAGAATCGGGGACTTCCGTTGGAACTTCATGAGCATGCATAGAGCGAGAAGTGTGTAGAAGCCCATGTTGATGTAAAAATTCATCCCTCAACAGAAATTTTATGCTCCTCTCTTCTGTGGCCACGGCACTCAACCTCTCAAAAACTTGCTTGTGAATTGGGTCTCTAGAGGGGAGAGGAAGTGCTGAAAGGAACAAAGAATGAAATTAGCAACTGAAAGTTCGGATCTCGAAAAAGTTTCAAAACGGAGAAAATAGAAACACTAATCTTACTTCCTACTCTCCAGATGGCATAAAAGCCTGAGGGACAGCGGGCAAAGAAAAACTGGTTCAAAAATCCATGAACGCTTTCAGTAAGATCGGAAATGAGCTTGCGGTTTCTGGCACTTCTCACAATAATAAGGGAAGGATGATCTTTGCTCTTTGCAAACGAGCACAGATAACGAATTTCTTCAAAACTCGGTAGGCGATCAAGGGTTCTTCTGAACAAAACACATAACCCCGTCAAGATGGCATAGCCATTGGGATGAAGTTGAAACGGAGAGATTGTCAACCGAAGGAGAAGAGTTCGAAGGAAGTCGTTAAAAGGAGGAATCACCCCACTTAAGCACATTTGGCGATTGACTGCAACAAAGCCATAGGGAGGATTGTCAGCAGTATCACTTGGCCCAGGGAGAAGAACATCACTTTCAGCAAAGCCAAATTGAGTGCGCAGCTGGACAAACGCCCTCGAAGTTAGAATAGTCGGGGTTCTCTCCGGAGGATTCTCTATGGGAACAGCTATCGGAAAAGTTTCTTCCTCTGGAGTTACCACTTCTTCTTCTCGGTGGGAAGTCATTCTACATAAACAACTGGGTATTCAAACATGAAGGTGCACGTTTCCTAAAGTGTGTGAAGTGTTGTGTAAAATCAATCAAGCAGTGAACAAATATAACTGGAATGAAAACTAGCAAGCATTCGTTAGTTATGAAATTCAGGGACTATTGTTTTAAGCCTAAATATGCAAGTAAGATGTTGATGCAGATAAATCAGTTCAGATTATTGATACTTTGCATTAATGTTTAACTTTAATTGATTGATTCACAAACATTTCATGCAATATAGTTAAGTTGCTCGTCTTGTCTTTACTAATCTGTCATCTGACGTGGGCAGTCAATGGCAGTATTTTCGCCTTGGTTTTCTTTGTTTGTCATTTTCAGCAGGTTAGCAGCTTATAAGTTAATGCGGCCTGTGAAATAATACAATGAGATTCAAGCAAATTTAAAGTTGGGGCAGTTCAAAATTCAGGCAACTTAGTTAGGCAGTTCGAGTCAGAAATTCAAAGTGGATCTATGCTCTCAAAAAGTCAGCATGCCCAAAGCCTAAGTGTTAACTCGGCAGCGGTTTAAGAGCCAACTCGGCAGCGGTTTAAGGGCTTAGCTCGGTCACGACTTAGGGGTTAACTTGGCTGCGGTTCAAGGTTAAATCAGTAGAAGGTTAAATCGGCAGATTTCCCCAAGTATTAAGTCGGCTACGGTTCAAGAGTTTTTCGCGAGATAAGGCTAGGTCGGTAGCGGGTCAGAGCCTAAGCATTTTTATTTGGCAACTCAGTCCTCTAGGTCGCAAGAGAGAGATAAGAATGTAAGCTCCGGTCCGAAAGACAGGAACTTTTCCAAGTATTAACTCGGTCACGATTCAGGCCTTAAAGTTTAAATCGGCAAGTGTTCTTCAAGCACTATCTCAGCCACGACTTAAGGTTGCTAAGAGCCAGGTCGGCTAAAGGATAAGCCACCCAAAATCACTGACTCTCTCCCGAACCAACATCACACTCCATCTACCCATTAACCCGATAACCATTCCTTCAACAACAGCCTTCATTCATGCTATCAAATCACACAATACAACAGTTCGAAGTTGTCACAAATCCAATACCCTGCCATCAGAGATCATCGAGCCTAAGGTGATAAGTCACCTTCGTTGTATCAGCGGTCATCTGAAGCCGAATTGAGCAACCTAGGCTTCATCAGCTATGAACGTGATGGGATTCGTGATGAAGCATCATATAGGGAGGCGGTTCGAGTTTAAGCAACAGAATTCACGAATCAATAGCGATCTACGGTCGAAAAAAGAATGAAATCACTTACGTGATGAATAGCAGATGTTTTCAGTAGTTGATTGAAATTAAATCGCCTTTTTTGGAGCTCGGAAGATTTTTAATGGCGGAATCGAAGAAATAGGTAATGAAAAGGAAGAAGAAGATGGATGTTTTATACCTTACAGTAGGGAGAACCGAAGCGGCAGATGCGGTCTAACTGTTGGGTCGCGTACGACCTACCGACCTAAGAGGGGACGGGTTAAGGACTATCGAAGCACACGACCTAACATTCAGGCGTATACTTCGAGGGGCAAATGTTAACTCCGCCTCGACCATGACTTACCGACCTAACAGTTAGAAGCATGCCGACCTAAGGCCTAAGGGTATGCCGACTTAACACTTTAACAAGGCTACCGACTCAACTGGTTGCCGACCTAACTGCCTTATCAGGGAGACCGACCTAAGGCACGAAGGGATACCGACCTAAGGAGCTTGAGTAGCATGCCAACTTAAGACTCGGAGAGGTGCCGACCTAACAGGCTAAGGAGATGCCGACTTAAGGCCCAAATGGATACCGACTTAGGGCTAAACAGTTGCCGACTTAAAACTTAACAAGATGGCTACCGACCTAAGATAGCTACCGACCTAAGACAGAAGACGACCTAACCATCCAGAGAATTTACCGATCTAACCACTTAGGACAGGGACAAGATCATGAACTACACCTAAGTCGCGACCGACCTATGACCTATGTTAAGTCGTTCACGACCCAAGGCCACTGAATATAAGTCCGATGCCACATTACTGAGAAGAGGTGGTGTTGACTCGGAGGCGACCTTAGACCGGTCACGACTCAACTTAAGTCGGCTGCGTCTTAACTTGAGTCGGCCGCGGTTTAGGACTTGGCAAATTTCAGAATCAGAACTCTCTATAAATAGGCACCCATCTCCAACATTCAAAGGACTTTTTTGGCGCATTCTCTTCACACACCGTTACCTTGCTGCATTGAGAACTTCATCAACACTTAGAGATTCCAAGATTAGAGGAATACATCAAAGAAATTCACGAAGAAACCACACATCTTCAACATGAATATAAGAACTTTAATCGACATTGAAGCTTAAGACTTGTTCCAAATCACTTGTAACTTGAAGTGTATTGTACTTGAGAAGAATTGTATCAGTTTGTAACGGGATTATTAATAAAAGTACTTAGAGTGGACGTAGGCTATACCCTTAAGCCGAACCACTATAAAATTGTTGTTGTTTACTGCTTTTCTGCTATTACTTGCTTGTAATTCTTTCCCGATCTATCGGGTGGTGCTTTCACAACTACACTTTACATACCGGGGTGCTAGCGTTCACATTTTAGCGTTAACAAATAATATATTTATAAAACTATTTTGGTTATATTATATAAATTTTAAAAGTGTTTAAAGAAATTCTTTAATAAAGGATTTATATTTGAAACGATCAAAAGGTAATTTAACCGATAAATAGTATTTCAATAAAATTCTGGCTCCGTTCCTTTTCGAGGATGAAAAGGTTCTAAAGGGGTTGGAATGTGATATTCTGGAATTTGAAGAAATTTAAAATGTGATAATCTCCTTTATTTATTATTTTAAATTGGTAAAATTGTTATTTTTCAAACAATAATAATAATGTGATGTTTTTAAATATAGATAAATTGATTTTAATTAGAATTATTATTTTCATATTTAATAATGTGTTTGTTTAAATTAATATATATATTTGAGTTGATTTCAAATTGGAATTTTAAATTTGAATTTGAATGTGAATTTGGATTTAAATTTGAATTTAAAGGATATATATCTTAAAAATATTTTGGATATAAAAATATATGAATAAGGTTTTTCTTAAAATAAGATTTATTTTATATTATTCTCCTTAAAGAACTTATTTATATAAATTATGAAAGCATTTATTGAATAGTGAAATAAATACAAAAGTTTTATATTTACATTTGAAAATGGATTAAATATATTTTATATAATTTTATTTAGAATATAATTGGTTTTTATTTTATTTACTTTTAAACGTTTTATTAATAATTAAGAAAAGCATTTATAAATTAATAAAAGTACTTATTTAATTAGGAAAATAAATACAAAAGCTTTTAAAATCATTTTGAAATTTATTAAACCTGAATAATTACACGTTTTTAATTTTAAAGCTTGTTGTTAATATGTGTAAGTTAATTAGAAATTGAAAATGACAAATGTTAAGGAGGTTAACATATGTCACCAGATTGTTTTTATTTTCTTTTATTTTAAATAAATTCTAATAAACTCTATATAATCACATATCTACTCTATTCTATTCATTTCCTACCTCCTCATTACTAAAAAAAGAAACTCAAAAACATAAGCTGGCGAACAAATCCTCTAACCAGAAAATTCAAGCAAACTCAACATGTAAAACTATTTCAAACCAGAAATCAAACAAATCAAACCATGTAACCATTTTATCTCCAGCCTGTAACATTTTTTTTCAAAAGAAAAATTATCAAGCAATCAAGCTTCCAATTAAATCAAAGGTCTTAAAGAATTCAAGTTTCCAGTAAAACAAGTTCAAGCATTTCAGATTTCTGATCAAAGCAATTCAGTTTTCAAAAATCAAAGTTTCCCTGTTTCAAATCAACCACAGTTTCAAGCTCTCTACCTTTTTAAAAAAGGTGAGTAAACATTTAATTTTAAAGCTTAAGTAAATTAAATTCTATTGCTTGTGGAAGTTCTAAGTTGAATGATGTTTGTATGTGTATATATCCAGTGATATCTCTATGTATATGTGAAGTGTGCATGTCTGTTGTTTGTAAACACCCATGTTCTTAGTTCAAAGCTTGTAGTTTTGATCAAAAATTCCAAATATTTTTATCTGTTCTCTATAAATCTTTGGATTTCAAAACAATATAGTTTAGTTAAACATAATATAGGATTTAAAAATAGATTTAAGTATTTTAAGTTTGAAAATCCTTTGAAATCAAGAAATGAAGTAGCAATTTCTAATATCATGTTAAAAATCAAATGATGTAATTGGCTGATCTAGCTATATAAATTGAATCGTCTAAGGAAAACATGATGATTAAAAGAAAATCACAATTTTTAATATGCTATTGAGAGTGCAGTTCATCGATGACTAGAAAACGATTTCTAAGGGAGTTCTGATGATCGACATTGCTTGGGTGGTCGGGAACTTGGCTGAAGGTAGAAGGATGCAGGTGGTTTCAAAAAACATATCTGGTGGAGCTCTAGATCATTGTGGTTGCGGCGATGGGTTGAAATAGTTTTTAACCCTAGTTTGGGTTGAGGTAAGATTTTGGGTCACTACATCGTCTCTGGGTGATCGAGTGGCTCGAACTTTGGAAAAAGGCAGAGTGGAAGGTCGGCAAGGCGTAGTTGGAGTTGCAGCGGCTCCGGTGATCGGAGACGTGGATTTGAGGAGGTTTTCTAATGATGGTTTGGGTTCTAGTTCGAAGTCTGATGGGTTCGAGTTCGCTCAATTTGATTTCGAGTTTGATCGTTCGACCGTATAGTCGGAATTGTAAGGGATGGTTATTGGCAACTCATCGGCGATGTTAGTGATGGACGGAGCGATGCCGATGATCTGTGCATGTGCACGTATCCGATGTGTCAAGTGGTCGTGGTTGTGTGTTTGAGCTTCGTGTGCGTCGGGGTTTTTCTTCGAGTCGGTCTCGAGTTTTTGTGAGGGAGCATGAATAGGAAGGGAAGAAGAGAGGGGACCAGTTTTTGTCTCGGGTTTCTTTGAGTTTTGTTCGGGCCTGTACCGAAGTGAATGACAATAGTTAAGTAGTTTGTTTTACAAGTTTCTAGAAAGCAATGGTATAAGGGTTTTCAAAGTAATGTATTGACAGCGAGGTTTCAAAGTCAAATATTTGAACAAGTTTCATGTACAAGATTTTAAATCAAATGTTTTTGAATTTAAGTTGTTTGGTTTGAAATTATTACATAATAAGTTAATTACTTTATTATATCTCTATGTGATTTTCAAACGATTTTCAATAATGATTAAGTAATTAATTAAGATGATGGATTATCCTAAGTTAATTAAAGTAATTAAGGATAGTTAATTACTGCAAGTGATTAATCAAGGTAAATTAATGAATAGGATTACTTGTTAAATGTAATTAATTTAAAAAGAATAATTAAGTTATGAAAATAATTTGAGGATCATTAACTAATGTAATTATTGAAAGTAATTAAAGGTAAATTACTTAAAGAAAGTAATTAAGGATTAATTACTTAGTGTAACTAATTAAAGGATTGATTAATAAAGGAAACTTATTAAGGTTTAGTTAATTAATGAAGGATAATTAATCGATGTAAGTGATAATAGGATAATTAATTTGTGTAATTAAATAAATGCTAATTACTTAATATAATTAAAGAGGATAATTAAAGGATGATTAATTAATGGTTTATAATTAATTAATGTTAAGTAAGTAGGATTAAAAGTGATTAAAGTAATTAATGTAATTTATTTAAATTAATTAGAATTGTTGTGACTAATTAATCTTGCTTATGAATGATTGATTGATATTTCTGATATGGAATGTTTTATGATTTGATATGTTTGGTTTGAACAGTGAAAAATATGGTTATCTATCGATGATGAATTACTATGTAAAACTGACATTCTGTAGTAAAAAATGTATTGTATTCACTTGAATAACTTGGGTTAAGATGACATTGGATTCGAAGAGACCGGGGTCGAGTATTAGCATATGCCTGAAACCACTTCTATTTGTAATCTTCTATAATTCCTTATAGATTTGATATGTGAAATCATTAGGCTGGAATGGAATGATTTAAGTAATTGGACCATTTAAAACCATGTAGAGGTACATAGATATTGATGTGTGAAATAAGAATTGACTATAACAAGTTGAGAACTCGTCGTGAAGTACGAGTTACCCCGGATTTAAATGAGTTTTATATCTTTCTATTTCATGTTAGATGGGTTTACTCACGCTGGTTTCCAACTGACCCGGGTGTTACTTTGATGCAATGCTTGGGTCATACCGAGTATTATAGATTTTTAGATAAGGACATTCTGGAGCTCAGGAGACGAGCTGGATGGCAGGAATGTACGAAGTGTATTCGGCTGTGACATATTGTTATTTATCAGGGGCAAGTTACTTTAACTGTCTAGTGATTGTGATATGTTTAACTCTTATGTATTGATGTAAATTAATTGATACAGCTTTTTTCCCTTGTATAACTGTTATTTTATTTGATATTATATTTTGATCCGCTACGAATGTAAGATTCTATGTTTCTTTTCTGTTTCTTCTTCTATATCTTTTCTTCTTTTCCTAACTATCTGGAATTTTCGGGATCGAAAAATCCGGGTCGTTCAATGATGGATGGCTAGCCCGCTTGGCCCTATAAAGCCATCCTGTTTTAGTCATTTCAAATTGGCACAAGTGCCCGGGTCTACCCTAGCGGACATCCGTTCTTCTAATTTCTTCTTGGACTAGGTCCATACTATTACTTTTGATGTTGGTTTTGATTGATGCACCTTGAATTTGGGATAACCTCCCTTTGACTCGATATGGAATGGATGTACGTGGTGGGCAATCATGCCTACAATGTGTTAACACCAGCCCTAGGACCTGAACTAGTAGTATCCTACCTTGGTCATTGCCTCATGTGCCTTGTCATACTCTTATCCTTGTATAAGACACCTACGATTTTGGTTTAGTGTTGTCGTACTAGGGCGCATCCCTATCACCCGACGTGCTAGTAGGGCGTTATATGCAAACTGTACGACAATACTTAAAAACGCATTAAGGAGGATTGATGTAAAGCCTTACCACTAAGAAAAAAATTTATTATACTGATTAGACATTATAAAAGTAGCGTATTCTACTATATATAAATATTTTGATGGATCCTAAAGAGATGGAAAATTTATTAACATCTTTGAGTTTTTGCACGCACGTTATACGCTGGATAAGAGATATGAAATCCCGCAAACATCTCTAATTCTATTACACTCATGTTATATATGATATTGATTTAACTCACTTAAGGATATTCAAGTCCTAACTCGAGTATTTTGTCTTTTCATTACGCTGGGGACAGTCCTGAGTTTTTCAATGCATTGAAGACTATTTTCTAGGCGATGAAGACAAAAATTTGGTATATTGTATTACTATTATTATTCCCTGCATCATGTTGTTCCGCTGCATTATATTTCGTTTTTGTGGTATATGTAACTCTAATAAATGTTGTATAGCTTATAATCAAATGTATGGTATAAACAGCTTCATGTATTATTTATTTGATTATTACATTTTGTCATTCTGCTGCAAGATTCTGTGTTTGTTTTCTTCTTCTTTTCTTATTTTTCTTAATTAACCCCATTGATTATCTATGTTTCGGATTGTTTGATTCGGACATGTGTGGATTATTTTTGATTTATACCTCCAAAATGTGGGTCGTCACATTTGGTATCAGAGCTTTGATTTAGCGATAACCTTAGCTTTGTAGGGTTTGACTCATTAGAGATAAGGTGGTAATACCTTAGAATGAGTTGTTTAAGTATATATATATATATATATATATATATATATATATATGAGACAACATATTTATTAGTGTTATAAAATGTTTTATATTGTGTTTACTTACCGTTGAGTTGTTTATGAATTCTGGTCGTTGCATGGTACGCCATGTTATCGATAGGGGTTTCTAAACACTTAAACGAGGAAAGTCGAGATAATATTGTTTTATGATCGGGTAAATGAAATAATTTTACCTAAATTATATATTATATATAAGAAATAAATTGAATGAAAATAATTGAGTAAGTGCAATTAATGTGAGTAATTGAATTTGATTTAAATTGGATGTAAATAAACTGAATGCAAATGGAATAAGTTTTAGTAAATTGAATGTTAACTAATTGAACATGAACAAGCGAATGAAAATAAAGAAATGGTGATACACTTAAGTATAAGAGGTAAGAAATATAAGTTTAAATTATGAAATGAATGGATTTATAAAATAAATTGTATATGAAGTGAATAGGTTGTAAAACTATCTTTAGAAATATTAACTTAACTAATTTGAGTTCGGGAACGTTTACATACTTAATGTAAAGGCCCGTGAATCCATACCCCTTGAGTCGATCATAATTCACATCAATTCAACTAAAATCGAACAGAAAATAAGAACCTTTAGGGTGAAGAAGAAGAAAGAGATAGAAGAAAAATAGAACAACAATATCACAGAATCTCACAATCGCAGCGGAACAAATAAAGTATATAATAATAGAATTTAAGTACAAGAACTGTACTATAACGATATATACCATTATCAGAGTACAATAGACAAACAATCAATATGGACAGTTTAATAACTTGTTGTAACAAACGTGATCTTCTAACCTCGAAAATCGACAGTAATATGTCCATCGTATAAAATGTGGAGTAGTCTGTAATGACCCACTATTTTGGACCATCTAAATCGACAATATAACCACACATGTCTGACTTGAATAATTCAAAACAGTAGATTGTAATATAACTTGGAGCAAATAAAACCAATCACAGACACAAATAAATCAGAATAACTCGCAGCGGAAATAAATTAACCATAGTAGTTCATGAAGCTACTACAACACAGTCTCAAACACAGTCTCAAAACAAGTACAAAACCCAGAGTCTGAAAAGTAAATACAATAGAAATCCCAATACATAAAAGTTCACTAGTACATAAGTTGAATAGAAATACTGAATGGAAATAGATAAAAACTAGATAGAAGATAAACTCCAGCAAATCCTCAAGCTCCAGAAGGTGAAATCCAAAGTCGACACTCTAGCTGACCAGAGCGTAAGGCAAAACACAAAACACTCGAGTTAGGACATACACACATATACAATGTAAACCAACTCAAGTGAACTGTAATAAAATGCACAAGTAAGTTAAAGGATGCTTGGGGCCGCCCACCCTTTAAGGATCCGTTAAACTATTTACTTTGTAGTAATATACGCTATTATAATAGTGTCTAAAGTAAAGTATAATATACTTAAAAATAACGTTAAGGAGTTACCCAATATCCCTCTTAACACATTTTATATATATTCCCTTAGTCTATACAGTACCATAATCTCCCTTGTACTAGGCGTCTTCAGAGGGCACTCCATAAGTATGGTACAAAAAAAATCGTACAAGGCGAGTTACGGTAGATGACATGGCACAACGAGGCAATGCCAGGGTAGATATACCAATTACGCATCCAGACTGGTGGTAGCGCGTAGCAGCCACTACCGCCCACCTCGAGCGACACTCCCAAATTAAATGTGTGCACCATATAAATCACAAAATAATAGAATAGCATACGAAGAAGTGTGTCCGATAAGAGAAGCAACCTCATTGAACCGAAATTGCTCCTGTTTTAGCCACCTTATGCCAACTCACGGGAGTCGGGTCCACATACATACCTCAAAAGAACGTCTCCAATATCCTATTTCATTTTGGAATCTCCACCGCGTATACGGTTGTTAAAGTGGTTTTCGGAGTTGGCAGAGAGTATGAGAACTTTCGATCCCGGTCTCTTTAACAACCAAAAGTTTTGATTACCCGTGGTTATAAATTTCAAAATAGTTTATATTTCAAATCAAAACATATTCATTTAAACCATTCAAATTCAATGTCAATAACTTTTAAATTATAATAATATTCATTTCCAAAGTTGTATCATTTCTAACTTCATTCAATTATAGCAATTTCAAAAAAACACATTGCATTATATCATTCGTAGCACTTGGAAAATGTGATAATACATAGAAATATTGTCTTTTCAGAAACAGCAGCACTTAGAAAATGTTACAGTAGATATAATAGTATTTCAGAAAAATAGTGCATTTTCAGAAACAGTAGCACTTAGAAAATGTTACTATAGATATAGTAATTTCAGCAAAACAGTGTATTTTCGAAAACAGCAGCACTTAGAAAACGTTACTGTAGATATAGTAATTTCAGAAAATAGTATATTTTCAGAAGCTACAACACTTAAAAAATGCTATGTAAATATAATGGTATTTCAGAAAAATAGTTCATTTCAGAAACTGCAGCACCTAAAAAATGCTACTGTAAATATAATGGTATATCAGAAAAACAGTATATTTTCAGAAACGGTAGCACTTAAAAAATGCAACCTTAAAACCATAACATTTTGGAAATGCTGCCAATACAAAACTAAGATTTATTATAACATTTCAGAAACATTAAAATTTCTTTTTTCGCCATTTTTAATTTATAAAACATATCTCACTTTTCAAAAATATTTATTTAGGTATCATTTAACTTATGATTAAATAAAAATAAAATTTTATAAATAAAATATCCAATTTAACTATAATTCAATTATTAGGTCAAAAGTACATTATTTTGCTTAACTTTACTCTTAACAAATAACTTAATACTTTATTTAAAAATACCCATTTCATAATTAAAATATCCTTATCACTAAGTTAGCTTAAATTTCTATTTGAAACTAAATTTTCAATTATCAAGTTAGTCATATTTTAAGTTACATTTCAAACCATTTATTTACTTATACATTGTTAACTTATAGAAAATCACTATAAAATTTATTTAAATCACTTAATTCCAGTTTAAGTTAAAAATTCATATTTTAATTTCAAAAATACTTAAGAATATTCAGAAAATATTTAAAATTAACCACGGGTCTGTATATAATTTTCTAACCTAGGTCAAGTGATATGGATGTGTATCATTTCAATCCGTAATTTAAATATAAAAATCCAGGTCTTATCATTTCAAACCCGTAATCCCAAGTCAGATAAAATAAAAAAAATAAAAAATTGCTTGAGCCAATCATTTCAACTCATAATGATTTTTCCCTATTCTAAAGTCCGTTTAGGTATGTATCATTTCAACCGATAGTGATTCTATTCTAGAAGGAACTTGCAGTGTGAGAAACAGAAAATAAAATAAACAGGATAGCATAATATAACATATCAGATGATGTAACAGGTTTATAAGCAGATTTTTAACATCATATAATCATATCATAGGCATATATGAACTTATTAACATAGAATATCAATTACTGCATATCCACTTGTCATCATTCTACAATTATATAAGTACGAAGGTCGAGAGTGATAAACTCACCTTCTAAAGCTGAAGATAACAATTCAAAACACACAACTGAACTCCGAAAATCATGATAAAGCACGAATCAAATTTGAGTGTATGGAGAGCCAAGATTCACATCTTGTAAACAAACGAATATAAACAAAATATAAGTATAGATTAAATCACGAAAGAATATAAGATTTGAACAATACAAAACAAATACAAAGTGGAACAAAATGACTTGGCTCATGCAAGTGATTCGGCCACTTCACTAATGGGCTTGACAATCACCGAAAGTGGTTCGGCGTAGGCTAGTTTCTACATAAAATGCTCGACAATGGTCAGCCTATATACGGCCAGGCAAAGGGAAGTGAAAAGGTAGGGGATATGGAATGCAAAAAGGCAAGGAAAATGAATAGTCATGTGGTTCAACTAGTTCGTCTATAGGCTAAAGGGGTTTGGTCTGGGTCCATGCTTGGTTCAAGTCAGGTGCAAGCATCCTTAAGTGCGGCAAAGGGTTCAGGTCTAGTCATGTCAAGGGGACGAAGATGGTGGAAGTGATGGTGGCCGTGGCAAATAGGGAGAAAGGTGGTGAATATGTGGAGTTCGGCTAGGAAAATAGGAGGAGTTTGATCAATGGGTCACGGCCATGGTCAGGTTAGACAATCAGGTAAGGTGGTGCTAGCCGTACAGGTGGTGGTGAAGGGGAGAAGAGGTTTCGCTAGGTGATAATGCAAGTGGTGGCCGAGCATATGCTTGAAAATCAAAGAGAAAGGAAAAAGGTAAAAGAAGGAGAAGGAGAAAAGTGATATACTGTAAAAGTTTTGTTATGAAATGAAAATAAGAAGAGAGATGGAAATTTTTATATGTGAATTATAAAGTAAATGAGAAGTTTTTGAATATGAATTAAAAAGTTAATGCATGGCCAAGAAGTGGAATGTTTGAACGACTAGAAAATGAAGAGGCCTTACTTCATTTCCTAGAAAAGAACTTAACTCCTTTATAATTTCCTAGGCAAAACCAAATAAGGAAAATAGAAAGTAGGGGATGGAAAATAAAATTAAATAGAAAATAGGAAATGGGAAATAGGAAATAGGTATGAAATAGAAAACATAAAATAGAAAATAGAAGCACAAAATAACAAATAAAATATTGAAAATAATCGCGTGTAAAACGCTTAAATTTATTAGATTTGAGAGGTATAAAATAGAATTTTATAAAACGAAGAGCAAACCGAATATCAGGATCAAATTCAGGTTCAAAGAAAAGGATTGGAAATTTAAAATTCAAATTCAAAAATTTCAACTGAAAGTCAAAGTTTGACCACAGTTGACCAAAATATAAAAATTTCAGAAAAACATTTTATTCTATTCAGAAAATAAATTATAAACAAAATCCAAAATTACCTTGGAAAATTCCAAAATTCCAAACTTTAATTAATTAAAAATCAAAGATTCAAATAAAATTGAATAAAATTATATACAAAAATTATGGGTTGTTACACTCTCCCCCACTCAAAACTTTTCTTCCTGGAAAAGGAACGGGACACGGAAACAAGGAAAGATGAGATAGAAAAGCAAATAGTACCTGAAATAAACAATTTCCGATTTGAAGCACACATACTCTCCTCCGCTTCTTAGATACAGTACCGATCATCAGTACTCCAGTGCACTTTGACCAGGTTGATAGATTTCCTTCTCAGCTGCTCCGTACCTCTATCGATAATACGAAGTGGCTTCCTCTCGACTTAGATTAGGCTCAATATCCAAACTCTCGAGAGCAGAAGGCTGAACAATCAAAGATGGATCATGCAGATACCGACGAAGGTGCGAAACATGGAATAGAATATGTACTGCAGGAAAATTTCTCAAGAAAATCCAGACGATAAGCTAATGAACCAATCCTCTCCGAGATGCGAAAAGAACCAACAAACCTAGGAGCAAGCTTCCCTCATCTTCCTCTCTATCCCAAATTATTATTAAATTTATTCCACTTATTTATCACATATATTAAGTATGTTTACTCCTATCATGACTACTCAAGTTTATTTATAAATTCCTTTGACACCATTTTATATTGTATATTATCCAATCACATACCTAACTTCTGAATAATTAGGTAAGTTAATTTGGAATGAGATTTAGTTTATATAAATAAAATTTTCTCAATCCAATTATATAAAGTTTAAATATTTATCCAATTTTTTTTGGCTTAGTCTACAATTAAAATTATCCCTAAATCATAAATTTAAGAAATTAAATCTCTGATTATTTCAAACAATTAAGAGATAATTATATATATATATATATATATATATATATATATATATATATATATCATATCAAATCAAATCTAAAAATAATATACTCATATACTAAATCAAACCATATTTAAGGAATTTAAATCAAATCTTCTTCCTCTTTTTTTATATATAAATCAAATAAATTTAAATCAACGAAAATGTAGCAAAGTTACGAATTGGTCTCTCCTCTTCGAAACTAAAAAAAGAATGTCGATGATGCGGCCGCCATCACCAAAATTATTTCCTAGTGACATAAGAGAGAGCATAGATTTAAACATTTTAAAAATTATATTCAAACATACCTTTAAATAATATACATTTTAAAGCTTTAAAACCAAAGTTTGAAATCAACGGAATTTGTATTATCGAATCCATAATTTAAATTCATTTAAATTTCAAATCAGTTTATAAACCATGCTTTATAATTTATTTATATCTAGTGCCAATAGTCATTGGTTTTCAAAAAACAAATGAAATCAAATGTTATCATTTCAATAACCATTTTAATTTATATTGATTTCAAATACAGATTTGAACCATAAATAAACCATTTAAATTTTCATACATTTCAAATCTTTTAAATATTTCATAATTTGAGAACCAAACATTTTGATAATTCCATATATATCACATTCAACTTACTATTATTTTGTTTTGAAATATTTACTTAATAAATCCAATATCATTTAAATAAAACCTTTAAACTTTGTAACTGAATATTCCTACAATTTGTTTAAACTTGATATATTCATTCAAACACCTTAAACCAAATCAAGTACTAAAAATCATATCCTCGAGAATCCCAAATTTAATAAATTTCAAATCAATACGTCCTATTAAAATAAATTTTCAACAGATAATATAAATATATAAAAGTATTATATATAAATCATATAAAAAATTTCACTGCCATATTTGAAAACAAAATTGTATCAGTTTGTTCTGTTAAAGTGTGTTAACGTAAAAATCAGACGCTAACACCCCGGTGTAGATTGAAGTTGGGCGAAAGCACCACCCTTGAACACGGGAACTAAAAACAAGTAGAGAAATCTCAGAGAAAGCAGAAAAAACAGCAGTTTTTATAGTGGTTCGGCTTAGGGTAAGCCTACGTCCACTTTAATTCTCTTTATTACTGAACCGATTACAACTTTACAACAATCTTCAATTACAATTCCGATGAGACAAACAACTAGAACTTTGATGCAGAAGAATTCTTCAAATCCATGTAGATTGCGTTAGATTTCCTCTCGAAGTTAGTTGAGATGCCTTTCGTACTTGAAGTGTCGAGTGAGTCGAGAATTCAGCAGAGTATCGGCGCTTAAAGAGGTCGGCCAAAAGTCCCCTTCATGTTTGAGGTAGGTTGGTATTTATAGGAAAATTCTCCCCTTAGGTCGTAAGTCGTGACCGGTCTAAGGTAAGTCGTGGCCGGCTCATCTGGCCCCTCCACGGTTTCACAAAGGTTTGTTTGTATAAGTTCCAGGTCGCCCCCGAGTCAACACGACCTTGTATCAGTAGTACGGCATCGGGCTTACATTTAGTAGCTTTAGGTCGTGGACGACTCAAGCTAGGTCGTGAGTCGTGAACGAGTTAACTGGCAAGTCGCAAGTCATGGCTTAACTGGTAAGTCCTGGATCATGTACGAGTTAAGAGGCCACTGTGCCAAGTAGCTGCATTGAACTTGCCTTCCTTTGCCTGGGTCGTGAACGACTTAACATAGGTCATAAGTCGGTTGCGACTTAGGTCGGTAGCTATCTTAGGTCGGTAGCTACCTTAGGTTGGCAACCTTGTTAAAGCATTAGGTCGGCAACCTTGTTAAAGCATTAGGTCGGCAACCTTGTTAAAGCATTAGGTCGGCATCCTTCTTAGCCTGTTAAAGTTTTAGGTCGTCCATTCCTTGAGTCGTAGGTCATGAAGTACTCTGAGTCGGCAACTTCCTTAAGGTATTGAGTTGGTCTATTCTCTTAGGGCAGTTAAGTCGGCAAGCTGTCGGGTCGTCCATATTTAGGTCGCCAGAAAAGAGGAATTAACACTTGCCCCTCGAAGTACACGCCTAGGTCGTAGGTCGTGTGCTTCGACCAAACTTTACTAAGTCGCGGGCGACCTAAGAGATGGCTTATTCTGCACATCTATTTGCTTATGCCCTATATAAGCGTTAGCTCATTTTCTTTCTCCTCATCAACTGCTCCCACATCCTTTTCTGCTATTAGAGACTTTTCGAGTTCCCAAAGGCGAATCCAAGTTAATCGACCAACAATCCATCTTACTATTATCCCACGTAAGTGAATTTGGTCCCTTATTCAATCGCGACTATTATTGAAACACGAACCTTTACCTTCTGACCCCAAATCACCTTTGCACACCTTGCATGGCTCTCGAGTTAAGTTGCGATTGATTTCAATCATTATTGGCAATGTCGTCATTGCGATTCATAGGATTATTGCATTGTGCTAGGTTTATGGTAGCTCTGTGGTGATTTGGATCAGTTTTTGGGTTTTTCTTGAGAAGATGGTGGATTCTGTTGTTATTGGAAGTTAATGGGTTATCAGGTTGAGTGGAGTGAGATACTGCCTTGGACGCGACCCAGTGATTTTGGGTGACCTAACCTTTGGCCGACCTAATCCTTAAATCGTGGCCGAGTTAATCCTTGGGGGAAAAACTGCCGACCTAATCTTCTGCCAATCCAACCCTTAAACCGTGGCCGAGTTAACCCTGGGGGAAAACTGCATACCTAATCTTCTGCCGATCTAACCCTTAAAACGTGGCCGAGTTAACCTTTAAACCGTGGCCGAGTTAACCCTTGGGGAATTTCGCACCACTGGAGCCTTCTTCCTTACTACTCCTCATGACTTAAAGAACCACCGATTTAAGGAATTGGAAACTTTAATCTTAACTCGCGAGAGATTCCTTGAGTCTCAACCGAGTTAACTCTTGGATGCCCAACTTGAATTCTTACTTAAAAGCATAGTTCCAATTTGAATTCTTAACCCGATCTATTGTACTGAACTGCTTAAATTCTGGATTGTTTCAACTTTGCTGCCTTATTTCATAGACCACATTAACTTATAGGCTAACAACCTGCTGAAAACAACAATCACGAAAAACCAAGGCGAATATACTGCCATTGACTGCCCACATCAAATGACAGATTAGTCGACATAAAGTAATCAACTTAAATACACTGTATGAAATGCTGTGAACCAATCAACTAAAGTGAAGTATTAATGCAAAGCATCACTAACTTGAACTGATTTGTTTGCATCAACATTACACTTGCATATTAAAACAACGTACCCTGGACTTTATAACTGACAAATACTTGCTAGTTTTTATTCCAGTTACATTTTCTCATTGCTTGATTGATTTTACACAACACTCCACACATTTCAGGAAATGTGCACCTTCATGTTTGAATATCCAGTTGTTTGTGTAGAATGACTTCCCATCAAGAAGAAGAAGGGGTAGCTCAAGCTGAAGAGACCTTTTCGATAGCTATTCCCATAGAGAACCCTCCAGAGAGAACTTCGAGTATCCTAACTCCGAGAGCGTTTATTCAGCTACGTACTCAATTTGGTTTTGCTGAAAATGATGCCATACTTCCCGGGCCAAATGATACTGCCGACAGTCCTCCCCACGGTTTCGTCACAATCAATCGTCAAATGTGTTTAAGCGGGGCGATTCCTCCCTTTAACGACTTCCTTCGAACCCTTCTCCTTCGGTTGACAATCTCTCCATTCCAACTTCATCCTAATGGCTATGCCATCTTGATGGGGTTGTGTGTCTTTTCAGGAGGACTCTTGATCGCTTGCCAAGTTTTGAAGAAATTTGCTACTTATGCTCGTTTGCAAAGAGTAAAGACCATCCTTCCCTTATTATCGTGAGAAGCGCTAGAAACCGCAAGCTTATTTCTGATCTTACCGAAAGTGTTCATGGATTTTTGAATTATTTTTTCTTTGCTCGCTGCCCCCCAGGGTTTTATGCCATCTGGAGAGTAGGAAGTAAGATTACCTGTTTCTATTTTCTCCATTTTCAAACTTTTCGAGATCTGAATTACCAATTGCTAATTTCATTCTTTGCTCTTTTCAGCACTTCCTCTCCCTTCTAGAGATCCAAGCCATAAGCAAATTTTTGAAAGATTGAGTGCCGTGGCCGCGGAAGAGAGAAGTATAATTTTTTTGTTGAGGGATGAACTTTTGCATCAGTACGGGCATTTACATATTTCTCGTTCTACACATCCTCATGAGGTCCCAGACTCCCCGGCTAGAGCATTAGATGCCCCGGTTTCTTCTGACGCACCCATACCAAAAGAACATGCTCCTGAGACTTCTCTGGTGAAGTGCTCTATTATTGTCGATGTTGCGGGGTCGTCTGGCAAATTCACACTTGCCCCAGTTATTGAGGAAGAAGAGCCTTACGGATCTCCCCAACGTTTACAGAAGTCCGACGAAGAAGCCTGGAAAACAAGCCCTGTCAGGCAGAGCGGGGACGACACTTTCGAAGGGTTGAGCGACCTCTTTGCCACCTCACAGGAGATCTTTAAAGACGACCCTGTCACTACTAGGGTTTCTTCTTCAGTAGTAGAAGCGACTTCTTCTTTGCAACAAGCTCCGTCAACCCAAGAGTTGACGTTAACTACTACCCCCACAACTATTCCGCAATCGAAGAGTGGTTCGTAGTTTGATGCGCGTAGTTTGCACATCACACACACTTAGAATCTTTCGGCATTTTCATACACCTAATTCTTTGTACTTTGAAGATTCTAAAGTTACACTTCTTTTCTCTGAAGTCTTTTAAGACTTGTCTTTTTTTTTGTTTCAGATTCTCCGATGGGACGCAGCGGCTCTTACTGTGACGACTTTCAGCGCTACGGGAGGCGTAGTCAATATGATTATAGGCGCTACCTTCCCGTTCACAGAGAAACCGATGAAGAGAGAGCCGCCCGAAAAGCTCAGGAGAGGATGGCTCAAGAAGAGCGTTATGAGAGAAAAGAAAGGGAGGAGCACCATGATTCTTCCCAGAGAGGTGACGATTCTCACAAGAGAAAGTCGCATGATGATCGGGGAAAAAGGCACATAGTTGAGGGCCCAAGCAAGCGTGCCCGGCACGGTGAAAAGCATGCTTCTACAACTCCTGAAAAGGTTACTGCCCCCGTCTCACTTGACATTCCTTCTGGCTCTCCTGCTCTCGGGAAGACAGACATTCTGATAATAATCAGCTGGCCTAAATTCCAAGTTGGATCAGGCCCTGCTACTCTGAAAAGCCGGTTCCCGCACTGGTGCCTGAAGGGAGTGCGGTTCAATCTTGACTTGATCCCTATTGACAAGCCTGCCATGCTGCAAAATCTCGATGCCGTCAGGCTTGATATTGAAAGGATGTCGACTGGAAAAATCTTGTTGACGAGCTTCAAAGGGTCAACCGTGCGAATGTAGAGGCCATGCTTACTATGGAGAATGATAAGGCCGAATGGCAGAAGGTTCTTAAGAAGCATGATACCGAAATGAGGAGCATCACTACTTACAATGAAGAGCTTGAAGCGAAAGTTGAGGAACTTAAACAAGAGCTTGCTACTTCTTCTGCCTCATATACTCAAAAAGAAGTACTTCAAAAGCAAGTTCGCGATGCTCACGCCGCTCAGCAACATGCCGAGGCACAACTTGAAGCTGAGCAGAAAACAGCGGGAAGGTATCGCGCTGAGGTTACAAAGTTACAGGAGAAAGTCAACTCTCAAGAGGCGGAAATTCAAATGCTAAAGCTTCAACTCTCCAAGGCTGAAAGAGAGCGTGATGAGGCCGTTGCCAGTAAAATTGCAGCTGAAGAATCTCACGAGGCAACGAAGATCAGCATCAGCTCGACATTGTTTGACTTCTATCTGCATAGCGTCTTGGGGCGCGGTAGTCTCGCCTTTCTAGGCCCCAAATATGAAGTTACACTTGCTGAAGTATGGGAGGCTGCACTTGACATGCTTGGCGGTAAAGGTGCTGGCTATGCCGAATCAGCTCTTGAGGAGCATTACTTGGATGCCGATGCTAGCGCTGCTCTTTCCAAGGGGAAAGAACAACTCGCAAAATTAAGAGCTGAAATGGCAGAAGGGGAATGGTTAGGAAAAACTACTTCAACTATTCCAGTCCAGCCTTCTCCTTCGGCCCAAATCGACATTATTGGCTCCAGTTCTCATTCTCCATCCCTGGTCAAAGTTACAACTGAGATTACAAGTACACAGGGTGGAGATGAAGGTGAAGAGAGTGCCGAAGCACAGGCTTATGAGGTTGATATCAGGAAGCCGATTTCTCCAGGTAACTCTACTGTTTATATTGCCCAAGTAGACTGCTCATTTGCTTCTTATGAGTTCGATGAGCTTCTCGACTATTTCCTGAACCTCAATGAGCCTTTATCTCCTCTCTTTACTGACTTTAACTTCTTTTCTTCTGTAGAGAAAGCATCGAGCATTGTTCAAACTTTCCCTCCTCCAATTATTCCTCCTTCGGTTCTCCAGGTCACTCCTCCGTCCGCCTCTCAACCCGGGTCGCAAGAGGAGCAAATAGAAGCTCTTCATGGCTTAGACGATCCTATTGCCTCTCAAGAACATAGGGAAGAAGGGCTTGGAGAAGGCAATGAGTCTCCGGAGCGAACCACTTCTGATAACATAAAATTATCTGCTCTTGTCACTCCGGAAAGTGAGTCTTCTTCAAGGAGAAGGAGGAAGCGTGCCACTTTCAAGAAGAGAAGGAAGAACATTCTTGTTTCTGAAGAGGAAGCGAAAGTTGATCTAGCAGTAACCCTTTCTCCTTCATCCTCGACTCTCCTAAGCCGTCCTAAAAAGCTGCGTATTAGGTCAGGTGAAGGCTCTAAGGGTGGTGGCAAGAAGAAGTAAGGGGTCTTGCTTCGATTTATCTTTACCTTTTGCTTTTTGAATGTATTGGCCGGAGATTGTGCGGGTACCGGCCTCCGCTTTTCTTTTTCTTTTTATTTTGAAACTTGTACCTGTACAAAATTTTGACAGTATTGAATGAAATGATTCTTTTTGTTTGTACAAACTTCTGTCTGTATTTGAGAATGCATTTACTATTCATTTATTTACGAGTTTCTTTATATGATATTGCAATGAGCTTGTGGTATGTTGTTCGAGCGTAATTTTTACCAATGTAGCTATACCATGTTGCCCCTATACCATAAGCTCGTTGCAATATTTTATACTTTGAGGGGACTTGTACTCTTATTTTCTGGAGAATAACTATTCCATACTTGGAGGAATACTGTTCTGCTCAAAATAGAATAGAACTCACTCCATATGAGTTTCTACGCTTCATCCTTCGAAGATATCACTTTTTCTTTTGTGCTTTCACACATTTTTACCAAGTGAATTCTCTTGTGTGGTAAAGCGGGCCTCTAAAGGGCACTTTAACTTCTTTTTGAGGAAGAGAATTTTCAAGAATAGAAGAACCAATCTTCCTTTGAAAGCTAAAGTGTGCCTTTGAAGAGGGCTTCCTTTTTTTTTATTACGCCTCGGTGGAGGGCTTTCGATCTTTGCTTTGCATTTCTGGTGAAATGCTTCTTTGAAAAGTTGTACCTCTGAGGAGAGCTTTTTCACATTTCAACACTTGGAAATTTTATTTCAATCTCGGAGAAACGTGTGCCTCCGAAGAGTTGTGCCTCCGAGGAGGGCTTTCCACGTTTCAACACTTGGAAGTTTTATTTCAATCTCGGTGAAACGTGTGCCTCCGAAGAGGTTTTTCTGTTTGATTGCACCTCTAGGGAGAGGTTTTTCTGTTTGATTGTGCCCCTGGGAAGGGGTCTTTTTTGTGTGATTGTGCCTCTGGGTAGAGGTCTTTTGTTTCTGCCCCTTGGGTGAGGCTTTTATTTTTCCCTGTTCGCTGGGAAGCGGGCCTCCGAAGAGGGCTTTTCACATTTCGTCTCACGGGAGTGCATCACCGATCATGGTGAAATGTGTGCCTCTGAGTAGGGTTTCTTCCTGGAAATTTGGAGTTTCTTTCTCTCGGTTGGACGGATTCACGGGAGTGTATCGACCGATCAGTCCGCAACTTTGTATCGAGAAAGATCTCTCTTTTTCTGGTTTAGCCCGCTCGAGGTCTTTTAGCATTTCAACTGTGGTGAAATGGGCCTCCGAAGAGGGCTTTTCACGTTTCAATACTTGGAAGTTTTATTTCAATCTCGGTGAAACGTGTGCCTCTGAGTAGGGCTTTTGCCTGGAAGTTTGGAGTTTCTTTCTCTCGGTTGGACGGATTCACGGGAGTGTATCGACCGATCAGTCCGCAACTTTGTATCGAGAAAGATCTCCCTTTTTCTGGCTAGGCCCGCTCGAGTTCTTTACCCTCCGAAGAGTTGTGCCTCCGAAAAGGTCTTTTGCTGATTGATGCTTGCTCGCCCATGTCTCTTTGCCATCTATTCATGTCGGCGATCCCCGTCATCTTTTGCAAGTGTCATCCTTTTTTAGTTGCCAATAATTTTCCTTATCCAAAGAAACATACTTCATAGTTAAGCGAGTTGGTGGTGGTAGACACAGGCTATTTAACTGGTTGTTTGTTTGTTCAAACATTTGCAGTTAGTTAGATATGGCCCACTTTCATCCACATCGCTAACTTTTGTTCGAAGCACTTCTTTTATAGGATTTGAGTATGGAAATTTTGAATGGTCTAGCGTTTGCTTACTGGGTGATGTCGGAGATCGCTCGGTCTTGTGACGGGTAAGCTTTGTTTTTATGGCCTGCATTATTAAATCGACATTTTAGTAACATAGTTAACGTATTTTATATGTCGAAATAAAACAAAGCAGTTTATAATAGCAGAGAACACAAGATTTATAGTTGTTCAGCCAAAAACTGGGCCTACATCCACTTTATAGCTTTTCATTATTCACTTGCTTTACAATTGCTTTCAATACAAGAATCATATATTCATAATTCTTTTACAACATTTCAGCAAAGCTTTCAAGTAAAATAGGGACACAAATGATTGCTGTTCCAAGCTCTTGGGATTGGTTCTCCTTCGACATTTGTGAGTTTGAATGTGCCATCAAGGAGTTTCGCGCCTATAACATATGGACCTTCCCAGTTTGGCCCGAACACACCTATGGCTGTCATAATTCTCTTCAGGACTAAGTCCCCAACTTCAAAGCTGGGCTGACGAACTTTGGAATTGAAGTGCCTGGCTATTCTTTGCTGGTGAGCTGCAATTCTAAGTCTAGCCTCTTCTCTTTTTTCATCGAGGAGGTCAAGTGCTTCTAATTGCAATTTTTCATTCTCATTTTGATCAAAATGGATCCTTCTGTGTGAGGGGACTTCAGTTTCCACTGGAATCATCGCTTCTGATCCGTATGCCAATGAAAATGGAGTATGCCCAGTCGCAGTTTTGTGGGTGGTTCTGTATGCCCATAGTGCAAGCGGTAACTTATCGACCCAACCACCTTTTGCTTTTTTCAGCTTCTTTTTGATGGTTGATTTGATTATTTTGTTTACTGCTTCCACTTGCCCGTTTGCCTGTGGATGAGCCACTGCTGAGAAGCTTTTTCGGATCTTGAATCGTTTGTAGAAATCTTGGAATTCCTCACTTTCAAACTGAGTACCATTGTCTGTGATTATCTTCTGAGGCACACCATACCTGCAAATGATATTTTTAGTCACAAAACTTATCATTTTCTTAGAGGTAACAGTAGCCAATGGTTCGGCTTCAGCCCACTTAGTGAAGTAATCAACAACAATGATAGCATATTTAATTCCCGATTTGGCAGTCGGCAAAGGCCCAATGATTTTCCCCAGATGGCAAACGGCCATGGACTAACCATTTGTGTTAGCTCAGTGGAAGGTGCCCTAGGAATTTTAGCGAATCTCTGGCATTTATCACACTTTCGGGAATAGTCAGCAGCATCCTGATTAATTTCTGGCCAAAAGTATCCATAACGGAGGATTTTCTTTGCTAAAGTTTGACCACCTATATGATCCCCACATTCCCCTCGTGTACTTCGGTCAGAATTGTCTTAGCTTCTTCCTTTGTCACACATCAGAGTAATGGCATTGAAAATCCTCGTCTGTACAAACGACCATCTTGAACTATATATCTGGAGGCTTTCCTCATCAGCTTCTATCGTTCTTTTGAACTTTCTGGCAAAGAACCATTGAGTAATTATTCAAGTATCGGAGTCATCCATGATTCTTGTTCTTGGGATACATTAATAATCCAATCAACATCCATTTCATCTGTGCTTGGAGCTGACAAGACTTCGACGGGAACTAATCCCAATAGTTGAGCTTCACCAGTACTCGAATACTTTGCAAGAGAATCCGCTTTCATGTTCTCTTCGCGGGGTATATGGTTTATTGAGTAATGGTCAAAATTTTGAAGAAGCTCCCAGGCTTTTGATAAATAAGCGGGTAAATTCCCTCCTTTAGCTTGAAATTCCTTCCTGACTTGGCAAACAATAAGTTGAGAATCACTGAAGATCTGCAATGCCTTGATATTTAGTTCTCTAGCGATCCTTAAACCAGCGATGAGAGCTTCATATTCAGCTTCATTGTTTGTCGAAGGGAATTCTAGTCTCAGCGCATAACATAGCGATCGCCCTTCTGGGGTTTCAAGGACAACCCCTGCTCCGGAACAGTAATCATTCCTTGCGCCATCGACGTACAATTTCCATTGGATTGGGACGCTATCAGTGACTTCTTCCTCACTATCACCATTATATGTACATTCTGCGATGAAATCTGCCAAAGCTTGTCCATTGATTGCTTTTCGGGGATGGTAAGTGATGTCATATTGGCTGAGTTCAATATTCCATTTCAAAAGACGGCCCGAAGTCTCAGGACGGAATAGGACTTGATTTAGAGGTTGATTAGTGAGGACTTTGATGGGATGAGCTTGGAAATACGGCCTCAATTTTCTTGATGCGATCAACAAACAATAGGCGAGCTTTTCTAATCTTGAATAATTCATCTCTGCCCCAGTGAATCTTTTGCTGATATAATAGACTGGGCGTTGAATCCTTGCGTCTTCCCGTACCAATACTGCATTGAGAGCATGAGACGAAATTGCCAAATATATGAAGAGATCTTCACCACCGTCAGGCTTTGAAAGTATCGGAGGCACTTCCATATGACGAACCAACTCATCAAATGCTTTCTGACATTCAGGAGTCCACTCAAAGTATTTTCTTCCTTTCTTCAGAGCATCAAAGAATGGAATGCATTTGTCAGTAGCTTTTGAAATGAACCGACTCAAAGCAGCAACCTTTCCATTGAGACTTTGCAATTCTTTCTTCGTTGTAGGAGCCTTGACCTCTCTCAAGGCAGTGATTTGAGCTGGATTGGCTTCAATGCCCCTAGCGCTCACAATGAAACCCAAAAACTTTCCGGACTCCACTCCAAATGAACATTTCAGGGGATTAAGATTCATTCTGTACTTACGGAGTACTGCAAACATCTCTGCCAAGTGATCCATGTGGTCCACTGCTTTCTTAGACTTTACTAGCATATCATCAACATAAACTTCCATTGTCTTGCCAATATGTGGTTTAAACATGGCATTAACAAGCCTTTGGTAAGTTTCCCCTGCATTCTTGAGTCTAAAAGGCATGACTTTGTAGCAGTAGAGTCCCACATCTGTGATGAAGCTCGTATCCTCTTGATCTGGCTCATGCATCATAATCTGGTTATACTCGGAGTATGCATCCATAAAAGATAACAATTCATGCCCTGCCGTCCCATCCACCAGCTGATCAATCCTAGGCAGCGGGTAACAGTCTTTAGGGCAGGCTTTGTTCAGATCTGAAAAGTCAATGCACACTCTCCACTTTCCGTTAGCTTTTTTCACCAGCACTGGATTTGATACCCAATTTGGATAAGTAGATTCTCTGATGAAACCGTTCTCCATGAGCCGGTCAACTTCTTCTTTTAATGCTACTGTCCTCTCAGGACCCTGAGTTCTTCTTTTCTATTTCACAGGTGTAAACTTTGGATCAATGTTCAGAGTGTGTACTACAATCTCTGGGGATATTCCACACATGTCAGCATGAGTCCAAGCAAATACATCCAAATTAGCATTCAAAAATGAAATTAGAACATTCTGAACTGTTGTGTTGAGTTGTGACCCCACATTAAGCACTTTGTTTGGGTCCTTTGGGTCAACGGGCACCGGCACTGTTACCTCTACCGGTACTACCCTATTCTCCCCTGCACTGGCTTTCCTTGGATCCATCTCTCTTCGTGCGGCACTACATTCACCATTGCAGGGTCCACCCTGTAATTGCTACAAAGCTTGTTCCTTGGTGCGTACTGGAGTCGCCGCACCTTTTCCCATTTCTCTTTTCCTTGATTCTCGCAACCCTGCAAGGTAACATTCTCGTCCCGCATTTTGGTCTCCCTTAATCACACCAACTCCGTTATCTGTGGGGAATTTTAGAGTCAGACACCATGGAGCAAGAACAGCTTTGAATGCAGCAAGAGTTGGTCGGCCTAAAAAGGCATTGTAGGCAGAGAATTCTTCAACAATTATAAAGGTTTGCTTTCGAGCCACCTTCCTCAGTCCCTTTCCAAGTTCTACAAACAAATCTGTGGTCCCAATCGGCTGTTTGGGTTCTCCAGCAAACCCAGCAATCTTAAGTGATGAAGCTTGAATGTCGGCCAATGGAATTTTCATTTGATCAAAGATCTTCTTGAAGAGAATGTTGCAAGAAGCTCCGCAATCAACTAGAACTCTTCTAACAGTAGCCGGCCCAATACCAGCGGATATGACCAGAGGATCTATGGTAGGAGCCTCGATACCCAAAGAATCCCTGGCACTAAATACAATATCATCTGTGGAAGTCTTTTGTTGCTTTAAAGGAGCATCATTCTCTAAAACAAAAACATTCTCTTCAGCTGGTACATGCCTCAGGGCTCGGGCATACCTTTCCATCTCTCCCCAGCTTTTTCCTGCTGGGTGAGGTCCTCCAGTTATTATATTGATGACAGGCCTTTCCGATTCATGTTCCACGGCCTTCTCACTTGAACTAGGACGGTGAGAGGGAACTTGCTGTCATTGAGTTGACGAAGCTGGGGCATTTCTGTTCCTTTTCACATACTGTTGGAGTTTGTTTTCCTTCAAGAGTTGTTCAATTACCTCTTTCAACTGACGACATTCGTTGGTGTCATTGTTGGGCTGGTTGTGGAACCGACAGAACCTTCCACTTTTTTCCATTTTAATCGCAAAAACACACAAAGGCTCATCATTAAACTTAGGAGAAAGTAGATGCTCAAATTTATCAGAAAGGTCCATGGAAACAAAGCTATGGGAAGCTCCAGTATCAAACAGAACACGAACAGGAAAACTAAACAGCGAAAAAAAAATGCCTTGAAGAGTACCTTGGGTATCCCCAGGAGCAGGTGAAGAAGCAGAGATAACAGCAAAGATAACAGAAGGCTTGCCCTTTTGTTGACTGGGAAAATGGTAATTAAGAAACAAAAGACAAGATTCAACTAGAATGAATATCCTAATCAAGGAATTTAATTAACAAGGTGGATAAGGAAAGGAATGAAGTTAAGAAATTTTTATTTCAAACAAGAAAAGTTTTATTTCAAAATAATCTTTGAAATCCTTTCAAAATCATTTGAAAATCATTTTATACTTTAAGATACGTTCTCCCACAAAGAAATGATTCTAATATTGATTTCACTTTTTCTAGGGTATTTCTACCCTACCTCCAATGAGTTTTTGCTCCGTAGGCTAAGGTTTGCCTAAAATCAAAGCTCTGATACCAAGTGTAACGACCCACTTTTTGGACCATTCAAATCGACAATAAAACCACACATGTCTAACTTGAATAATTCAAAACAGTAGATTGTAATATAATTTTGAGCAAATAAAACCAATCATAGACATAAATAATTCAGAATAACTCACAGCGGAAATAAAATAACCATAGTAGTTCATGAAGCTACTACAATAGAGTCTCAAAACAAGTACAAAATCCAGAGTCTGAAAAGCAAATACAATAGAAATTTCAATACGTAAATGTTCACTAGTACATAAGTTGAATAGAAATACTGAATGGAAATAGATAACAACTAGATAAAAGATAAAATCCAGCAAATCCTCTAGCTCATAAGAAGGTGAAATCCAAAGCTGATACTCAGGCTGACCCGAGCGTAAAGAAAAACACAAAACACTCGAGTCAGGACATACATACATATATAATGTAAACCAACTCAAGTGAACTGTAATAAAATGCACAGGTAACTTAAAGGATGCTTGGGACCGCCCATCTTTTAAGGATCCGTTAAACAATTTTATATGTAGTAATATACGATATTATAATAGTGTCTAAAGTAAAGTATAATATACTTAAAAATAGCTTTAAGGAGTTACCCAATATCCCCCTTAACACATTTTATATATTCCCATAGTCTGTACAGTACCGTAATCTCCCTCGTACTGGGTATCGTCAGAGGGCACTCCATAGGTATGGTACGAAACAAAATCGTACAAGGCACGCGAGGGTAGGTGACACGGCACAACGAGGCAATACCAGGGTACATATACCAATTACATATCCGGACTGGTGGTAACACGTAGCGGCCACTACCTCCCACCTCGAACCACACTCCTAAATCAAAGGTGCTCACCATATCAATCACAAAATAATAGAATGGCATACGAAGAAGTGTGTCTGATAAGAGGAGCTACCTCATTGTCCTGGAATCGCTCCTGTTTTAGCCACCTTATGCCAACTCACAGAAGTCAGGTCCATATACATACCTCAATAGAACGTCGCCAACATCCTACTTCATTCTGGAATCTCCACCGCATATACGGTTGTTAAAGTAGTTTTCGGAGTTGGCAGAGAGTATGAAAACTTTCGATCCCGGTCTCTTTAACAACCAAACATTATTATTACCCGTGGTTATAAATTTCAAAATGGTTTATATTTCAAATCAAAACATATTCATTTAAACCATTCAAATTCAATGTCAATAACTTTCAAAAATAATAATATTCATTTCCAAAATTGTAGCATTTCTAAGTTCATTCAATTATAACAATTTCAAAAAAATACATTGTATTATAACATTCGTAGCACTTGGAAAATGTGATAATACATAGAAATATTGTCTTTTCAGAAACAACAACACTTAGAAAACGTTACTGTAGACATAGTGGTATTTCAAAAAAACGGTGTATTTTCAGAAACAGCAGCACTTAGAAAACGTTACTGTACACATAGTAATTTCAGCAAAACTGTGCATTTTCAGAAATAGCAGCACTTAGAAAATGTTACGTAGACATAATAATTTTAGAAAAACAGTGTATTTTCAGAAAATGCAGCACTTAAAAAATGCTACTGTAAATATAATGGTATGTCAGAAAAATAGTTCATTTCAGAAACTGCAGTACTTACAAAATGCTACTGTAAATATAATGGTATTTCAGAAAAATAGTATATTTTCAGAAACAGCAGCACTTAGGAAATGCTACCTTAAAACCACAGCATTTTGGAAATACTGCCAATACAAAACTAAGATTTATTATAACATTGTAGAAACATTAAAATTTCATTTTTTCACCATTTTTAACTTATAAAACATATCTCACTTTTCAAAAATATTTATTTGAATATCAATTAACTTATGATTAAATAAAAATAAAATTTTATAAATAAAATATCCAAATGAACTATAATTCATTTACTAGGTCAAAACTACATTAATTTACTTAACTTTTATCTCAAAAAATAACTTAATACTTTATTTAAAAATAACCATTTTATAATTAAAATATCCTTATCACTAAGTTAAGTTTAAATTTCTATTTGAAACTAAATTTTCAATTATCAAGTTAGTCATATTTTAAATTACATTTTAAACCATTTATTTACTTATACATTTTTAACCTATAGGAAATCACTATAAAATTTGTTTAAATCATTCAAATCTAATTTAAGTTAAAAATTCATATTTAATATCAAAAATACTTAATAATTTTCAGAAAATATTTAAATTGAACCATGGGTTTGTATATAATTTTCTAACCTAGGTGAAGTGATATGAATATGTATCATTTCAATCTGTAATTTAAAAATAAAAATTCGGGTTCTATCATTTCAAACCGAAATCCCAAGTAAGACAAAATAAATAAAATAAAAATCGCTTGAGCCTATCATTTGCAGTCATTCCCGTTTGATGAGGATCGACGCTAAGCGTTACCTTACCAAGAGCAATTTTACTTAAAATACTCATCGTCCTCCGATGACGATATTCTGGAAGCATTCATCTATACAATTTGTCTTGGGTCTGGACAAACCGAGTCACCGTCTTCATCATCTTTATGGTATTTATTCGTTATGTTCAAACTGGATCGAAGTGGTTTTAGGATAATTAAATCCAATCTCGGTCACTTTGAAACGATTAACGAATTTGGCCAATATTGATAGTCCGTTATTTAACTATCAATAAAACATCCATAAGCAATCATCTGGCCTTATTATAAATTTTACCAAAATATTTGCCTTCAAAATATTTTTTAAAGATATATCTATCTCTTCCAACATTTGAAAACAACCTTTCAAATACTTAAATCTGTAGCCCCTCAACACTTGGGAATATTTCCAAATTTCTATTTTCTATACTTAGGAAAATATTACCAGTCTTATTTTTCAAAAGTCCTTTAAATATTAACGTTTCATAAAATTATTTCGTAACTTATTCCATAAATATCCGGAATCACCAAATGAATTTCCTCTCCTCAAAATCATATCCTTATATAAGACCCATTTCGAATCTCGAGAGAATTTATAAAATAAAATTTTCAATCACTTCAAATTCCATATATATATATATATATATATATATATATATATATATATAATACAGGAAAATAGGCACAAGGAAGAAGTTACAAAAAATTTAGTCTTAGGGACAACAAGTTTACTTTTTAGTTTGACGGACACTTTTTAGTGTAAACTGAAAATGATAGTTACAACTATCATTCCGTGATTTACACTAAAAAATGTCCTTCAGCCTAAAAAAATAAACTTATTGTCCCTGAAACTAAATTTTCCTCCAAGTTTTTCCTTGAGCCTCAAAACCCCTATATAATAATTATTTTACAGAAAAACAATTTAGTTTTAAAACATGTTTGATTGATTACTTAAAGTATCGAAAACATTTTTATAACATTAATAACCCATCTTTAGTTAAACAAATAAATTTTTGAAGCTGGTTTCAAAAGTTAGAATTTACTAAAATAAATACTTCATGTTTAAAAATCTACTTAACCAGTATTTCAATCGCAACTAGTTAAAAACCAATATTTTTAGAATCATAAAATTCTTCTTTTAAAACAAATTCACTTCTTAAAAATTAAATATAGATACATACATACATACATACATATATATATTAAAAAATCTCAACAACCAATTTTAACTTATAACTTCCTCTCGATTTCACAACATCCGGATTCGTTGTCGATTCCCTAGCCATTCTCATTTGAAAAATAGAATTTTCCATTTTTCTCAATCTTGTTTCCATATTCTACTACAAATTTCTCCTATGAATTTATATTCCTAATTATCATATGGTATCGAATTTCTTCATTATAAACATCGTTTATCAATTTTATAACCTCTTTTGATTTTATCTGTTTATAAAAAAAATCTATTTACAAAGATCCATTATATAAAGTTTATTTCTTATAAATTCCATTAATACTTCTAATCTATTTTATCATTGTTGATTTCAACTTCTTTTTTATATTTCCAAACTATCACGATTAAATTCTTTCATACAATTCGCTTTAAAAATCTTTATTTACTAATTCACAATAGTTAAGTATAATCAATAAATTATATTTTTCTAATTCAATTTCTTTAAAATAAATCCAATTCCTATATATATATATTATTTTCAAATTCATTTCAATTCCATAAATTTGAAAAATATACTTACTGTAATTAATTTATCAAAATTCAGGCTAGTGCTACAATAGCATCTAATAATTCAATCGCTACAATAATCTATAATAGAATATTCTACACAAATCACATATCACTATATGTGAAAAATAAACAATAAATTCGAGGAATCCTGTTGGATCCCTCCAACCTGTTTTCCTGCATCCGTAGATTTTAATACAGCATAAAATAAATACTGTTCCCACTTTAAGGGGAATATCGTGATATATAGGGTCATCCGCTATTATGCGGGGCGCATAAGGTCTCATCCGCTATAGTTTGTCGGAGTATCACTCCAATGTCAATATATACTACTATATTTATATATATATAGGCATCCAACAGATAAATTGTAAATTCATCGATCAACCTAGCATTCAATAGTCTAAATTTAACCATGGCAATCCAGAAGAGTGAGAAATTGTCACCTTGATTTTTCTTTGCAATCCGTTCCAATTTTATTTTGTATCTATGACATTACGACTCCAACGATTCCAGCTCTTACTATTTTGACCTTGAAATAAGAAATTAAATAATTTATAAGTATTGGATTATATTTCTAAATAAATTTAAAATTTATAAACTAAATTAGATTTACAAATTACCTTCGACTGAAATTTTTTCTTGGAAGCTTGAATGATAAATACATTTTATAAGATTCGGTAATTAACAATATAACTTATTTAAGCTTGATATAATAATAAACTTATCTAAATTCTTAACCTCACTAACAAGCTCGGAGTCCACCTTCCCTTCGTCGCTTCATCGCATGCTCCTTTAAACATCACTGCCCTATTCCATGCGCGGACGATTTGAGGGCATCATGACCTCGATTAACTACTGCCACCATCCCCATTTCCCACATCGAAGCCCTATGATTCAATCGGACGAGATGTAGCTCCACCGACTCCCTTGCATTCACCTCGGCCTTCCCCATGTATGTGGTGCCATCGCGACAATCAAGCAACACTCATCATGATGCCGCCTTGCTCGATTTACAAGCCTCCTCCTCATTCGAGCTCGAGCGACTTCCATTGAACGAGATTTCGTTTTTTTCGAATTCTGAATCCCATATTTTTTTTATAAGCGAATGGATTTGGTTTCAAAGAAAAGAGGTTGAGGGCTTCGTGAGTTTACGCTAAAGAGAAAGAAGACATGAAGGGTGCTTTTGATTGAAATGAAGGGATATGTATGTGATAGGTAGCGTGTGGAAATGGATTTGATTTTATATAATTTGATTTAATTATTAAATATCTCGAGACCTATCTTGAAATTTTGAACCCCGATGGAGGCATGCCACAAGGCGTTTATAATGTTAAACCCCTGTTACGAACGCAATAAAAAAGGTTTCGAGTCCTAATTCGATTGTACGGAGAAGATAGCTTTTTGGGCTCAATTATTATATTGAATTTAAATATTAATTTCAACTCGTTTCTATCCCGTACAATCAAATGATAATTCCAAATACTATAAAATTGAAAATTCGATAATAATACAATATTACGGATTCAATGGATTAGTTTCATCTTGGGTGTTCCCACCCTTACCATCGAGCACTCCTTTCATGCACAACCAGATCCATAATAAATATGTTTCTAAGGACATCTAGAAAAGTGAAAACATACCCTATTTGTGTACGACCCACTTAGCCTTGCTGCTTCTTCCCTGTTACAGTTATTCCCAGTTGATGAGGCTCGAGGCTAAGCGTTACGTTTCAACAAACAATTCTCCTAAGAATGCTCATCGTCCTCTGATGACAATGTTCTGATAGCATTCTTCCATACAAGTTGTCCTGGGTCTGGACAAACCAAATCACCGTCTTCATCATCTTCACGGTATTCATTCGTAATGTTCAAACCGGATCAAAGTGGTTTTCGGATAATTAAATCTGATCTCGGTCTCTTTGAAACGATTAACGAAATTGGCTAATATTGATAGCCGGTTATTTAACTATCAATAAAACATCCATAAACATTCGCTACGCCCAATTTTATAGATCTCTCAAATATTTATTCTAAAACATATTCACCCAGATATATGTTCAATCTCCTTCAATATTTCTATATTTGAAAACAATTTCAACCCTTGTATCCATAATAGGATATTTCACCATTTTCAAAAATATATCCAGCTTCCATTTTTATAGCACTTCGAAAATATTTCTATTCTAAAACATTTCCCACTAAAAATGTTTCCAAAACCTTCCTTTAAAAACTAAGGAAAATATTTATACATATAATTTCAAAGACTATCTAAATATTAAACTTGGAAATATTTCATAACTTACCTCATAAGTCTTCAGAATTTTAATAAATCCTTCCTACGATTTCAAAACCGTTTATACTTATTTGTAACCTCATTCAACAATAAATTCAGATTTCATTTTCAAAATTTCCATATTCAACATTTTGAAATTTCATTCCCTCCAAATCCCTTATAAAATTCCTTCCCTCAAAATCATATCCATTTAAAAACCCCATTCATGAATCTCGAGAGAATTTATAAATAAAAATTTTCAATCACTTCAAAACTCTATATATATAATAAGTATTTAAGAGGATAATAATTTATTTTTAAAAACATGTTCTATTAATAATTTACTAAAACTCATTTTTTGGATAAACAAATATATTTTCAAAGCTGATTTTAAAAGTTACAATTTACTAAAATAAACACCTAACATTTGAAAATCAACTAACCTAAGTATTTCAATCTCAACTAGCTTAACATTTTATAGTTTAAATAATAAAATTTTCCTTTTAAAAAAAAACTTACTTCTTAAAATAAAAAAATATTTTCAAAATCTCAGTAACCAATTCAACTTATAAATTCCACTCGATTTCCGTCACATCCCTTCCATTTCGATTTCCTTAACCATTTTCACTTTTCAAAATAGTATTTACTATTTTCTCACCCTATTTCCATATTTTAATATAAATTCACCCTACAAATTTATTTTTCCAATATATCCACTGATATTTCTTAACTTATTTATAAACATCATTTATTAGTTTTTGTATTTCTTTGAGTTTTACTTGTTTACAAAAACAATATCATTTATGAAATTCCATTTTTATAAGTCTGTTACCTTAATAATCCCATTTAAAACTTCAAATCTATTTTTAGTGTCGACTTCAACTCTTTTTATATTTCTGGAATATCACTCATAAATTCTCTTATATAATTCATTTTAAAAATCTCTATTTAATACTTCAAAATAGTTAATTGTTAACAAGAATCGATATATGTTTCTAACTCAACTTCTTTAAAATAACCCCAACTCCAATATAAATATTTTTATATCAAAAATTCCCTTTTATTCCTTAAATTTTCAAAATATATTTATGGTTTTTAAATTATCAAAATTCAAGCCAGTGCTACAATAGTATCCAATAATTCCATACACTACAATATTCTATAATAAATTTTTCTGCACAATCCATATATCACAATATATGAAATTAAATTTAACATTTTAAGGAATCCAGTTGGACCCTCCAACTTGTTTCACTGCATCCGCAGATGTTAATACAACATAAAAAATACCAATCCTACTTCGAGGAGGATATCACGGTATATATGGTTATCTGCTATTATGCAGGCCGCGTAGGGTCTCGTCCGCTATAATGTGCGGGAATATCACTCTAACTACTTATACATATACTACCATATATATATATATATATGTAATATCATTCATCGAGTAATAATAATTATCAATTTATCTAATCATTCAATAAATAAATTCAACTATTATAAACAACACTAATTGTCTATATGAGTTGAGATTTTTCTCACCTTGATTTTGAATTGCGATCCTTCCAAATTTGCATTTTTCTACACAGATTCTGTTCAACTTAAACCTCGATGAATAAGTTATTAAATCATTAGCTATCTCCATTTTTAAATTCTACATTAAATAAATAATCATATACTTAAATTTAATTACAAATTCATACCTCCACCACTCGTTCTTCAGGCGAATGACAGGGCCACAATGAGTTTTTCCGTCAACAACCAATCTTCGCAACCTTTCAGCCAGCGACAACACCCTCCGGACTCCTTTCATCATCGTTGATTGCCTACCACAAAAAATTACGTGTGAAGTCTCCTGCCTATGCCTATTGTCGCTCGAGCCCACGCCCTAATCAAATCTACCGTCTAATCAAAGGTTGCGAAAATCCATTTCTACAGTCGTGAAAACCCACACGACCTGAAACCCTTGCCGACTCCACCCTCCCTCTTGTGTTCGCTACCTAGAGATTCTTCGCTCGATGAAGTCAAGCCATCCAGCCTCATACGATTCGCCGCTAGGCGCCACTACTAGTAGGCCATGCATTTGCACGTTCGAGTAAGTCGCAATTTGAGGAAGTCGCGTTCGCACATAGACTCCTTTTTTTCTCGATTTCGATCTCGTGAATGATGAACTGGAGAGGAGGAATTGGCCTCGTGATTTTTTTGCCTCCCATTTTTCGAATGTCTTGCTTACCAAAAGAAAGAAGAAGCTAGCGCGATTTACTTCGTTCGATTCTTCCCTTCTTTTTCTTCTTTTGATTTCGTTTTGGAAGAAAGACTGGGGAAGTTAGCATTTTCTTTTTTTCGTCAGATTTTCAATTTGAATGATAAAGGAGAAGGGACATGACATTTATCCTTGAGCCTGGCATGCTTTAGAAGGGAAAGGTGGCGTGTGACTTAAAGTTGAAGGTGACTCCACTATTCATTTGATTTAACTATTATTAATTTATTATTATTATTTCAAAATACCTCGAATTCCATAATGTGAAATTTTGAAATCTTATTCAGGCATGTCGTCCAGGGTTCATAATGTTATACCCAATTTGAACACAATGGAAAAGGTTTCGAGTCCTAATTCGATCGTATGGAGAAAATAGCATTTTGGATGCAATTATTATATTGAATTTTCAATATAAATTTCAACATGTTTATATCTCATACGACCAAACGTAACTCCAAATGCTACGAGATTTGAAATTTGATAATAATACACTACTATGAATCCAATGGAACTGTTTTCGTTGAATTTCGAGACTGTGCCCTAGATCGCTATTTTAATGCATCGATTAAATCGATGTTTCGAAAATTTTGAAATCGCTTGAAATTTTTGGCTAAAAATCTTACTAACTAAATTATAATTCAAAATACAATATTTAAAACCATTTAAATATTCACAATTAACTATCGAGAAATTCGGGTCGTTACACTTAATTAATGAGTTATGATATAAAAGTCTAATTATATTTTAAGTTAAAAGAATGGATTTAAAAAAATAGAATTTGGAAACTTGAATTCCGATGCTTTTGAAATTGTTTCTAAGATTTTGAAAATGATATTAGTATTATTTGACAATATTTACGAAAAGAAATTGTTTCATAGGGAATTAAATGGAAATAAACCTTGTGCATCCCTCTTCTGCAGTTGGAAAATAATGATGACGACTGCCTTATCGACATTAATTTTCGAGTCTTTGAGTGGGGGAGACCACTTAGTGGCTTTGCTACGCATTTGGGTTGATAAACATATTTTGACTTAAAATTTCTAAATATAATTATATATATATATATATATAAGATATGAATATATATTATTTCAGAATGATTTGAAATGAACCCGATATTTGAATTCTTAAGTTCCTATTAATTAATTATTTTCATTTGTTGGAATAAAGTGAATTATTTTGAATAATTGGAAACTTATAAAGTGGGAGATAACAAATTGATGTTAAGTGTTAAAATAAAATATGAGAAGTTAAATTATAACTCTTAAATTTCAAGATAATGGAAATTTGAACTTGTGTAAATTATTGAACATTCTTGTTAACTAAAATAACTAAGATAAATTTGTATAATACTCAACTACACTCTAAAAACATATATATAACTTACTAGAATGTTTAAAAAGTTGAAATGTTATATACGAATATGTAATAGAATATTATACAAGTTTGAATTTAACTAATAAAAATGTTCAAATTGAAACTGTGTTAAAAATATGTTATAACTTTAAATTAAATGGTTATAAAAACATGTTATAAACTTTATTAATATTCTAAGAAATGTTAAATGAATAATTTGAGTAGTACAAAGATTTATTATTTATATATATGAACATAAGAGAAGGTAAATAAATAATAATTAAATCATATCTTTGTAAATTGTTTGAAAAAATAATAAATAAATTTGCAAAGAATGTTTTAATATTTAGTTGTAGCTTTCTGAGATAATAATAATTTGAATAATATTGTGTAAAAGAACACACATCTTTATAAAATGGTTATAAACATAAGAAGTGATTAATGAGATAAGAAAGTTGAAATTTGAATTATGAAATTAAATTTTAATTAAGTCAAGTTGAATGGAATAAATTGATGAAGTTAATGGATTATTTTTTGGTTGAAAGTTACTGTGTGAAAGGCTAAATAAAAATCTATTGTGACAAAAAATTATTAGTATGAATTTCATTTAATGAAATGAACTAACGAAGTGAATCAAAGAATTAATATGAACTTAAGTTATGAAAAATAAACATGAGTTGTGTTTGATAAAATGGTTATCATGAACTTAAACTGTTTTATAAAATGATTTATATATGATATTAATATTGAAGAGAATATACCAAGTGATAATGAAATAAAATTTAATTTATATAAGATTAAATGAAATGATTTTATAAAATGGCCAATAAACGAGTTGATATTAAATGTTGTTAAAGATAAAACGAAATAATTGAATTTAACAAATTGAATTGAATAAATTGAATGTAAATGAAACATATGAGAATAAATTGGAAGTAAATTGATTATGTATTAATAAAAATTGGATGTTAATAAGAAATGAAGTGTATAAATTAAATATTGACATTGGATAATGTAAATTCACATAGTTATGAATTAATTGGATTAATTGGATGAATATTGATGGTTGAATGGTTTCTTTTGTTGCAAACCATTGTTCTTACTTTTTTTGGTTGCATATGATTGTTATATGTTGTGTATTTGTGTTTGTATCTATGGTTTGGATCCAAAATTCATGCTATATAGTTATATTAAGCTTATACATGCTTTTGTATCTTTTATATGCTACCAATATTCTAAATTGATTTGAGATAGATACATACGAAGACCATTTGGGTACATACGCGGATTGTATTAGCCTTTGCTTGCTTAATATGAGTGAACTCGCTCGTATTAATAATAATAAGATACATATCTCAGATTATATACCACACTTTCATATTTTTATCTATAGGATGCCGCATCATTGAGATGAGATGTATATTTATATATTTGGTATACATATTGTATTTTAACTTTTTTTTCAATCGAGCCGCGTGAAGAAGAAGCCGTCAAAATTTTCCGTAAATCTGGGTATTAGAAATTTTTTGAGGTTTTCAAATTTTATAACTTATTTTATATATAAGTTGTAATAATCATAAAGCCGATATCAGAGTGGCATAGTAAAGATTTTTAAGTAAGATTTATGTTTTATAAGTTAATTATTCTGAATAAAATATATCAAGTGTTAAATTTTCTACTTAACCCCTTTTCAAGGATGAAAATTTTGAGTGGTGGAGTATGTAACGACCCATATTTTTTTAACTATTTTGATTTATTAAATTTAATATGATTATTAGATAAAAATGATTAGAAGTAAAAATTAAATGATTTATCAATGTAGTTTATTGGACATTAAGTTGAATAAATTTTGTGACGACCCGAACTCGATGTCCGACAAACAACATCCAATTCGTATCGCCGGAGCTTGCAACAACATTAGATGATAAGTTACACAGCGGAAATAAAAGATGATGTCATTGATACAACATGAATACAATATCCAATACGTCAATTTGATACAATGATAATCATCAACATAAGAGAATATACAAGAAAAAATACAGCGGAACACGATGCAATATAAGATGAGTCTTCAACAGAATCCAATGCTGCAACTCCAATCCAAAACTCCAAAGACAAAGCTCCAAAACTTCAAGCTCAATCCACCATCAAGGTTACACTAAGCTAAGCAAGTGCAGTCGTGGACTCCAAAGACTCCAAAAGGCTCAAACAGAAAGCTGAAGCTACCAAATGATATCTACTATCTGACTATCTAAAAAACCAAACTCTAGACTGTCCGTGTGGAAAATCATGGGCACCCAGAGTTTAGGAAGGGAACAATAAACTCCGGGTCAGTCATGGGACTGGTATGAGCAACAAAATCGGTTTTCTTTAAAAAATCAAAAGATTTTAAATTTGAAACCTGCAATGCTTTTTGGAAGACGAAACTACCATAAGGCCTCCCGCCACACACACCATGCAAACGCAGAGTTGGAGGAGATTTCTCCTTATGATAGTCAAAAATGCTTGATATGCGAAAACCATTTTGATATTAATATGCATTGTAGAAAACATTTCAAAAGTATAATATTAATCCTAGCCAGCATAGACATTCCAAACAATGCCTACTATAGCTACCATCCAAACAGTGGGTCGCTACCATAAGTAGATGGCAGGTTATACAACTAAAACCGTACATGGCGCGTAATGGAGATTGGATTTTCCAAAAAATGGTCAAGCTAAGGAACTTCCTATTGCCACATGGGAACGCCTCTGGAGGGACGCCTCGAGAACCTACCCGGCTCTCTGCCAACACAAGGCCGATTAGCCCTTCTTGGGAAGTAAAACCTAAGATATGCCACCCCCGGTCCTTTGGGACCTTTATCCGAAGGATCCTCTACACCAACAACATCACACAGTAATAAATATACTACAGTGCCCACATGAGTAAGCATCTGGCTCCATACCATGATACCACCCATTTCTAGAAGGAATGGTCATACCCTCGAGGAGCTACCCCTGAAACCTTGCCGCATCTTTCCTGTTTCGACCATTACTGATTTGTGAGGCTCGATGATGTCTCGTCCACAAAGCTACACTTTACAAGAAAGACATGCTTTGATCACAAATGATCAACAAATTTTCATCAACACACAACGACACTTAGCATGCCATCCTACCAAATTAGGAGTATATCGCTGATAACCTTCAACTGTATAACCTCTGAGCTCGTACGTCTCAGAGAAGGGTGTTAGGCTAAGAGAATAAATTCTCCTCCACCAACAGATATGTATTTGAAATAAATCTTCTTTGTATCTCAAAGTGTAATGTAAGACATACAACCATAAAAGTCTGTTCTAGGTTTGAACAGAACCGAAGGCTCTTCCGAAGGAGCCCTTGCAATCCGGGTATTCACAATCCCTATCGAACATCCCATCACTCAGGGAATCTCTATACCGTAGCTACTCAGTGCAGAGATAATTGATAGTTCATCCTGTCGTTTTCGCAAATACTCGGTCTTCACCACCGGTCTTCAAATGCAATCCATAATGTTGTATCATTATTCGAAATGAGTTATACGACACAAAGTCCTCTCCTGGCTAAACCGAATAATGAGCGTAAATTTAAAACATTTGGATATGGAATTTTAATTAAGTCACAACTTTAAAATTCAAAACTTTCTTTCAAATGGTTTAAACCAATTACCATTTCAAATTTTTTAACCAAAAAGATTCATTCCACAAAGTTCACCCAGTTTCACAAAGATCCATTCACGGATTTCAAAACAATTTCCATTTCAATTAGATTAACTCATTAAATCTTTAAATCAAGATTTAACTTATAGTTTTCAAAACCGTTTTCAAAGATTCATTCATAACTTGGAAAACCATTTCCAATTCAAACTTGAAATCCCTTTAATACAAATTGGAAATTCATTTCTCATATGAAAGCTTTTATTATTTGACAACAACCAATTTTATTTTGGAAAAAATCCGATCTCATTTATATAAGTTAAAATCTTTGGGTTAATTCAAACTCCCAAAACAACGTTTAAAAAATGGTTTAAACCTATATAAGCTTGTATAATTTTTTTTAATCATAAATACCAAATATAGAATTCAATTTCAGATATTGAATTCAACTTTAAATCAAATTATTTAAATTTCAAAACTTTATTAAGTTATTCAAAATAACTTTCATTTTTAAAACACCTTTTCAAAAGCTCTTCACTTTAAACCCAATCCATTTCCAAAACCATTTGGATTAAAAATTCAAATTCAAAATTATTTTAAAAAAATCTGTGACTTAACTGATTTCCGTGTGCAATCCATATTTGTGTGTGCATAGTGTAGTCTAGGGGGTTTTACACAATAGTGTAACATCATTAGTGATTACAGATGTAATCACATCAATATCGATAAGCGGTATAACCCATAACGCTTATCTTCACTCATAGATTCATAGATAAAGTAAATCTATCTATCACAAAGATTCATCATTATGATTTGATGTGGGTTTCGGATAATCAACTGGGATCCAACTCCTTGCCGCATCGAAATTCATATGCCGTTTTACGAGCAAAGGGGTTTTCACATAAATACAGAAACAAATCACAGTTCAGCATAACGCAATTCACATCACACAGTGTCACGATCACAAACAGAAATATCAATGCAGTACACAACATTTGATGATTAACTTAAATTATTCAAATTAAACTCACTTAATTACAATGAGCAATTAACTTCTTAATTACTTTCATAAAGTAATTACACTTACACAATTTTATAAATGATTATCATTAATTAATTAATATAATTAATCATTAAATTTAATCACATTAATTAATTATTTAAATAATCTTAGTCAATGACCTTCATTAACTAATAACAATTCTTTAATTACTTTGCTAAAGAAATTACTTACATTAATCATTATTAATTAAAATGGATTAACCATTAATAACTCATTAATTAATCCTAATTATTTAATTAATTAAGTCTTAATTGTAACTTAATTAGTTCTTAATTACAATTTAGTTATTCCTTAATTAAATTAACTTAACTTTAACTAACAAATTTAAACTTGTAATTACTAATTTAATTAATACAAACATTAATTAACCATTTTAATTAACTTAATAATTTATGAATTACAAATCAATAAGTTTCATTAATTTTAAAGAAAACTTATTAACGATTTCATTTATCACTCACAAATATGTTCGAAAACATTTATTTTAAGTTTACTTTTGAAACTTCATTTTAAATTTTCAAGTTCCTTTTTATTTCACTTACTTACCTAAACACCTTTATTAAAACAATTTGAATTTAAAACTTTATTTATTTCCAAACCAAGATTCAAACCGACTTGAATTCATTATTAAACTTTGATTTAAAAACTTATTTTAAACTTTGCTTTGAAATTTTAAATTCAATATTAAATTCAAAAAAAAAAACAGGAACAGGTTTGTTTTAAAATATGTACAAAACATTTACCCGAGTCACACTAAAATTACTTCGAGCCAAACCGATTCGAGTAAAACACTCGAACTACTCGATTCAAATACGAGAATTCATCCCTGCTTCCACCCAAATCAACTAAATTTCCAGATGCTAGAACGCAAACGTACCGTGCACGTGCACGTTGCCGTTGATCGCCTCAAGGCGGCACCACATCGTCGAGCAAGTCAACGATGCTTCACGCATCAATTCCCAATCACCAGAACTTTGCCCTCACCTCGAAATCGAATTCGAGCTCAACATTGAAACCTGGAAACTTCATCACAGGAATCATCAAAACCTGGAAACAACTCACCTCCGCACCCTAACCACTAGAAGATCTGAAACTACAGTCAAAACTTCGTCCACACTCCCACTACCATCTCCCATGAGCACATCACACTCGATTGACTGACGACGAAGAACGAATCAAAACTTGCACACTCGAAAAACTAGGTTTCCAGACTTCTCGATCTCACCGCCGCCACCACAACCAACTACACCCTATTCCAATATTTGTCTCAGAACCCCCGTTCGTCATTGTATCACCAGACGAAGTCCCGACTCCTTCAAGTCAGTGCATCACCAGAAATCACCAAAAGAATGAAATTCGAACAAACCTAAACTGCTCCTCAATCCTAAGCGTAAAATTATGATTCAAGTTTTACAAATCATGTTTTAGTATGAGAATTCAGTTTATATACCTGAATTTGTGAATTAAGATGTGATGATCCGGCATTTTCAAGCATTTAAAATCGGAATATTTAATTGATTTTAAATATTCAATAGAGTAATTTTAACTTGAATTACAAATATCACTATTTGTTTGATAATTAAATAATAGAAATTAATAATTAGAAGTGGAGTAAATTGTTGAATCTAGAATTTTAAGCCTGTTAAAAATAATTTGAAGGCTCGTAAAATTTATATTGATAACAATGAAGATAATAGAAGTTTTAAAATTGAATTTAATAGTGATTTGTTCAGTTTTAAATTTTTATCGTTTAATTTGAATATAAAAATAGCCTTCCGGGGCACGGTCTCGGAATTCGATGAAACTAGTTCCATTGGATCCGTAATATTGAATTATTGTCGGATTTCAAATTTCGTATTGATCGGAGTTAGTGTGTGAGTGTACGATATATAATCGCGCTGAAAATTTAATTGATGATTATCGATGCGAATTTAAATTTAAATAAGTGAACAATGTATTTGATTAGTCAAACTTAATTTACATCAGAACCTTCCCAGTTCTTTCCTTGGCACGCTATCTTGTCTTCCTTTGGAAGCAATTCGACCCTTATAGATTCATCTCTATCAAACAAATCAGCTCAATTCCTAAACTAAAAAATAATAATTAAGGAATGGTGGCCGAGCTTTTCAATTCCATTTCGCATCTCCTAATATATATATATATATATATATATATATATATATATATATATATATATATATATATATATATATATATATATATATATATAAAAAGGGGGCAACGAAATCGGATTCAATTTTGATTTGGAATCGCGAGCTCGTTTCCGAGCAGCGTCGCATCATGGCCAAGGCTAGGGTCATAGGTTTCGGGAAGGTCTTCGCGAGTATGTGTGATAGGGTAGCACGCCGAGCGAGGGCAAGGCAGCGTGATGAGGATATGGATGTCGCGAGTCAACTCGCGATGGAGGCTCGTGACGTCTTCAGGGTTGGGGGTTGAGATTCGTACGCGCGATGGCGAAGTCGGCATAGATTTGGCGGCGACTTCCACGTCGAGGCGAGATGTCGAAGCAGGGCCGATGGAAGGGGGGTTAGGTCGCATTCTCGTGTGCTGGGCGAAGTCGTGGCTTCGATTCGTGTTAAGTAGAGGTATGGTTTTATTTAAATTAGTGAATAATCCATGTTGAAAATAAATAAACTTACAGTAGGGTATTTAATTCATCTATTTCGATTTTACTTAGCTAAATTTATTTACAGATTGAATTTTTTTTTTTGAAGTTTTGTTTTAAAATGTTAACAGAAATAAGATGTTGACAGGAAGTTTCTATCCATTTTAGTTAATATAGATACGTAGAAATTTTGAATGTTTGAGTTTGAACGATATTAAAAAAAATAAAGATAAATAAATAATATAATAGATCGTGAACTATATATATGAATATGATTTTAGATAGGGTTTTGGAAAAAAAAATATTTTAAATGTGAGGAGTTTATATAAAAATAGATTCTTAAATCTATATAGATTATTTTATAAGAATATATATAGTTTTACTCACTAGTCTATTTTAAAATGTATTGTAGTGATTAAATTGTTAAATCTGTTTGTTTACTTACCAAAGGGAATTTTATTAAAGGAAACTGATTTAAATAAATGATTAGTTAATTAAATTAAAATTACCCAATGGAAATCAATTACTTGAGTCACTGATGGAAGATCATTAGGGGAAATCAGTTTTGAATCAAATAAATTGTTAATCACATTTTAAATTGGAAGTCAATTGTCCGATTTATTTTGAATATTGATAAACCATATAAATTGTTAATTCAGGGTCAAATTGGGAAAACCAAAGCCATATTTGAAGTGGATCGCAAATGAAACGGAATAAGGTGAGTTATTCTCACTCAGTTTAAAATTTAAATTTAAATGATTAAATTTAAATAATTGATTGTATGGTTGAATTGATTGATGTGATGTAGTATAGTATAATTTGAAATTGGTATGTTATGTGCTGCTAACATCTGTGGATGCAGGGAAACCAGGTTGGAGGGATCCAACTGGACTTATTTAATTATTTAATATTCTCTGTTTTGAATATTTGATATCCTGTAATGAATTATGTGGAAATATTGAATGCCATGGCTTGATTGTTATAATCGGGCAATAATGAATTACCAAATATATAATTTGAGTTTGGGAATGAAAATAAAAGAAGGAAGTTGTAAGTAAAATAGTTATAGAAAAGTTGAATAAATTTATGAATGAACTGGAAAGGAAAATAAAGTCACTTTAAAATTTTAATAGATAAACCTTGAGTATGGGAAGGAAAATTTAAATAAATAGTAAGTTAATGAAACTTAAACTTCAATGTTTTTTCTTAAAAGAACAAAACATTTATTTTAAATTTAGGATTTAAATTATTTAAAAATAATAATAAATAAAGAAGAAATTGGGAATAACCTGAAATTTATATATTTCAGCTAAAGGATTTAAAATCAAATTGAAAATAATAATAAAGTCCATAATTAATGAATTTTGAAATGAACTGATAAGTAAAGAAATATATTTCTAATGGAATAAATTGGGAATCAATTTGGAAAATTGATTTGAGTGATTAAGATTGGAAATTTCTTTCTGAATAACCAAGTATATTTTCAAAGTAATTTTTTTAAAATAAATTAAAAGTTTAAAGTTGATTTAAGAAGTATGTTTTGAAAAATTTACTATTTCTAAATATTTAAATTCTAAAGTAAGTATTTCCTTTTAATCTATTATAACAATAATTATTTTAATCTATTATAGCAATAATTATTTAAAGAGTGACTTAGTATTTTATTTTTTAAAAGTGAAATCTAGTTTTATATTTTATTTGGTAACATTATTTTCAAATATTCATATAGTATGTATTTTTAACAAATCATTGAAGTAGTTTTAAGTTAAATGTTATAAAGTATATTTCTAAGTAAAGTGTTTTAAATTATTTTTAAAAATCTAGTTTTGTGCTTGGTGATTTCCGAGGAGACAGAAAATATTTGGGAAAGTTTATTCTGGAAAGAAAGATGGTTTTGAAACTGCTTTCAAAGGATTGAAAATAGAAATATATCTTGTGAAGATATATTTGAGATAAATAAATAATTTGGGAAATTATTTATTGTTTGAGGGTTGTTTGAGAATATTAATTGATAGTTAAATCACCGACTATCAATACTGGACAAATGCGCTGATCGTTTCGAAGAGTCCAGGATCGAGATTTATTTCTCGAAAACCACTTCGATCCGGTTTGTACGTTTCGTGTAAACGATTGTGGATTCGAAGATGGAGCAATGAAGTGCAAGGGCTAGTTGCTAGGATATTTCCAAAATGGATGTAGTAGGAATAGTGCCTTCGGTTCCGTTCGAACCCGGGACGGACTTGTATGGATGAATGCTTGCGAAACATCGTCAGGTGGACGATGGGCATTCTAAGGGATATTGTTCTTAAAGGTAACGCTTAGCCTCAAGCCTCATCAAATGGGAATGGCTGAAAATCAGGGGATATGCAGCAAGGCTTCGTGGGTAGCCCCCACTGGAGGGTGAGGTCATCCCTGTCTAGATGTCCCTTTATTTCGGCTTAGTGGGCGGTTGCTGATCCCAACCGCGGGGTGATCTTGCTCGGGACTGTCCAGTAAGGGATGGTTCCGGTCTTGTGTTGTAGGGGAGTTAGGGTGGCTCCTCGGTACGCTGATCTAGACCAGGTACTATGACAGGTGGTACCCCAGTGCCTAGCCATTAGTTGGAATCCATTTTCCCTACGCGCACATACGGTTTTGATTGTGCCCAACTATTGCTGAAACGTGAGGTGCAAACATTTCAGCTAGATTCTATTTTACTTTCTATAGACACTATTATAATATCAGAGGACTTTAATAAAAATGTTTTAGCTATCGTAATGTAAAAACCCGACATGTTTATTTGTGGCGTGGTCTTACAAGATGCTTTTGTTTTCAAAGAATTTTTGAAACTCTAATAATCAATTGGGTGTGATTTTCTCACGCTGGTATTCCAGACTGACTCGGGTGTTATTTAACTGTAATGCTCGGGTCAGACCGAGTATTATAGGATACAGGATATGATGCTGTAAGCTCAGGAGACGAGCCGGATGACGATACGTACTCTCGTACTTGTTTATATATATTTCCGCTGTGTTGAGTTGTGTATCCATTTGTATGAAATTGCTGTTGAGTTGTGATTGATGTACTCTGATGACGTAATATATGTAAACAGATATATTTGATTTTGAGTAAAGATTATTTATTATCTATTATATTGTACTCTGCTGTGATGGTTAGATTCTGTTGTTGTTTTCTATTCTCTTCTTCTACCTCTTCTTCTTTAACTCAAATGGTTCGTATTTCTGTACAACTTGAGTTGATTTAAGTAGATTAGTGTGGACTCAAGGGGTACGGATTTGCGGGCTGTTACTCTTGGTATCAGAGCATAGGTTGGTGATAACCATGGATCTGGTGGGAGTTACTCATAAATTAGAGTCCGTAGTACTCTAGAATGAGTTTGAGCGTATTAATAGATATGAGCGCGTATTTGTTAGTGAACATAAATTGTTTTAATATTGTGTTGATTGGTTTATTGGGTGGCATACGAACCTTCGTCGACACAGTCTGCGCAACTGTATTGAAGGGGTTTCTAAACACTTGAATAGAACAATCGACACGGTATTGTTTTAAATATGGGTAAATGAAATAATTTTACCCAAAAACATATTTTGATATAACGAATAGTTTTTGAAAACTATTTAGCTAATATATGATTGCTTGGATGTTAGAGATAATAATATTAAAGCATTATCATTGTTAAGTGAAATTTTAACTAGAAATTGAAATATAACTAAAATTTAAGGGAATAAATTCATTATAAAATGAAATTTATAAATATGGATTATGAATGAAAATTATAAATTGAAATGTAATCAAATGAGAAATTGTATAAGCATAAACCGTAAAAATGAATTATAGTTAAAATTTATTTAAGCAGGATTTGGAAATTTAAATCCCGAAAATTAGGAAGTGTATGTCGAAGTATTTGAAGATGAATAATAGCACAATTGTTTAAGTATTTGAAGATGAATAATAGCACAATTGTTTTGGAGATGTTTTTGAAAGGAAATTGTTTTAAAGGGGTTTTGAAAGTGATATAGCATTGAAATCAATTGGATTATTGGAAATAATCCTGATGATGACGGCCGCATCATCAGTATTCATTTTCGGATTTCTTAGTGATGGATTGCTGCCAAATTGATTTGATCAAAAGAACTAGTTTGTGTTTGAAAATTTTCAAAGGGAATTTGTTGAAAATAAAACCAGGGTTAGTTTAATTTTTGAGAAGTGTGATTTTGAAAAGTTGGACATTTCAAAATAATTTGAAACAAAGACGGATGTTTAAAAATTCTAATGAGATAGGTTGTAAGCTTATAAATTGAGATGATTTTTAAATCAGGAAGGAAATATAAGCTTTGAATGTTGGAAGTTTAAATTTAAGGTGAAAGTTTAAAAATGAAATTTCCCAGGATTGGAAGATAAAATTTAACTGGATTGAAATAAATCGTATAAGCTGAAAATAATATCCAGTTGTATTCGAATTAAGATGAAATCGAATTAAGTTAAATAAATCTGAGTTAAAATAAAATAAAATTGAAATAAAATTCAGTTGAGTTATGGGTGATATTGAATGGAATTAAATTCTTACCTGAATAAATGGAAATAAGTTGGATAAGAATTGGATTGGAATGAATAAATCATAATAACTTATAAAAGAATTAAAAATCCATAAAATAAAATATGCTTGGGTTACCATAAGCATAAGGCTTGAGATAAAATAAAAGAAGAATATATTCAAGCCTATGATGAATGGAATTGTGTAAATTATAAGTGATGGCTTATAAAATTGAGAATGGAATGCAAAATGCAAAATAAATATTGTTTGATGTTTGGATAATAAAACGAAAGAAAATCAAAACCTGAAATATGAAATAAATTTGAACTTAAGAAAATTAAATGAAGAGATTTTGAGATTTGAAATCAAGTGTTGGATTATAAATAAGGGAATAATTAATTTGTTAATAAATTAGTTAATGAAATATGTAATGAGAACTCAATGCAGTTAAATAAAAGCTGAATTGGTGAGTTAATATTAAAGCTTAGAAATAAACTCAAGTTATAATTAAATTCGACTTGAATCATGGGTGAAGAAAATATAATTGGAGGTGGCCTTGCAATAAATTAAATGAATTGAGAATGAAGTTGAATTGTGAGTTAATAAAATTGGATGGTAATTTAAAAGTGAATGGTGGAATTAGAACTTGAGTTATTGATTAAAATTTATCTTGAAGTGTTAACAAATTAAATAGATTGGGAATGTATCAAATAAAAATGGAAATGGATTAAATAGTAATGGTATGAATTGCAAATAAAATCCAAATATGTGGAAATAAATTGGATATGGCCTTGTAATCAATCGAGTTAAGTTGAGTAATAAAGGAGAAAAGTTACTTGTAAAATGAAAATGAGCTTAAGTATAAATTTGAATAAATTGAAGTAAATTGACTTAAGCTGAATAAATCGAAGAGAGTTGAATTTAATTCAACTTAAACCAAGTTTAATGATATTGGATTGAATTTGAATCAAGTAAAAATAAATTTGGATTGAAATAGAACTTGGTGGGTTGAAAATAATATTTAAGGTAATGAAAATTCATAATAGATTGAGTGGATAAACTAATTATATTAAATAAATAAATGGATGGAATAAATAAGAATCAAATGGAAGTGAACTTAAGATTGAAGTGAAATAAATTGAGTAAATTAACTTAAGTTGAGAATAATTAGAAGCTCGACTATGAGTAAAATTGGAAGACATTTAAATTAAAGCTTGATTTGAATTAATTAGGGAATGAGTAGTAATATACAGGCTTGGAATGGGTCGAGCTAAATAAATGGTTATGAATGAATTGAAGTAAAAAGGGAATTAATTGGTAATGAAATTTGGAGATGGAACTTGAATTGGTTAAATGAAGTCGAATACCAATTTAATATGGCAAATGTTTAGTTTGTAAATTAATTATGAAATGAGTATTGGATGTAACCAATATGAAATGTTCCAAGATAAATAAATGGATTCAAATAAAATGAATGAGAATATAGCATGCAAAATAAATTGAACGGAATCAATTAAAAAGGAATCAATTTAAATTGGTTATAAAGCAAAATATTAGTTTATTCACATAGATCTCGTCAAATTGCATAGAATAAATTGTCATTGGATGCAAATAGGAGTAATTAAAATCCCATGAATTGATAGAAGTAAAATGAATTGATTTTGAAAGCAATTGAATTAAATATGAGTTTGTTTTGCTTAAAAATAAATTGAATGTAAGCGATTGAGTTTTAAACCATTCAAATTGAATGAAAATAGTTATAAATTAATTGGAACAGTAGAATTAGTATGGAAATTATATAAGTTGCTTACGGGAAAAAATGTTTGGTGTGAATTTCCTTTAGAATTCATGTGTTTAACCATTGCAACTACGTGAAATATTGTTAAATTGCATATATATGGCACTTACCTATTTAAATTGAGTAGGTACAGGTACTTGGAAGCCGTGTGGCTGGATTTGGTTGTGCTAACTGCTAATAAATAAGCTACTTGCTTCAAATGCTAAATAAGGTACGCCTACGCAATAAAAATAGGAAATATGAACTGTTTTTGATTTTTCCGACCGTGTGGGTCGATGTATATATATTTATATCTTTTGTCAAATTGCAAAATCTCCTCCGTACAAAGGTGACTCTGTCAAAAAATTTCGTAAATTTTGGGAGTTATAAAATTTTTGAAAATTTTTGGAAAATTTTGTTAACGACAAACAAATTCAAATTGGAAACTAAAATAAGTTAGTAAATGAAAATAATTAAAATGATGGCATAAATTAGTTTTAAATGAGAAATAAAATATAAATATTCAGAGTTAAAGATAAATTGAATTCATATGGTAATGAAAGAATCAATTTGAATAGAAATAGATATAAACTGAGGCAGTAAGACGGAAATAAATAAAGAAACATATAGAATGCTTATACTAACTTAAGAAGGGAATGGTGAATTCTTGATTTGGAACTGATACTACAAATATAATCTAAGTTAATATTTGAATGAATAAATGCCGACGGTTTGTAAGAAAGTTGATATGATGATTTGAGAATATGGTGATTGGATATTAGTGCTAAGCAGGATATGCAGGTAATATAAAGGGAAAAGAGAATTGATTTTGATTTCAGAAGATAAATTTGAAATGCTCGACAAAAAGGTATGTATTTTAATTTGGTGAGAAATTTGATTGGGATTTGGATTGAACCACTTGGCTTTTTGTTTTCTTTTTGGATTTGGGAGGCCGTAGAGCCATTTTGTAGTTGTACCGAGCTAGCCGTGCAAAGGAGACGCTGGCGAAATTTTTCGAGAATTTAGGGAGTTAGAAAAAATTGGAGAGAAATTTGATAATTCAAAATTGGTCTTAAGATTACAACTTGAATGGTTGGGCAAATAGGAATGTTTGCAAACTAGGGAAAAGTTTGGGAAGTTAATAAGAATGATAATGGGCCTTTTATAAAAGGTAGTTGGTAGAATGTTAAATTGTTTGGTTTTGGAAATAAGTAAACGGGTATTAGACCATTCTTCCTAATTAGTAATTTCGGGGACGAAATTCTTTTAGGGGGGGAGGAATGTGACGATCCAGAATTTTCAAGCATTTAAAATCGGAATATTTAATTGATTTTAAATATTCAATAGAGTAATTTTAACTTGAATTACAAATATCACTATTTGTTTGATAATTAAATAATAGAAATTAATAATTAGAAGTGGAGTAAATTGTTGAATCTAGAATTTTAAGCCTGTTAAAAATAATTTGAAGGCTCGTAAATTTATATTGATAACAATGAAGATAATAGAAGTTTTAAAATTGAATTTAATAGTGATTTGTTCAGTTTTAAATTTTTATCGTTTAATTTGAATATAAAAATAGCCTTCAGGGGCACGGTCTCGGAATTCGATGAAACCAGTTCCATTGGATCTGTAATATTGAATTATTATTGGATTTCAAATTTCGTATTGATCGAAGTTAGTGTGTGAGTATACGATATATAATCGCGCTGAAAATTTAATTGATAATTATCGATGCGAATTTGAATTTAAATAAGTGAACACTGTATTTGATTAGTCAAACTTAATTTACATTAGAACCTTCCCAGTTCTTTCCTTGGCACGCTATCTTGTCTTCCTTTGGAAGCAATTCGACCCTTATAGATTCATCTCTATCGAACAAATCAGCTCAATTCCTAAACTAAAAAAAAAATTAAGTAATGGTGGCCGAGCTTTTCAATTCCATTTCGCATCTCCTAATATAAAAAAAGGGGCAACGAAATCAGATTCAATTTTGATTTGGAATCGCGAGCTCGTTTCCGAGCAGCGTCGCCTCGTGGCCAAGGATAGGGTCGTAGGTTTCGGGAAGGTCTTCGCGAGTATGTGTGATAGGGTAGCATGCCGAGCGAGGGCAAGGCAGCGTGATGAGGATTTGGATGTCGTGAGTCAACTCGCGATGGAGGCTCGGTGACGTCTTCAGGGTTGGGGGTTGAGATTCGTACGCGCGATGGTGAAGTCGGCATAGATTTGGCGGCGACTTCCACGGCGAGGCGAGATGTCGAAGCAGGGCCGATGGAAGGGGGGTTAGGTCGCATTCTCGTGTGCTGGGCGAAGTCGTGGCTTCGATTCGTGTTAAGTAGAGGTATGGTTTTATTTAAATTAGTGAATGACCCATGTTGAAAATAAACAAACTTACAGTAGGGTATTTAATTCATCTATTTCGATTTTACTTAGCTAAATTTATTTACAGATTGAAAAAAAAATATTTGTAGTTTTGTTTTAACATGTTAACAGAAATAAGATGTTGACAGGAAGTTTCTGTCCATTTTAGATAATATAGATACGTAGAAATTTTGAATGTTTGAGTTAGAACGATATAAAAAAAAGATAAATAAATAATATAATAGATCGTGAACTATATATATGGATATGATTTTAGATAGGGTTTTGGAAAAAAAATATTTTAAATGTGAGGAGTATATATAAAAAAGATTCTTAAATCTATATAGATTATTTTATAAGAATATATATAGTTTTACTCACTAGTCTATTTTAAAATGTATTGTAGTGATTAAATTGTTAAATCTGTTTGTTTACTTACCAAAGGGAATTTTATTAAAGGAAATTGATTTAAATAAATGATTAGTTAATTAAATTAAAATTACCCAATGGAAATCAATTACTTGAGTTACTGATGGAAGATCATTAGGGGAAATCAGTTTTGAATCAAATACATTGTTAATCAAATTTTAAATTGGAAGTCAATTGTCCGATTTGTTTTGAATATTGATAAACCATATAAATTGTTTATTCAAGGTCAAATCGGGAAAACCAAAGCCATATTTGAAGTGGATCGCAAATGAAACGGAATAAGGTGAGTTAATCTCACTCAGTTTAAAATTTAAATTTAAATGATTAAATTTAAATAATTGATTGTATGGTTGAATTGATTGATGTGATGTAGTATAGTATAATTTAAAATTGGTATGTTATGTGATGCTAACATCTGTGGATGCAGGGAAACCAGGTTGGAGGGATCCAACTGGCCTCCTCAACTTTATTTAATTATTTAATATTCTCTATTTTGAATATTTGATATCCTGTAATGAATTATGTGGAAATATTGAATGCCATGGCTTGATTGTTATAATCGGGCAATAATGAATTACCAAATATATAATTTGAGTTTGGGAATGAAAATAAAAGAAGGAAGTTGTAAGTAAAATAGTTATAGAAAAGTTGAATAAATTTATGAATGAAATGGAAAGGAAATAAAGTGACTTTAAAATTTTAATAAATAAACCTTGAGTATGGGAAGGAAAATTTAAATAAATAGTAAGTTAATGAAACTTAAACTTCAATGTTTTTGTTTAAAAGAACAAAACATTTATTTTAAATTTAGGATTTAAATTATTTAAAAAAATAATAATAAATAAAGAAGAAATTGGGAATAACCTGAAATTTGTATATTTCAGCTAAAGGATTTAAAATCAAATTGAAAATAATAATAAAGTCCATAATTAATGAATTTTGAAATGAACTTATAAGTAGAGAAATATATTTCAAATGGAATAAATTGGGAATCAATTTGGAAAATTGATTTGAGTGATTGAGATTGGAAATTTCTTTCTGAATAACCAAGTATGTTTTCAAAGTAATTTTTTTAAAATAAATTGAAAGTTTAAAGTTGATTTAAGAAGTATGTTTTGAAAAATTTACTATTTCTAAATATTTAAATTCTGAAGTAAGTATTTCCTTTTAATCTGTTATAGCAATAATTATTTAAAGAGTGACTTAGTATTTTATTTTTTTTAAAAGTGAAATCTAGTTTTATATTTTATTTGGTAACATTATTTTCAAATATTCATATAGTATGTATTTTTAACAAATCATTGAAGTAGTTTTAACTTAAATGTTATAAAGTATATTTCTATGTAAAGTGTTTTAAATTATTTTTAAAAATCTAGTTTTTGTGCTTGGTGATTTCAGAGGAGATTGAAAATATTTGGGAAAGTTTATTCTGGAAAGAAACATGGTTTTGAAACTATTTTCAAAGGATTGAAAATAGAAATATATCTTATGAAGATATCTTTGAGATAAATAAATAATTTGGGAAATTATTTATTGTTTGATGGTTGTTTGAGAATATTAATTAATAGTTAAACCACCGACTATCAATATTGGACAAATTCGCTGATCGTTTCGAAGAGTCCGAGATCGAGATTTATTTCTCGAAAACCACTTCGATCCGGTTTGTACGTTTCGTGTAAACGATTATGGATTCGAAGATGGAGTAGTGAAGTGTAAGGGCTAGTTGCTAGGATATTTCCAAAATGGATGTAGTAGGAATAGTGCCTTCGGTCCCATTCGAACCCGGGACGGACTTGTATGGATGAATGCTTGCGAAACATCGTCAGGTGGACGATGGGCATTCTAAGGGATATTGTTCTTAAAGGTAACGCTTAGCCTCAAGCCTCATCAAATGGGAATGGCTGAAAATCAGGGGATATGCAGCAAGGCTTCGTGGGTAGCCCCCACTGGAGGGGGAGGTCATCCTTGTCTAGATGTCCCTTTATTTCGACTTAGTGGGCGGTTGCTGATCCCAACCGTGTGGTGATCTTGCTTGGGACTGTCCAGTAAGGGATGGTTCCGGTCTTCTGTTGCAGGGGAGTTAGGGTGGCTCCTCGGTACGCTGCTCTAGACCAGGTACTGTGACAGGTGGTACCCCAGTGCCTAGCCATTAGTTGGAATCCATTTTCCCTACGTGCCCGTACGGTTTTGATTGTGCACAACTATTGCTGAAACGTGAGATGCAAGCATTTCAGCTAGATTCTATTTTACTTTCTATAGACACTATTATAATATCAGAGGACTTTAATAAAAATGTTTTAGCTATCGTAAGGTAAAAACCCGACATGTTTATTTGTGGCGTGGTCTTACGAGATGCTTTTGTTTTCAAAGAATTTTTGAAACTCTAATAATCAATTGGGTGTGATTTTCTCATGCTGGTATTCCAGACTGACTCGGGTGTTATTTAACTGTAATGCTCGGGTCAGACCGAGTATTATAGGATACAGGATATGATGCTGTGAGCTCAGGAGACGAGCCGGATGACGATACGTACTCTCGTACTTGTTTATATATATTTCCGCTGTGTTGAGTTGTTGTGTATCCATTTGTATTAAATTGCTGTTGAGTTGTGATTGATGTACTCTGATGATGTAATATATGTAAACAGATATATTTGATTTTGAGTAAAGATTATTTATTATCTATTATATTTTACTCCGCTGCGATGGTTAGATTCTGTTGTTGTTTTCTATTCTCTTCTTCTACCTCTTCTTCTTTAACCCAAATGGTTCGTATTTCTGTACAACTTGAGTTGATTTAAGTAGATTAGTGTGCACTCAAGGGGTATGGATTTGCGGGCTGTTACATAAGAAGTTTAAATTTTTGACTTATTTAAAGCTATGCTCAGTTCTTTGATTTCTAGAGAAATTGACAAGTTGTTTAACTTTAATAAATTTTTAAAACTTATTTTATAATCAAACAAACAACTTTTGTTTTAACCCTAAGTCCTAATAGCAAGTAGAATAAGAGGAAGTGATTTTTGAAGCAAAAGTTTTTGGTTTAGCATTTTAGACAGAAGACAACATGAACAACAGCCTGTACATAGTTCATCCATTCCAAATATACACAGAGAAACATATATATATATATATATATATACACACAAACATATTCATTCCTAGATATATATATGCAACAGATTCAATCTTTTAAATTTTAAAAACATATGTTACTCACTTCAAATTCCAGAAGAATGAACCGAGTTCTATTTGAAACAGGTTGTGAAAATACAAGCTGAAGCCCCCTTCTCTAATCTCCACTTGAGTTGATTTGTATTATTGTTATAATTGAAGTTTTGTTTAAGTTTGAGTTGTAGTTCACTTCAAATTTTACTTAGCTTGATGGACAAACTGAAATGGATGGATTGATATATAAGAAATGAGTTACAAGTTGTTTTTATATTTTTTTCTTTTGTACAATCAAGGATCAGAGATTTTTTTTTTGTTGACTAGCCGATTTCCTTTGGTGGCTGAATTAATACATATGGTGTTCTCAGATATCTTGCATTAATTCTCATTTGTCTTTCCTTGTTTTGTTTTCTCAAGTCTACACTTATCTTCTTTTGCAAGCCTTCATATATATTTTTTTGTTTCTTCATTTTGCAAGTGTATATATTTAAACTTTATTTGCTTCTACATACTTGAATATATTTCTTTCTTTAATTTCCTATGTGCAGATATTTATATTCCTCTTGGAAGTACATTCATATGTATTTTTTCTCTTGTTTCATATTTGAATTTGAAGAAACTCAAATCAATTTACCAATTAATTTCACAATTTTTATTCAAAAATTAAATTAAATATCAATTTAAACTTAGTAAAAACACGGGATCGTTACAAATTATTAAATAAACAATTTCGAACATTTAGGAAATAACCAATATTGAAATGAAGTTTTATATATTGGATGTATTTACAATCAATAGCTGGAATTTAATAATGAATGTTGAATTATTTAGATGAAAATCATATAATTGCTTGATAATTAAAATTCATTTGAAATCTAATGTTGGGTTTTATTGAAATTCTAATTTGAAGTACATAAAAATCGGATTAGAATACTTTAAATAAATAAATGGAACTAAGTGTTGCAGTTTTTTTATTATTTGAATTCATTTAAAAAGTTATATTTCATAATTTAAATAACTTATACATATAATTGGTTGATTTATTGAATAATTGAATTGTTTAAATTAATATTGGAAATTATTTGATTAATTGAATTTTGAATCTAATATAAATGAAAATGATGTCGGAAGTTGATTAAAATTTTATTTAAACAAGAATGATAATTGTTAACTTTTAAAATTGAATCTAAAGTGATTAAATTAATTTTTTGAAATTTCTCGTTTGAATTAACATGTAAAATTTTCATTTGGCCACTGTCTAGGATTTTGACGAAGCTAGTTTTATTGGATCCATAATAGTGAATTAATATTAGATTTGAAGTTTCAAAGCAATCTTATCGTTTGGTCGTGCGAGCTTGAAACGCGTAGAAAATAATTAAAGAATTTAATGAAAATAATTTTATCTAGAAATGCTATCTTCAGAATATGATGGAATTGGCTCTTGAAACTAGTTCCATTGCGTTCAGAATAGGGGTACAGCATATAGAATGCCAGGCTGCATGCTTCGTATGGGGTTCAGAAATATCGTGGGTAAATTGGGTCGGAAACTTATATATATAGTTGTTCACTTTCATTTACACGTAAATCTAAACCCTAACCGAGATATAAATCGGCCGCTTTCTCTAAAATATTTTAATCGCCGATAATCATTCATGTTCTCCTCTAATTTTCTACGAAGCCGCTCAGCAAAATCAAAAACTTCCAATAGGAAAGTCGTAGATCTCGGTGAGATCTACATGTTGAACCATTGGATCGTCGCTAACTTGCACGAGATTGCTAGATTCGGTAGAGGAAGGTCTCATGCATTTTTCTTGTTTTCTCGAAGACGGTGGCAACTGATACGACGAGACTTAGAGCGATGGAGGAGGAGGCCGAGGTGCTTCGAACAGCAGGGTTGGATGGTATTTCGGTTGGCAATAGAGAGGCATGATCGAGGTTGATAGGTCGCATTTTGGGTTTATGTGATGTTGCCTGGAGATCTTGCATGGGTTTGGAACAAGAGAGAGGGCGAGGTTTTGTTTTTATTTATTTTTTATTAAGTTAATTTTATGTTAATTATATCATATATTAATTCGCAATTTTTTCATGCGAGGTCTGTTTCGAGTGAAACGAGTCGCGTTGGAACCGTATCGACGTCGCTTACGTCATGGAAGCGAAGTGGAAATTATTTAAAGTTGAAAGTTTTTCAGTCCCAAATAAAAAGAGAGTGTTTTAAATGCTCGCAAATGACTAAATTAATTTTATATTAGCTAAATGGAAACCTTGAGGTGATTTAATTTTATAGATTATTTTTTCATAATTTAGCAGATATAGAAATCGACATTGAATTTATATGTTAGGAATTTGAGTTAACAATTAAATGGAAATTTGAATTAAATTACTAGTTTAATTTTCGATTATTGATAATCGGTCAACTATTATGATATATAAACTGTTTAGATGATTGATTGAGATGGATGCAAATTGATTGATGCTTTTGATGATTGGAAGTTATTAATATTATATATCATGTATCACCCTATAAATTTTTGATATTATATAAAACAGTTAATTGAATTATTTTGAATAAAATGAGAAATAGGTTGAAATGATATATACCTATGACAATAATTTTGAATTGAAATGATATATATCCATCCCTGGAAGTAAATTGAAATAACTGATCACTTGGCCATAGGATAGAAAATTATATACGGACACCGGATTAGTTAAATAAATTGTTTTTAAAATTTTGATTTGAAATTATTTAAAGTGATTTTGATTTTAATGAATATAAATCTAATATTGTGGAAGTGGATTCGAACTCGAGCTTGAAATGTTGAAAATGAACTTGTTAGCGGGAATTTTTAAATAATCGAATTTGAAATTTGAAGTTATAATTAAAACATGATTTAAATTATGGAAATTGATTTGTTGGATGATTTGAAATTTTATTCAAACTTCGAAATGTTCCAAGAAAAAGTAACTTAAATGGATATTTCAGAATTAAATTTAGAATTGAATTATTTTAAACATTTTAACATGAAATTGAACTTCGAATTTAAGTTTAATTTAAATGATTTAATCGATATTTTGAAAGTGAATTCTAAATTGATATGAATTGAAATGGTTTAAAATTAGAATTGAATTGAAATTTAAACCATAAAATTTAATTGTTGAGTCGAATTTGAAGTTAAAAATGAAAATCAAAGTTGGAATTGATCTAAATTGGAATTGGAATTGAACTTAATTTGAATTGAAATTGAAATCGAATCGATTTGAATTGAATTAAAGTAGAAAGATTTGGAACTGACTCGTTTGACTTTGAAATTATTTTTAAATAATTTATTTTAATGTAAGCTGTTAAAAATCTATCTTTTTAGATATTAAAATTATTTTGAATTTCCAGACTATTTTCCTATATAAATTATTTTTAATATCTAAACCATTTTGTTACACTAATTAAAACATTTCAAACTATTTTCTAAAAATTCAAATTGGTCAAGGTTGGAATGTTTATAATTAAATCATGGATTTAAATGCGAATTTGGGTTAAAATGATGGTATGACCTAAATTGAAATTCGAAATGATTTTGGAAGTAAAATCGAGATATTGAGGCGAAATTGATTTTTGAGAGAATTTGTCATATTTTAAAATGTAAAATGACATTATGAAGCGAATATGATACCTTGATATTAAGTATGAATCGTTTTCGAAATGTAAAAGAACCAACCGGTGTGTAAGATGACGTTTGGTTGTTAAAGAGACCGTGGCCTCTTATTGGCATACTCTCTATCAATATTGGAACCACTTTAACAACAGTGTAAGCGGAGGAGACTCCAGAATGAAGTGGTTGGATTTGGCATAAGATTGCTGGATTTGAAGAAAGGGAATGATGATTGATAGACCCCGGCACTTATGCCAATTTGAAATGACTAAGACAAGATAGCTTAATGGGACCATGCAGGCTAGCTACCCTCAACGGACATCCATTCTTCAGTTTTCTTCTTGGACTTGGTCCATACCATTACTTTTCATGTTGGTTTTGATTGATGCACCTTTATTTTGGGATAACCTCCCTTTGACTCGATATGGGATCGATGTATGCAGTGGGCGATCGCGGCTAAGATGCATTACCACCGGCCCTATGACTCGAACTGGTAGTAACTAACTTGGACATTGCCTCATATGCCTTGTCATACTCTTGTACCTATATGAGACCCCCTATAATTTTGGTTTCGTGTTATCGTATCACAGTGCATCCCTATCACCCGACGTGCTACTGGGGCATTATATGAAAACTGCTGTAACATCCAGATATTTTCAACCATTCGCATCCACACATGCCGGATTTGAATTGCCTAAAATACCAGATTGTTAATTTATATTTGACAAAACTCAGCATATACAGTAAACAAAAAATCACAAAATCATAGGCATAGAGTAATATAACAATAATGCAGCAGAAATAAATGAATAGTAGTTCATGAAGCTACTGTTTATATATATAACAGAGTTAAACAAGATACAATAAAAGTCTCGAATACATAGATGTCTTAATACAATAGTTAAATACAAATCAGAACACATCACTGATGCAACGACCCAACTTCCAAACACTAGAAAGTCGCATCGCTGATAAGAAAGAAAGGGATAGAAAGAGAAAGAAAGAGAAGAAAGAAGAACCAACACTTTAGAATCTAAACAGTGGAACGAATAATTTATATTAACAACATAATTATTACATAGATATACAATAACAATCAGAGTCACATAGATAATACAACACATACTAGACAGTTATAAACACCTGTCTAGTTATACAATACAATACAAACAACTAAATCAATCGACTCAGAGATACAACACAGCGGATACTAGATAACTACGATGCAGAAGCCTCCTGCTCCATTTGCTCCTCCATAACTCATCAAAGCTAACCTGAATCCCTTGGCTACTCGTAAAAATTTGAGTACCCAAGAGTTTATGAAAAACAAAAATAAACTCCGGGTCAGACATGGGTCTGGTGTGAGTAACGGGATAAAGTTGCTTAACTTTTAAAAACCTTTTGAAAAGAAAGGTATCACGTAAGACTTCCCACATATAAACATGGAAAAGTTTTTACCTTACGCTAACCAAAACATTTGATAGGAAATCCGATGATATTATAATAGTGTCTAGGGTTTTCAAGTAAATATGAAATAGCCGAAATTGTTACATTTATTAAATTCCAGCTACTAGCCACAAAAGTGGGTAATACAATCAAAACCGTTGGTACTTATTGGATTTTGGATTCCATACAATGGCAGGGCTACTGGGGTACCGCCCGTCACAGTACGTGGCCTAAATCACCGTACCGAGGAGTACGCCCGCTTTCCTGCAACACAAGGCCGGACCCATTCCTTACCGAACAGTTCCGAACAAGGCAACCCCTGCAGTTGTCGCGACCAACCGCCTACACAGCCGAATAAAAAAGGACCTCTAGACAGGGTAAATCTCGCTCTCCAGTAGGAGCTACCGACGAAGCCTTGTTGCACCTCCCTTGTTTTAGCCATTCCTGGTTGACGAGGCTTGAGGCTACGATTACCTTTATAGGACACATCACTTAGAATGCTCATCGTCCACCTGACGATGTTCTGAAAGCATTCAATCAAGACAAGTTCGTTCCGGGTTCGAACGAAACCGAAGGCATTATCTCGTTACACTCATATTGGAATCACCCACAGAGTTAACGATGATAACTCTTTCATTCTGAATCACCATCCCGGATCTATAAGTACTATCCCATCAAACTCATTACGGAATCACCCACAGAGTTATACTGACATATAGTTCTTACACCTCGAGTCTTCACTTGCTCCACTTGGATTAACGACCTAACGTTAATTTGGATCGATGTGGTTTTCAGATCCTAAATATGGAAACCCGATCCCGGTCTCATCGAAATCCAAAGCTTGTCTTTTAGGTCCAAGTTGTTTTAAGTTTAAAACAATTCAATTAAAACTATCTATATACACACAGGTAGATAATTCATATCATCACAATAGATAGTCAACATTATCATCACAAGCAGGTAATCTATATTATCATCAAAAATAGATAATCTACATTATCATCTTCATAGATAATTTATATCATCACAATGCAACCAATGCATCCATATCACATAATACTAATCTCATATCTGAGATTCAAACCATTCAAGTCAAACCAGATCATCCATTCATAAGCAATGATTTACTTAATCATGTTATAATTAATTTAAAATAAATTAAATTAATTACTCTCAACTTTAATTAATTTAAAGTGAATTAAATTAACTACTTATCTTTAATTAATTTAAAATGAATTAAATTAATTACTTCAACATTTAAAACTTGCTTACTTAACCATTAATTGATCACAAATCAATCAATCAATTATCCTCAAATTAATTACCTAAATTAATCACCCTTTATTAATTATCCTTTAATTACATTCAAGTAATTATCCTTTCATTAATTTCATAAATTAATTATTCTTAACCAAAATCAGTAATTAATCTTTAATTACTTCATTAATTAATTAATTAATTACATTAATCCTCAATTAATTAGTTCCTTAATCACTTATCATTGATTAATTAATCCTAATTAATTAAACCTTAATTACATCATTAATTATATTAATTAATGATCCTTAATTACATTTAAATTAATTACTTATTTGAATTAATTACATTAAGTAATTAATCTTAATTAAACCACAATTATTAATCATTCTTGATTAATTACATTTAGTAATTAACTACCCTTAAGTACTTCCTTAATTATTTCTAAATTAATCACATTTAATAATTAATTATATTTATTAATCATCCTTGATTAATCTCATTAGTAATTAATTACTCTTAATTGATTACATCACTTAATTATTTTCAAATGACTTAATCAACAAATGCTTAAATTAATTACACTAAGTAATTAATTATTAGTCCTTTTCACAAAGTAATTATCCTCATTATTAATTACACAAAGTAATTAATCCCAAAATACCATACTTAAATTAATTACCTCCGGTAATATACTTAACTTAATTACTTCTCTTAGTAATTATTCCTTATTGATTACTTATCAACCCATTCAATGATTATTCTAAATTAATTAAACTTAATTAATTAATTTAAACTAATCATATAAATTAATTAATTACAATGAGTAATTAATATCTTTAATTATTTCCATAAAGTAATCATCTTTAATTATGTTTCATAATTGATTATCTAAATTAGTCAATCAATTAATTATCAAAATTAATTACATTAATTAGTTAATAAATATTCACAAGTTAATGACCTTCCTTGACTTATTAACAAATTCGTAATTACCTTTCTTACGTAATTAACTTAAATTAATTAATATTAATTACAAATTTAATTAACCTTAATTAATTTATTTCAAATCATTAATTAATTAAACAAATTAATTAATTAATTTATTTAATTATCTTACTAATTTTAATGAAACAAAGATCATTAAATCTTTAATTTACTTTAAAATGGAACATTTCTTATTAATGATTACTTTATCACGAACAAAATAATTTAAAACAATTTAACTTAAATTTCTTTTCAAATTACATTTTAAATTTAAAATTTAAAAAGAAATCAAACTTATCTTTAACAAAGTTTTAAAACATTTTAAAACCCTTTAAAAACTTTATACTAAAGATTTTCTTATTTTATAAAAGAAGTCTAAACCCATATTTATTTAAGATTCAAATCATATTTAAATTATGATTCAATATCAAAAGCTGTTTAAACATTTCAAAATTTAAAAACTTCTTTTATTTTCAAAACATGATTCAAATTTGAAACTTTTTTTCCAGATTTAAACTTATTTTTAAATCTTCTACTCTAATTTTAAAACCATATCTTTAAATTCAATTTAATTAAACACCTTTAAAGTTGTTAAACATTTTACTTTAAAAGTTTGAATTAAATTAAAAAAAAACTGGAATTCAACTCAGATTGAAAACCATATTTTTCTTTATTTAAGTTTAAATTCTTGTTTAAAACTGCTTCAGTTTTAAATCAAATCTTTGAATAGAAAATTTGTACAGGTTTCAAAGAAACCTGTAATTACAGGAGGTACCCGAGATCGCCTTTGTTTTACTTCGAGTATATCCCAGATCATCTTTAAGCAAAAGCTCGAGTTACTCGAGTATGACCCGAGCCAAAATAAAACTGCAAAAACCCCAACCTTCCCTGTCACCAGTTCTTCACCGTGCACACGCACGGTGGTCTTGACCACCTCCGGCCATCACTGAGATAACAAGCAGGTCGACGCCTGCCCAAAGATCATCAATGGCCATCCAAAACTCCACAATCATCAATACATTGAATTTTGGTTTCCAATTCAAAACCTGAAACAAAAATAATGGAACCATTACATCAAAAACCCCAACCTGGAAAACCCTCATTTCTCCCTCCTCCGGCCACCGTGTCAATTGCAACTCCGGCCTCGTCTACATCAACGCTCCAACTACCCATACCATGAATCCTGATACACTCGATCCACTGGAATGAGCGATATGATCAAAATTACCAGACCGAACAAAACTAGGTTTACAAACTTCGTCAACCTCCCATCGCCTCCACCAAGCCCTATTCATCTTCCTGACATTTTTGTCACACCCCTTGATCACTGCTCTACCATCACCAAGAATCCCAAACACTCAAATCAATCGATCACCAGAGTTTGCTTAAAACCCAATTTATGTTCAAAAGAGTACTGCAATTCCAATTCCTAACTAAACAATATGATTTTAGTTTTAAAAATCATCATTTTGTTTAAGTTTTCAGTTTACAATATTGAATTTATAATTTATAATGTTTGAGTTTCCAACGTTATTTAACATACTCTGATGTTTCAAATTTTACAGAGTAAATTACCAATTTTATTTTTACTTAATAAGTTCTAAACTAAACTATGGTATCTTTAACATAATTATTTCAGGACCCTAACAAAATATTTAACTAGAGCAAAGGTTTTTTTTTTAGAAACAGGACCTGGAACTAGAATCAGAGGAAGCACAGCCACATACATGCATGTATTAAACATCCAAATACACAGAAATCCTTCAATATTTATTAACACAACCATATTTAGCTTAGAAGAAGAAAAACATGCAACAGATTCACACTTCATCTATTTAAGTTAGTAATGTTACTCACCTGATATTTGAAAAGCAGAGCACAAATTATTGAAAAGCTGTTGTTTTTGAAATCTTTAATCTGAAATGCCATACTTCATTGCTCTTGATAAAACTTGATTGCTTACTGCAAAAAAAAAAAAAAACTTGCATGCAGGCCTATGGTCTAAAGAATGCAAGCAAGCTTGCTTTTGAAATGAATTTCAGGTTGCAGGCTTGATTCCATTAGCATTTAAATCTTTAATTTGAAAAACATGAAAATGCAGGCTTTGTATACTTGATTCCCAGATTCCAGATGCAGACTTTTGTTTTAAATTAAATTTGACAGCTTGATGTTGCTTTAAAAATTCAGGTGGAAGAGAGAATGTTTGCATTCTTTTGTTTTTGAAAAGAAGAGTACACATGTTACAGATTTGATTTTGAGGAAGGGTTGCATTGCATTTGAAAAACCAGATTTTGAACATGTAAAATGGTTACAGGGAAAAATACTACAGATTTGTTTGAAGGTGTTCATATTTCAGGTTTGATAAATGAATTCAGGTTCTTGTGAGGAATTTGATATTGAAAAGAAATCAAATTTTGAACATGATTTAAATTTTTGTTTTTGAGAGTTTGAAAACAAATATGTTTTCAGCTGAGATTTATCTTTGGAAAATGAAGATTAGAAAAAGATGGGAATGAAGGAAATATGCTTTTATAAGATAAAATAATTTATTTATAAATTAAAAGAAAAACAAAAGTGAAAAGGACACTTGTCTCAAACTTATGCTAACACATGTATTTAAGAGGTTAGAATCTTAACACTTGTCATTATACATCTTAATATAATAGCATGTGTTTTATAAATGAATTTTATTTGTTTTTATTTTATTTTAAAAGTAAATAAAACTCTTTCTTTATTTATTAATACTTATGTATATAAATCATTTTCATATATAAATGTTTATGCATTTCTTTTTAAAGAAAAATGAAATGAAACAATTTATATAAAAGATGAAAGTTTACTTACAAGATTTATATATGTTTATTCATTTGAATTCAAAATAAATTCAAATTCAAATTCTTTTTATACATTTAAAATCAAATTTTAAAACTAATTTATATTAACATATTTAATTTGACAATAATAATTTTGTCTTTTAAAACGTATCTACATTTATACATTTATTATTATTAGAAAATAACATATTTATTAATTTTAAATAATTTATAAGAGAACTTATAAATTACTTATCATATTTAACTTAACTAATTACATTAATGTTTTAATATACAATTGGTATTTTAAATTTTTTAAATAATTCCAAATTATAATTATTAAGCTATATTCAAAAAGAAATAAAATAAACTTTTGTTTATCTTATAAAAATTTAAACTATGTTTAAAATACAATTATACAATTTAAAACAATTTCTTTAAGTATTTTAAACCAATTAGTTGTTTATTAAATAAAATAAAAATCTTCAAATTATTAAAATGAATATTAGAATTTAAATTTTTTTTTTTTTATTTATTTATTTAATTTCAATTCAAAACTTATCTATTCACAATATATATAACTATATATACATACATTATAAATAGGAAAACATTTTATTAGTTTTTAAAAGATTTAACTCACCAATTAAACATTTATTTAGTTGGATTATTAAATCAAGTTAATTTTTATTAACAAAATTTTATCAAATCAATTTAGTTTTAAATACAGATTATTAAATTGATATTGCTAAAATTTCCGGGATATCACATTCCTCCCCCCTTAAAAGAATTTCGTCCCCGAAATTTAAAAGCAAAGGTAATTTAATAATCTTATTAAAGATTTAAATTTAAACACAAGCATATATCAATTATATGCTAACAACCATAGCAACCAATTTATCTAATCAAACAAATTTAATTATCCAGATAAAATTCTGGACAAAATTTCCACGAGTTTCCCCAAGTATATATATATATATACCGGGATACTCGCCCTACATAATCCAAACAATCAAAACTACTAAGCTATAGAGCTCCTAGTCATCCAGCTCTACAGAACTAAACAGGATATCAGACTACAGACGAGTCTGAATCAACCACCAAACCTTCCTGAACAGTTGGTTCCACAACCAAAGATAGCTCATACACGCACTTCTTCAGAGATACGTGAAACTCACTGAATCCCAGTTATCCAAACTGACAATTCAATTCTTGAAAACCAAACACCAATCTAACCAAAACACAGAAGAGAGTCAAAACAAATTCCCGACTTCGGAATCCAAATCCTTTTGTCCCTTATCCATAAAACTCTTCTGACTATCCTGGGCTGCCTATATCCAAACTGATCGGCTTAACCTTAGCTGATGCCCCAAAAAGAAACAAGCTGGACCAAAAACAATCCAACACAACGATCTCCTCAAGATCAATCCAAAATCAGATACACAACTTCACCCTACAAACCTCAAAAGAACAAACTCACTTCTTCTATCCGGAAAAGACAAAACAGCAACACTCCCAAACTGCTTCCGCTGCACAACTCTGATCTGGAAAAGAAGAAACTGCTGATGAAGAACACGAACACAGACTGGACAACATATCCCAGAATATGGTTCAACAGATCCATAAAAGAAAACTCAGAAGTTCCACCATCCTGAGCTGCCTCACCAAACCTATCTCGAGAAATCCTCCTTCTACTAGCTGATCCATCGATAGCACTCCTGGAATCCAGTTGTTAAGAAAACTCGATCTCCAGATGCAGAATAACCTCTGTCTTCATAGAAGACAACCAGAAAATCTTTGATATCCCAAGAGATCACTCAAACAATCGCAAGTCACTTTTGCGGTCATCCATACTAATTCCCAAATAAAACTGTTCTTTCTTTCCAAACAGAACAGCGCCCACTTAACTAGCCAATCCATCGAAGAAACGGATCCATTCTGCTGCTTCTGAACTCCACCTTCAGAAAAACTGCTAACCAGAAAACTTCCTGCCATCACAGAACATTCCGAGCTGAACTGCTGACACCAATGTCAAATACTTCCTAACCCAAAGCTCTTCGAGAAATTCGGACCTCCAAGCCAAACATCCAGCTGAACTCAGCCATAACACTGAAGCAGACACATCTAAAAAAAACATCTTTGGAGACATTCATATTCACTGCATCTCATTACGCAGCTACTACTTCCTGGGGTATCAAAATACCATTACACTCTTCTGTCAAACCGACAAATTCAAACTCAACTCATCCCTCTTCAAAAATGAACTCTAAACCTTAACAGGTTTCCTCAGAGATCAATGCAATCCTTACACCACTGCACAACTCACTCGAGACGGTATTAGGTCTACAGTCTCGACAGATACAATTCCAACCTCACATTCAAACTCCAACCAATAGTAGAAGTTGTGTTACACACACCACTACCTTATCTATCTTTATAACCTATATTGGAAAACCTGAATGGGTAAACCAACAGATAGGTAGAAATAATAAATATATATAGATATATATCAAAACTACAAATACGCTCTCTCAAGATAGACACCACTCTAGAGCCTAGGTATTCACTCAACCTAATGCTCTGATACCACTGCAACGACCCAACTTCCAAACATCATAAAGTCGCATCGCTAATAAGAAAGAAAAGGATAGAAAGAGAAAGAAAGAGAAGAAAGAAGAGCCAACACTTCAGAATCTAAACAGCGGAATGAATAATTTATATTAACAACATAATTATTACATAGATATACAATAGCAATCAGAGTCACACAGATAATACAACACATACTAGACAGTTATAAACACCTGTCTAGTTATACAACACAATACAAACAACTAAATCGATCGACTCAGAGATACAACACAGTGGATACTAGATAACTACAATGCAGAAGCCTCTTGCTCCATTTGCTCCTCCATAACTCGTCAAAGCTAACCTGAATCCCTTGGTTACTCGTAAAAATTTGAGTACCCAAGAGTATATGAAAAACAAAAATAAACTCCGGGTCAGACATGGGTCTGGTGTGAGTAACAAGTTAAAGTTGCTTAACTTTTAAAAACCTTTTGAGAAGAAAGGTATCACGTAAGACTTCCCACATATAAACATGGAAAAGTTTTTACCTTACGCTAACCAAAACATTTGATAAGAAATCCGATGATATTATAATAGTGTCTAGGGTTTTCAAGTAAATATGAAATAGCCGAAATTTTTACATTTATTAAATTCCAGCTACTAGCCACAAAAGTGGGTATTACAATCAAAACCATTGGTACTTATTGGATTTTGGATTCCATACAATGGCGGGGCTACTGGGGTACCGCCCGTCACAGTACGTGGCCTAGATCACCGTACAGAGGAGTACGCCCGCTTCCCTACAACACAAGGCCGGACCCATTCCTTACTGAACAGTTCCGAATAAGACAACCCTGGCAGTTGTCATGACCAACCGCCCACATAGTCGAATAAAAAGGGACCTCTAGACAGGGGTAAATCTCGCTCTCCAGTGGGAGCTACCCACGAAGCCTTGCTGCACCTCCCCTGTTTTAGCCATTCCCGGTTGATGAGGCTTGAGGCTATGATTACCTTTATAGGAAACATCATTTAGAATGCTCATCGTCCACGTGATGATGTTTTGAAAGCATTCAATCCATACAAGTTCGTTCCGGGTTCGAACGAAACCGAAGGCATTATCTCGTTACACTCATAATGGAATCAGCCTCAGAGTTAACGACGATCACCCTTGCATTCTTAATCACCATCTCGGATCTATAAGTACTATTCCGTCAAACTCATTAAGGAATCACCCACAGAGTTATCTAACATATAGTTCTTACACCTCGAGTCTTCACTTGCTCCACTTGGATTAACGACCTAACGTTAATTTGGATCGATGTGGTTTTCGAATCCTAAATATGGAACCCCGACCCGGTCTCATCGAAATCCAAAGCGTGTCTTTTAGGTCCAAGTTGTTTTAAGTTTAAAACAATTCAATTAAAACTATCTATATACACACAGGTAGATAATTCATATCATCACAATAGATAGTCAACATTATCATCACAAACAGGTAATCTATATTATCATCACAAATAGATAATCTACATTATCATCTTCATAGATAACTTATATCATCACAATGCAACCAATGCATCCATGTCACATAATACTAATCTCATATCTGAGATTCAAACCATTCAAGTCAAACCATATCATCCATTCACAAGCAATGATTTACTTAATCATACTATAATTAATTTAAAATAAATTAAATTAATTACTCTCAACTCTAATTAATTTAAAGTGAATTAAATTAACTACTTATCTTTAATTAATTTAAAATGAATTAAATTAATTACTTCACCATTTAAAACTTGCTTACTTAACAATTAATTGATCACAAATCAATCAATCAATTGTCCTCAAATTAATTACCTTAATTAATCACCCTTGATTAATTATCCTTTAATTACATTCAAGTAATTATCCTTTAATTAATTTCATAAATTAATTATTCTTAACCAAAATCAGTAATTAATCTTTAATTACTTCATTAATTAATTAATTAATTACATTAATCCTCAATTAATTACTTCCTTAATCACTTATCATTGATTAATTAATCCTAATTAATTAATCCTTAATTACATCATTAATTATATTAATTAATGATCCTTAATTACATTTAAATTAATTACTTATTTGAATTAATTACATTAAGTAATTAATCTTAATTAAACCATAATTATTAATCATTCTTGGTTAATTACATTTAGTAATTAACTACCCTTAAGTACTTCCTTAATTACTTATAAATTAATTACATTTAATAATGAATTATATTTATTAATCATCCTTGATTAATCTCATTAGTAATTAATTACTCTTAATTGATTACATCACTTAATTATTTTTAAATGACTTAATCAATAAATGCTTAAATTAATTACACTAAATAATTAATTATTAGTCGTTTTCACAAAGTAATTATCCTCATTATTAATTACACAAATTAATTAATCCCAAAATACCATACTTAAATTAATTACCTCCGGTAATATACTTAACTTAATTACTTCTCTAAGTAATTATTCCTTATTGATTACTTATCAACTCATTCAATGATTATTCTAAATTAATTAAACTTAATTAATTAATTTAAACTAATCAAATTAATTAATTAATTACAATGAGTAATTAATATCTTTAATTATTTCCATAAAGTAAACATACTTTAATTAAGTTTCATAATTGATTATATAAATTAGTTAATCAATTAATTACCAAAATTAATTACATTAATTAATTAATTAATATTCACAAGTTCATGACCTTTCTTAACTTATTAACAAATTCTTAATTACCTTTCTTACGTAATTAACTTAAATTAATTAATATTAATTACAAATTTAATTAACCTTAATTAATTTATTTCAAATCTTTAATTAATTAAACAAATTAATTAATTAAATTATTTAAATTATCTTACTAATTTTAATGAAACAAAGATCATTAAATCTTTAATTTGCTTTAAAATGGAACATTTCTTATCAATGATTACTTTGTCATTAACAAAGTAATTTAGCTTAAAATTGTTTTCAAATTACATTTTAAATTTAAAATTTAAAAAGAAATCAAACTTATCTTTAACAAAGTTTTAAAACATTTTAAAACCCTTTAAAAACTTTATACTAAAGATTTTCTTATTTTATAAAAGAAATCTAAACCCATATTTATTTAAGATTCAAATCATATTTAAATTATGGTTCAATATCAAAAGCGGTTTAAACATTTCAAAATTCAAAAACTTCTTTTATTTTCAAAACATGATTCAAATTTGAAACTTTTTTTATATTTAAACTTATTTTAAAATCTTCTACTCCAATTTTAAAACCTTATCTTTAAATTCAATTTAATTAAACACCTTTACAATTGTTAAATATTTTACTTTAAAAGTTTGAATTAAATAAAAAAAAACTGGAATTCAACTCAGATTGAAAACCATATTTTTTTTATTCAAGTTTAAATTCTTGTTTAAAACTGCTTCAGTTTTAAATCAAATCTTTGAATAGAAAATTTGTACAGGTTTCAAAGAAACCTGTAATTACAGGAGATACCCAAGATCACCTTTGTTTTACTTCGAGTAAATCCCAGATCATCTTTGAGCAAAAGCTCGAGTTACTCGAGTATGACCCGAGCCAAAATAAAACTGCAAAAACCCCAACCTTCCCTGTCACCAGTTCTTCACCGTGCACGTGCACGGTGGTCTTGACCACCTTCGGCAATCACTCAGATAACAAGCAGGTGGACGCTTGCCCAAAGATCATCAACGGCCATCCAAAACTCCACAATCATCAATACATTGAATTTTGGTTTCCAATTCAAAACCTGAAACAAAAATAATGGAACCATTACATCAAAAACCCTAACCTGGAAAACCCTCATTTCTCCCTCCTCCGGCCACCGTGTCAATTGCAACTCCGGCCTCGTCCACATCAACGCTCCAATTGCCCATACCATGAATCCTGATACACTCGATCCACTGGAATGAGCGATATGATCAAAATTACCAGACCAAACAAAACTAGGTTTACAAACTTCGTCAACCTCCCATCGCCTCCACCAAGCCCTATTCATCTTCCTGACATTTTTGCCACACCCCCTGATCACTGCTCTACCATCACCAAGAATCCCAAACACTCAAATCAACTCGATCACCAGAGTTTGCTTAAAACCCAATTTCTGTTCAAAAGAGTACTGCAATTCCAATTCCTAACTAAATAGTATGATTTTAGTTTTAAAAATCATCATTATGTTTAAGTTTTCAGTTTACAATACTGAATTTATAATTTATAATGTTTGAGTTTCCAACTTTATTTAACATACTCTGATGTTTCAAATTTTACAGAGTAAATTACCAATTTTGTGTTTTTACTTAATAAGTTTTAAACTAAACTATGGTATATTTAACATAATTATTTAAGGACCCAAACAAAGTATTTAACTAGAGCTAAAGGATTTTTTTTAGAAACAGGACCTGGAACTAGAATCAGAGGAAGCACAGTCACATACATGCATGTATTAAACAACCAAATACATAGAAATCCTTCAATATTTATTAACACAACCATATTTAACTTAGAAGAAAAAAAATGCAACAGATTCACACTTCATCTTTTTAAGTAGTAATGTTACTCACCTGATGTTTGAAAGGCAGAGCACAAATTATCGAAAAGTTGTTGTTTTTGAAATCTTTAATCTGAAATGCCATACTTCATTGCTCTTGATAAAACTTGAGTGCTTACTGTAAAAAAAAACTCGCATGCAGGCCTCGGGTTTAAAGAATGCAAGCAAGCTTGCTTTTGAAATGAATTTCAGGTTGCAGGCTTGATTCCATTAGCAGTTAAATATTTAATTTGAAAAACTTGAAAATGCAGGCATTGTATACTTGATTCCCAGTTTCCAGAGGCAGGCTTTTGTTTTAAATTAAATTTGCGAGCTTGCTGTTGCTTTAAAAATTCAGGTGGAAGAGAGAATGCTTGCGTTCTTTAGTTTTTGAAAAGAAGAGTACACATGTTACAGATTTGATTTTGAGGAAGGGTTGCATTGCGTTTGAAAAACCAGATTTTGAACATGTAAAATGGTTACAGGGAAAAATACTACAGATTTGTTTGAAGGTGTTCATATTTCAGGTTTGATAAATGAATTCAGGTTCTTGTGAGGAATTTGATATTGAAAAGAAATCAAATCTTGAACATGATTTAATTTTTGTTTTTGAGAGTTTGAAAACAAATTTGTTTTCAGCTAAGATTTATCTTTGGAAAATGAAGATTAGAAAAAGATGGGAATGAAGGAAATATGCTTTTATAAGATAAAATAATTTATTTATAAATTAAAAGAAAAACAAAAGTGAAAAGGACACTTGTCTCAAACTTATGCTAACACATGTATTTAAGAGGTTAGAATCTTAACACTTGTCATTATACATCTTAATATAATAGCATGTGTTTTATAAATGAATTTTATTTGTTTTTATTTTATTTTAAAAGTAAATAAAACTCTTTCTTTATTTATTAATACTTATGTATATAAATCATTTTCATATATAAATGTTTATGCATTTCTTTTTAAAGAAAAATGAAATGAAACAATTTATATAAAAGATGAAAGTTTACTTACAAGATTTATATATGTTTATTCATTTGAATTCAAAATAAATTCAAATTCAAATTCTTTTTATACATTTAAAATCAAATTTTAAAACTAATTTATATTAACATATTTAATTTGACAATAATAATTTTGTCTTTTAAAACGTATCTACATTTATACATTTATTATTATTAGAAAATAACATATTTATTAATTTTAAATAATTTATAAGAGAACTTATAAATTACTTATCATATTTAACTTAACTAATTACATTAATGTTTTAATATACAATTGGTATTTTAAATTTTTTAAATAATTCCAAATTATAATTATTAAGCTATATTCAAAAAGAAATAAAATAAACTTTTGTTTATCTTATAAAAATTTAAACTATGTTTAAAATACAATTATACAATTTAAAACAATTTCTTTAAGTATTTTAAACCAATTAGTTGTTTATTAAATAAAATAAAAATCTTCAAATTATTAAAATGAATATTAGAATTAAAAAAAACAAGATTTTATTTGTTTATTTAATTTCAATTTAAAACTTATCTATTCATAATATATATATATATATATATACATATATTATAAATAGGAAAACATTTTATTAGTTTTTATATGATTTAACTCACCAATTAAACATTTATTTAATTGGATTCTTAAATCAAGTTAACTTTTATTAACAAAATTTTATCAAATCAATTTAATTTTAAATACAGATTATTAAATTGATATTGCTAAAATTTTCGGGATATCACAACTGAAATCGACTGGGTACTAAAAGCTGAATCGATATAGACGATGGATCTCCAAGAGAAGCTCCAACTTTAAAGGTGAGTCGACGGTTGTGACACTCAGTCTGACCCGAGCGTAAAGCAAGACACAAAATACTCGAGTCAGGATTAACATTCTTATACTAATAAATCCAATTCAAGTGAAATGACAATTGAAATACAAGTAATTCAAAGGATGTTTGGGATAACCATCCTCTAAGGATCGGTTAAACTATCTACTATGTAATAATATATGCTATTATACTAATGTCCATAGTAAAGTAAACTATTAAAATAACATTAAGGCGTTACCCATTTCCCCCTTAACACATTTTATAGTGCTAATAGTGTATACAGTACCATACTACCTCTAGATCGAGAGGCTACAAGAGGATACTCCATAGGTACGACACAAATCAAACTCATATAAGGCGCGCTAGGGTAGGTGGCACGGCACAACTAGGCAATGCCAATGTAGATATACCAATTACACTTCTAGGTTGGTGGTAATGCATAGCAGGCACTACCGCCCACCTTGAGCTACACTCCCAAATCAAAATATCAAACGTGGCCACCAAATCAATCACAAAGTTAGAATATAGTATCGAAGGAGTGTGTTCGATCGGAGGAGCTATCTCACATGGCCCGTCGATTGCTCCTGTTTTAGCCACCTTATGCCAACTCACGGGAGTCGGGTCCACGTATATACCTCATATAGGATCATCGCCACCATCCAACTTCATTCTGGAATCTCCACCACATGCACGGTTGTTAAAGTGGTTTTTGGAGTTTACAGAGAGTATGATAACTTCTGAACCCGGTCTCTTTAATAACCAAACATTATTATGGCACCGCGGTCATTTCAAAATAGTTTATCTTCAAAACGAAAATATCATTTCCATTTCAAAAACCATATAAATATGATATCATTTCCATTTCAAAAACCAAATCAATATGATATCATTTCCATTTCAAATATATCCATTTCCAAAAGTCATAGCACTTTCAAAGTTATAACACTTTCGAAACCAGCACTTGAAATTATAACACTTTCAAAACATAATACTGTTAACTCCTCTATTCCACGGCTCAGCGACCTAAGGAAATAATCGACCTGAAACAATTAAAGTATGAACGACCTAATGACCTAAAGACCCCAAACGACCTAGCGACCTAAAGATATCGCGACCTAGAGACCTAAGCTTATCAACGACCTAACCATCAACACAGGGTAACAGCATATCACAACAAAGAGGCTTTGTGACTTAACGGGCTAAAGGTACAAGAGATCTGCGACTTAACGACCTATGGACTAAAGAGACCTTGCGACCTAGTAGCTACGCGACCTAGCGACCTAGCGAGTTATCACAGAATGAAGAAACTTCCTATGCCGTTCCCAAACCATAAGTCGCTAACTATTCTCCCTAGGTCTCTCACGACCTAAACATACCAAAGAAGCTTCCCCCTAGGTCAGCCACGACCTATGACTTGTTAGATTGTTCGAGGAGATCAAGAACGCCCTAGTTAAGCCATAAACCGCTCCTACTAGGTCGCTCACGACCTACGACCCATCCATGGTCGCTCACGACCTACGACCTAATTCAGAAAACTTCCTATAAATACCCCACCTACTCCAACTGGAAAAGGATCTTTTTGGCTCATTTCTGGAATGCCGATACTCTGCTGAATTCTCAACTCACTCGACACTTCAAACACGGAAGACATCTAACAAACTTCAAGAGAAAATCTAACACAATCGACATGGATTCAAAGAATTCGTCTACATCGGAGTTCTAGCTATTTGTCCTATCAGTGTTGTAATTGAAGATTGTTGTAGAGTTGTAATTGATTCAGCAATAAAGAAAAATAAAGTGGACGTAGGCTTAACATGAAGCCGAACCACTATAAAACTGTTGTCTTTTTACTGCTTTCTCTGTGATTTTTCTACTTACTTCTAATTCCCATATTGACGGGTGGTGCTTTCACTTAATCTCTACTTACACCGAGGTGTTAGTGTTAAAATTTAAACGTTAACATTTTTGGCGCTTTCACTGAGAACCCAACTCAGGGTACTTTCGTCACTGCTTCGCAAAAATTTGTTGAAAAAATCTCTCTCAAAACCAGAAGTCTATCAGAGATAATGGCCACTGGAAGAAAGCGCGGATCTACAAGACCCAGTAATGTCCATGAGAATACTGCCACTTCTCCTTCGTCAAGTCAGGCAGCACCAAGTGCTGGAATTACACGAGCGGATTTAGATGCTGCAAAATCTGGGTTATACCAGCAGATGGAAACTCAGAATGCTTTAATGCTTGATAGGTTAAATGCTTTGCTTGGAGCTAACCGTCAACCGGTGTATAATGAAGAGAACCTTGCAAACAATGTTCATAATCCTGAAGAGAGGAATATTCCTCAAAGGGCAGCTAGCCCTGCCAGAGAGAAACACCTCCCCAAGTTGGAGGATCGAGACCGCAGCCAACTCTCCGCGAACGTTTGTCCAGACAAAATTTCGAGAAAATGGCTGAAGTCTGTCCCGCAGAACCTTTAAATGATGAGGAATACCTTTCGGGCATGGTGCGACAAATCATGAAAGAAAGCATGCAGAGGGATGAAGATGAAAAAGAATGGGGATTCGCTCCGAGCAAAACTCCGTTCACTGAAAAGATTTTGAAAGCTGAATTTCCCAAGAAGTTTGTTCGTCCTACCATTCTGGCTTACAAGGGAACAAGCGACCCTAATCAATTCCTGTATAAGTATGATTGGCACATGACTGGTGCTAGGGCATCTGATGAGATCAAATGCTGATACTTTTTGGTATATTTGGAAGGAGTGGCTCTACTCTGGTTCACAAAGCTTCCGGTCTGATCCATAGACCAGTTTGCCGATTTAACTCGGAAGTTTAAAGAGCAATCCAGGTTGTATGCTTCAAAGGCAAATGATATTTTGTCACTGTCAAGCCTGGAACAGAATCATGGGGAATCTATTAGATCTTTCTTGAACCGCTTCAACATAGCTTTGGCTGAAGTGGACAAAGCAGAGCCACGGATGGTCTTGACATACTTGATGAGGGCAATCGAAAAGTCAAGTGAGTTTGGGAAGTGGCTGAAGAAGAAAGAACCGAATTCACTTGAGAAATTCTATAAGAAAGCTGATGAATTCATGCGCTTGGAAAGCCTTCAAGCACCGGTTAAAGTGGCATTGACAGAGGTCAAGAATAACACTGCTGCTCCTACCAAAAAAGAGTCCGGGAGTAAGAAAAGGGAGAATAATGGCGGGAAGAAACAGAAGGATGTGAAGAAACCTTGCTTCTTAAAACCTTCATATTTCACTCCTTTAACCGATACCCCGGAGAATATCTTTTTTGCTACTAAAGATGCGGTAGAGTATCCTAAAACACCTGAGATGAGTGTTGGGAAAAAGGCTCTTCAGAGTGGGAGATTTTGTCGTTTTCACAATCAACCAGGTCATGATACCAACGAATGTCACCATCTAAAAAGCTTGATTGATCTGAGAGAGAACAAGTTGCAGCAATTTGTGAAGAGGAATAGGAATGACCCAACTTCATCTACTAAGGGTCAGCAACTTCCTACTCATCCGTCTGGTTCGGGTGAGAGGACTACTGTGCATGAATCAGAAAGGCCCGTTATTAATGTGATTACAGGAGGTCCTTATCCAGCAGGCAGAAGCTGGGATGAGATGGAAAGATATGCCCGTGCCTTGAAATACGTACCAGCAGAAGAGAATGTTTTTGTGCTAGAAGATGCTGCACCATTGAAGCAGCAGAAAACTTTTAATAATGATATTGTGTTCAGATCCAGGGACTCTATGGGCATTGAAGCTCCAACCATGGATCCCTTTGTCATCTCTGCAGGCATTGGGCCGGCTATTGTGAGAAGAGTGCTTGTAGATTGCGGCGCTTCTTTCAATATTCTCTTCAAAAAGTCGTTCGATCAAATGAAAATTCCGATGGCTGATGTTCAAGCTTCATCTCAGAAGATCGTTGGGTTTACTGGGGAACCGAAGCAGCCAATTGGAACTATTGACTTGTTTGTTGAGCTTGGAGAGGGGCAGAAAAAGGTTGTTCGAAAATAGACTTTTGTAATTGTTGATGAGTCTTCTGCCTATAACGCCTTCCTAGGCCGACCAACTCTTGCGGCTTTTAAGGCAATTCTCTCCCCGTGGTGCCTCACTATGAAATTCCCCACAGATAATGGAGTTGGTGTTATTAATGGGGATCAGAATGCTGGGCAAGAATGTTATCTTATAGAGTTGCGTGAAGCAAGGAAGAGAGAGATGGGAAAAGATGCGGTTGCCCCAGTCCGCATCAAAGAACTAGCCTTGTAGCAATTGCAGGGTGGACCCTGCACTGGCGAGCATAGCGGGGCACGAAGAGAAATGGATCCTAGAAAAGCCAATGCAGGGGAGAATAGAGTGGTGCCAGTGGAAGTAACGGTGCAATACCCGTTGACCCGAAAGATCCGAACAAAGTGGTGAATGTAGGTTCGCAACTTAGTGTGACGGTTCAAAATTCCTAGATATCATTCTTGAAAGCAAATCTGGACGTATTCGCTTGGACTCATGCTGATATGTGTGGAATATCCCCAGAAATTGCAGTACATGCTCTGAATATTGATCCGAAGTTTACACCGGTAAAGCAGAAAAGAAGGACCCAGGGTCCTGAAAGGTCAGCAGCGTTGAAAGAAGAGGTAGACTGGCTTATAGAGAATGGTTTCATCAGGGAGTCTACTTATCCGAATTTGGTTCAAATCCAGTACTAGTTAAGAAAGCTAATGGGAAGTGGAGAGTATGCATTGACTTCTCAGACTTAAACAAAGCCTGCCCCAAAGACTGCTTCCCGTTACCCAGGATAGATCAGTTGGTGGATGGAACACGGGGCATGAATTGTTATCTTTTATGGATGCTTACTCCGGATACAACCAGATCATGATGCATGAGCCAGATCAGGAGGACATAAGCTTCGTCACCAATGTTGGTCTCTACTGCTATAAAGCATGCCCTTCGGACTGAAGAACGCAGGGGCAACTTACCAAAGACTCATCAATGCTATGTTCAAACCACAGATTGGAAAAACTATGGAAGTGTATGTCGACGATATGCTGGTGAAATCAAAGAAGGCAGTAGACCATATGGATCACTTGGCAGAAATGTTTGCAGTCCTTTGAAAATATGGAATGAAGCTTAATCCTTTGAAATGTTCGTTTGGGGTGGAGTCCGGAAAGTTCTTGGGTTTCATTGTGAGTGCTAGGGGCATTGAAGCTAATCCTACTCAGATTGTTGCCTTAAAAGAAGTCAAAGCTCCTAGAACGAAGAAGGAATTGCAAAGCCTTAATGGAAAAGTCGCTGCCTTGAGTCGATTAATTTCCAAAGCTACTGATAAATTGATTCCATTCTTTGATGCTCTGAAGAAAGGAAGGAAATTTTTTGAATGGACTCCTGAATGCCAAAAATATTTTGATGAGTTGATTCGTCATATGGAAACGCCTCCAATACTTTCTAAGCCCGACGATGGTGAAGATCTTTTCGTATATTTGGCAATCTTATCTCATGCTCTTAGTGCAGCATTGGTGCGGGAAGACGCAAAAATTCAGCGTCCGGTCTATTATATCAGCAAAAGATTCACTGGGGCAGAGATGAGTTATTCAAAATTGGAAAAGCTCGCCTATTGTCATCTGATTGCATCAAGAAAGTTGAGGCCGTATTTCCAAGCTCATCCTATCAAAGTCCTCACCGATCAACCTCTGAAGCAAGTCCTGTTTCGTCCCGAGACTTCGGGTCGTCTTCTGAAGTGGAATATTGAACTCAGCCAATACAACATCACTTATCATCCCCGGAGAGCAATCAATGGACAAGTTTTAGCATATTTCATCGCAGAATGTACAGATAAAGGTGACAGTGAGGAAGAGGTGACCGATACTACCCCAATTCGATGGAAACTATATGTGATGGTGCAAGAAACGATTATTGTTCCGGAGCTGGGGTTGTGCTTGAAACCCCTGAAGGGCAGTCATTGTGCTATGCATTGAGATTGGAATTCCCTTCGACAAACAATGAAGCAGAATATGAAGCTCTTATTGCCGTCTTGAAAATTGCTAAAGAATTGAAAGTCAAAGTGTTGCAGATCTTCAGTGATTCACATCTTATCGTATGTCAAGTCAGGAAAGAGTTTCAAACTAAAGGAGGAAATCTGCCTGCTTACTTGTCAAGAGCCTCGGACTTCTCGATGATCTTGACCATTATACGATAAATCATATACCCTGGGAAGAGAACATGAAGGCAGATTCTCTTGCAAAGTACGCAAGCACCGGTGAAGCACAATTATTGGGATTAGTTCCTATGGAAGTCCTGTCAGCTCCAAGCACTGATGAGATGGATATTGACTGGATCATGACTATATCTCAAGAGGAAGAATCATGTATGACTCCGATAATGGAATATCTGCTCAACGATTCTCTACCAGAAAATTCAAAAGAACGATGGAAGTTGCTATGAAAAGCCTCTAGATATATAATTCAAGATGGCCGATTGTACAGGCGGGGATTCTCAATGCCAGTACTCTGATGTGTGACCAAGGAAGAGGCTAAGACAATTCTAGCTGAGGTACACGGAGGAGAGTGTGGACATCATTCAGGTGGTCAAACTCTAGCAAAGAAAATTCTCCGTTATGGGTATTTTTCGCCAGACATGAATCGTGATGCTACAAGCTATGCCCGAAAATGTGACCGATGCCAGAGATTTGCAAAAATCCCAAGAGCACCTTCCACCGAGATAACACAGATGGTCAGTCCGTGGCCATTTGCTATTTGGGGAATAGATCTCATCGGGCCTTTGCCAACCGCCGAGTCCGGAATTAGATATGCTATTGTTGCTGTTGATTATTTTACTAAATGGGCTGAATCTGAACCATTAGCTACTATTACCTCTAAAAAGATGATAAACTTTGTAACTAAGAAAATCATTTGCAGGTTTGGTGTGCCTCAAAAGATAATCACAGACAATGGAACCCAATTCGAAAGTGATGAGTTCCAAGATTTTTGCAAGAGATTCAAGATCCAAAAAAGCTTCTCAGCAGTGGCTCATCCACAGGAAAACGGGCAAGTGGAAGCAGTAAACAAAATTATCAAATCAACCATCGAAAAATAGCTGGAAAAAGCGAAAGGTGGTTAGGTCGATAAGCTACCACTAGCACTATGGGCATATAGAACTACATACAAAATTGCAATTGGGCACACTCCATTTTCATTGGCATATGGATCAGATTCAATGATTTCGGTGGAAATAGAATTCCCTTCACATAGAAGAATTCATTTCAACCAAGCTAAAAACGAAGAGTTGCAACATGAAGCACTTGACTTCCTTGATGAAAAAAGGGGAGAGGCTCAGCTCAGAATTGCAGCCCATTAGCAAAGAATTGCCAGGCACTTCGATTCCAAAGTTCGCCAACGCAGCTTTGAGATTGGAGATCTAGTCTTGAAAAGGGTCATGACAGCAACTGGAGTGTTTGCGCCAAACTGGGAAGGCCCATATGTCATAGGCAAAAAACTACTTGATGGCGCTTTCAAACTGACAATTGTCGAAGGAGATCCAATTCCAAGGGCATGGAACAGCAATAACTTGCACCCATATTTTACTTAAAAAGCTTTACTGAAATACTATAAAAGAATTATGAATGTATGATTCTTGTATTGAAAGCCATTGTAAAGCCAGTGCAAGTGAATAGTAAGAACTATAAAGTGGATGTAGGCCCAGTTCTTGGCCGAACCACTATAAATCTTGTGTTCTCTACTATTATAAGCTGCATATTTTATTTCGATATATAAAGTACCTTAATTGTATTGCTAAAATGTCGATTTAATATTGCAGGCCATTAAAACAAAACTTACCCATCACAAGACCAAGCGATCCCTAACATCACTCAACAAATGAATGTTCAGCCACAACAAAAAATTCCAGACTCAAATCCTATATAAGAAGTGCTTCAAGCAAATAGTTAGTGGTTCCGTTAGAGGTGGACCCTTCCTAACTAATTGTGATCGTTTGTGAAAACGAACATCTGATTAATTAGCCTGTGTCTGCTCCTGCGAACTCATTTAACAATGAAGTACACTTCTTTGGATAAAATAAGCTACTTGCAAAAGAAAGGAATGTGTGCTTGAAAATGATAACAGGAAACCGCTGATATGAGCAAATGGCGAAAAGACATGGGCGAGCAGCAGGAAACAGCAAAAGACCTCTTCGGAGGCACAAGCCCTCTTCGGAGGCACAACTCTTCGGAGGATAAAGACCTCTAATGTGACTTGCTAGAAAAAGAAAGTTCTCTTTCTCAACAAAAAAGATTGGTGGAATGACCTGTGGCACAGGGCATTCGTTAACTAGCTGAGAACGTTTATGCAAACAAACGTCCAAGTAACTTGTGTCTGCCCCATGAATCCATCCAACCATGAGAAAGAAACTTCCAGGCAAAAGCCCTACTCGGAGGCACACATTTCACCGTGATCTGAAATAAAACTTCACACGAGTTGAAAGGTGAAAAGACCTCTTGGAGGCACGCATTCTACCGAGATCTGAAATAAAACTTCACAAGTGTTGGAATGTGAAAAGCCCACTTCGGAGGCCCATTTCACTAGAGTTAAATGCTAAAAGACCTCTTCGGAGGCACACATTTCACCGCGATCTGAAATAAAACTTCATACGAGTCGAAATGTGAAAAGCCCTCTTCGGAGGCCCGCTTCCCAACGAACAGGAAAAAAACAAAAGCCTCTCCCCAAAGGAAGAAACAAAAAGCCCTCTTCGGAGGCCCGCTTCCCAGCGAACAGGGAAAAAACAAAAGCCTTTCCCCAGAAGCAGAAACAAAAAGCCCTCTTCAGGGGCCCGCTTCCCCCCGTACAGGGAAAAAGCAAAATCCCTCTCCCCAGAGGCACCACAAAAAAGCTCTCTTCCCAGAGGCACAATCAAACAAAAGCCCTCTTCGGAGGCACAAACAGGTCGAAACCCTTTTTCGGAGGGCCACTTTACCACGTAGGAAAATTCACTTGCCAAAAATAAAAGCGACTTTCTACGAAAGTGAAGTGTAAAAACTTCTCCATAAAAAAAAAGAGAGAAAGAAAGAAAGATTAGACTTCTCCAATACGAGGCACATTCTACTAAATCAGAGAAATATTTCCTTAAAATGGAAAAATTATTCTATAAGTACATATGCAAACCTCCTTCGAATGGAAAAGTTGTTCTCTAAAGAAAGAGTACAAGTCTTCTCGAAACAGAAGAGTTGTTCACCAAAATTTTGCCAATGTGAAAGAGATTGCAATAAACCATGGTATAGGGGCAATATAATATAGTTACAAAAATAAAAACAATGCTCAAGCAACATACCATAGGTTTACTGCAACATCACACAGAGAAAATAAAGAAACTTGTATGAAAAAGAAGAATAAATGCATTCTCAAATACAGACAGAAGTTTGTACAGAATCATTTTATTCCATGCTATAAAATTTTTATACATATGCAGGTTTCAAAAAAAAATAAGGCGGGGACCGGTACCCGCACAATCTCCGGTCAACACAAGTCTTTATATATAAAAGCAAAAAAGCGAGACGAAAAGCATAAGTCCCAAACCCATCACTTCTTCCTGCCACCTTTCGAGCCTTCGCCTAGCCAGATGATTAACTTTTTGGGTCGGCTTGTGAGAGTGGGGGAAGAAAGAGGAAGGGGTGCAATTGGACTTTCTTCTGCTTTTTCTTCGCCGGCAGAAGCTTCTTTCCTTTTCTTTGGGACTCCAGCTTCCCCTTCTTCCTTGAAGAAGACTCACTACCCGGAGTGAAAAGTGCAGACAACTTTATATCATCAGAAATAGTTTGCTCCGGGGTTCTTTCGCCTTCTTCAGGTTCCTCGGCCTTCTGTTCTTGTGAAGCGACTAGGTCATCCAAGCCTTGAAGAGCTTCAATCTGCTCCTCTTGTGACCCTGGTTGAGAAACGGAAGGGGGAGTAATCTGAAGAGGCGGAGAGGAAACAACTGGAAAAGAGGAAGGCTGAACAACACTTGGCGCTTTTACTACAGGAGAAGAGAAGTTAAAGTCAGTATCTCTCATAAAAAGAGGAGAAAGTGGCACGTCAAGATTTAAGTAATAATCAAAAAGTTCATCAAGCTCATGTGAAGTAAACAAGTAGTCCACTTAAGCGAGATCAACATTGAGGTTACCTGGAGAATTAGGCTTTGCTATGTCAACTTCAAAGTCCTACGCCTCAGTGCTTTCTTGAGTCTCATCTCCGGTGCGGGCGGTTGCACTTTCAATAGCAGCATGAGAAGGAGGTGGAGAATGGGAACTGGAGCCAACAATATCGATGTCGACCGAAACCGAAGGTTGAACTGGGTCGGTTGAAGTTGCCTTCCCTAAATGTTCTCCTTCTGCCATTTCGGCTCTCTCTTTGGCGAGTTGCTTCTTTCCCCTGGCAAGAGCGGCACATGCATCATTATCTAGATAGTGTGCCATTAAATCTACTTCAGCATATCCAGCTCCTCCAAGCATATCAAGTGCGGCTTCCCACACTTTGGCCAAAGTGATTTCATACTCCGGTCCCAAAAATTTAAGGCTGTCGCACCCTAGAACACTATGAATGTAAAACTCGAATAGAGTGGAGCTGACTTTGGCTTTAGTTGCCATATGAGATTCCTCGGCTGCTGCTTTGCCGGCAATAGCTTCATCGCGCTCCTTTTCAGCTCTAGAAAGTCGAGCTTTTAGCAGTTCAATTTCCAAGTTCTGGGAGCTGGTTTTTTCTCGCAGCTGAGCAACGTCCGCTCGGTAGCTCTCTACAACTTGCTGCTCTGCTTCAAATTTATCTTCAGCATCTCTATGTGCAGCGTGAGCATCTCTCACCTGTTTTTGAAGCTCCTCTTCTCTTTGGGAATAGGAAGTGGAAGAAGTGGCGAGCTCTTCTTTAAGTTTTTCAACCTCCGCTTCAAGCTTCTCATTATAAGCGGCAATACTCTTCATCTCCGCATCATGCTGATCGAGTGTTTTCTGCCACTTGGATTTGTCATTTTCCATAGTCAGCATTGCTTCGAGGTTTGCTCGATTTACTCTTTGAAGCTCGTCAACAAGTTTCTGCCAACCAGACATTCTCTCGATATCGAGTTTGACGGCTTCAAGATTTCGCAACATGGCTTGCTTATCGATTGGGACCAAGTCAAGGTCGAAACGCACTCCCTTTAAGCACCAGTGCGGAAACCGACTTTGAAGAGTAGCCGGACCCTATCCAACTTGATACGGGGGCCTACTTATGATTGTTTGAATATCAACTCTTTGAAGGGCGGGGGAGCTGGAAGGAATTTCCAAAGAGACGGGAGCAGCGGGCCTTTCGGAAACTTCAGATGTCGGTTTTTCACCAAGTCTGGCCCGTTTACTCGGAACTTCGGTGACATGACTTTTCCCTTTGTCATCACGGGATTTTCGTTTGTAGGAATCATCCTCTCTCTGAGAAGAATCATGTCGTTCGTCCCTTCTCCCGTAGCGTTCTTCGTAAGCACGCTTCTCACGAGCTTTCCTCGCAGCTCTTTCTTCGTCAGTTTCCCACGAAGCAGGGAGATACCTCTTGGGGCATAAGTGCTGCGTCTCCCATAACGTTGGAAATCATCGTAGTAAGAGCCACTTCATCCCATTGGAGAATCTGAAAATGAAGAAAAGATAAATTCAAAAACCTTCAAAGCAAGGAAGTTGAATGCATAAAAGTGCTGAAAAATCCTAAGTGTGTGTAACGTGCAAACTACGCGCGTCGAGCTACGAACCACTCCTCGGTTGGGGGGTGATGACGGATTTTACAGCAAGTGTTGACTCTTGGGCTGGCGGAGTTTGTTGCAAGACAGATGTCGCTTCAACTACTGGAGAAATAACTTTAGCAGCAGCGGTATCATCTTTAAAAAGCTCCTGTGAAGTGATCATCAAGTCGCTCAACCCCTCGAAAATGCCGTCACCGTTGTGCCCGGCGGGACCCTTGCCCTCAGCTACTTCATCAACAGTCTTCCCGGATTATTGTGGAGGTTCCTCTTCTTCGATAATCGGGGCAAGTACAAGTTTGCGGAATGGCCCCGCAACATCAATTGAAGTAGAAAACTTTACCAATGAAGCCTCAACAGTAGGTTCTTTCAGTGTAAATTCTCCAACGAAAACCGGGGCATCCTATGACTCTACTGGGGAATCAGGGACTTCATGAGTGAGTAGAGCGGGAAGAATGCAGAAGTCCGTATTGGTGAAGAAATTCGTCTTTCAGCAGAAATTTAATACGTCTTTCCTCAACCGCCACAGCAAACATTATTCTTTCAAAAGTCGGCTTGTGGCTGGGATCTCTAAAGGGAGGAGGAAGTGCTGTAAAAGAAAAGAATGAAATTAGCACATAGCAACTCGGGCTTTGAAATGCTCAAATGGAAAAAGCGGGAATAAGCAATCTTACTTCCTACTCTCCAGATGGCGTAAAATCTTGGAGGGCGACGAATGAAGAAGAATTGGTTTAAGAACCCGTGGGCACTTTCCGGAAGATCGACAATCAATCTACGATTTCTGGCGCTTCTCACGAGTGTGATAGAGGGATGATCTTTATTCTTTGCAAATGTGCACAAGTAGGAGATTTCTTCAAAACTCGAAAGACGATAAAGTGTCCTCCTGAATAGCACGCAAAGTCCCATTAGGATAGCATGTCCATTGGGATGCAATTGGAAAGGAGAGATAGTCAATTGGAGGAGGAGTTGCTGAAGAAAGTCATTAAAAGGAGGAATGGCACCACATAGGCACATCTGACGGTTGACAGCGATAAAACCGAGAGGTGGCCTATCAGCAGTATCGTTTGGCCCAGGAAGCAAAGCGTCTGCTTCAGCAATTCCAAACTGAATACGTAATTGGTTGATTGCCCGCTGACTCAAGGAAGTTGGAGTTCTTTCCGGAGGATTATCCAATGGATTGGCTATCGGGAAGACCACTTCAGTTTGCTCTATTATCTCTTCTTGAGAAGAAATTCTACACAAGGAACTGGATATTCAAATATGAAGGTGCATGTTTCCTAAATGTGTGAAGTGTTGTGCAAAACTAACAAAACGACAAGCAAACATAACTGAAATTAAACTAATATGCATTTGCCAATTTTAAAGTTTCGGGGCTTGTTGTTCTAAGTCCAAATACAAGTGCATTGTTAATGCAAACAAATCAGTCTTAATTGACTAATATGGCTTTGCTTTAATACTTCACTTGAATTTGTTGATTCACAGCATTTCATATAAGTTCTTTAAGTTGATTATCTTTTATCGACTAATCTGTCATTCGATGTGGGCGATCAGTTTTTAACAGGTTATTAGCGTTAAAGTTGATGAGATCTGTAAATAAGTGCAACAAGTTCAGAAATGTTATCTCGGCAGTTCAAGTTGGGAATTCAATTCAGCAATGTCATGTTCATTCAAGTTGAAAGGAGTTCAAGGCAATGCAAAATAGGCTAAGTCCTAGGTCGTTCAAATAGCATACGCGACCTACGACCTATGCCGCAAGAAGTTAGGTCATTAATCTCCTAGGTCGCTCTGCTCTAAAGTTTCATGGAAAAGGCAGTGCAAATTCGGCTAAGTATTAGGTCGCTCAAGCATACACGCGACCTAGAGCTTAAGTCGTAGGAAGATAGGTCGCAAAGGGCAATGCCACGAGCGGTTAGGTCGTGAAGGTTAGCTTAGGTCGTAGGAAAATAAGTCGCAAAGGGTGAGGCCACGAGCAGCTAGGTCAAATATGACAGGTCGTATTATAAAATCATTATTATAAATAAGTATATAAATAAAGGCGAGACGGTAAACCACATATCGAAACACATATATGACATACCTATATATATAAGTACATATATATAAACTTGACTGATATATACTATATTTAAAATCAGTATTATAAAACCAAAATAACTGATATTATTATAATACATGAATATACTCAAACAGGTCAACATAACCCAAGCTTTTAAATATCATATATTGTACCCTTTAACAAATTTGTTAACAGTGTGCAGCACATATAAGTTACACATATCATTTCAATTGAAATCAAATTTAATAAATATAAGAACATTAATCGTGAGTGATTGCTCACCATTCGAGGCTAGAGAAGTTTGACAACAGAACAAGCTACAAATTCCAAAGCAAAGAAAAATTGGCACAAATTCGACAAGCTGATAGATAAGAATTGATGAACTGAATTAGAATCAGTTTGGTATAAGCAACAATTATATTATTATCATTATGAAATCAATTTTTTTAAAACAAATATTAAAAACATATTTAATTAAAATAAATGTTTTAATAATATGTTTAAATCAGTATTATATATATCTAACAGTATTATATAGCTTAAAACAGTATATATGTATAACTAACAGTAACATAGATTTAAACACAAACACATTTGATAGTCATATAAAATGAACTATAAAATATATATATTCAACAAATTATATAATAAATAATATTTATACTATATAAACATTTAACGGCAAAATAGACATGGATGGATAAGACTAGTCAGAAGTTTTATAACACAATATATATAATATACTATGAGCTATACACTGCACATGCATCAATATATATGCCTTTACTATATATATATATATATATATATATATATATATATATATATATAGAACCCATACTTTTAAAATCATTATTATAAATAAATATATAAATAAAGGCAAGACGGTAAACCACATATCGAAACGCATATATGACATACCTATATATATAAGTACATATATATAAACTAGACTGATATATATATATATATATATATATACACTATATTTAAAATCAGTATTATAAAACCAAAATAACTGATATTATTATAATACATGAATATACTCAAACAGGTCAACATAACCCAAGCTTTTAAATATCATATATTATACCCTTTAACAAATTTGTTAACAGTGTGCAGCACATATAAGTTACACATATCATTAAACGTATTACTATTATCCATTGTTTAAACACAAGTTTTATATATATATTAAATTTTATATAACAGCATTGTAAACTACAGCAAAACAATGCTTATATATATATAATTTATCAAAAAAATTTATACTGTCACATTCATAAACAAATTTGTGAATATCATATAACCGAACATATAAAACTACAAACATATTATAACTATAACAATATATCTCATAACTCCAAGCTCACATATACGTTTATATATATTATAAAATGAAACATATATATTGATAATACTTAAGATATACAAAAAAATTATGTATGCATTGAACTAAAAGAAGACGCATGCCATATATATATATACACCAAAATATATGCAGATCCAAGTATATAAATGTGAAGACACCCTCAATAAGTACAACCATATGTATTTTATATCTGATCGTGTATACCATATTTTAAAGAGCAATGTTTATAAAAAAATCAATATAACATACTATACTATATATATTAACAGTATACAAATAATGTGTATAAATACATACTAATATATACTCACCTTCAAGACATAAATATGCACTACTGGAAGCGATGAGTTTGGAAGCAGTAAACGCAACAGCAAACGGAGGTGGATGCTCGGCTGTCACGTCGGGTGGGAAAGGAGGAGGAGGCGTAGGAGACGGTGGCTAGGCAAGTGAGAAGGAGCGAACAGGAGGTTGTGGAGGGTTCGTTGGCATACAGAGGCTCTGGCCCGAAGCTTGGCTCGTGTAGGTGGCGGCCGAGAGCCGAGGTAGGCGGGAAGAGGCTGCGCTTGGGTATATGGTGAAGTGGCAGTAATTTCGGCCTCAAGCGACGGTGGGCTGCGCAAGTGTCAGGGTTATCGAATACGTAGTGGAAGCGATACGATTATATTCGATATAATTTTTCTCTGTGAGAAGGAAAGGACAGAAATTTTCTTCCTTTATGAACTAAAAATGAACGAACACATTGGGAACTGAAACCAGCAGACAGAAATTTGAATGGGTAAGAGTAGGTAGGAATGATAACAGTCAAAAGTTACAATATTGATTGAAGAGGCCATTGGTTAATAGACGTTGGAATATGAAAGGAAAGGGAAACCAAAAGGTTAAATGTTGAACCGGTATGAAGATTGGTTTCTTGATTCCATGGTGTACTAAACCTTGAAACACAAAAGTGAATATACTGCATAGATCAGTATGATGAGATGATCAAAACGGTACACAGATATCGATGATAGGATCAGTCGATCAAAAGTCGATATTCGGTACCGAAAATGCTGCAAATTTTCCAGAAACAAGATAAATGGAGAAATAGAATTTCGAATTTGAAGAAACGAAATATGACGTCTCACTCGGAAGATAATTTACAATTTTTCTATAAAAAAATATTCATGTTTGAAATTACGCAAGAATTAAACTTGCATATATCATATGAAAATTTACCATTTGCTATGTTTATGAAGACATATTCCAAATATCAAATTTATATTTCAAAATTTTATTATTTAAAATTTCATAAAAATTTCAATTAAATATATTAATAAAGCAAATAAAATTATTAAAAATTTATGGGTTGTTACATTGGTTGCTATGGATGTTTGATAGTTTCTTTTGTTGCATAATGATAGAACTTCTTTTGTTTGCATGTGATTATTATATATGTTGTATGTTGCTTGCACTATTAATTGAAATAACTAATATATAATCTTCTATTTAATTTTAAATCGTTTGGATCATATAACAGAAATACAGGTTTATGGAAGCAATAGCTACTTCTTTTGGTTTCAAAATTAAAGTTTGTTTACCCGACAAATAGGTACGTTCTCGGATTATGATTTTGCAATAATATTTTGTTCTTTTCCCATGGTTTGGGATGTTTTATTTTTGAAATATGATATATATATGTTGAAATTATTGATATTATTATTTTTTCGGATCTATCCGTACAGAGAACGCTCTACCGAAACTTTTCGTAAATTTAGGACTTAGAAATTTTTTGTGAAAGTGAAAATATTTTCAAACTTTTATTAAACTTAAAGACAAAAGATTTAATTGTTTATAAGTTGATATATTTATCTAAAATACTTAATTATGTAAGTTTAAAGTGTTTATAAATTGATTATTCTAAAGAAAAAATATAGTATCCTATCTTGTTCCTTTTCGTGGACAAAAAGTTTTGAGTGGGGGAGAGTGTAACGACCCGTAAATTTGATAATTAAAACTATAAAATTAAATAAGATTTTGAAATGTAGTATTATGAGAAATTAAAATTTATGATTTATTATTGAGGAAATAATTAGAATATGATTTAATAATGTTGTTCGAATGCTATTAATAATTATTTAATGTAATTTCAATCAACTAAAATAAATTTTAGGTTAATTTGGATGCATTTGTAAATAATGAAATAAATTAAATAATGTATGTAATAGTGAGATGGTATGAAATTGATTGAAATTGGTTAATATAGAATATGAAATCAGTGATGTAGTAAGTAGTTATAATCTTTGTTTGTAAAAATAGATTTATAAATGTGATAAAATCACTTAAAAGTAATAATTGTTTGTTTATCATCTCATTATTTTATGTGTGGAATTAATTTCGAAATCAACAAAAATTTATATAATTAATTATTGCTGTTAATATGGTAAAAGATGTTAAGGTAAACTAATGAATGTAATGAAATGTAAACTTATGTTAATGTAATTCATAGGGTATTGTTGATTGAATAATAAGAACGATAACATAGGTTTGAATGTGTTTGGATGAGAATTGGATGTGTAGATGTGATAATAAAGGAAATTATAAGCAATGATAAAATGCATATTTATTTAAGGAAAATAAAATGCCTGATTTAAATGTAACATGCCAAATTGATTTCAAATAACGAAGTTAGGTAAAACAATTAATTGGTAAGCGATGGATGTCTTTTGTTAATGTAGTGAAAGTTACAACTGTTTAATAACTACAAAAGAAGTTACAAATATGTTAGTGACAATAAATTGAAAATTTATAACTACCATTTAATTTGAAATATATATATTTAATTGATTGGCATTTAACTTTTTAAATATAATAAGGGGAAATAAATTAACATTGCACTAATTGATATTACATCTTTTAATTAAGATAGAGTGCCAAATCTGTAACTTTTAACAACTTTAAGAAGGAAGTTTTTGAATTTAAATTGAAATTTAAAAAAAAGGGAATTTGTAATGTTGAGTGTTTTATTTGACCAAATTTAATAGAATAAACTTTTTTGTGAAATTTCAAATTTTGGTCAAACTTAGTCAAAGTTTGACTTTTGGATGGAAAATTTAAATTTGAATTTTTAAATTTTATTCTTTTTATATGATACTAGACTGAATTCTAATCTTTACCCCATTTTTCGTTTCATCAAAATTAAATTTCTATTGCCCTAAACATATAAATTACTGTGAAATAGTGACAAAAGTTTGAAGTGTATATTTGTATTCTTTTTTTTTTTGGCTGTCTTATTGGGTTTTGTTTTAGATTAATGGGCTCCTTCGTAAACCAAAAGACCCTAGGAACCCTAAGAGACTTTGGACCCTTTCTTTTCCCACTCATTACCATCTATTTCCTATTTGATTAAAACCAAGTACGTACAGAAATCCCTCATTTGAGCAACTTATGTGTACTCTTCTTCTTCTTCCATAAATCTACCGTAAAGTCCAAGCCCCAAAACTCCTAAATCTCCAAATCAATTTTCGTGCTTCCTCCTTCAAAACCCTAACCTACCTCTCTCCTCTTATCCTCGCCCTCCACCACCAACTCTGATCTTCTCCTCCCTCCTCTCGACCACCATCCACCAACCCATTGCCAATGCCCCACCTTCCCTCTCCTCTTCTTTATCCATTTTCTCTTCTTTTCCCCTTTCCTATTTTCCCTCTTTCTTCCCCTTATTTCCATGGCTTCTATATTCCACTTAACTACACTTAAACAAATATATTTTTTAAACCGTTTATAATTTCAATGGTAAAAACTTTTTTCTTGAAGCCATCTTCCCATTCTGTATATTTCTATATCAAAAATTCCATTCTTTAAGTCCTTTCTCGGGTCCAATTTGGCCGAAAATACCCTATATTGTATCAGTCATATCTCCTTCGGGAAGGAACCAAATTATGTGATTCTTTTATTCAAATCGTTTATTTTTCCAGTGGCTTCAACTTTCTTGTAGATCAGTTCTTTAAATTCCTTAATTTGCTATGCCAAAAACTCAAATCTTTTCGAAGTATTTTTGAACTCAGATTTTCAACTTAGAAAACATATCTATTTGTCTTGACTATAACTTTCTCAAGACAGAAGCTTTTCGAGTGATGCTTTTTGTGAAAGTGGAAAAAAAAGAATTTGCAACAACTTTCTAGTTAGTCGCTTTTATAGATTCGGTAAAATTCTGGTCCGAATATTTTCTTAAAGATGACCTAGTTTTAGGTTTGTTCATAGTTTGGATCTTGGGTTATTTGGTAGTTGGAACTAGTTGAAATTTGTTTATTGATTCATATTTAGGTCTAAGCATTGTTGGATTTGCTGTGCATTTGGATCTTTGCTAGGAACTCCATAGTGCTCCATTTTTATCATCACCATTGTGGCCACGATAGGCGAGCAATCAACCATGATTTAGTTTTATGTTAGTGAATTGATAGCATGTGAAAAGTTATTAAAATGTTGTTTTAGTTAGGATTTTATTTAGTTAAATTCATATGATATAAATTAATTTACACGTCCATTTTGACATATCAAATGACACATATTTGAAACATGTTGGACATGAAATAATGACCAACCTATGTTATTCAAGTTGACATGATTTGTAAATGGTTGCTATGTAATTTGTTATGGCATATTCCATGTTATTTTATCGTAAATCACCTTGCAAGTTCCTTGTATATATGTCATGTTATTTATTTATATGTTATGTTAGTTTATGACATGCTAGAACTAGTAATATTCACTTAGGCTGCCTATGATATATGACACATGTGATATCTTAGTCGGGTATGTGTATACATATTAAGTTGTTATTTATGCATGTATGTTGGTCATTGACGTGTTATGTTATTATTTTATTGTTCTCACATTGCATGTTCCCTAATAGTTTGTAAAATCACTTTTGGTTGAAATGATATACACCCAATATAAAACCACTTTGGGTTTAAATAAATTGATTTAGAGATAAAATTAAAATATTGTAAGTTTAAATTTATGTTTGAACTTGAAATTATGAAATTGAAATTTAATTGATCTCATGAAAGTTTTAATTGGATTTTTTGATTTAAACTTGTTGTTTGATTTTAGCTTAACAGCTTTAAATGAAATATTGAAATCTGAAGTTGAATTTAATAATGAATCGATTGGAAATGAACATGAAAGTCAGTATTTGAATTAAACCGATTTATAATGTGAAAGATGATGTTTATTTAAACCTAAGCATTTCACTTATTGCGTTTTCTGTATATTTCACTTGAGTTGACTTACTTACATAAGAATGTTAGTCCGGACTCGAGTGTTTGTTTTTACTTTATTCTCGGGTCAGACCGAGTATTTCAGTTTAGCGAAGACGCTTGTTTCTAAAGACGAAGACAGGGTTGAGGACTATATCTACTACTATTATAGCATTTGTCTATTTTGCCTGCAAAGAAAAAATTGTAAATTCTAATTGTGTTGTAAATAGCTTCATGAACTGTTTATGTATTTATTTTGTGTATTATATTTTGTCCTTCCGCTGTGTGATGCTATATTTTATTCTTTTGAATCTTATTTTATCAGAAAAATCCCATTAATAATCTATTTTTTGAATAGATTGAGCTGGACATGTGTGGGTTATTGTCGACTTAAACTGTCCAAAAAGCAGGTTGTTACACCACCCGTATTATTACTTAGCAAAAAGGCCTTTCCTATACTACTCCTGAGCCCACCATGTGTGGAATCCCTTAGTACCCGACCTTATTGTTAACGCTAAAATGTGAACGCTAACACCCCGGTGCGTAAAGTGTAGTTGTGAAAGCACCACCCGATAGATCGGGAAAGAATTACAAGCAAGTAATAGCAGAAAAGCAGTAAACAACAACGATTTTATAGTGGTTCGGCTTAAGGGTATAGCCTACGTCCACTCTAAGTACTTTTATTAATAATCCCGTTACAAACTGATACAATTCTTCTCAAGTACAATACACTTCAAGTTACAAATGATTTGGAACAAGTCTTAAGCTTCAATGTCGATTAAAGTTCTTAGATTCATGTTGAAGATGTGTGGTTTTTTCGTGAATTTCTTTGATGTATTCCTCTAATCTTGGAAGCTCTAAGTGTTGATGAAGTTCTCAATGCAGCAAGGTAACGGTGTGTGAAGAGAATGCGCCAAAAAGTCCTTTGAATGTTGGAGGTGGTTGCCTATTTATAGAGAGTTCTGGTCTGAAATTTTTGCCAAGTCCTAAGTCGTGGCCGATCTAAGTTAAGTCGTAGCCGACTTAATATGAGTCGTGGCCGGTCCATCTGGCCCCCTTCTGGCTTCACAGGAGTTCACTTGCACAAGTCCTAGGTCGCCTCCGAGTCAACACTACTCCTTCTCAGTAATATGGCATCGGGCTTATACTTAGTGGCTTTAGGTCGTGGATGAGTTAACTTGGTAAGTCGCAAGTCACGGTTCAACTGGTAAGTCCTGGATCGTGTACGAGTTAAGAGGCCACTGTGCCAAGTAGCTGCATTGAACTTACCTTCCTTTGCTCAGGTCGTGACCGACTTAACATTGGTCATAGGTCGGTAGCTATCTTGGGTCAGCGTTCCTTAAGTCTTAGGTTGGTATACATGCTAGAGCATCAGGTCGGCACCTCTCTTAAGTCGGTATCCCTTTTCGGCCTTAGGTCGGCATTCCTGTTAAGGCAGTTAGGTCGGCAACCAGTTAAGTCGGCAATCTCCCTAGACTGTTAAGTCGGTATCTATGTTGAGTCAGTAGCCTCATTCAAGTGTTAGGTCGGCAACCCTTTGAATCTTAGGTCGGCACCCCTGTTGAGCCTTAGGTCGGCACCCTTGTTGAGCCTTAGGTCGGCACCCTTGTTGAGCCTTAGGTCGGCATCTCCTTGAGTCGCAGAATCTAAACCGAGGCGGAGTTAACAATTGCCCCTCGAAGTATACGCCTACTGGTTAGGTCGTGTGCTTCGATAGTCCTTAACCCGTCCCCTCTTAGGTCGGTAGGTCGTACGCGACCCAACAGTTAGACCGCATCTGCCGCTTTAGTTCTCCCTACTGTAAGGTATAAGACATCCATCTTCTTCTTCCTTTTCATTACTTACTACCTTGCTCAATTCTGCCATTAAAATTCTTCCGGGCTCAAAAAAGACGATTTAATTTCCAATCAACTATTGAAAACATCTGCTATTCATTGCGTAAGCGATTTCATTCTTTTTTTTTCGACCATAGATTACCATTGATTCGTGAATTCTGTTGCCCAAACTCGAATCGCCTCCCTATATGACGCTCCATCACGAATCTCATCACGTTTATAGCTGATGGAGCCTAGGTTACTCAATCCGGCTTCAGATGATTGCTGATACAACGAAGGTGATTTATCATCTTAGGCTCGATGATCTCTGATGGCAGGGTATCGGATTTGTGACAACTTCGAACTGTTGTATTGGGTGATTCGATAGCACGAATGAAGGCTGTTGTTGATGGAATGGTTATCGGGTTAATGGGTAGATGGAGTGTGATGTTGGTTCGGGAGCGATTCAGTGATTTTGGGTGGCTTATCCTTTAGCCGACCTGGCTCTTAGCAACCTTAGGTCGTGGCTGAGATAGTGCTTGAAGAACACTTGCCGATTTAAACTTTAAGGCCTGAATCGTGACCGAGTTAATACTTGGAAAAGTTCCTGTCTTTCGGACCGGAGCTTACATTCTTATCTCTCCCTTGCGACCTAGAGGACTGAGTTGCCAAATTAAAATGCTTAGACTCTGACCCGCTACCGACCTAGCCTTATCTCGCGAAAAACTTTTGAACCGTAGCCGACTTAATACTTGGGGAAATCTGCCGATTCAACCTTCTACTGATTTAACCTTGAACTGCAGCCAAGTTAACCCCTAAGTCGTGACCGAGCTAAGCCCTTAAACCGTGACCGAGCTAAGCCCTTAAACCGCTGCCGAGTTAACACTTACGCTTTGGGCATGCTGACTTGTTGAGAGCATAGATCCACTTTGAGTTTCTAACTTGAACTGCCAAACTAAGTTGCCTGAATTTTGAACTGCCCCAACTTTAAATTTGCTTGAATCTCATTGTATTATTTCACAGATCGCATTAACTTATAAGCTGCTAACCTGCTGAAAATAACAAACAAAGAAAACCAAGGCGAAAATACTGCCATCGACTGCCCATGTCAGATGATAGATTAGTCAAGACAAGACAAGCAACTTAATTATATTGCATGAAATGTTTGTGAATCAATCAATTAAAGTTAAACATTAATGCAAAGTATCAATAATCTGAACTGATTTATCTGCATCAACATCTTACTTGCATATTTAGGCCTAAAACAATAGTCCCTGAATTTCATAACTAACAAATGCTTGCTAGTTTTCATTCCAGTTATATTTATTCACTGCTTGATTGATTTTACACAACACTTCACACACTTTAGGAAACGTGCACCTTCATGTTTGAATACCCAGTTGTTTATGTAGAATGACTTCCCACCGAGAAGAAGAAGTGGTAACTCAAGAGGAAGAAACTTTTCCGATAGTTGTTCCCATAGAGAATCCTCCGGAGAGAACCCCGACTATTCTAACTTCGAGAGCGTTTGTCCAGCTGCGCACTCAATTTGGCTTTGCTGAAAGTGATGTTCTTCTCCCTGGGCCAAGTGATACTGCTGACAATCCTCCCTATGGCTTTGTTGCAGTCAATCGCCAAATGTGCTTAAGTGGGGCGATTCCTCCTTTTAACGACTTCCTTCGAACTCTTCTCCTTCGGTTGACAATCTCTCCGTTTCAACTTCATCCCAACGGCTATGCCATCTTGACGGGGTTATGTGTTTTGTTTAGAAGAACCCTTGATCGCCTACCGAGTTTTGAAGAAATTCGTTATCTGTGCTCGTTTGCAAAGAGTAAAGATCATCCTTCCCTTATTATTGTGAGAAGTGCCAGGAACCGCAAGCTCATTTCCGATCTTACTGAAAGCGTTCATGGATTCTTGAACCAGTTTTTCTTTGCCCGCTGTCCCTCAGGCTTTTATGCCATCTGGAGAGTAGGAAGTAAGATTAGTATTTCTATTTTCTCCGTTTTGAAACTTTTTCGAGATCCGAACTTTCAGTTGCTAATTTCATTCTTTATTCTTTCCAGCACTTCCTCTCCCCTCTAGAGACCCAATTCACAAGCAAGTTTTTGAGAGGTTGAGTGCCGTGGCCACAGAAGAGAGGAGCATAAAATTTCTGTTGAGGGATGAATTTTTACATCAACATGGGCTTCTACACACTTCTCGCTCTATGCATGCTCATGAAGTTCCAACGGAAATCCCCGATTCTCCGATAAAGACTCCTGAATCTTCGCTGGTGAAGTGCTCCACTTCTGTCGATGTTGCGGGGCCATCTGGTAAACTTGCCCCGGTTATCGAGGAAGAAGAGCCTCAGGGATCCTCTCACCATTCACAAGAATCTGGTGAAAAGGCTAAGAAATCCAGTCCTGTCAAGCAAAGCAGGGACGATACCTTCGAAGGATTGAGCGACCTCTTCGCTACTTCACAAGAGATCTTCAAAGATGACCCTACTACTGTCGGGATTTCTTCTTCAGTAGTTGAAGCTACTTCTATTTTGCAACAGCCGTCGTCGACTCAAGAGTTGACGTTAACTATTACACCCACAACCACTCCCCAAATAAAGAGTGGTTCGTAGATTAATGCGCGTAGTTTGCACAACACACACACTTAGAATTTCTCATCACTTCTATGCACTTATCTTCTTGCACTTTAAAGATTTCTAAAGCTTATTATTTTAATTCCAGATTCTCCTATGGGGCGCAGCGGCTCGTATTATGACGATTTCCAGCGCTACGGGAGGCGTAGCCAGTATGATTACAGGCGTTACCTTCCTTCCTACAGAGAGTCGGATGAAGAGAGGGCTGCCCGAAAGGCTCATGAAAGGAGGACCGAAGAAGAACATCGTGAAAGAAGGGAGAGAGAAGAGCGCCATGATTCTTGGCAAAAAGGCGATGACTCTCACAAGAGAAAATCTCATGACGATCGAGGAAAAGGTCACATGAGTGAAGACTTAAGCAAACGAGCTCGTCACAGTGAAAAGCAGGCCTCTACTACTCCTGAGAAAGTTACTATTCCTGCCTCACTCGACATCCCTTCTGACTCTCCCGTTCTTGGGAAATCAGATATTCAAACGATAATTAACAGGCCCAAATTTCAAGTTGGACCGGGTCCTGCCACTCTGCAGAGCCGATTTCCTCAATGGTGCCTTAAGGGGGTGAGGTTCGACCTAGACTTGGTCCCCATCGACAAGTCTGCTATGTTGCGCAATCTTGATGCAGTCAAGCTCGATATCGAGAGGATGTCAAACTGGCAGAAGCTTGTCGATGAGCTTCAAAGAGTTAACCGTGCCAACATAGAGGCCATGCTTACTATGGAAAACGATAAGGCCGAATGGCAAAAGGTCGTTGAGAAACACGACACCGAGATGAGGAACATTGCCTCTTACAATGAGGAGCTTGAAGCAAAAGTCGAGGAATTGAAACATGAACTTGCTGCTTCCTCTACTTCCTATTCTCAAAAAGAAGAAGTGCTCCTGAAACAAGTGAGAGACGCTCACGCTAGCCAAAGGGATGCCGAAGACAGGCTAGAAGTACAAAAAAGAATCAGTGAAGGCTATGCTACTGATATTGCTGAGCTCCGAAAGAAAAACAACTCCCAGGAGGTGGAGATACAAATGCTTAAGCTTCAACTTGCCAAAACTGAAAGGGAGCGTGATGAGGCTGTCGCCGGCAGAATCGCAGCTGAAGAATCTCATGAGGCGACTAAAAACAGCATCAGCTCAACATTATTCGACTTCTACTTGCACAGCGTCTTGGGGCGTGGAAGCCTTGCCTTTCTAGGCCCCAAGTATGAAATCACACTGGCTGAAGTTTGGGAGACAACACTTGATATGCTCGGTGGTAAAGGTGCTGGATATGCTGAGTCAGCCCTTGAAGAGCATTATCTTGATGACGAAGCCCGTGCCGCTCTTGCCAAGGGTAAGGAGCAGCTTGCCAGAGCGCGGGCCGGGATGGCGGAAGAAGAGCGTTCTGAAAAAGAAGTACCGCCTGCCATCTCCGAACGTCCTCCAGTCTCTCCCGAGGTGGACATTACAGGCCCTAGTGCTCATTTGCCGCCTCCTACAAGAATTGGGGTAATCACCCCTACTGATGAAGAGGCTTTGGAGGACATTGAGGCTCAGAATTATGAGATTGAGCTGACAAAGCCAATATCTTCAGGTAATTTCGACATTGGTCCGATTCAGGTGGATTGCCTGCTTATTCCTCAAAAATTTGATGAGCTTCTCGATTACCTCCTGAATCTCGATGAACCCATATCTCCCTTCTTTCGGGAAGATACTAACATTTTCAATTTTTCTTCTTCTGCAGTTGAAACAACAAGTGCCGTGCAGACTTCGCCTTCTCTGGTTATTCCTCCTCCATCTCTTCAGGTGACTCCTCCTTCTGCTTCACAACCTGGGTCACAAGAGGAGAAAATTGAGGCTCTTCATGGTTTGGATGACCCTGTTGCCTCGCAGGAGCAAAAAGATGAGGGACTCGAAGGAGGCGAGATCTCTCTGGAGCGGACTCCTTCTGACGACGTAGTTTTGTCCGCTCTCGTTACTCCGGGGAGTGAGTCTTCTTCGCAGAGAAGAAAGAAGCTTGGGACATCGAAGAGGAGGGGGAAGAAAATTATCACCACTGAAGAGGAACCGGAAATTGCACCAGTTGTACCTCCCTCCCCTTCTTCCCTCATGCCTTCAGACCAACCTGGAAGACCCGAAAAGCTAACCACTCGGCCGGGTAAAGGGTCTAAAGGCGGCAAGAAGAAATGAAGAGTTGAGCTTTTTGATTCCTTTTTTTTGTGTAATGGTCGGATGTTGTGCAGGCACCGGCCCCTGCTTCTTATTTTGAAACCTGTATCTGCAATATCTGCAATTGAATAAAATGGTTATTTATTTGTACATACTTTTGTTTGAATTTGAGTATGCATTTATTATTCATTTTTGCACAAGTTTATTTATATGATATTGCAGCGGGCTTATGGTATGTTGTTTGAGTATTACTTTACTGATGCAGCTACACTATTATACCATGTTGCCCCCATACCTTAAGCTTGCTGCAATATTTTATACTTCGAGGGGACTTGCACTCTTATTTGCTAAAGAATAATTATTTTATTCTTTAAAGAAAATTTTTGTAGAGTACAACTCGCTTCGTATAAGTTTCTACGCTTTGTCGTTCGAAGAAATCACTTTTTTCTTTTGCTTATGTGCATATTTTACCAAGTGAATTCCTCTATGTGGTAAAGCGGACCTTTGAAGGGTACTTTAACTTCCTTTCTTTTTTATTTTTTTTTATTTTTTTTTATTATTTTTTTTTAACGATCATTTTCCATAGTAGGTAAATTACTCTTCCTTTGAAAGTTAAAGTACGCTTTTGATGAGGATTTTTTTTTTATACAAAGTTGTACCTCTGAGGAGGGATTTTTCACGTTCCAACACTTGGAATTTTTATTTCAATCTCGGTGAAACGTGTACCTCCAAAGAGTTGTGCCTTTGAAGAAAGCCTTTTCACGTTTCAACACTTGGAAGTTTTATTTCAATCTTGGTGAAACGTGGGCTTCCGAAGAGGTCTTTCTTCTTGATTGTGTCCCCGGGAGGGGGTTGTACCTCCAAGGAGGGATTTTTCACGTTTCAACACTTGGAAGTTTTATTTCAATCTTGGTGAAACGTGTACCTCCAAAGAGTTGTGCCTTCGAAGAAAGCCTTTTCACGTTTCAACACTTGGAAGTTTTATTTCAATCTCGGTGAAACGTGGGCTTTCAGGAAGGTATTTATTTTGTTTTTGCATTTCAACTTTGGTGAAGTGAAATTCCGAAGAGCGGTTGTTACACTTCAACTCCTGGTGAAATGTGCCTCCGAAGAGGTCTTTCTTTTGTTTGCATTTCAACTCTGGTGAAGTGAAATTCCGAAGAGCGGCTGTTACACTTCAACTCCTGGTGAAATGTGCCTCCGAGAGGTCTTTCTTTTGTTTGCATTTCAACTCTGGTGAAGTGAAATTCCGAAGAGCGGCTGTTACACTTCAACTCCTGGTGAAATGTGCCTCCGAAAGGGTTTTCATCGCCTGGAAGTTACTCTCTCATGGTTGGAGGGTCATGACTCCTCCAATCTTTTTTGTTGAGTAGAGAACTTTCTTTTTTGTGGCGTATGACCCATTAGAGGTCTTTTATCCTCCGAAGAGTTGTGCCTCCGAAGAGGACTTGTGCTGCTGATGGTAGCTTTGGTTGTTCCTCTGTTCACTTGCTTATGCCTTTTCAGCGATCCCCTTTTTTTTTTTTCTTTTCAAGTTTTGATTTCCCTTTTCTCGCAAGTGGCTTGTTTAATCCAAGGAAGTGTACTTCATTGTCTGGCAAGTTCGTGAGAACGGGCACTAGCTTCCTAATTGGATGTTTGTTTGTTCAAACAATCTCAATTTATCAGCAAGGGCTCATTTCTATCGAAATCATTAGCCGTTCAATTGAAGTATTTCCTATCTAGGATTTGAATTCGGGGTCTTTGTGACTTGAAATTTGTTTGTTGAATGATGGTGAGAATCGCTCGGTCTTATTATGCGCAAGTTTTATTTCCATTGTCTGCAAAAATTTAAATCGACATTTCAGCAATACATTTTATGTATTTTCGTATCGAAAACGAAGCAAACATATAATAATAATAAGGAACACAAGATTTATAGTGGTTCGGCCATGAAATTGGGCCTACATCCACTTTATATTCTTTCATTATTTACTTGCATCAGTTTCACAATTGCTTTCAATTACAAGAATCATACATTCATAATTCTTTTTACAATGTTTCAACAAAATTTTCAAGTAAAGTATGGACGCAAATGGTTGCTGTTCCATGCCCTTGGAATTTGATCTCCATCAACAGTGGTGAGCTTGAATGTGCCGTCAAGAAGCTTCTGACCTATTACATACGGTCCCTCCCAATTTGGCCCAAACACACCTGTCGCGGTCATAATTCTTTTCAGGACTAGATCTCCAATTTCAAAGCTGCGTTGACGAACTTTGGAATTGAAATGCCTGGCTATCCTTTGCTGATGAGCTGCAACTCTGAGGTTAGCTTCATCTCTTTTTTCATCAAGGAGATCCAGCGCTTCAAGTTGTAGCTTTTCATTTTCTGCTTGATTGAAATGGATTCTTCTGTGTGAAGGGACCTCTGTTTCAACCGGGATCATTGCTTCCGATCCGTATGCTAACGAAAAAGGAGTATGCCCAGTTGCAGTTTTGTGAGTAGTTCTGTATGCCCATAGTGCAAGTGGTAGTTTATCGACCCAACCACCTTTTGCTCTTTCGAGTTGCTTTTTGATGGTTGATTTGATGATCTTGTTCACTGCTTCCACTTGCCCGTTTGCCTGCGGATGAGCTACTGCCGAAAAGCTTTTCTGGATTTTGAATCGTTTGCAAAAATCCTGGAATTCCTCGCTTTCAAACTGAGTACCATTGTCTGTGATTATTTTCTGAGGCACACCGTATCTGCAAATGATATTCTTGGTCACAAAGCTTATCATTTTCTTAGAAGTGATAGTAGCCAATGGTTCAGCTTCAGCCCATTTAGTAAAGTAATCAACTGCAACAATAGCATATTTAATTCCTGATTTAGCAGTTGGTAGCGGCCCAATGAGATCCATTCCCCAAATTGCAAATGGCCATGGACTGACCATCTGTGTGAGTTCGGTAGAAGGTGCTCTAGGAATTTTGGCAAATCTTTGGCATTTGTCACATTTTCGGGAGTAATCTACAGCATCTCGATTAATTTCTGGCCAAAAATATCCGTATCGGAGAATTTTCTTTGCTAATGTTTGACCACCTGAATGATCACCACATTCTCCTCCATGCACCTCAGCTAGGATTGTTTTGGACTCTTCCCGGGATACACATCGAAGCAATGGCATTGAGAATCCCCGTCTGTACAATCGGCCGTCCTGAATTACATAGCGAGAGGCTTTCCTTAGTAGCTTTCGTCTTTCTATCGAATTTTCTGGCAGAGAACCTCTGAGTAGGTAGTCCAGTATTGGAGTCATCCATGACTCTTGTTCTTGAGATACATTCATAATCCAGTCTATATCCATCTCGTCTATACTCGGTGCTGAAAGGACTTCTACAGGGACCAATCCCAATAGTTGAGCTTCACCAGAACTTGAATACTTTGCGAGGGAATCTGCCTTCATATTCTCTTCCCGAGGAATGTGGCTTATTGAATAGTGATCAAGTTCACATAGGAGTTCCCAAGCCTTTGACAAGTAGGAGGGCAGGTTTCCACCTTTTACTTGAAATTCCTTCTTGACTTGGTATACAATAAGCTGAGAATCACTGAAGATCTGTAATGCTCGAATGTTTAGCTCTTTAGCGATTTTCAGACCTGCAATAAGAGCTTCATATTCTGCTTCATTGTTTGTTGAAGGAAATTCCAATCTTAGTGCATAACATAATGATCGACCTTCAGGAGTTTCAAGTACCACTCCGGCTCCAGAACAGTAGTCATTTCTTGCGCCATCAACATACATCTTCCACTGGATTGGGGAATCATTGATCGTTTCTTCCTCACCATTATCTTTCTCTGTGAATTCTGCAATGAAATCAGCTAAAGCTTGTCCGTTGATTGCTTTTCGGGGGTGATAGGTGATGTCATATTGACTCAGTTCAATGTTCCATTTTAGAAGGCGACCCGAAGTTTCAGGGCGAAATAGGACTTGCTTTAGAGGTTGATCAGTGAGTACTTTGATAGGATGAGCTTGGAAATATTGCCTCAGTTTCCTTGATGCAACTAGTAGGCAATAGGCGAGTTTTTCCAACTTGGAGTAATTCAGCTCTGCCCCAGTGAGTCTTTTGCTGATATAGTAAACCGGATGTTGAATCCTTTTGTCTTCCCGTATCAGCGCTGCACTTAGAGCATGAGATGATACTGCCAAGTATATAAGAAGATCCTCACCATTGCCTGGCCTAGAAAGTATTGGAGGCGTTTCCATATGACGGATCAACTCATCGAAGGCTTTTTGGCATTCGGAAGTCCATTCAAAATTCTTCTTTCCTTTCTTCAGGGCGTCAAAGAATGGGATGCATTTATCAGTGGCTTTGGAAATGAACCGACTCAGGGCGGCGACCTTTCCGTTGAGACTCTGCAATTCCTTCTTTGTTCTAGGAGCTTTAACTTCTTTCAAGGCAGTAATTTGAGCTGGACTAGCCTCAATGCCCCTAGCACTGACGATGAAACCTAAGAACTTTCCAGACTCGACCCCAAATGTACATTTCAGAGGGTTAAGTTTCATTCTGTATTTCCGGAGGACTGCGAACATTTCTGCTAAGTGTTCAATGTGATCCGCTGCTTTCCTGGACTTCACTAACATGTCGTCGACGTAGACTTCCATAGTTTTGCCCAATTGCGGTTTGAACATAGCATTAACAAGTCTTTGGTAGGTTGCCCCTGCATTTTTCAATCCGAAGGGCATAACTCTGTAGCAATAAAGTCCAACATCTGTGATAAAGCTTGTATCTTCCTGATCCGGCTCGTGCATCATGATTTGGTTATAACCGGAGTAGGCATCCATGAAAGATAACAATTCATGTCCCGCAGTTCCGTCTACCAGTTGATCGATCCTGGGTAATGGGAAGCAATCTTTGGGGCAAGCCTTGTTTAGATCAGAAAAATCAATGCACACTCTCCATTTTCCATTAGCTTTCTTGACCAACACAGGATTTGAAACCCAATTCGGGTATGTAGATTCTTTGATGAAGTTATTTTCCATGAGTCGGTCAACTTCTTCTTTTAATGCTGCTGACCTTTCTGGACCTTGGGTTCTTCTTTTCTGTTTAACTGGCGTAAACTTTGGGTCAATATTCAGAGCGTGTACTGCAACTTCTGGGGATATTCCACACATATCGGCATGAGTCCAAGCAAAGACATCCAGATTTGCTTTCAGGAAAGATATCAAGATATTCTAAATTGACACATTAAGCTGTGAACCCACATTTAACACCTTATTTGGGTCCTTCGGGTCAACAGGTACCGGAACTGTCATTTCCACCGGTACCACTCTATTCTCCCCTGCACTGGCTTTTCTGGGATCCATTTCTTTCCGTGCCCCGCTGTGCTCGCCAGTGCAGGGTCCGCCCCGTAATTGCTACAAGGCTGGTTCTTTGATGCGGACTGGGGTTGCCGCATCCTTCCCCATTTCTCTTTTTCTTGACTCTCGCAGCTCTGTCAAATAGCACTCTCGCGCAGCATTTTGATCCCCTTTTATAACTCCTACTCCATTGTCAGTAGGGAATTTAATAGTGAGGCACCACGGGGCTAGGATAGCTTTGAATGCTGCGAGTGTTGGACGGCCAAGAAAAGCATTATAAGCAGAAAACTCATCGACAATCACAAATGTTTGCTTGCAGACCACTTTCCTTTCTGCTTCTCCAAGTTCTACAAGTAGATCAATGGTCCCAATTGGTTGTTTCGGCTCCCCAGTGAAGCCAGCGATCTTTTGTGATGAAGCTTGTACATCGATCATAGGGATTTTCATCTGGTCGAATGTCTTCTTGAAGAGGATATTACATGATGCTCCGCAGTCAATGAGGACTCTTCTGACAATGGCCGGTCCAATACCAGCCGAGATGACCAAGGGATCTAGGGTAGGAGCTTCTATACCTGTGGAATCTCTGGCTCTGAAAACAATATCATCGCTGAAAGTTTTCTGTTGTTTCAGGGGCGTAGTGTCTTCTAAAACAAAGACGTCTTCTTCGGCTGGAGCATATTTCAAAGCCCTGGAATATCTCTCCATCTCACCCCAGCTCTTGCCAGCTGGGTGAGGCCCTCCTGTAATGACATTGATAACGGGCCTTCCAGATTCATGTCCCGTAGCTTTCTCACCTGTCCTAGGCTGATGAACAGGAACCTGTTGCCCCTGACTTGACGATGCAGGATTGTTGCTATTTTTCTTCACGAATTGCTGCAGTTTGTTTTCTCTTAGCAACTCTTCAATCAGGTTTTTCAACTGGCGGCATTCATCAGTCTCATGACCGGGTTGATTGTGGAAGCGGCAGAATTTCCCACTCTGTATGGCTTTTTTCCCGGTTCTCAAAGGGATAGGTTTAGGGAAATCGACGGAATCTTTAGTGGCCAGGTAGATGTGCTCCGGTGTATGCGATAATGGAGTATATTCTGATGACTTGAAGGATCGGGGCTTCTTCAGGTTACCCTGTTTCTTCCCATTATTATTCTCCCTTTTTTGCCCCACCGATTCATTCTTGCGTGGAGCGACAGTGTTGTCTTCTGCTTTCTCTAACACTGTCTTTACTGGTAAAGGACGGCTTTCCAGGCGAATGAATTCATCTGCTTTTTTGTAAAACTTTTCGAGAGAGGTTGGCTCCTTCATATTTAACCATTTCCCAAATTCGCTTGACTTATCAATAGCCCTCATCAGATAAGTCAATATCATTCGTGGTTCGGCATTGTCCACCTCAGCCAGCGCTATATTAAAGCGGTTCAAGAAGGATCTGATAGACTCACCAGGATTCTGCTCTAAACTCGATAGTGACATAATGTCCTTGGCCTTCGAAGCATATAGTCTAAACTGCTCCTTGAATTTTCTGGTCAAGTCTGAAAACTGATCGATAGATCGGACTGGCAACTTGGTGAACCATAGTAGAGCCACCCCTTCCAGGTATACGGGGAAATATCGACACTTTATTTCGTCAGAGGCCCTGGCACCTGTCATGTGCCAATCATATTTATACAAGAACTCATTCGGATCACTTGTCCCTTTGTAAGCTGGAATAGTCGGAGGGACAAACTTCCTTGGAAATTCCGCCTTCAAGATTTTTTCAGTAAACGGAGTTTTACTTGGGGCGAAACCCCATTCCTTCTCATCTTCAACCCTTTGCATACTTTCTTTCATGATCTGCCGGACCATTCCAGAAAGATATTCCTCATCATGCCGAGTTCTAGATCCACCAGCCTCAGGAACTGCCTGCTCAAAGGGACTAGTAGCCCTTTCAGGAGCATTCCTCTCACTAACATCATGAATGTGGCCGATCTAAGTTAAGTCGTAGCCGACTTAATATGAGTCGTGGCCGGTCCATCTGGCCCCCTTCTGGCTTCACAGGAGTTCACTTGCACAAGTCCTAGGTCGCCTCCGAGTCAACACTACTCCTTCTCAGTAATATGGCATCGGGCTTATACTTAGTGGCTTTAGGTCGTGGATGAGTTAACTTGGTAAGTCGCAAGTCACGGTTCAACTGGTAAGTCCTGGATCGTGTACGAGTTAAGAGGCCACTGTGCCAAGTAGCTGCATTGAACTTACCTTCCTTTGCTCAGGTCGTGACCGACATAACATTGGTCATAGGTCGGTAGCTATCTTGGGTCGGCGTTCCTTAAGTCTTAGGTTGGTATACATGCTAGAGCATCAGGTCGGCACCTCTCTTAAGTCGGTATCCCTTTTCGGCCTTAGGTCGGCATTCCTGTTAAGGCAGTTAGGTCGGCAACCAGTTAAGTCGGCAATCTCCCTAGACTGTTAAGTCGGTATCTATGTTGAGTCAGTAGCCTCATTGAAGTGTTAGGTCGGCAACCCTTTGAATCTTAGGTCGGCACCCCTGTTGAGCCTTAGGTCGGCACCCTTGTTGAGCCTTAGGTCGGCACCCTTGTTGAGCCTTAGGTCGACATCTCCTTGAGTCGCAGAATCTAAACCGAGGCGGAGTTAACACTTATCAAGTCATTTTATTTCTGTTTCATATCGGTCACTTACTGTCCTGCTACATGGTTTACCCATACCATGTTTACGCATAAAGAACGTTCAATACTTGGACCTCCTGTATGACGGGGCTTCCCAGGTAGTGCTCCGCTAGTTTTGGGCTCACTCGTACATAATACTTACCGAGCATAACCTGAAATAACCGCTACACCTCTCCAAGTTCAACCTCAATGTCTTCGTAAAGGTAAACACCAATAATTGCCTTCCCTTTATGGAGCTTCATGATCCTAATTTGTCCCGATATCTTTGTGAAATAAATGTGCCCTATATCTTAGATAGGAACAAACTTTCCTATTTTCTCCTTACACATTATGAATCAAAACAGTTCATTTTTTTAGTTCGATAACTACCAAATTAGCATTCTTTTAACTAGGCCTAAGGACGAGTTTCAAGTCGTCAATTTTTATGTTGGATGGATCTGAGACCCCAATAGGTCGACCGCAATTGGTCGACCTTGGTGGTTTGGGGTCGACTTTGCCTTATATTTTTTTCATATTCGTTATTTTTTCTTCTTCATAATTAATTTCCAATCAATTAATCTCTAGTTTAACCCTAATTTCCAAATTGGTTAATCAACCATATTAGCCCTAATAGTTTTTTGCATTTGTAGGATTTATAGTTTACAATAATAGGGGTGCGAGCTTAACAATTATAGGATCTAATTTTATGTACAAATCATAGAGTTATAATTTTCCAATTCAATTAATCTCTAGTTTAACCCTAATTTCCAAATTGGTTAATTAACCATATTAGCCCTAATAGTTTTCTGCATTTGTAGGGTTTATAGTTTACAATAATAGGGGTGCGAGCTTAACAATTATAGGATCTAATTTTATGTACAAATCATAGAGTTATAATTTTCCAATTCAACTTCCATTTAACAGGTTAATATGGTTTTTAATCAATCTAATCAAATTAAAATAGATTCAAAATTAATTCAAAAAGCCATCTATTAGATCTACGCCCACTCACTTTGGTCCTAAACTTCAAATTTGAGAAAGACTACTCCCCAATCTATGCTTCTCCATAGATCCCCTTGGTCTCTTCTCTAATTGCTTGCTCATCTTTTTAGATTTTCCTCTAGATTTAATTAGAGTTGAGATTTAGGTTTAATTAATTTTTTCAGGGTTTGAGGAGACAGAAATTCAATCCAAATTTGTGCAGAGTTTTGTCACTGAAGTCTGAAATTAGAGATTAGGGTTTAGTTTTAACATTAATTAATAGAGGTGATTAGATAACTAAGTCCATTAGATTTGCTCCAAAATCATCTCAGTCAACCATTGTTTACTTCGTTCCAATGCAATCAACCACGACCATCAATCTCAGATCGGATGTAGGGAACAACGTTCGAATACATTGCTGTAGGAGTTAACTACCCTGGTGCCAAGGTCGATAGTTACCAATCGACCCAAGACCCACTTGGGTCGACCAAGATGTGTGTGCATATATATATATATATATATATATATATATATAATTCTTTCGGCTCTCGTATCTCTCTCGTACTTGCTCGAATTAAAACAAGTTATATATGAAGATCGTCCGAAAAATCGCCACGTACACAATATTGCAAGTTCCATAGCTAAATTCGTTGTTTGTGAAAATTTACTTTTTAGCCGTTATTTTATTCTTAATTTAATTTTCTTATTTAATTTTGGTACATTTCTGGGATGTTACATTCTTCACCCTTAAAAGGATTTCGTCTCCGATATCTCTAAGGATGGAAAAATGCAATTCACACATAGCAATTAAAATCTACATCCGTCTAATCACCCATCATCCATGGCAACCATAGTCCTTATTATTTCTATTGCAGTTATGCACTTATGCAATATGAAATGCATGTGAAATATATTAATGGAAAATACTCGTCGGTCTACGTATTAAGTTGACCACTTGATTTTGCAAGAATGCTCATGTTATGCGTCCAACTATATGCAAGATCCTAATGATATACAAATAGTTTTATATGCATGCACAAACATACGACCATATGCAACATCCATATGCATAACATCCATGGATAATCAAAAAAATCAAAAGGCAATATGCATATGATATTTCTGTATGTCTTAGACCAACTATCCTAACGTATAGAAATATAAATGCAACAAATCCATTCATAAGCATCCGTATAAATCCAATAGCATCTGCCACCCATAATATTTCCTATTAAAACGTTTATAAACATCTCTATCATATAAAAGTCTCTACCTGCTATGGTATACCATCCAAATTCTATCAAGAGTTCTAACCAAAAAAATATAGATTGAAACCTAAGACCTACCATAAAAGAGTTTTGGGTGGGAAGCTCGGATCTTCTCCTTAGGCTCCCATATACTCTTTACCGGATCGTCTTTCCCCTAAACCTTAACTAATCTAATCTTCTTATTGCATAGTCTCTTTATGCCATGCCCTAAGATATGGGTAGGATCATGATCAATGAGTGACTCGTGTTTAACCTTAGCCTCCTCCAACTGACTAAGCTCAACTGCATTAGTAGAATCATGCAAGCACTTCTGCCAATGCAAAACATGGAAAACATCATGCACTCCTGCTTACTTTTCCAAAAGCTCAGTTATATATGCCACCTTTCCAATCCTAGCTACAATCAGGAAAGGTCCAAAAAATATCGAGGCTAACTTCCTTACCCACGAAACCTCATCACATGTCTCGAGGGCAAAACGTTCACAAATACCATGTTCCCTACTGCAAACTCCAATACGAAGCACCTCTTATCTGCATACGACTTCTGCCAATCTTGGACAGTTTTCATCGTTCTCCTAATAAATTCCACCTTCTATGACGTCACTCTAACCATATCTGGCCTAAGAATGATCCTATCTGTCATGTCCAACCAACACGACGGCAACGTTTATTGTCTACCATATAAAGCCTCAAATGGTGTCTTCCCAATGCTAGCCTGATAAGTATAATTTTAGGTAAACTCAACCAATGTAAAAATGATCCTCTAATGAACCTCCAAAGTCAATGATACACATCCATAGAAAATCTTTCAAAACTCACTTTACCCTCTCTGTTTATTTGTCAGTTTGCGTTTGGTATGTTGTATTTTAGTACAGCTTTATTCCCCAAAGCCTCGTGTAGACTCCTCCAGAGCTCACTTGTGAAAAGCGGGTTTTTTTCGCTAACTATACTAATATGAACTCTATGAAGTCCGACCATCTTTCTCACGTATAAAATTACCAATGATGTCACCATCCTAGTACTCCTTACTGTTATGAAATGAACGCACTTGGTTAGTCTGTCGACTATGACCCAAATACTCTCATTTCCTTTCCTAATACTTGGTAACCTATCAACAAAATACATAGAAATGCTCCCCCACTTCCACTAAGGAATGTCCAATGGCTACAACAACCCTCCAAGCATCTTCTACTCTGCCTTCATCCTATGGCAAGTCATACACCTTATTACATATTATGCTCCTTGCCTCTTCATACCCGGCCAAACGAAAACTCACTTCATATCCCTATACATATTATGACCACTGAGATGAATAGTCACCCTTGAATGGTGAGACTTGGCTAAAACCTCATCAATCAAATCTACGCTATGAGGAACACAAATCCTATATCCCTCCACAACCATCCTCCTGAGTCTATAGCATAACGCCTTAAGTGACCCGATAACTCCCGTCCAAAATATCGACTAACTTCTCATCCTCCCTCGGTTTGGATCCAATACACTCCAACAAAGTAGGTTGAACATCCAAAGCTACTAATAATACATGGGTAATATTCGATAACGGTCTGAAATCAAAGGTCGAAATATACTCCAAATATCTCTATTCCAAGAATAAGGGACTAGATACTACTCTCTGCCTACTCAAAGCATCCACTACTACATTACCCTTGCGCGAGGTATAAGAAATCTCGAAGTCATAAGATGCCAAGTACTCCTACATCTCAGTTGTCTCAAGTTCAAGTCCTTTTGAGAGAATGGGTATCTCAAGGACTTATGATCGGTAAAAAGCTCAAACCTCTGCCCTAAAAGATAATGCCTCCATGACATAAACTCAAAAACTATAGCCGCCAACTTAAGATTATGTGTTCGGTAATTTCTCTTATGCGTCTTCAGCTGCCTACTTGCACAACATACTACCCTTCCTTCCTGCATCAAAACTGCACCTAATCCCATACCACAGGTGTCGGTATAAACTGTAAAGCGCTTAGTCCCATCTGGCAACACTAATACTGATGCAGTAGTCAATGCCTTCTTCAATCAAATGGAAACCTCCCCACATCTGGCATCCTAGGAAAAGACAAGATTCTTCTTGGTTAGGTGGGTCAGTGGAGAAGAAATCCTCGTAATATCCTTAATGAACTTTTGGGAATAACCAATGAGACCAAGAAAACTCCATACCTTCGTGGCATTCTTTGAAACCTGTAAATCCTGAATTGCTGCCACCCTATTCGGCTAATCCACTCTATGAGACAATTTGTACCAAAAATGTGAACCCCCTCTGTCCAAAAGTTGCATTTCGAAAACTTAGCCTTAAGCTTATGCGTTCGGAGTGTCCTAAGCACCTCCTCCAAGTGCAAAACATGCTCTTCCCTACTCTTGAGTATAACAAGATATCATCTATAAATACTAACACAAACTTATTCGACAGCCCACTAAACAATCGGCTTATCAAATCTAAAAGTAAGTGAGTGCATTGGTTAGTCCAAAGAGCATGGCTAACCACTCATACAATTAGTCTAGTGTACGAAAAGTTGTTCTCTAAATATTATCCTCAGCAACTCACAACTGATGAAATTTGGTTACTAAATCTAATAGAGAAAATAATCTAGCTCCAAACAACTGATGGAAGAGATCATCTATGCGAGTCAAAAGATAGCGATTCTTCTTCGTCATTTTACTAAGCTTCATATAATCTTTATAGAGTCTAAGAGAACCATCCACCTTAGCGGAAAAAGACAACCGGCGCTCCCCATTCAAAAATGCTCCTTCGAATGAAGCCCTTCTCTAATAACTTATTAACCTGTTTATTCAACTCGCATCTTTCCTTAAAGCTATGTGCCATAGGGGTAAGGCAACTGGTCGAGCATTATCAACAAGTTAGATCCTAAACTTGATCTCTCTCTGCTACGGGAGATTAGTAACCTTAGCAAATAAATCAAGAAATTTCAAGCTATCGGTAAAGTGTCAAAATCATCATGTGATAAGTCTAGAGAATAAAGATAGCCTAACATAACTGATCCTCATGAATCATAGAAAACTACTAATCTATGCTCATTACAGGTGCCCAACCCAATAGCCTTCTTATCACAATCCAAATAGCCCCATACATAGACATCCAATCCACGCTTAACATTAGTTTAAATCCAGGAAATCCTCATATATAAGCATAAAAATCAAACTTGGCCCCTTAATATCACCAATCTCAAACCTGTACATTCACAGAAAAATAGGTTGATCCTCCTATGGGTTTGACACAACTATAGGGTCTGTCACAATACTAGTGTATAGCTATAAATCATCAAAAAGTCTGCTAAGATAAAGGAATGAGAAGCCTTAGTATCAAAAAAAGCACGAATCGGAAGACCATAAAGAGATTACACACATTAAACCACCACCTTTTTCCCTTTGTCCAATGATGGCATCACACTAGAACCAGGTACTGCCTCATGAGCATAAATATCAATCACTTGATTCAAAGCCTAAGAAGAAGCCTGGATGGTGCCGAACAAGCTCGCATCAAATGCCCGAGCCGATCACAATTATATCACTTCGTTCTAGCAAGGAATAACTTGCAATCCTTAAACAACTGCTCTACCTTGCCACACTTATGCACTTTTGCTCTCTCTTTTAGATCTTCCCTCTTGGCCATAATCTCCATTCTTCTTGCCTTTCTGGAACACTTTCTCTACAATTTTCAAGCCTTTGCCTTCACTTCTTTCTTATCAATAGAAGTAAGCAAAGCCATCCGAACAAGTGCCTCAAATACTACTCCCATAGAAATATGACTCATTGCTAAACCCTAAAGCAGCTGATTCAAACCCTTTGCAAACTTGACAGCTTTCTTGGGGGTGTACTGATCAACTCCATACCAAACCTTGCAAGCTCGTTCAACTGATTAACATACTCCTTAACAAACATATCATGCTGCTTAAGATTGATGAACCTTTCTAACTGAAAATCCTCCTCAACATGTGACATAAACTTAATCTCAAACCTCCTATAGAACTCTTCCCAAGTCATATCACCACCCTCTGTCTCTAACTCTATAACCTCCTACCATCTCAAAGCCTCCCCCTGTAGTTGCCAGGTAGCGAGCTACCTCTTAACCCCTTCAGCCATCTCATGAGACCAAATATCCTCTCACCATTGCAAATCCATACCCTCGACTCCACATAAGACTTGGTCCCTAAGTAAAACTTATCTCCCAAACTAGAAAAGTCCTTGCATAACTTTGCAAAGTCAAGAGCGATAAGCGGCCATGAAGGAACCTCACCCATTACTACTCCCACAGGCACTCTACCTAGTGGATGCTTAGCTTATCCTCTAGACTATAAGTACCGAAAGAAACACATGGCATGTTCACGCATGGATTCTCGAGAACATCGGCAGAGCCTAACCCTGTGGGTTCCGCCATCTCTATTTGTGAATAATAAAAATTTAATTAATAACTTCCATAAATTGGTTAAAACAAGGGTAGGGATAAGAGATAGTATAGGCAGGAATTGAAATAAGAACAGCACAAATATAAGGGATTATTACAAATTTGGAAAACCTATTTGAAAATACTTATATACATACATACATACATACATGCATATGCACTTTAAAATCCATTTTTCAAAAAAAATAAATCATTTCTTTTATAAAAATCGTATACGTAAATATATCTCCATACGTATCTAATACAATCCTAACCCTAGGAATATTAAACCTAAGCTCTGATATCAACTATGACAACCCACACTTCTCGACAAGCCGCATCGCATCAAGAAATGCAGATCATCTGGTTTAAAATAAACTAGCATCACAAAGACTGAGATATTAATATGACGGATAAACTATATAATACAAACGTATCATAATGGAAGTAATATAATAGATACATATAAAATCTTAAAAAATATAAGTGGTCTCAGAAATTTCATATCATATTGTAGTCTAAAAACACTCAGTACAAAAGTCAAAATTAGAGCACATCATAAAAATATCCCTCAAAAACCAAAACAAAGAGATAATTGTACTGGTAGTTAATACACGATAAAGGATAAGAGTAGTAAGCTAAGCTCAAAGCTAAGCACAGCTGTTTGAAAGTAAGAATGGGCCAGTCAACTGCGGCCCTTTCAACCTGAGGTAGGGAAAAATAAAAATGGAATGGGCCATACAAAAGTATGGTGAATGAGAACAAGACCAATAAGATGATTAAGTGCAATAAAATCTAAACCTACCCATAGTGATGTAGAGTGCATATACAGCGTCCATGCAATCCTAAGGTCAGGCACTAAGGATACTTATCTAAGTTAATTGGTCAATCTACAAATCAAGTCTTGCGTGCTCGATCGGCTAAATTGGACTCTACCTATCCTATTACTCCCTAGCAAAAAGGCCTTTCTTATACTACTTCTAAGCACATTATGTATGGCCTCTCTTAGTACCAGGCCCTATCATGTCGTTTCGTTTCCGTTTTCTATAGTCCACTTAATAACCTGCTCCAACATCGACTCATACCACGTTTGCAGAAGAACGTGTGGTACCTAGATCTCCTTTACGATGGGACTCCTTAGTCAGTGTTCTTGTGAGTGTTGCACCCCACATACATAACGCTTCCTGAGCCTAACATGAAATAATCACTACATCTCTTCAAGTCCAGCCTCGACATCTGCATAATCATCAACATCAATCCTTGCCCTCTGTTTATGAAGCTTCTAGATCTTAATTTGTCCTAATGTCTTTACGAAATAAACTCACCCAACATCTTAGATAAGAACTCACTTTCCTATTTTCTCGGCCACATTTCAAAGCCTAGAACAATTCATTTTTTCAATTTAATAACTACAAATTAGCATTCATTTGATTAGGCTAAGGCCGAGGTTCAGGCCTTTAATTTTTATGTTAGAGGGTTGACCTGAGACCCGACAAGTCGGCTACTACCAGTCGAACTTGAGGAATCCAGGATTGACCGTGCCTTATATTTTTTCCATGTTCGTTATTTTTTTCATGTTCGTTATTTTTTTTCTTCATACCATTTTTTTATTATTTTCATCATTAATTTCCAATCATTTAATCTCTAATTTAACAATATTTCTAGATTTGTTAACCTACAGTATTAACCCTAAAAGATCCTGGCATTTCTAGAGTACACAGTTTACAATAAAGGTATTGGGTAACAACTACATAATTTAAAGTATAAATTATAGAGTTTATATTTTGATAATTCAATTTCCATTTAATAGGTTAATATGGATTTTAATCAATCTAATTAATTTAAAATTAATTCAAATAACCATATATTAGATCTATGCCTACTCGCCTCGGTCCTAGGCTTCAAATCTATGAAAGACTAGTCCACAATCTATGCTTCCCCTTGATCTTCTTGGTGTCTTCTCTAATTGCTTGCTCTTTTTCTGAATATTCCTCTAAACTTGATTAGAGTTGAGATTTGGGTTTATTTTGTTTTTTTAGGGTTTTAGGACATAGAATCAATTGAAATTTGGTTGATTTTGTTGTTGAAGTCTGAAATTAAAGATTAGGGTTTAGGTTTAGCATTAATTTATAGAGATCGTTAGTTAATCAAGGCTTTTAAATTAGCTCAAGAATCTTCTCAGTCAACGATCGTTTACTCTGTTCCAACGCAGTTAACCTCGGCCATCATTCTCAGATCAGACAAAGAAAATGTCATTTGAATACCTCACTAATGGGTCTACTTCCCAAGTGCCTATGTCGACCGCTACCGATGGACCTGGGAGCCTCTTAGGGCAACCTATACACACACACACACACACACACACACATATATATATATATAGACATACATACATACATACATACATACATACATATATATATATATATTAATCTTTTGACTCTCGTATATCTCTTATACTAACTCAAATTAAGATAGGTTATATATGAAAATTAGGCAAAAAAACACCACGAACACAATGGGTTAAGTTTCGTCGCCAAATTTAGACATTTGTGATACCTTTAAGTCCTTGTTTTATTCTTTATTTAATTTTCTTATTTGGTTTTTCGTAAATTTTTAGGGCATTACAACTGACTGGATCTTCTCATTCTGTCCATTGTACTAGGATGTTATTACAATTAGTAGAACACCATGCTTCAATACTACTTGTTAGTCGCTATGTACATGATCGAAGATGGTCAATAGTAGCAAATAATGTAAATGCAGCAGAAATAATATAGTTGATCACAAAGTCGATCTTATGCCGGTTCAGACCTTTCGTCCCGCGTCTAACCCTTAAGCCCCTCTTTGGTATTTAATTATAAACACTCTTCATCAGGAGTAACAGGTTCATAAACTCCACCGAAACTACCAATCAGGACTTCAATAACTATTACAAGTAGCATAACGAATGTTAATTTCTACCACAATTTATCTTGGTATACAAATTATCTCTTTATTGTACAATGACTCTAATAACCAAGCCAAAATATATTGAGTGAAGATGTAGAGGCCAAGAAGTTTATTGAATAGAATATGGGTGTGAAATGAGGCACACTAGTCGAAAATCTCTGAGTCAGATGTATCTTTTAAAGAGTAGGGTAAATGCTTTGGATTTTGAGAGTTTAGAAGAATTTCATAGCATTGAGTTGTATATTATTATATTTTGATTTAGGAAAGGTTAGGGGTTCTTATAGGTGTTGTAAGGTTGCTAAAATAAGGTGTAACCTTTTAGATTTGCAATTGATGAAGAGAAGCAACTACAGCTGCGGAGAGTCATGAAGATACTTTTTATAAACTAGCTACTTATTGTGAATTCAATCGACTAGGAATGGAGTTCGATCGATTAAATTATTGTAAAATGAAAGCTCGAGAACATAGCTAAAATCAAAAGATTGAATAGGCGTTTAGCCAATTGGTTCAACTGATTGAGAGCTACATTCAATAGACTGGCCAAGTGTAAAAATATTCTAGAAACCGTATCTGTATTTAGAAGGCTAAAATAGAGTTCAGTCAACTTGTTCGGCCGACTAGCAAAGGCATTAAGTTGACTGACTAGGTATATTTTTTTTTTACTCCATCATCCTTTTGATTTGAGCTCTTTGATGTATATCTCTTGGCTTCGATGCATTCCTGTATTTTTTTAACACCATTGTAAGTCTTCTAAAGCTCATGTATTCTTCTGAAGCAAAGTATTCTCTAGTACATGCTTTTATTCTGATCACTTCCATTAATGCTTACTAAATCTATAATATACTTAAATCATTAGTAGCACTTTTTTTGTTTGTTGTCATCAAACAGCAAAGACATGGTTCTTTCAGGGTGCTTGGGTGGTACTGGCATAGCCCAAATAATTATGAAACCTTTTCTTATTTTCCCTTTATAGTAAAATAGCATCTAGTAAATAAGTGAGCTTTGATAAGTTATTTTATTGATGCACATGTCCAATGCATTTAGGGTGTGATATGTTCATCATATTTTGAGGCGTTTTTTGGTAGATGTCATTTGTTAGATTAAGATGGATTTTCTAATGATTTTGGACAATTTGATAATTCGGAATCGTTATAGGACTTAAAATTAAGTGTTTTTGAAAATATAAACATGGGTTTGGACAACACTTAGTTAAGTAAGTTATAAAAAAAATTACGTTTTCTGAACATCCATGTTAAGTAGAACATTTAATGATTAGTGGTTCAACTAATAAGCATCTTTTGCTTAGGAATGTCTATGGAAAGTTGACTCTAGTCTTGACTTTGGATACCAGTTGTGATGCCCCACCTCTATACTCACACTAACCAAGGAAATTACAGGGTAACGCCATCAATTAGTACGAAGAATAAGGCTGTTGAGGAGCGACCAACTGGATAATTGATTTGAGCAAGAACCGATATGTCAAATAGTACGTCATGCATTTCATTTCAAGAGGAATCTGACATATCGAATCAAAACTCAAATCTACTACATAGTGGCTAAGTGACCTTCGGAAACAAATATAAAATAAGCATAACATAAATCAGTCACAGTACATATCACTAAGGCGGAATCAGATATGAATATAACACATAGAAATGTATATTAAAGTAGTTGTCATACAAGATCCGCTACATCACAAAAGAATAGGTACAAGTGCTAGACAAAAGAATATGTATACATCAAGGTGTCTCTATCTCAAATGTATAAAAACAAAAACTACTAAGCTAAAGTAGTTAGCCAAAAGTCAGAAAATTGTACCTGCTAAGAAGTTAAGTGGAAGAACTTGAAACACCTCGGTCTGACCCCAAGTTTTATTTATGAAGAAAAATAATAAACGGATTAGTCTAGATATAATTATCATGTAAGATGAGATAGGATAAGAGATATGACAAGTATATATGATAACAACAAAAATCATACAATATCTCAAATTTCCTCAAACACCAAAAAGAATGTCATATTCTTTATCTTTATTCACCAAACCACAAATATTGAAAGGCTTATCAATGAAAATCTCCAAAATTAGCGAAATAAAAATTCTACAAACAGAAGTCCAAAAAACACAAAATAAAGGAGGATGCCTATCACAAACGACAGCATGAAAACTCACCAACATGTGTATCACAAACAGAACGTTATTCCTTGGTCGCTAACCTTTCAAATTTGAGCCGAAGCTCCAAAAACAGCCCAAAGACCATGGGTCGCTATACCACCAATTTGAGTCGAAGCTCCACCGAAACGGGATTTAGTCCTCCATGCAGACAAAGAGACATTACCCATTTCTAGTCTAAATCACAAAATGATCATCATTGATCGATAAGTATAAATTACACTAAGCTAGTAAATAAACGAATTTAGCTTCATGTCGCATTACCACTAGCTTAACTTAAATATTTTTGAACAGTACATTTCCACTCCAAAATTATCATGAAAGTTCGATCGAACAAGTCTAAGAATTAACCGACGAAGTAAATGCAAGCGTTTTATACCACATGTTTTGCTAAGTCATTTAATTGAATTTCTCATACAAATGAGGTAAAGGTTTGTATACACTAATAGATTGGAAAAAGGATTTAAAAACGAGCTTTACATTAAAAGTAATATTGAAATCATTTTTGTGGAAGAGTTTGAGTATGTACTAATGTATAAAAACCTTTGTATTTTAAAGTGACAAATCACAGAAATGATTGTAAAAACAATCTATCACCAAAAATCCACATTCGATGATGTGAATTAAAACCATGAAAGTCGATTTCAAATTCATCAAATGGATATTCCTAAAAATCCAAAAAAGAAGTTATCAAAGTCGATATTAAATGACAATAACTAACCTGATCAACCAAAAATCGATAAAAATTGGAAATCCACTTAAAAATAAGCAAAATAGGCAAAATTCCACAAAAACGGACGTTTTGTAGGTTTAGCCAGAAATCTGGCCTTAGGTTCTAGAAATTATCATTTTTTCTCTTTTCTTTTTATTCCCTGAAGCCTTTTAGATGTCTGGTTGGGTTTGACCAAACGTCTGATCATGGGATCTGCAATCTTATATTTTGCCGTTTCTTTTTTTCTTCAGGAGCCCTAACCAAACGTCTGGTTTCCTATGCTTGGCAACAATTTGCCTAGGCCATTGATGGCTAAATCAATTGGAAAGCGATCGAATGAGCGATGGAGGTTAGGGATTTATGCCAAGCGACAACCCAGCCTTATAGGCTCTTCGATACAACCCAAATAACATGTCTAAACATCCATAGTAGGATTTTCATAAATTTTGACTTCAAAACCAAAAATTGGAAAATTCACCAAACCAATTCAAATCAAAAGCAATTGAACATGAAATAGATGTTAGGAATTCATACCTAACAACATTGAAAGCTATAGACATAGATGTGAGTTCAAGAATTCACATTTAAAGTCAAAAACAACGAATGAGAAGCTCTAAAACAAAGCGAGACTAATTCCTCTTCACTACTACTCTAGAATATTCAATCTATAATCTAAGGCATAGTTTTTCATAAATTAGGTTATAGGAAAAACCAAGAATTGAGGAGGGATTGAGATGGAGAAGATGAAGAGGATGCTTGCCTAAGCTTCTCCTTGATTTGGGAACTAAAACTTGAATTCCTAGGATAACTAGGGATTAGGAATTTAATTTCCTCTTCCCATTATTTTTCCTAGGGCTTGTGTGTTAGGAAATTATGAGTGGAATGAATGAATGAAGAGGAGTGGAGTGGGAGCTATTTAGAAGGTTTGGTTCTCTTATTGGGTTGGGGGGCTAGAACACAACCCAAATCCCAAATAAAACACCAAAATCCTAATCAAATATAAACATATTATACTCAAACAAGTTGAAAACGTTGTTTTGAACTTAATGAAAGTGGCCTCGAGTCTGGATTCGACCGTTTACGAAAAGTCACATTTCGTACTTTAATTCAACTAACGATGCTATGCTTAAATAAAACATTTAAAATATATAATCGTAAAATATGAAGGTTGTTACTAACCCCCCTCCTTAAAGAAATTGCATCCTCGCAATACTTAAGAAGAAAATAAAGAGTAACAACCACTCTAAGCCATAACAACACAACAGAAAATTTTGAAGTGAGAAGTTCACCTTAAGGAGCACGAGAGAGTAAGTCCGGATGTGTTCTCTCGATCAATTCTTTGGATTCCTAAGAACAATCCTTAGGATTTGAGGACCAATGAACTTTCACAAGTGGAACATCTTTATTACGAAGGAATTTAGCCTCTGTAGCAATGATACAAATAGGATGTTGCTCATAAGTCAAGTTAGGTGAAACTTCAATTTCTTTAATAACACCAGGCTCAAGAATAAAATCGAAATCTTTAAGGCATTGCCATAGTTGTGAAACCTGGAATATGTCATGAATAGGAGAAAATTGAGCCGGTAATTAAAGGCGATAAGCCATGGAACCTATGCGTTCGTTGATGGAAAATGGGCTAATATACCAAGGTGCTAACTTTCTCAATCGACTAAAATGCACAACACCCTTCATAGGTGAAACACGAATGAATACCAAATCTCCTACAGAAAATTCCAAATTCCTTCTTCGGTCATTAGCATAGGATTTTTGTCTACTTTGAGCTTCTCTCATCCTATGATGAATAAGCTCAATCTCTTCTGTGGAATCACGAATAAAATCTAGACCTAAAACCAGCTTCTCACCGGCTTCAAGCCAACACGAAGGAGATCGGCATGGCCTTCCATAGAATGCCTCGAAAGGTGCGATACCAATACTAGATTGGAAGCTATTATTGTAAGAATACTCAACAAGAGAAATATGATCTTCCCAACTTCCACCAAAATCCAGAACGCAAGCACGAAGAAGATCTTCAAGAGTTTGATTCACACCTTCTGTTTGTCCATCGTACCGAGGATGATAAGGGTGCTAAAATTAAGCTTTGTTCCAAAGATTTTTGAAGGCCCTTCCAAAATCCACTGGTAAATAATGGATCACGATCGCTAACAATAGAAGAAAGAACTCCATGCAATTTAGCAATTTATTTAACATAGAGTTTAGCCAAAGGAGGTACGATCTGGTTGGACCGAACAGGAATAAAATAGGAAGATTTTGTAAGTCTATCTACAATCACTCATAAACTGTCATGACCTGAATGAGAACGGGGAATACCGTCAATAAAGTCCATGGAATTTGATGCCACTTCCAAACAAAAATGTCTAAAGGTTGCAATAATCCATCGTGCCTTTGATGTCCGGCCTTTACGAGTTGGCAAGCCTGCAATAAAGTTATCAATATCAGATTTCATTCCATCCCAATAATAAATTCATTTCATGTCCACATACATTTTACTACTACTGGGATGAATGGTAAATTTAAAATAATGAGAATCTTCTAAAATTTCTTTTCGAAGGTCACTAATATTTGGCACAGTAATCTACCAAATTTTCGAATGCCTCCACAAGCATCAATATCAAAGTCTTTCAAACCATCGCCTTATTTTTATCCCTAAAACTTTGGCTAAGATGAGCCAATTTAAGATCATGCTTTTGAGCTTCAAGAAAGCAATCTAAAAGAGATGGATGAGCCTCAGGGCTAATAAAACAAGAGATGAACATGAATTGGATTCAGGATCTCGGATCTCACAAGTGGACAAAGTATCAAGATTATTCCATTCGGATATCATTATGGAAACAACCGCTTGTTGCTTATGACTAAAGGCATCAATAACATGATTTCCCTTTCTCAGAGTATAGAGAATATCAAGATCATAAGATGCAAGGAATTCGAGCCAACATCATTGACGCAAATTAAGTTCCTTTTGAGAGAACAAATACTTCAAAGATTTATGTTCAGTGTAGAGAATAAATTTCTCTCCCAAAATATAATTTTGCCAAATTCTAAAGGGTGAAAATGACGCGAGCTCCAAATCATGAGTGGCATATCAGTCTCGGCAGGCTTTAATTGCCTAGAAGCATAAGCGATAACACATTCCCTTTGCATGAGAACGGCTCCCAAACCAACATGACTGGCATCGGTATAAACAATTAAGTCTTAGTTCCCTTCGGGAATCACAAGAATAGGAGCATCAGAAAGAGTTATTTTAATTTATGGAAAGCAACTTCACATTTGTCTGACCAAATGTATTTCACTCCCTTACTTGCTAACCTAATAAGAGGCAATGAAATTTTAGAAATTTTTTTATGAAACAACCGTCATAGTCCACTAATCCAAGAAAACTATGAATTTTCGTCACACTCTCTGGTCTTTTTCAATTTTGAATCTCTTCAATCTTTGAAGGATCGATGGAAATTCCAGTTCAGAAATAATGTGTCGTAAAAATTTCACATGGGTTTGCCAAAAGTGATGCTTCTGAAGGTTTTTAACACAATTCGAAGATGTTTTTCATGCTCTTCCTCGATTTTAGAACAAACATGAATATCATCTATAAAGATGAGAACAAATCGATCGAGATAGTCCTTCAAAACTCGATTCACAAGGTCAACGAAATAAGTGGAGCATTCTTACACCAAATGGCATAACAAGCCGTTTACAAGATCCATAATAAGTATGAAACAATGTCAAAGGAATGTTATCCTCTACAATATGATGCTGATGAAAACCGGTTGCTGCGTCTAACCGTGCAAAGATTCTAGCACCATAAAGTTGATCGAATAGATCATCAAGTCGAGGTAAGGGATATGTATTCTTGATGGTGAGATCATTAAGTTTGCGGTAGTCAACAGAAAGCCTAAGTGTACAATCAGATTTCTTCACAAAGATAGCTGAAGCTCCCCAAGGAGAGGAACTAGAATGAATAAACTGTTTTGCTTCCAATTTGGATAACTGTTTATGCATTGCGACGACCCGACTTTTTCTCCATAGAAAAGTCGTACCAACTTGAAGAAAGAAAGGAATAGAAAAGAGAAAAGAAAGAGAAGAAAGAAGAAATAACATCAGAATCTCAACAGCGGAACGAATAAATTATATTAATAACATAAGTATCACATAAATATACAACAACTATCAGAGTTACACAGAATATACGTCACATACTAGACAGTTATAAACACCTGTCTAGTTATACAACTCAATACAACTCAACAAAGAAATGCCATTACGGAAAACACACAGCGGAACTATATATCTAATGCTGAAGCCTCCTGCTCCATTGCTCCTCCACAATTCGTCAAAAGCTAACCTGAATCCCTTAGCTACTCGTAAAAATTTGAGTACCCAAGAGTTTAAGAAAACAGAAGATAAACTCTGGGTCAGACATGGGTCTGGTGTGAGTAACAGGTTAAAGTTGCTTAACTTTTAAAAACCTTTGAAAAGAAAGGTATCACGTAAGACTTCCCACACATAAACATGGAAAAGTTTTTACCTTACGCTAACCAAAACATTTGATAGGAAATCCTATGATATTATAATAGGTTTACGGATTTCAAATAAATATGAAATAGCCGAAATTGTTACATCTATTAAATTCCAGCTACTAGCCAGTAATACAATCAAAACCGTTGGCACTTATTGGATTTTGGATTCCATCAATGGCTGGGCTACTGGGGTACCGCCCGTCACAGTATGTGGCCTAGATCAACGTACCAAGGAGTACGCCCGCTCCCTTGCAACACAAGACCGGAACCATCCCTTACTGGACAGTCCCGAACAAGACAACCCTGTATTTGGTGTACATCCAACCGCCCACACAGCCGAAATAAAAAGGGACCTCTAGACAGGGGAAAATCTTGTCCTACTTGGGTATGACCCACTTAGCCTTGCTACACCTCCCCTGTTTTAGCCATTCCCGGTTGATGAGGCTTGAGGCTATGGTTACCTTTAGAGAACACATCTCTTAGAATGCTCATCGTCCACCTGACGATGTTCTGAAAGCATTCAATCCATACAAGTTCGTTCCGGGTTCGAAAGAAACCGAAGGCATTATCTCGTTACACTCATTTTGGAATCACCCTCAGAGTTAACGACGATTACCCTTGCACTCTGAACCACCATCTCGAACCCATAAGAACTAGCTCCGTCAACTCATCACAGAATCACCCCCAGGGTTATACTGACATATAGTTCTTACACCTCGCGTTTTCACTCTTCACAAGAGATTCACAACCTATCGTTAATTTGGATCGATGTGGTTTTCAGATATCCAAATATGGAAACCCGATCCCGGTCTCATCGAAATCCAAAGCATGTCTTTTAAGGCCAAGTTGTTTTAAAAGTTTAAAATAATTCAATTATCTATATACACAGATAGATATAAATCACAGATGTACAAAAGTTAATCAACATTATCATTACAACGGATAATCCATATTATCATTATCAAAAGGTAATCCAAATCATTATCACAATGGAATCAATGCATCCATAACACCCAATATTATCTATCTCATATCTGAGATCAAACCATTCAAGGCAAACAACATCCATCCATATAAGAAATGATTAATAATCACACTAAATATAATTAACTTAAAATGAATTAAATTAATTATATCATTTCTAGTTAATTTAAAGTAAATCAAATTAATTACTTCGTCAATATCAACTTGCTTATATCACTATTAATTAATTATCAATCAATTAATTTATCATCAACCAGTTGTTCATTTTAATTAATCATCACTGATTAATTAATCCTTAATTACATTCAAGTAATTATCCACTAATTAATTTCTCAAATTAATTATACTTAACCAAATACAGTAATTAATCCTTAATTAATTACATTAATTAATTCCCTCATTAATTAATTATTTCCAAAATAAATCTATTTTTAATTACATCATTAATTATAATAATTAATGATTTCTAATTATATTTTCTATTTAAATTAATTACATCAAGTAAATAAATCTTTAACTAAACCGTAATTGTTAATCCCCTTGATTAACTCCATTCAGTAATTAACTTCCCTTAATTACTTTACCAAGTACATTAATTACTCATTAATTAATTATCTCAAATTAATCCATTAATTAATTCACAAAGTAATTATACTCAAATTACTTTCATCAAAAAATTTCCTTCAATTAATTACATACAGTAATCACCCATTAATTACTTCCCTAAGTAATTTCTCTTCATTTAATTACATTAAGTAATTATATCCCATAATTCATCACATGATTATTTTAAATTAATTAAACTGAATTTATTAACTTATCTAATAAAATTAAACTCGGTTAATTACAATAAGTAATTAATCTCCTTAATTACTTCCATAAGTAATTATACTTAACAATTTACAGAAATGATTATCTTTAAATTAATTAATCTAATTAATTATTAAAAATTAATCACATTAATTAATTAATTAATTAATCCTTAGTTAATGACCTTCATTAACTATTAAGTAATTCATTAATTATTTTTCCAAAATAATTAACTTATTTAATCATTATTAATTACAAATTAATTAATCATTAATAACCCCTTTAATTAATTCTTTATTACTTGATTAATTAATTATTAATCATTAATTAAAAATCAAATCTTAATTAATTAATAATTCATAAATTACAAGTTAATTATTCTAAAAGTAATTAATCTTAGACCTTTAAGATTAATCCCTTAATTACTTTAAGTAATTATCTATCTCATTAATTTATAAATTAATTATTCATTTAATTATCCTAATAATTAAATGCATCACAAATCATTGAATTATAATTTAACTTCAACTAGTTTTAAAATCAATTTAAAACCTTTACATTACATGATAAATAATACTTTTCATATAAAAGAAATTTTACATTATCATTCAAATTTTGTTTTAAACACTTAAATTTATAAAACTTAAATTTATTTTAAACCAAAGATTCAAATTCAGAATTTGAATCAGTTTAAAAATTTGTTTCAAAAATCCTTTTACATTTCAATTTCAAATTTAAATTCAAATTTCTTTAAAACATTTTTAAACAATAAACCCTTTTAAAGTTTATTTAAACAAATTTGAATTTTAAAACTTCATTCATTTCCAGCTATGATTCAATTTATATTTGAATCCATAATTAAAACTAGATTTAAACTCATTTTAAATCTTTGCTTTATGTTTTAAAATCTAGTTTAAATTTTGAAATAGGACAAGTTTTAAACTTGAACAACTAACTCGAGCTAAATACTAAAATAACTCGAGTAAAACACTAAATAAACTCGAGTAAACTCGAGTAACTTTCATTTGCATTTACACAAATTACAAAACTATCAGGTTTAACCAAACCTGCAACAACCAACATACCCAAGCCCATATCACAACTACTTCGAGTTCACTACCCACATGCTTCGAGCCACACACGAGTAAACCCGAACAAAAATACGAGTACTCCTTCATCCCCAAAACAAACTGATACACCCAAAATCCCCGTGCACCTGCACCGTCACACCATCAACTCCGACCCCTTCGCGACCACTTGCGCATGTCGCCGACCACCCCCCAACTCGATTCTGGCCCTCAAACAAATTTGCAGAGCCCCAAATCAAAATTTAGCATACGAGCTCAAGAACAGGAGTAATTTCGCAACCTGGAGTTCGCCTCAATCGCCAAATTCTGACCTCTAGGGAAGCTCCACCTCCGGCCACATCCACTTCCATACTTCCTCAACCTCCCACTAGAATCTGGTCGAACTCGATCACTGTTCGAGTTTGCGGCAATCAATTCTCAGATGAACAGAATACTTAGGGTTTAAAATTTCAATTCGAAACTCCCATCATCACAATGCTTTAATCCTTCATCCAGTATTTTTCCATGATTCTACTATCACTACTCCATCACCAGAGAAAACACTATCCACTCAATCCACTTAGGTTGACAGAATCCTACCAAAACAACATTTCTAGACAAACTAGAAATACTCTTCTAATTTCAAACAAAAATTTCCGGTTTAAGATTTGAAATTCAAATATTAGTTTAAGTAGTCAATTCATACTCTTGAATTAATGAAACTGGATGATCAAATTTCCTTTTACATAAATTTGTTCTGTTATATTTTGACTTCCAGAGTCAATTACAGAGTTTTTTTCTTCTTATATTAATAAAGTTTTAAACTCTAACTTATTTACATAACATACTATGTTTAAATCTTAAACTATAACAAGGATTTGAGTGTGATATCATGATTTTTGAACAGAATTTAAATCTGAACCTGGACAGGCAAGATCATATATTCAACTGCATGGATACATTCAGTATCTATCAAAAATGATCTTGAAATATAACATGCAAACACACTTATTTCCAGAAATAAACAAGCAACTAATGCAATACTTAAGTTTACTACGTAAAAAATGTTACTCACCGATTTTTATAAGAGCAGAGCATCCAAGTTTTAGCAAAGCTGGAACCTGAATGTTGCTTTGTACTTGAAAACTTCAAATTGCATCATTGTTTTGCCTTTTAAAAACTTTAGTCTTAATCTTTCTACAAATGCCTTTGCTTCCTGATGCTGCATGTTTGTATACTTTCCGGCAAATATGCAGGCTTCCAGAAAAAATGCATGCAGGACTTTGAAGTTGCAAATGAATTCCAGGTTTATGAATTTGCAGAATTGAATTGAGCTTTGAAATTGCATGCAGGTTTTTGATGAAGTTGTAGATTTTCTTTAGGTTGATGAGATTGAAGAGCTACAGTTTTGTATGATTTGTATTTTAAGTTTGAGTATGATTCTGGTTTTGAAGAAGAAATTGGCAGATTTTTATTTGAAACAAATTTTGTTTTCTGTTTTGGAGAAGAAGTTTCGATTTTAGATTTTTATTAAATTAAAAGAAAAAGAAGAATAAAATTGGACACTTGTATAGATTTTAAACATTTGTCACTTAATTTAGTTTAGGCCATAACACATGTCTTTTAAGATGTTAAAAGACTCACACATGTAATTTAAGTGTATTTTAATTTTAATTTAAATTGTTTATAAACTTTTAAATCTTAATTTACTATTTCTTATGTATAAATATAAATGAATTTCTTCCCTTTTTAATTTTAGAAAACATAACAAAACAAATTATAAACAAAAGCTTATTCAAACATTCTTAAATATTTATTCCATTAAATTTCAAAACATTAAATCCAAATTTAAATTAAATTACAAAACCAAGTTATGTATATATATCTACCTTTAAATTTTAAAAATAACAAATCCTATTTCCTATAAAATCAATTTATGTTTATGAAAAACTAAGTATTATCATTATTATTTAAAAATAACAAATTAAACAATATTAAAAAAAATTACAAAAGAGATTATAAACAAATTAAGATCATTTGTAATTTGTATTTTTAAATTCTTATATATAAATTTCAAGCAATATTTTAAAAAGAAAATAAGTCAAAGCTTTTATGTTAATCAAATTTAAGTTCATTTTTAAGTTAATTAAAAATATAAATTTAAACAAATAAGATTTATCATAAGTATAAACCATATAATTATTAATTAAATTGTTTTGAAAGGTTAAATGTTAAATTTAAATCAAATTTCCAATTTACCAAAATAAACTAGAATTAAAAATTGATTCATTTACTGAATTCCCAATCAAAGCTTATCTATTTACAATCTATACAATTATATATATTATAAACATAAGACAATTTAATAGCTTTTAAAAAGATAAAATCTTCCAATTAAAATATTTATTAACAGAAGATTATTAAATCAATTCAAAATTTTATTATCAAAAATTATCAAATCAATTTAATTTTTAGCACAGATTATTAAATTTATATTGCCAAATTTCCAGGATATCACATGCATCTCCTCATTTTCTTTATTGGCCATAATATAAAGAGGACGAGTGATAGGTAGAGCTCCAAGGATTAGATTAATTCTGAACTCAATTGCTTGCTTAGGTGTTAATCCTAAAACGGGCTTAAATATATCAAGAAATTCGTGAACAATGTGAATGAGGAAAATGACATCTTCCTCATCATCATTATTGTCATCATGTGGGTTTAGAGAATATAAGGATACCATCGAATTGGAATCTAAATCTTTAAGAACAATACAAATCCGCTTAATAGATTGGGGATGTTCAAAGATGGATAGTCCTCTTGGGACATAGGATGTGGGCAACATAACGATTAAGCCAATACATTCCCAAAATCATTCTGAAACCAAAGTAAAACATAACATGCAAATCGGCATGGAAAGCATAATCACAAAGAATAATTTCTACATCCTTACAAAATAAACTGAGTGTTATGGATCCACCAATCGGATTCGCAATTCTTAATGAAGTCATCAAGCCCATAAAATTCAGAGGAAAAAATAACAAATTCTTTCGATATAAAAGAGTGAGATGCACCTATATCAAAAAGAACTCGAATAGGGTGATCATGAAACATAATAATGCCATCAAGGATAGAATGAGAAATACCTTGACTAAGAGAAGTGTTATTAGGAGCTTGCACAACATTCATCTTTCCCTCTTTCTTGGTTTGAAGTTTGGGACATGAAGATATATAATGACCCGAACTTAGCGACAAGTAAGGGGCTTCGGACACTTATTTGCATAGTGGTCCTTAGAACCACAATTGTAGCATTCTCCACGACTACAGGTAGGAGTCTTTACTACTGAAGTTGCTTGCTTCCCTTTCTTGTTAGGATTATGGCTTTTGAACTTACTACAAAGTTGCCTCTTCTTGTTGTTATTGAAGTTCTGTTTAGCACCCCCAACATCACATCACTTTGTTTATCGGCCTCTTCAAGTCGAAGAGCGATATCTACTAGCGGATCGAAAGGCACTTCTACTTTTAAAAGTGAAGCCTTTTTGAGGTTCTTATTTAGCCCAAAGATAAACCTTTGATTCTTCTTCAAAAGGGTACTAAAATACTCCATCCCATATTTAGAGAGGGATTTAAGAGATGCGACATAATCTGTCACAGAAGATTCACCTTGAACAGGGTCAATAAAGCGTTGGGCTAAAGTTACCTTTTCATCTTTCGGCACAAACTTTAACTTGAACCTTTTCCGGAATTGCTCCCAAGTAAAATCCGCTTCAACAATTTCCAAAACCAAAATCTCATACCAGTCCAATGCTCTCTCCTAGAGCATGGTAGAAGCCATTTGCACTCGATGTAAATCCATAAGATTCATGCGAGAAAATATGTGATCGCATGTTCTAAGCCAATCTTGGACTTCTATAACGCTTTCAGAACCCTTGAATGGCCTTCCATCCAAATTGGTATAATCGCTGCACAAGCATGCAAACCCGAATTTAGAATGAGTTGGCTCTGGATTGGGTCCGATGGCTTGGCCATTTTTTACAAGATCCAAAAGCTGCTGGGCAAACATGAATAAGCCATCCTGAGGAGTAGCACTGGATTGACCGGTGCTGGGACGGCCACGTCTAAACATTTTGCTTCATTAAGAAAGAAAGAAAGAAAGAAGAGGAAAAAGGTTATTCTCAAAATGAATATCAAACAAACTTGATTGATAAAACAAGGCACCATAAAAGGAAATAGGAAAGAATGGGTCCTAAGACTCGAATTAAATCCTAAGGCACGATTCCTAAGAGAGACCTAGGACAATGATCCTTTTCATAATATTCTATATTGATCTGATGTTTGGCACCGATACCGAGCTATGACGCCCCTCCTCTATACTCACACTAACCAAAGACACTACTGGGTAATGCCATTAATTAGTATAAAGAATAAGGCTGTTGAGGAGCAACCTACTATATAATTGCTTTGAGCGAGAATCGATATGTTAGATAGTATGTCATGCATTTCATTCCAAGTGGAAATCCAATATATCCAATCCAAACTCAAATCTACTACACAGTGGCTAAGTGACCATCAAAAACAAATATAAAAATAAGCATAACATAAATCAGTCACATATATACATATCACTAAGGCGGAATCAGATATGAATATAACACATAGAATTGTACATTAATGTAGTGGTCATACAAGATCCACTACATCACAAAAGAATAGGTACAAGTGCTAGACGAAAGAATATGTATACATCAAGGAGTTTCTATCTTGAATGTATAAAAACAAAACCACTAAGCCAAAGTAGTTAGCCAAAAGTCAGAAGCTAGTCCCTGCTAAGAAGCTAAGTGGAAGCGCCCAAAATAGCTCGACTGCCCCGAGTATTATCTAAAAAGAAAAATAATAAACGGATAGTTTAGCTATAACTATCATGTAAGATGAGATAGGATGAGAGATATGAAAAATATATATGATAATAAATAAATCATATAATATCTCAAATTTTCTCAAATACCAAAAAGAATGTCATATTCTTTATCTTTATTCACCAAACCCTAAATATTAATAGAGATTATCAATGAAAACCACAAAAATTGGTGAAAAACAAATTCTAGAAATAGAAATCATGAAGGCACAAAAGAAGGTGGAGGCCTATCACAAATGGGATCATGAAAACTCACCAATACGTGTATCATAAACAGAACGCTATTCCATGGTTGCTAACCCATCAAATTTGAGACAAAGCTCCACAGATGATCTGAAGACCATGGGTCGTTACCCCGCAAATTTGAGCTGAAGCTCCACCGAAACGAGGTTTAGTCCCCTACTCAGACAAAGAGACATCTTGCATCGTTAGTCTAAATCACAAAAATGATCATCATTGATCGATAAGTGTAAATTACACTAAGCTAGTAAATAAATATGTTTAGCTTCATGTCCCATAAGCACTAGCTTAACTTAATTATTTAAGAACGGATTGTTGATCTCCAGTTCAAAATTGTCACGAAACTTCAATCGAACAAGTCCAAGAATTAACTAACGAAGTAAATGCAAGCGTTTCATACCACTTGTTTTGTTAAGTAGTTTAATTGGATTTCTCTTATGAATGAGGTACTTGTATATACTAATAGATTGGAAAACTGATTTAAAAACGAGCTTTTATTAAAAGTAATGTTAAAATCATTTTTGTGAAAGAGTTTGATTATTTACTACTAGTACAAAAACCTTTGTATTTTGAAGTGACAAATCACATAAATGATTGTAAAAACAATCTATCACCAAAAATCCACATTCGACGATGTGAACTAAAACCATGAAAGTCGATATCAAACCCACCAAATCGATATTCCCAAAAATCTAGAAAAGAAGTCATCAAAGTCGATAACAAATGACAACAACTAAAAGGTTTGACCAAAATTGATAAAAAATTGGAAATCCACTCAAAAACAGGCAAAATAGGAAAATTTCCAAAAAACTAAACGTCTAATAGGCTTAGCTAGACGTCTGGCCCTAGATTCCGAAAACTTACATTTTTTTCTCTTTTCTTCTTTTTATTCCCTGAAGTCTCCCAAACGTCTAGCTGGATTTAACCAGACGTATGGTCATCGGACCTGCCATCTTATTTTTTTTGCCGTTTCTTTTTATTCTTCAGGGGCCCTAACCAGACGTCGGGATTTTTCAACCAAATGTCTGATTGCCTGTGCTGGGCAACAAATTGCCTAGGCCATTGATGGCCAAATCAATTTGGAAGCGATCGAACGAGCGATGGAGGCTAAGGATTTATGCCAAGCAACAACTCAGCCCTATAAGCTCTTCGATACACCCCAAATAACATATCCAAACATCCATAGTAGGAATTTCATAAATTTTGTCTTCAAAACCAAAAATTGAAAAACTCACCAAACCAATTCAAATCGAAAGAAACTGAACATGAAAGGAATTCATTCCTAAGAACAATGAAAGCTATAGACATAGATGTGAGTTCAATAATTCACCTTTAACTCAAAAACAACGAACAAGAAGCTCTAAAACAAAGCAAGACAAATTCCTCTTCACAACACATCTAGAATCTTCAATCTATTATCAAAGGCAAAGTTTTTTCCAAGTTAGATTATAGGAAAAATCAAGAATTGTAGAGGGATTGAGATAGAGAAGATGAAGAGGATGCTTACCTAAGCTACTCCTTGATTTTGGAACTAGAACTTGAATTCTGAAGAGAATTAGGGCTTAGGAATTTAATTTCCTCTTCCCACCATTTTTCCTAGGGATTGAGTGTTAGGAAATTTTGAGTGGAATGGATGAACTTGGAATGGGAGCTATTATGTAACGACCCGCTATTTTGGACTATTCGCATCCGCACATGTCGGACATGAATAATTCAAAATACCGAATTGTTGATTTAAAATTTGGCAAAATTGAATATATACGGTAAATAAATAATCACAGAATCACAGACACAGAGTAATAAATGCAGCAGAAACAAAAGATAGTAATTCATGAAGCTACTATATACATAACAGAGTTAAATAAGATACAATAGAATTCTCGAATAGAATAGTCAAATACGATATCAGAATACAACACTGGAATCAACTGAATATCTGAAAGCTGGGCAGATAGCTGGATCTCCAAGCGAAGCTCCAATTCCAAAGGTGAGTCTCGAAAGCTGAACCACTCAGTCTGACCCGAGCGCAAAGCAAAACACAAAACACTCGAGTCAGGATTAACATTCTTATATCAATAAATCCAACTCAAGTGAAATAACAACTGAAATACAAGTAACTTAAAGGACGTTGGAATAACCGTCCTCCAAGAATCCGTTAAACTATAAACTATGTAGTAATATACGCTAAATAGATAATGTCTATCGGTAATATAATATATCAAAATAGTGTTAAGGCGTTACCATTATTCCCCTTAATAGATTTTATATAATTGTCATACTCTATATAGCACTGTAAACTCAACCGTAAACTAGTGAGATATAGCGGAGTACTCTATAGATATAACACAAACAATTCGTAGTGGTCGCGTATATAGGGATACAAGTATGACAAGGCACATGAGGCAATACCCAAGGTAGTGACACTACCGTTTGCCTGATCCGGAATGGTGAAAACGCATCGCCACAATGATCGCAACACCACGAAACAACACTCCCAAAATTTTGAGGCTGCACCAATCAATAACAAGTAATGAGTAGTTTATGAAGAAGTGTGTTCGCTTGAGGTGGCTAACCCCATTTAGCCCGGCACGGCTCCTGTTTTAGTCATTTCCAGTTTGACACAAGTGTCAAGGCTATCCATTATCGTTCTCTTTCTTCGGTCATCACGTACATCATTCCAACCACTTCATTCTGGATCACACTCCGCATATAGTTATTAAAGTGGTTTTCGGTTTAGACAGAGAGTATGTCCATAACCGATTCTGGTTTCTTTAATAACTTTCGTAATTATAACATCGATTGGTCGTTTAATGAATTTCAAAACCAATTCAAATTCAATTTTAAATTAGAATTTGTAAACTAATATTCCGTTCGTCTTTCTATATCAATTAATTTATGATTCAAAACTTCCAAATTACCAATTGAAAATCTTACAATTCAATTTCAACTTTTATTTAAACCCTTCATATATTGATTCAAGTTCGTATATAAATTTCATTCCGAAATCATTTATATTAATTTAGTTTATCATTCAAATCAATTTAAATTCATTGATGGATTTCATTCAGTATTCATTAAATTTATTTATCATTTAAAACAATTCCTATTTAAATTCTAACTCTTAGAATCAATTACTTAAGTTCAACTTCGTTATCAAAGCTTAAAAAATTAACTTAAATTCAACAAATCAAATTATTTAAATTACAAGCCTTACATTTTTTCAATAAAACGCACTTTATTTCTTGTTAAAGAAATTCAATTTCATTTCTTTATTTACATAGTTACACATTTCAAAACTCAATTAATAAGGAAACTAAATTTCACGTATTCAAGAATTTCAATTTCACTTATTAACTTACTTAAATAATTTTCCAAAGCTAAATAAATAAAGAAACACAATTTCATTTATTAACAAAGTTCAAATTCACTTAATCAAAGGTTCAATTTCACTTATCAAAGAATTCAAATTTTATTTAATTCTCAAATAATTCAATCTTATTCAATTAGTAAATAATTTCAACTTAATTATTAAATAATTTTAAACTTAATAATTAAATAATTTCAAACTTAATAATTAATAATTCCAAAACTTAATTATTAATAATTCCAAATTATAAATTCAAACTTAATTGGATGAATAATTCCAAATCTTATTGTCAAATAATTTATTTTAAAACAACATTCTTTCAATAACTACTATGTTAATATTTTTGTTTCGAATTTTTAAAATATTAACATTTTCCTTTCATTAAATTTAAGTTCCAACTTCATTTCAAATCTTATTATTTATTTACATAAAACCTTTATTTTATTTTTAAATCAAATCATTGACCAAACAGGTTTTATTTAATTCTCTATTCTAAGTCAAGTTCATTTGGGTATTTTTCATTTCAACCCGATTCCAATTTAATTCAAAAACCAAATCATAGCAAAGGGAACTTGCAATGTGATAACTGGGATGGTGTCAAGGTAAATAAACAAACAATAGCAACCATCAATAACAATCCAATAATTAATTCAAATAATCCCGAAATAATCGTATTAATTCTAATTATTGTTTGTGCAAATTAATATAATTATTTCTAGAATCTACACTATCATTTCATGTAGATTAAATATTATTCCACTAACTATTTATACGGTTCTTCACTTGCCATTCATTATTCAATTTTAACTACCTAAATTTATACACATACATTCAATGGTTCAAGGTGTAGTTAACCAAATTCTACGTGTCAATTTATTTAACAATTTGGAGGGGTCATATTATACAAATTTAACTAATCAAATTCAACATTTAACTATCCTATATCAAATTCAATTGCATACTATTTATCATTTGTACATTACAATTTAACATCCAATATAAACAACAACAATCAATAATTTTCAACCAAACGGAATTATCATCGTATAACTAACAAATAATGGTGTCAGATATCACAGGTGTACTGATACAGGTAATACACATATATGTATAAGTGTAAATAACTATCAGCAGCATATTTCAATTGTTGTTTCAATTGAAATTTGATTTAATAAATAAAAGAATATTAATCATGAGTGATTTCTCACCTTTCGAGGTTAGAGATGAATCGAGACTGAGATGAGTTACGAAGTCCAAACATGAATGTCGGAGCAAAGCACGATGGTCATGAGTTCGACGATCAAAGCTGATAAATAGGTATTGATGAACAATTCGGATCAGTTTGATAGAACAACAAATATTTGTCTTATTATTAATATTATGAAATCAATATTAAATTTAAAACAATTATTGAATAACATATATATATATATATATATATATATTTATATAAACACGTAAATAAAGTATAGTCTGTATATACTCTTAAAAATCTCTATATATATAACAACAGTTCCATATTTATATATATAAATTGATATATAAGCCATGTAATATTTATTTAACTTGCATACATATCGATAGAACCGAATATACATTCTAGTACTGTTATAAAAAAAATATGCAGACACTTCAAAAAGAAAAATCTCGACATACGCAACATAGTTGCAATGATCTATGACTAAATATAACTAACATACCCAACATTTTATCTAACTGCAAATGTTGAAAGAAAAGAAACTTTATATATTTTGATATATACACTTTAAAAATCAAACACGTTCGAACAATATAAAAGCATACAACAATATAACAATTCAAAACTTATAATAGATGGCTCATATAACAGTTCAAAACTTATATAACTAACATACTCAGTATAAAAACAAACTACAATATATATATATATATATATATATATATATATATATATATTATTAAATCAAAACAATAATACAGGTAAACCAAACCTACTAACTGACAAACTTTAATTTGTATATAACAAAATACATACATACATTGGTCTATGTTAGATCTAAATTTATGCATTCCAGACGTAACTATATGTACAGCTTATACATTATACTATATTTATATAAACCAAATACAACATACTTTATATAAATTAAACTTATATATATATATGTGTGCTGATACCCCACTCCTGGTACACATAAAATTATTTTACTGATGCAAACGAATGGGTACTCAACCCCCATATAAAATTATATACCTATTATATAAAAAAAATTATTTACTATTAACAATATAAAAATATAACCCTAAAGCCTGTATATAATATAAACAAAATACAATATACTAATACAACCAGCCTTATAAAAAATAAAATAAAGCACATATATTTGTTTCAAGTTCTGAATATGACGGAAAGAGTATGAACAAATAAGAGTACACGAAAAGCAGAGGTTTCTTCCATAAACACATAGTACAACAACTAACACAAGCTACCAAAAAGGAAGGGACGCTTACATTGGTTCTTGGCTATGGAGTGGCTGCAAGGCGGCCCGGAAGGAGGGGCAGATGAAGGCGGTTCAGATGGCGAAGGCCACAGCCATGATGTTGAAGATGGATGAGAGACGTGCTCGGTTGGACCCGGCTATAATGGTGCAGCTCGGGCGGAATAAAACACGGCAACGACCTAGTCGCGATGGTCGGCTCGACCTACACTATGGTTCTTGGTAGATATGCCGGCGATGAAGGCTAGTAAGGCGGAGGTGAAGATGCGAAGGAGAAACGCTCATGTACGGAGGCAAGGGGAAGGCTCCGGCCTTGGGTTGAGACTGTTGTAGGCACTGTTGTGTGGATCTATGTGGTCGGATGCTTGGTGCGGGCTGTGGAGCGGATGCGTCGGCGAGTGGAGGCGGTTGCGCGCATGCGTGATCGGCTGTGTTGTGGAGGCCAAGACTTGTGGCCGTGCGTTCTCTTTTTATTTTTATTTTATTCAAGAAACGAATGGTGGACAAAATGCGGAGACGTGTGATGTAGTGGGAAAGAATGGGTTATTAGTTTCAAATGGAATATAAATTGTTATATTTTGCTCAAGAGGAAAGGAACAAGAAGTAACGCATGCATCAGGTAAGCTAAAAGTTTCACAGCAAACTAAGAATGCACTACATCACCTTTATATATAATTTCTATCTAAATGAACAGTGAGCTGCTTGAAAGGACATGAATGTATTGAATGTTGAAAGGCCATACGTTTCAAAATCCTAAGAATTAAGTTTATATTTCTTGGAATCGAACCAGTGTATCATAAATTGATTATAGGAAATAGGAAAAACCATTAGTGGAATACAAGAACTTATTTATGGCATATGACAACTGGACTTAAGACTTCTCACGGTGGACAATAAAAAGAGCAAATGAAACAAAGATTTGAATTTTTTTTAAACCAATACGGATATTCGTTTCATAGATTCCGCCGTGCACCGGACATCAAAATATAGAATTGGATATACCACAGAGATCACCATGACGAGACGATCAAAACAGTATGCAGACATAGGTGGTACGATTGAATTATAAAAATTCGAATTTTCTACTGGCAAAAATGCAGAGAAACGTAGAAAAATAAGATCGACGGAGCAAAAGAAGTCCGAATTTTGAAAAACAAAAAATGACGTCTTACTCAGAAGATGATTTAGAATTTTTCTATGTAAAAATATTTAGGTTTCGATAACCTTTTATTTTCATCGATTTTTAACTGATTAAATTAAAGTAAATTTACGCATGAAATAAACTTTCATATTTTCGGACGAAAATTTACCAGTTGCTATGTTTAATTAGACGCATTTCAAATATTAAATTTTTATTACAAAATTTTATTTCTAAAATTTCACAAAATTCAATAAATTACATTATGAAAACGGTTAAAATTTACTGGTCGTTACATATTAGGTAGAAGGTTTGGGTTCTCTTATTGGGTTAGTGTGTTGGAACACAACCCAAAGCCCAAACAAAATATCAAAATCCTAATCAACTCCAAACATATCAATGTTTATACTCGAACAAGTTGTAAACTTCATTTTGAACTCAATGAAAATGATCTTGAGTTCGGATTCGACCATCTATAAAAAGTCACATTTCGAACTTTAATTCAACTAATGATGCAATTTAAATAAAACATTTAAAATATATAATCGTAAAATATGCGGGTTGCTACACCAGTGTCCTGCTTGTTTTAGCTACTTGTCTAGTCCAACAGATTAAGAAGTCTGAAAGGTTAACACTATTATAATACTTGGATTTATTTTGGGCCTTTGTCAGAATTTATAATAGTAGAGTGAATCTAATGTTATGTAAATACTCGTAGGATACAGTAAAGTATTATACGTGTATAAACTTGAGTTATGTTATTATGAAATGGTTCATAAATAAAGTGCTGCCTTTATGAAATGTTTGTAAACTTGAGTTCTGTTTTTATGAAAGGCTTCATAAATGGTTCTTGTATTGAATGAGATACCATTTGCGTAAGTAAACTCAAATTAAAAAGTAAATGATATAGGTAAAGTTTACCAATAGGACAAAATACATAAGTTATACATAGATTATTTTATTCATACGTCTTTTCTTAATCCAAGATTTATGTGCAAGGTTTGTAGATGATTTACAAAGCAAGGATTTTTCACCCAATTATCGATGGTGAACTCTTAAAACAAATTTTTGATATGATCCTGAAGTTTTCTATCATAATATATGGCTATGTATGGGTAATAGAGGTTTCTAATACAAGAATTAGATCAAATTCCATTACGGAGAGGTCAAGTGATATATACTAGTTTGGAGGTGAAATTTATGCGATCGACTAAGTGATCAAATTGGATATCGCATCTAGATGGTCCATGCACATCGTACCGACTTAACTATACATATATGTATACTATATTTTGTTAGCTTACAAAGAGTTTATGGAATAACCTTTTCAATTTGTTCTGATGAGGCTTAAATAATCATCTAAGTAATAACATGAGGTTGTTGAGTGTAACATATGATTAGTATATTATATATCATCTTTGTGCAATGAGAGGATTATCGAACATAAGCAAATCATGATCTTTATTAGCTACTAAAATTTGAATACAGCCGATTGTTTTTGTGTGCTTATTTCTTATTTTAGTTTGTCAGGTTGGAATTTTGAGGATGAAAAGTTTTCTATGGAGGAGAACGTAGTAACCCGTAATTTTAAAAAAATTCTTCTTTGAATATCTGAACATTTGATGGTTATGTGTTATAAACTTGATTTAATAACCTTATCAAACTCCCTTTAGTTAATATTACATGATGGAAAACCTTTTTCCGAAATTTGTCTACAAAAATTAAATATTTCGAAGAAATATGGATAATGTAACTAAAAAACATTTCACCAATAGACTACCTTTTACTCGATAGAAGTTGTTCAAACTTTTTGGGCTTGCTTAGAATATTAATTGGTAACCAATTAGCAATTAGAAATATTTTGTATGTTATGGATAGTTTACCCCTTTGATGGTTTTCTGGATGATGTTAAATGGAGATATTTTGGAGGAGGGTAGTTCGGGATGACTTAAGGATGAAGCAAAGAAAGAATGAGGTGTAAAGAAAAGCGCATGGAGTAGGAGTGTGCTCTTAGCTACTCCTAGAGGGTAGGAGGTGGTAAGTGACATCTTGGCAAAGCCAATTTAATAAACTTAAGTGGTTAGAAAAAAGGGTTTTCCAATTTATTAACATTGAGAACGATACTTTTTACTCTCTTCTCTCTTCACATAAAAAATTTAAAATCACAAAGAAACTTTATCAAACTCAATCTATTGGCCTAACACAACATAGCAAATAACAATTCATAGCTTGAAGAATTGGAGCACATAAACCCAAACATCCAAGGGTTGTGAGTAATTATTGCCTTTTAAAACAAGGCCATAAGCATTTTGAAAGGTATGAGGGATTTTTGAGTTTTTTGGTTAGATTAGGAAGTGGCATTGAGGTAGAGGCTTGTGCCTGGTTGTAAGATTAGAAAAGGGTGAGTTAATTCACCATTTGATTACATATGAAGTTGTATAATATGCTTGTTAAATTATAGTAAAGACATTAACTAATGAAAGTAATATATTTGGACCATACTTACTCTTGAAAGCAAATGAAAGCTCTATATTGCATATCACATCCGTGACCTTCTATAACATTGATGTGGCCTTGACAATGTGTATATACGTTTGGCTTTTTGGGCTTGGTTTGGATTTAATGTGGAATGGTTTGTATAGAGAAAGGCCGCTACAGAAGGACTTTGAAATACCTTGTTTTGGTGAATTTTTATAGGTTTTTGTAATGTTATCCTTAGGGGTTCTTGGCATATTCATGATGTACTATGAGTATATTAACCATTGTAAAAAGTTGGACTTTATATCGATTTGTAATTAATTAAAAACTGGTCGAACTTAGAAGCATATAAAACTATTTTACGGCAAAAACATGAAATTGCAACATTTTTCCCACTGCAATACCTTTTGGTCATTTCTAATTTTTGTAATCATTTATGTAAATGCTACGGTTTGTTGTTTAAAACTTGAAATGATTCTTAAACAAAGTATTTTTCTACAATCTTTTTAGGTGTTTAATACATATATTGGAGTATTTAAAATATGGTTTAAAGTTTATATATAATTTTTTATTAACTATAAAATTTTAAAGAATGGGCTTATTTAAATTTAAAACATGTTTTTTATCAGTTTTTAACGAATGATAAATTAGTTATTCTTAAAGAATATTGTAGATGGATATTCAAAACATATTTATAAGTATTTTAAAAGTATTTTTATGTATATATATAATTTTAGAAAAATCAGTTAAATAATTTATCAAAGCATAAAAAGGTTTATGTAACTTTTTTTTCATTTAAATTATTTTAAATTTTATTAGATATATTAAATTAGTTTGTGTATACATATGTGTGTGTGTATATATATATATCATTTTAAAGGCTTTTAAATTATGTATAAGTATTTGTAAAGTATTATTATTTTGAAAAATAGGATTATATGTTGCTTATGTGTGAAACACCCAAGACCCCTTAGTATACACAAAAGGACACACTAAAAGATGTGGTACATTATAGGAATAACTAAAACTAGCAAAGACTAAGATTCACAAGAAAAAATAGATAAAAAAGAAAAAACAATTAAAATAATAATTTGCTAAAAGTCAAACTTTATAATATAGAATTATAAAACGAAATACATCATATGTCCCAAAATAACAATATATATCTCATGAAATCAAAATCCCAGTTTCATAAATATCAGAGTGCAAACTATCCCTCACCACATGGAATAAGTTAAAAACTGAAAATAAAAAAGAGAAATACATAAGAAATTTCTACTAAAGAAGTCTCCCAACATTTGCAATCTATCCTCCTTGCTCTTGCTAGCCTATGAGGGGAAAAGGGGAAAATAGAGGAGTAAGTCAGACTAAAAGTCTGATAAATGATAGTAATTACTGGAATCTTTAAGCAAAGTAAAAGTGATAAACTTTACAATAGTTTTAGTATATAAAAGGAAAGAGAGGAAATAGAAAGAAAGATAGAGCTGGTAATAAATACGATTTAACTATTGCTAAATTAATATGGTTGGATAATTTGATTGTTTGCTCTTGTCTTTGTTAGTTGCTTTGATTAGGATGAATTCCTTATCCTATAATTAGGCCAAAATACTAATTCTACCCTTTGATCGGCCTGCAGCCCCATGGACCTTACTACAGACAAGACGCTATATAGCTCCCTATACAGAAATGGTGTCTACGAATGACACACAAAGTATCTACTATGGACTAGATGTTATATAGCGCACTACACTGGCAATGGTGCCTACGAAAGGCACAAATACTAAGCGCTTGGAACTCAAGACGATTACTGAGCACCCGAATGGAAGTCACACGCATAACCGCCACTAATGCTCATGTTACCTGTTGTTCCACCTATTGAGTCTTCTTATTACCTCAAGCTCCAGCATAAGCGTGCCCTTCATCCCACTTTAGGCTAATGTGAGATCACTGTGTCCATAGAAAATAGGGGAAATGCTGTTGGTAATGGCCCGTCACCCAAACAATATCTAGTTGCGCCCCTTGCCTAAATCCACATGATTTGGACTTTATGTATTAACCAATTACTACCATTATCAGCTTAAGCGTGCCCCTCTTCTCGCTTCGGGTTAATGTGAAACACCGTGTCCATAAAAGTAATAGGGGAATTATAGTTGGTACAGGTCCTACTTTCATCTTTGCTTATAAACTTAAATAAATTAAATAAGCCTTTACAAATCTCTACTATCTGTTCTTATTAATTTATCCTAAGTCTTAAAATAAGCATCATTCTGTTCTATTTCTTATTATAACATACGTTATAATCATGCTTATTACTTAACCCAAGGTTTAAGTGTGAAAATAAGCTTCTTTCGTCCAATACTCTTCTTAGTTATAATTCTATGTTATAACTAGGCCAATTATCTTTAATTATTTTCTAAACATTAATACCATAATTAGGCTCGATTTCAGTTTTAATTCCATTTTCATTACAATCTTTACAATTCACATCTTATCTTCCATTATTTCAGTATTCTTATAATTTTAATCCATATTCGCGTTTAAACTATTCTAATCCATATACGACGAAGAAAGAGAAAAAAAGAAAAATGAAATTAGAAGAAAGTCCAAAGCGTAGGAAAAATACGTAAATAACGTATAAATAACAGTAAATAAATTAAATTACTCTAAATAAACAGTAAATAAATGGAAAAGCTATAATTAACAAAATCAAACTAAAATTAACTGAGAAAAATAGCTAAAAGAAATAGACTGAAAATAATTGTAAAAACTGCAAATAAATTACTAGAAAGGTTATTTCAAATGTCATACTAAAACTACAACTATTGGAAACTCTATTATTTTAAATTACATAAAAATATAAATAATTACAATGGTCCTAAGCTCTTCCCTTTAGGTCTTCCTGGATCCACTTGGGGTTGTCAAATATTTTAATTTGAAACCATTTCCTCCTTGGAAAATTTTTCTGTTTAAGGTCCTTCCTGAAAAGGTGAACCTAATTGGAGAAAATCTTAGAATGAGAAAGAGTATTAGGCCTAGGGCCTTATTTGTAAAGGTAGAAGTGGATCTCAAATAGTTAGATTTGGGGACTGAATAGGATGCAACCATGTCAAAGGCTAAATATGAGCCATCAGATGGAAGCACAGAAGGACCAGACGGCGTAAAAGAAGGCGAAATAACATGTACGAAACCTCTAGAATGAAGGAAAATTTCCATCGCTCTATAACGTAAGGTGGGTCAACCAGGCGATCGACCGCCTCCCTCCTAGGTCGACTATCCGGTCAACCTTGGGCATTGTTTGGTCGACCCCTAGGTCGTCCCAGCCCAATATATACGTATATTTTTCATTTTCTTGTTTAATTCGTAACTTTCACATATTAGCTCGGACTCTGACATTCTATATATGAAAATTGACCAGAAAATTACCACGGACACAATGGTGCGACTCCCATGGCTCAATTCTAATAATTTCACAAAGTTATTTTATCATTTAATTAATTAATGAATTAATTATTATAACTTTAAACTTTCGAGTTGCTACATTCTCCCCTCTGTACGGGATTTCGTCCACGAAGTATCTAATAATAAAAGAATGAACTAAGTGTTTTCATCTAATATCTACAACCAACTACTCAATCATCAGCCTTTCATCCATTGACCTTACGTTTCTCTAATGTGATATTTGTTACTTATGCAATTAGTGTAGTGTTAATGTCCCTAACTAATGCAAAATACTTGGCGGTCCACTGATTAAGTAGACCTCCTTTTATCCGATCATGTTGAAGCTATGTATCCAAATGAATGCAAAAATTCCTAATTATAGTTCTATATGCGTGCTATAATCATCATTCAAATGCAACAATCATGTGATAAATATCCATTTATAGCAACCAGGAAAAATAAAAAAGCAAATGCACGCACATTCACATGCATATGCTCTAGTGTCCTAGTTAGCTGATCCCTAAGAGATAATAGTGCCTAGTGTAAGTATATGTGTCCATTAGCATCCACTAGCAAACACTTGCAACCACTAGCATCCATTACTAATAACTTGTTCTAATAACATGTTTACATCAAATCCTATCATCCATTGGTTAAATCCTAAGTTTTACGTTTTAAAGGATAATAAAGGAAAAAACTTATTCAAAATTAAAGATGGAAATAGGAAATTCGAAAAATTACTATCAAAGAAATGTGGATATGAGATACGAATTTTTTTCTAATCAAATCAATCTTCTCCGAAGTCTCCTTAACTATGTCGGAACCACTGGGATCCCTCTATAGACCCTATCCAACACGAAGGTGACTTGCATGGTCTTTCATAAAGAGCTTCAAAAGGTTCCACTTCTAATGCTATAATCATATGAAAATCCCATTAAAGGAAGATGCTTTTCCCAAGTTTCTTCAAAATCAAAAATTCGCATCCTCAACCATGTGAGCCTTACAATCTTACTCAATTCACTTTACCGTTCTTCCTTAGCCTGCTTACCTGAATCAACATTCCTAGGTTCTCATTAGTTCCCTATACACCTTACGACAACTTCCACTATCACTACTTCCAAAAGTAACAAGTGTTGTCTCCTCTATAGCCTTACACCTTTTCCGTTACACCTAGGAAATGATTCATGTCTTCTTCACATTGAGGAGTTTGGTATAGTTCCATTTTAAAAATTAAGGTTTCTAAATTTTTAAAACATCAAATCTCAAAACTTTTGTCTTTAAAAGTGTAACCTTTATGTTTCTATTAAATTCGTAAATACTAGGTTACTTAAAATCTTATCTTTCTAGACTTGCATCTCCATAGCCTTTTTAATTTGCATTATTCCCAAACCTAGAGGGAAAAAATTTCAAATTCTTAAGTCTAAAACTTATTCCACTTTTTCTTCTAAAGACTTTTACAACTTTCTATAAAAATTTAGATTTTCAAATTATTTACTTTTATTAAGTTTTTCATTTCCAAAACTTATTTACTTTTTCTTCAAATCATTTTCCTTTAAAATATCTTTAAAATGTCCTTATGTGTCTTTTTTTAAACATCTTCTTATTACACCTAACAGTTTATACTTTAATGTAGTTGAACTACTTTCTCTTGTGTGAAACTATTAATGGTAAAACATTCTATGAATCCTTTAAAAGTGGATTTTATGTTTATGTGAAATTACAAGGAACTTATTTTATATTTTTCGAAATAGGCTATAAAAAATATGGTGCTTCCCATACCTTGTATATCTCTTTTATGTATTCCTTAGCACAAAATAATTTTTTTGGTTTCATAGAAAATTATACCATTATTCTTTTCATTCCAATAGATCAAAGTATGTTTAATTTAAATTCTCTTATGATACAAATTTTATAATACTTAACTTACTCTTTTTTTAGAAAAACTCATCTTTAAAACTGTTTTGATATATCCATAGCTAGAAAACATTTTATTACAATTATTTAATAATAAGTGTATTTTACAAATCATTTTATTCCTACTCTTAGAAATTATCTTTTAAAATTCTTTTTTATTTGGGTTTAAAACCGACGTTGCGTAAAACACTATTACTATAACCCAAAAAAATACTAATGTATGAATTTAATTAAAATAAATACTAATAAACCCCAAATATTAAGTAAAAGCATTTCCTTTGGAAGTTACTACTATAACAATAATGTTATAGTCTATGGTCCCTTTACTTTTCAGAAAACATCTATTACAACAGTAAACGTTGTAACCTTCATTTTCGACACCCCTCAAGGTTTTTTATATTTCAAATCTTTGTTTATCTATAAAGAACTAACAAGCTATAATTCTTCAAAAAGAATATCACTTTTAACAAAATTTATATCATATAAAAGCCAATTTAAATTTCATACCATTTTTCATAAACCCAATATTTACTTCCTAAAAGAAAATATTAACATTGAAAATTTTTGATTCTAGCAATTAAATTCTATTGAGCTAAACGTAAGGTTGATTTTCTTCTCACTGCCTGGGAGTACCTTTCCTAAATTTTGGTAATCCCGTTTACTAACAAAAGTCGTTTTGTACTACAATTAAATCCACTTATCTGAAACAATTGTAGTTACTGCAATTATCTACACATATGTTTTTATCTTTTTTTATTAACTAAATCTATTATACATCCCCAACCTTTTCCTACCTCTCTTTGGTTTTCCATAATCCGAATCTAAATGTACAAAACCATTTCCCAAACTCCTACCATGTGTAGCCATTTCTATTACCCGAGAAGCGCACTTCATTATGCCAAAAGTGTCACTACAAGAATTTTTCCTTCCACCGATAAACGCGGAGCATACTAAGAACCCCCTCAAGATGAATAGTGTGCTTTTACATATTCCTAGAAAACACCAAAATGTTGTTCACGAATACAACCCCGAACTTATTTAGGACATCTTTGCAGACATAGCTCATCGAATCTACAAAATAGGCTAGGGTATTGGTTAGCCCAAAAGGCATAACCAACCACTCAAAAATCCATCGGGGGTCCTTAATGTTGTCTTATCAGTGCTATCATCAACGACACCAAGCAGATGCAATCCAGTGGCTAAATCAAGCTAAGAGAATACCGAAGTGCTAGCCAACTGGTTAAAAAAGATCATCTATCTTAGCAAGTGGATAGCAATTCTTCTTCGTGAGCTTGTTTAATTCTATATAGTCAATGCAAAGCCAAAGGGAACCATCCACCTTAGTAGCAAAGACGATTGGTGAACCCCACTCCGATATGCTCCTTCTTATGAAACCTTTCTCCAAAAGCTCATGAACTTTCTTACTTAATTCATTCCTCTCCCTAGGTGCAATGTGCCTCACGAGTAATGCAACCGGCTTAGCATTATCAGTCAAATAAATCCTGAAGTCAATCTCTCTCTTAGGAGGTCGTCCCTTAACCTCCTTAAAGACCTCTAGAAAATCTCCGACGATAGAAAATGAATCTAACTCTACTGATGATAAATGGAGGGAATAACGGAAGCTCAACATAACTGACCATTGTGGGTCGCAAAAAACCTCGAGAGTCCTACCGCTGCACATCTCTAGTCTGACAACTCTCCTCTCGCAATCTAAAATAGCTTGATATGTGGATAACAAATCCATTCCCAAAATCATCCCATGCCTCGAAAATCTCAATACATAGGCATCACAATCAAATTCTACGCCTAGGATAAAAATTTTCAAACCCCTACAAATCATAGACAAGTGTGTCGATCCTCCTATGGGGTTTGAAACAACAATGGGGTCTACTACTAAAGAGATGTCTAAGTGAAGACAATCTATCAAAGAACTACAGATAAAAGTGTGTAATTCTCTAGGATCAAAAAGAGTCCGAGTGGGAAAAATAGAAGTAGAAACGAAATTTTCCTACCTCAATCCGGTCCGCTGTTGGAAGGTGTTGCATCCAAAGCCTGAATCTACGCTGCAAGTGCACTCGCTTCCTGCCCCATCTTCTGAGGATAAAACTTACTAAGATCACCGGGTTATCCATAACTGTAACACTTCTTCACCTACTATCTCCTGTTGTCTTTTGCGTAATGACTAACCATTCTACAGCATTTACATTTCCAACTTTTCTTGATTCGCTTCTAAGGGCCTCCTTTTTTCCTCTTGTCCATATCCTCCTTCCACCATGTTTCCTTAGAGCTTTCTAACCTACGAACTGCTTTAAGCTCTCCCCTCAGTTGCCAAGATATAGGCTGAACTCTTTGTTGGTCCTTCAAATCTAATAGCCTAAACCTTCACTCCATATCCTCCAACCTAGCTCGTGTCTCCTCAAAATCATATGTGCCAAAAAAGGTTCTGCCACTAGCGAAGTCCTTGCATAGCTTAGAAAAATCGGCCGGTATAGGTGGATTAAATTGATTTCCACCTACGGATGTTGTATAGGGTGCTTGCCCATGCACTTCTGGTACCGTAGCTCTTCGGAACAAGTCAACCATATTATGCAAAGAAAAGGAAATTTCGGCTTGAAAGAATCGAAAGAAGGTTGAACTGGACTTTGAGGGTATCTCATTAAAATGGTTGTTTATACTTGAAAACTATTTCTAAGAGTTTCTCTTTGAAAAATACTTTAAAATCATGTTATTTTGGAAAAATACCCTACTTTTAAAACAAATTTTTAGGAATCCTATTACCTTAGGCTCTGATACCAATTGAAACACCACACACCCCATAGTATACATAAAAGGACATACTAAAAGATATGCTAAAGTGTAGGTATAACTAAAACTAGTAGAGAATAAGATTCACAAGACAAAATTGATAAAATCAGTGGAAACATTTAAAATAACAAATTGCTAAAAGCCAAACGTCATAATATAGAATTACAAAACCAAATACATCATATGTCTCAAAATACCAATATATGTCTCATGAAATCAAAACCTCAGTCTCATAAACATCAAAGTATAAACTATCCCTTACAAAGTTCCAGTACATGGAATAAGCTAAAAACTGAAAATAAAGAAGAGAAACACATAAGAAATCTCTGCCAAAGAAGTCTCTAAGTGTCTGCAATTTATCATCCTTGCTCTTGCTAGCTTATAAGGGGGAAAGGGGTAAATAGAGGAGTGGGTCAGACTAAAAGTTTGGTGAATGATAGTAATTACTAGAATCTTTAAGAAAATTAAAAGTAATAGACTTTACAATAGTTCTAGTATATAAAAGGAAAGAAAGGAAATAGAAAGAAAGATAGAGCTGGAAATAAATACGATTTAACTATTGGTAAATAAATACTATTGGATGATTTTGATTGTTTGCACTTGTCTTTGTTAGCTGCTTTGATTAGGCTGAATGCCTAATCCTATAATTAGGCTAAAATCCTAATTCTACCCTTTGATCGGCCTACTACTTCATAAGCCTTACTACGGACTAGACGCTATATAGCTCCTTACACAGAGATAGTGTCTACGAATGACACAAAAAGTATCTACTATGGACTAGACATTATATAGCTCCCTACACAGAAGGCAATAGTACATACGAAAGGCACACGTACTAAGCACTTGGAACTCATAACAATTATTGAGCACCCGAATGGAAGTTGCAGGTGTAACCATCACCATGCTCATGTTACATGTTGTTCCACCCATTAGGTCTTCTTATTACCTCAAGATCCATTATAAGCGTGCCCCTCATCCCACTTCAGGCTAATGTGAGATCACCATACCCATAGAAAATAGGGGAAATGCTGTTGGTACTGGCCCATCATCTAAACAATATCTAGTTGCGCCCCTTGCCCAAATCTTTATGATTTGGACTTCTACTTATTTACCAATTCCTACCATTATTAGCATGAGTGTGCCTCCTCATCTCACTTCATGTTTATGTGAAACATCGTGTCCACAGAAATAATAGGGAAATGCTATTCGGTACATCTCCTACATTCATCTTTGCTTATTAACTTAGATAAATTATTTAAATAAGCCTTTACAATTTATCTCTACTAATTTTGCTTACTAGTTTATCCTAAGTCTTAAAATAAGCCTCATTCTATTCTATTTCTTATTATAACCAATGTTATAATCGTGCTTATTATTTAACCCAAGGTCTAAGTGTAAAAATAATATTCTTTCATCCTATACTCTTTTTGGTTATAATTCTAAATTATAACTAGGCCAATTTTCATTAATTAGTCAAATTCTAACATTAATACCATAATTAGGCTCTATTTCAGCCTTAATTCCCTTTTTTTATAGTCTTTACAGTTTACATTTTATCTTCCATTATCTTAGTATTCTTATAATTTTAATCCATATTCGTGTTTAATCTATTATAATCCATATGCAAAGAAGAAAGAGAAATAGAAGAAAACTAAAAACAGAAGAAAATCCAAAGCGTAGGAAAAAGATGTAAATAACGCATAAATACTAAATAAATTAAAATACTGTAAATAAACTGTAAATAAATGGAAAAACTATAAATAAAAAATAAACTAAAATTAACTAAAAAATAGCTAAAGGAAGCAGACTGAAAATAATTCTAAAAATTGTAAATAAATTACTAAAAAGGTTATTCCAATAATTATTGTAAAACTACAACTATTGGAAACCCTATTATTTTAAGTTACTTATAAATCTAAATAATTACAATCACTCACCCGTGGTCCTAAGTTCCCTTTAGGTCTTCCCTGATCCACATGAGGTTGTTAAATATTTTAATTTAAAATGATTTCCACCTAGGAAAATTATTCCGTTTAGGGTCCTTCCTGAAAAGGTGAGCCTAATTGGAGAAAATCTTAGAATGAGAAAAAGTATTAGGCCTACGGTCTAATTTATTGGGGTAGAATTGTGTCTTAGACTTTTAAATTTGGGGATTAAATAGAATGCAACCACGTCACGGGCTGAATAGGAGCATCAGGTGGAAGAACGAAAGGACAAGATGGAGCAAAAGAACGTGAAACAACGTGTACGAAACCTTTGGAATGAAGCAAAATTTCGTTCGCTCCATAACATAAGATGGGTCATCTAGGCGGTCGACCGCCCCCTCCTACGTTGACCGCCGGTCGACCTAGTTCATGGTTAGGTCGACCCTTAGATCAACCCAGCCCAATATTTTTTTTCATTTTCTTGTTTAATTCGTAAATTTCTCATATTAGCTCGGATCCGGACATTCTATATATGGAAATTGATCAGAAAATTACCACAGACACAATGGTGCAACTCCTATGGCTCAATTCTGGTAATTTCACAAAGTTATTTTATCATTTTATTAATTAATGAATTAATTATTGTAGCTTTAAATTTCCGGGTTGTTACAATGTGATTCGATCGTGTTTATGTATGCGACTTCATCTATGGAAAGCATGTACTCCTATGCTTAGTACTAAAAATGTAACGACCCAGAATTTTTTTGAAATTAAAATTTGAATATTTAATTTATTTTAAATATTAATAAGTGAATTTATAAGTCAAATAAATTTTTATTTGAATTATTGGATTTAATTGAATAATTAAATCGATAATTTAATACGTTAAATTATGGAAATAATTAAAATTGGGTTAAATATGATTGAAAATGATTTGTAAAATTTTATTTTATCATATGGAAGTTAGAATGATATTTTAGAACTTTTAAAATCGAATTAAAAGTTAATTTGTGAAAATTGAATATTTTAATATTAAAATCGACTAGTGAAAATAGCCAATTTTTGAACAGTCTCAGAATTGAACGAAACCAGTTCCATTGGATCCGTAATAGTTAGTTATTACCGGATTTCAAATTTCGTGTCAATCGGAGCTATCGTTTGATCGTGGCAGCTCGAAACGCATCGATTTATTTTTAATTTTAATTTGGCGAGTAAAAATAGCCATTTTTCAAAAAGTCTCGGATTTCGACGAAACCAGTTTCATCGGATCCGTAATGTGATATTATTGTAAGGTTTCAAATTTCAAGTCGATTGGATTTACCGTTTGTCCGTTACAAATTAAAACGCCTAGAAATCGACTTAAATCGGTTTAATTTAAATTGAGCGTTTACAGCCATAACTCGCACAGATGTCCGAATTAGCTTCCGAAACCTATTCCATTGTGTCCGGAACGCGGGGTAAACCCTAGAAACGCTGGTTACGGCGCCTAAATCGGAGTTCGGAATTTCCGGGATGAATAGTGTTTCGGTTTTCTCTATAAATAGCCCTTCATAAATTAGATAAAAAAAATAAATAAAACAAATCTAAACCCTAGTAGCCGCCACCCTCCTTTTCAACGGCCAGGAAACAATGATCGTTCTCCTCCAATTACTCCAAATCCGTCGACTATTAGGCTAAACTTTCAACTAGAGTATTGAAGAGGGCGATGAGAGCTACGAGATCAACGGTTATGATTGAAAAACTCGAAGTAAATCAATGGGGATTCGAGTTCAAAGAGGGGCCGTTCGGCCTCGTGTTGCGTGCAGATGGTGGGGCCGAGTGCCACCGTGTTCTGGCCGAGCATGGAGGAGATGGAGGCGCGCGATATGGCACTAGTTGATCGACCTAAAGTTGAACGTGGAGGCTCGAAGATGGAACCCTAGTTGCAAGCATTGGGTTTGTTCGGCCTGTACATGATGGTTCACGTGAAGAAGATGGAGGGGAGGGGGTTGCGTTCTACGGCTGTGATGGGGGGGGGGGGGTATGCAGATCGAACGGCTGTAATTAGTTAGGTATAAAATTTTAAAATGAAATTGTAAATTAATTATAGTTTAAATCGTGTAATCTTTAAAAATGCATAACTTTTTCATACGAGGTCGAAAACGCGCGAAACCAGTTGCGTTGGATTCGTATGGACGAGCACTACGCGATGGAGTTGGTTTGGAGTCATTTGGAGTTAGTGAGAATTTTGGGTAAAATTAAACGTCCGTTTAATTTTATTCGAAATAAAAGCTGAAACGGAAATTAAAATCAAGGTGAGAACTTCTCACTCAATCGAACCAGTTTCGATTTTATTTTAAATAGTTAGATTTAAAATATTTGAATGCATGTTTGAATGATGATTGATATCTATTGATTGTTAAAATAGACATTATACGCCGTTAGTAAGCGGATGTTATTTATTAAAAACATATACCGCGAATATTTCATAAACAGTGAAATTGGTATTATAAATAATACCAATATATATATATATTGGCATATGTATATATTGGAGTTATTGATTTCCCGCATTTTTTTGTTTAGCGGATGAGACCCTATTACGCCGTTATTAAGCGGATAATATTTAATAAGAACATGTACCGCGATAATTTCGTACTGGAGCGAAATTGGTATTGTGCTAATGTTTTTGGATGCAGGAAAACAGGTTGGAGGGATCCAACTGGATTCCTCAACAGTATTTATTTGATTTTCAGATATTTTGATATTTGATGGATTATCATATTGATATATGATATCGTTGTTGTCGTGATTGACTATTTGGTGTGTAGCATCATTGGACCCAGATTTTGGGATTTTAAAATGATTATAAAGTGATTTTTGAAAATATAAAATAATTTTGGAATTGATCCATTTTAAATAAATAAACGTTATAATTTTTAATGTTATAAAAATTATGATTTTTGTGAAATACAGTTAAAAACTGATTTTTGAGAATATGATGCTATTGATTTTATAAAATAGTTAAATCGAGATATTTTAGAATTATTGTGAAAAGTTTAAATATAGGATTTATGAAATTTAATTATTTTATGAATCAAAAATGATGAAATAATAAAGGAGATTAAAGAAGTTTTAAAAGGATAATATAAATTGAATTATATTAAGATATTTATAAATGGATATTTATAAATTGGAATATGGACATTATAAAACGAGTTTTTATAAGTGTTCGAATGAAGTGAAAATGAATTTCATAAATGAATGGAATTTATAGAATTTTAAACAGTGAAGTTATAAATGAAATTTTATAAACAGTAGGTTTCCAAAATTTATAAAGTTATTGAAAGAACGAATTTTGGATAAATAAACAATCTTATAAGTTATAAGATTTATAATTTGGGAAGTTAAAAAGAACGATTTTGTAAAATAATCGTTTTATAAGTATTTAACTTATAATATGAACGGTTAGTTTATAATTGAGTTATAAACTGGAATAGGTTAATAAAAGAATTTATAAAAAGGAAGCTTTCATAAATAAATAGAAATGGAATTTATAAACGTTGTTTTATAAATTCGTAGATGACTTATTTTGATAAGAAATTTTTTGAAACCTATTAATGGAATTATATTCACGTTTTTGAACTGTGAATAATCCTTTGAAATAAAATGAATAAAAGGATGAAATTGTTAATGAAGTATATTCACGTTTTTGAATAGTGAATAAGATGTTAAAGGAAATGTTTTGAATGTGATATTTGAAATTGAATTAAAACGATCTAACGATGTTTTAAAATGTGTTGAGATTCGAAACCATAGATTTCAACATTTATTGTTGAAATAGACGTTTCGAGAAATAAAAGGAGATGATGGACTATAACACTGTTGTTATAGTAAATGATTTCCGAAAGGAAATGTTTTGTATAGTATTGGGATTTATATATCTATTTTAATTTCGAATCCCTATACTAGTGATTTTGGGTTGTCGTAACGATGTTTTATGTAACATTTGTTTTGGCCCAAATAAATATGTTTAAGAGAATGATTTCCTTAAAGAATGAAATATATACTTTTTTTTTTAACTGAAGTATATTGAATATTTTCCAAGTGTTGAAAATAAATAAAATTTGTGAATTACTTATGAATAAATAAGTATGGAAATGTTTTCCAATATAAAGTGAATATTTTGAGAATTTATCCTTTTGAAGATAAATTGAAAAGAAATATTGAAATGAATAATTGAAACCGAATATTCATAAATATTTTGGATTTTAAATTCACTAAGGAATTTATAAAAGAAAGTGAGATTGGTTTAGAAAAATAAATATTGATTTATTTTTGAAATGTGAAATTATATATCTTGTAAAGATATTTTGGAAAATAAATAATTTGGAAAATTATTTGGAATCTGGTGATGTGTGCATATCAATTGATAGTTCAATAACCGACTATCAATATTTCCCTTTAAATGGGTATTTGATGTGAATTGATTGAATTTGAATGCCACACTTATTTTTAAATAAGCGCTCACTATTCGGGTTAACCGGGAAAAGACCATGGGGTCGTATAACCCATTCTGAATATGTGATACGTCGTTATGAATTGCATTTGAAGATCGGTGTTGAAGACCGAGTATTTGTGAAAGCGATAGGATGACCTATCGATTGTCTCTGCACTGGGTAGCTCCTGGTATTGAGATCTCCTAAGTGATGGGAAATTCGATCGGGATTGTGAATACCCGTATTGCAAGGGCTTCGTAAGAAGTACCTTCGGTTTTGTTCGAGCCCGGAACAGACTTGTATGGATTGTATGTCTGACATTACAAGTTGAGATATAAAGCCGATTTCTTTCAAATATATTTCTGTTGGTGGCGGAGAATTTATTCTTTTAGCTTAACACCCTTCTCTGAGACGTACGTGCTCAGAGGTTATATAGTTGAATGTTATCAGCGATATATTCCCAGTTTGGTAATGTGACATGCTGAGTGATGCTGAAATGATCATTGTGTTGATTATTTGTGATAGGATCGTTTATTTGATCGTCTATCCTTGTGATCATTGTGTTGATCATTTGTTGACCCAAAGCATGGCTTTTGTATAAAGTATGTTTTTGTGGACGTGACTTCGTCGAGCCTCACACCCCGTGAATGGACAAAACAGGAAAGAAGCAGCAAGGTTATGAGGGGTAGCACCCTTTAGGATGTGTCCATTTCCTTCTGGAAAAGGGTGGTACCATGGTATGGAGCCCAGATACTTACTCATGTTGAAAACACTTTGTTATGATTGTGTGAATTGATTACGAGCGCTCCGTGATAAAGGTCCCAAAGGACCGGGGGATGGCATATTCGGTCAGTTGTTACTCAGTTAGGGGTAACCCGGCCTTGTGTTGGTAGAGATCCGGTTTGGTTCTCGGGGATGTCCATCCATAGGCATTCTCATGTGGCAATGGGAAGTTCCTTGGCCTGATCATTCGTCAGAAATCCAAAGAAAAAATACGTGACTTGTACGGTTTTAGTTGTATAACCTGCTATGGAATGTGGCGGTAACCTGCTATTGAACATAGTTAGCTATAGTAGGCATACGATAATGGTCGTATGTTGGCTAAGATTTATATTCTACTTTCGAAATGATTTTTTTTTCCCTACACTATGCACTAGTAATAATATAAAATGTTCTTTTAATGCGTATCAAGCATCTTTGACTATCATAAGGAGAAATCTCCTCCGATTCTGCGTTTGCATGTGTGTGTATGCGGGAGGCCTTATGGTAGTCTCATTTTTAAAAGCATTGCGAATTGAATTTAAAAATATTCCTCTATTTTGTTTTCAAAGATAAATAAACTGTTTTGAGTTCTCACACCACTCACATGACTGACTCGGAGTTTATTGTTTTCCTTCCTAAACTCTGGGTGCCCACCAATTTCCACACGGGCAGTCAAGAGTTAGGTTTATCAGGATATTCTGGATATTCTGGAGTTGCTGGAGGCAAGCTGGATGGCATGGCGTATTACTAGTTTATATAGTATTTCTTTTTCCGCTGCATTATTTGTTGTTGTTGTTGTACACTCTGATGATATGATGTAATGTAATGTATAAAATGTAATAACTGATAGTTCTTTGTTTAAAGATTATTCATTTATTATTATAGGTTATTCCGCTGCGAATTGTGAGATTCTGATGTGATTCTGTTGTTTCCTATTCCGTCCTATTTTCTTCTGTTTTTCTTTTTCCTCTATATTCTATTTTCTTCTATTTCAAAATTTTCTGTTCTCTTTTCTATTTTCTTTTCTCTCTATTTTCTATCTTCTCTCTTCTTCTCTTTTCTTTTCTTAAATTCTTTTTAAAAAAAAACCATAACATTCCGGTTTTTGGCCTTCGATTTCTCGACAGTCGATAAAGTGAGTGTCGATGTTGAATTTTCGAAAGTCGAAAATTTTCGGGGCGTTACAAAAAAGGACAAATTAGACTTGTTCTATCATTGAGAATTAAGAATGAGGTGTCCACATAGGATTTGGATGTAATATGTGCTCTAACCTACCTGTCTTTACCCTTTACCAGGGATAGACTAAGTTAAGAAGGTAGGAAATGATGATAAGTATACAAGACATGATTTCCATATGCGATTGTTTTTAGTGCTAGATAGTTCACTAATCGACTATCGAACTTGACTAAAATAACTTAGACATTATACAAATGTTTCGCGGCTTCATATGGTTTGAATTCCCTCTAGAAGTGGTATAAAACATCTCTTGCTTTAAGAATGTGTATATACAAGATCCTCTGAGAAGGACTCCTTTATATCATTCGCTTACTTCTAAAAGAACCAGAATTAAGTTAACTAGGAATTCACCAATCTAGTTTTGAAGAGTGCGGGATCGAATAAGTATTATGTATTACTTACTGAATACTCCTTTAAAACTGATACACTAGTTCTATATTTTAGTAGTGGTTATGGAGCGGAATGTTATAGAGTTGAACTGTCTATCCTAAGGTTAGTCTAACGGAGAGGCGAACACTAACATTTGGACAAATTTTATAAAATTGAATTGTCTATCCTAAGGTTAATTCCAAGGAAGAGGTTAGTGTTAGCATTCGTCGGACGACTTATGCTGGAATCCCTAGAGAGATTTGTGAATCGTTTGAGTGATGAAGGGTCATGTGTTAAGATGATAAATGTGACTACACCATTCGAAATGATAGAAAATAGGGTAGATTGGATAGCAAATGGGTTTACCTAACCACAGGGTTTATCAACTCCATATATGGGGATGCTTATTGATGTTGTTAGTCAGTGTTTATATTCGGCATCATGTTTATATTCGGCATCATGTTTCGGATGTGGTCTAGGTATGATTATTTTATGCTATGATTATTTTATGCTATATTTTGTCTAGAGATATACATCGTGCAGAAGTTTGTTTCTGACCCTTGTTAGGATGTCGGCCCCGATGTACTGAGGAGACCTCCATGGAAATACATATGCAAACAAACCTTAGTAGTTTTGGATGTACTTCTAATATTATGGTGTTGTGAGATACAAGCGGCACAACTATTTTCTTATTTATATTCTACACCATAAACACAGTCTATTATATCACTCTATTTATTTATCATATGGTTTAGTTCTTTTGAGTGGAAAGCCGTTATGGTTATTCTAACGGTCTCAAAAGTTACTATTATATGGACAAAAGTTTCTTGAGTTTTCCATATTAGACTTTTCTGAAACATGGTTTTATTTTTCTCTTAATTCCTTAAGTACTCTTTCGAATAGGCTGAGTAAAGAAGGATTGGCTATGGATGCTTCAATGCTTCAGTTATGAGCCATATGCTTCCATCTATTTACTTAGTTTCATTTCAGTTGTGCTACTATTATATATGTATCCACATTCTGAGGAACAGCTATTATAAATATCTAGACTGATGATAGTACTTATGTTATGTAACTCTGAAATTTCTTTGGATCTTGGAGTAACCATTCATATTGTATTTTTTGGATATTGTATATTACTACCACTTGTGAGATTCTGATGTTGTGTTCTTTCTTTCTTTTTTTATTCTTTTTATTTTTACCATAACAATCAGTCTTTCCAACACTTAGGTGGTCGGAATATGAATACCAAGGATGCATTAGTGTTAACATTTAGGGGTAAAAATGTGGGACGTTATAATGTGTGAACAATAATACTCGAATTATTCGAATATTAACAACTGACTGAATTAACACCTTTGAGTCGCACAACCATAATGATGAACACTTCGAAAAAACCGATTTAGTTAATTTAAAATCATTGTAAGTTAATTAAATTAATTAATTTTTATGAAATATTAGTTATTAAATTTTATTGATATTGTTTGAATGACATTAGTATTTAATAAAGAGCTTTTATAAAATTTATGTACGTACATAACGATATGTGATATCGATGAACATTTAGATTTATTTAAATCAATTAATTACTATGTGTATTTGGAAATTTCGAGGGCTTATCTACATACTTTCTTTGGCTGGCCATACACATTTAGAAAAGGGATTTGATTTGATTTGATTTAGATCTAATGAATAATAAAAGTGAGAAGATTTTAAGGAAGAATTGGAAATGTTTCAATGTTTACTTTAAAAAAATATCTTTCATTTCATTTATTGTTCCTTCTATGAACAATTCATTTTTGTCTCTTTGATACCATTTGTTTAACTATATTTTGATTTGATTTTGTAATTTTCTTATGCCTTGGAGGCCATTATTTTTGCAAGAACAAAAGAGGGAGAAAGAGAGAAAATGAACTGTCTATAGAAGGAAAAATGAATAAAATGTAAAACATATTTTTAAGGGAAACGATGAAACTTTCCAAGGTTAAATGAATTTCCAAAGTGATTTCAAATGGTAAATATATGTAGTTTTTTCATATATCTATATGTAATCATTAATAGAATTATGTCATTAGTTAAAACTATATCTTCTCTCAATTGATTACATAAGTTTAAGAGAAAGAAACAAAAGGTTTCCTTCTCTTAATCAACTTTAATAAGTAACAACTACAGACATGAGCGTATTTGATACACTTATAATATACCAAACACAAACTGATTTAAACTAATTAAATAAAATAAGGATTTTATCTAAAAATCATTTTAGATTGGATAAAATATCTCTTTAGACTTTATAGGTCCAATAGATCCAAAATAGGAATTTTTTGAAATCTACTTATTTCATCCACCTCCGCCGTCTGGTTCCAATAGGTATTGGACAACTAATATATTAAGGATTCATAATCTTTAATACATATTTTTTTATTGATTTCGGTTTAAGTAATAATGTGTTTCTTGTGAAATACCCCCATGTTTCAAGCGTTAGATACATCTGAAATCACGGTATACGTACAATAAATATGTATGCATTACTTAAACCTAAGTTTGGTTTCATACAGTACCTCTTATATTATACATTCAAATTATACAAGTTTAATTTATATATAACCTTTTGTAATTTAATTAACTTATGTACTATTTATATGTATATTGTTATTTAAATCACACTTAATTAATGTAAGGTCCAAAATTTACCACTTTGATTTGCGAATATTTAATTCATTTTAAATATTCGAATAATAGAATTTTTAAATTTAAATAAAATATATTTTAAATGATAACTAGTGATGGTAAAATAGTTTTCTAAATATGTTTACTAAAATTATTAGTTCGAAGAAAAATCGAAAAAATGACCTAAATTGTTTTTTGTATTTTCAAATTTTGGTCATCTAAAATATGTCTAAATTTTTTTGAACTAAAAGGTACAGATATATACATTCATTTACGAATATGTTAAAATCATATATATGTACATACATACATATGTGTGTGTGTGTTTCTGTATGTATGTATTTACTTAAGTTAAGAAAAAAAGTATAATGCAATTTTTATGAAAATGAAATAAAATTTAAAAATATGTTTAAACATGAAAAGATACCTTATGAAACTTGAAGTACAAAAGGATTAAATGCATGCTAGCTTAAAGAGGGAGCATTTTATTGTGCATGGAATGAGTTGGAGGGGGACATGATGAGGTGGAGCAAATATAGAGAAAGTTAGTGCTTTAGGGGATTGTTAGTAATTTAATTAGTCCATTTTGTAGAAAATCAATTTCATAAATTTTACTCTTATTTTTCACTTCATACTTATTTTACTCAACTTCCTCCATCTTTTTCCTTAAGCTCTTCCGTGGCTTCTTTATGAACTTTTTAAAATAGATATTCTTTCTTTTCTACTTTTAAATCCTTAAAATCTTGTTTAAAACCTCTCCTGTCTTTTCCTACAAATCCTTTTTGCGAACAGAAGGCCACACCACCTCTTCACTATCAAGGCCGAGCTTTGGTTCCATCGTGGACAAAACCACCTTGGCTTTATGGCCATAAAAACTACAGTTTTCCATAAGCAAAACAATGTCCTAGGTTCGGTTCAAGTTGTAGTGTAATTCGGGTTGAGTTAGTAAGCTTTTGGCTAGATTTTTGGTGAGTAAAAGGTATATATTTATCTAATTATGATGTATATTTGGTTGATAAATCATTGCTTTAGTGGTTGGATATTATTTGGATTTTGTGATACATATATGTTTAGAAGTGATGTTGCTTGGACTTGTAGATAAAAGGTTAAAGTTAGTGAAGTTTACAAGTTAAAATCTTTGTTTGTTTATGATAGTTATGTCATGTACATCTGTTGTGATATGTTATGCTATGCTATATGTTGTATTATACATAAATTAGCCTTTACATTGCTCGTTTTGGCGACACTCTTGTATAAACTTGCTTCTCTACTTACCTTTTTTGGAAAATTTTGGAAAACCTTTACTTCTAGTTTTCAAAACATGATCCAAAGTTTGTAAAAGTAAACTAAAATGTAAAGGATGGAGTTTTGATAGCGATTTGGGTATAAAACAAGTTTTTAAATTATAGGTCACATAGTGATAATTGTTGTGCATGCAGTTCGAATAAACACTTTTTGCAATTAAAAATGTTTTCACTTAAATATCTTTATGGAAAGTTCTTTCAAAACATATTACGAGTAATTATTTATTAGTTACTAGTTATATAATGGTCATTTGATTAATTAATTAAGAAAGGCAATTAGTATTTTATCATTAGTTAACGAAGGAAATTATTACTTAAGTATTAATTAAGTTAATTATATTTAGTTAATTTATTAAAGATTAATTGTTGATTAAAAATTTATTTAAGTATTAATTATTTTTTAATCAATAATTAAAGGTTAGTTATTATTATTTTATTATTTAAGATTGGGTTTAAATAATTAAATAATTACTAATTAAAGTTAAGATTTAATTAAGACTTATTTAAGATTTAATTAGTACTAAATGAAGGTTTAACTTTTTTTAATTATTAATTAAAGATTAAAATATAATTTGATTATAAATTAAAGTTTAGGTATTATTTGCTTATTAATTTAGATTTAATATTTAATTCCTTATTCAGTATGATATTTATTATTTAACTAATTATGGTTTAATGATTAAGTAAATATTCAATCATTAATAAGTAAAGAGTTTGTTGTTATGTAATTACTAAATAAAGGTTTATGATTTTAAATCACTTGTTTTCGAAGGTCGATTTTTATTTTAAAGCAAACTATCTTTTAGTAGGATGTTTTAAATCTAAGGGACTTCTTTATCGACTACCCTTGAGTAAGCCCAATCGAATGTAAACCCAATGACATCTGTTTAGTAGAATAAAACACCAATTTACTAATTAATTTATATTGGACATCTATTTGGTAGAATAAATCACAGTTCTATAATAATTCACTAAGTAGATTATGTTTGACATTCAAAAGGCAAAAATTAAACCCAGTTCTTCTATTATGGTAACTTGGACATTTGTCTATATGTTGTCTAATTGTTATTGGCTAATTCCATTTACATACCTGCTTGTTATGTAAATACACATGTCATAACTTCGAAACATAAACTCAATTACATGAGAACCATTGTGGTCACTAAGCCTCTTCTAAAAGTTATGAAGTCAAATATTTAAATTTATCCATTTAAAGGTGGTTTAAAGTTTATTATCATTTTAAATAAGATATGTAAAGGATAGTTAAGCAATTATTTTATTAAAGACGTTTGAATTAATTTAATACTTTTTAAATGATTTTTTAAAATTATTATTTTGTTACTGATTTAAGGTAATTAAATGAAGGATGTTTAAATAATAACTTGCTTGTTTTGAGGTGTTTTAAATTATTGATTTTATCAAAGAACTTTATTGACTAAAGAGTATTAAAGAAGTTTTTTTCTAAATAAGGAAAGTTTATAAATAGGGTTTTATAAACGGTTTTGATAAAGTTTTATAAATAAACATAGAGAGTTATAAGAGTTTTATAAATGGATTTGGAGTTTTGGTAAAACGTATTTTTATAAATGTAAAAAGGTTAGTAAAAGCATTTATTGAAGCAATTTATAAAAGAAAATTGATATTGGGTTTCCCTTAACTAACATTTTTAATTATGGTGGTACGGAAAATTTGCTTCACGCTTAACACGGAAAAATAACATTCGAGGTTATTCTTACCTCCATTTTAAACATTTCTTTTGGTCATTTTGATATTATTTTGAAATAACAAATCTTTTGCAATGTTTTGTGAATATGCTTCTGCGGTAAGATGAGTATATGAATATTTTAATAAACATTTTGCAAAGAGATTTAATAAATGAATTATTTATTAAAATGAGGCATAGTGATTGCTCTGTGGAATTAAATCTATAGATTATTGGTTGTTTATCTGATAGTTAAATAACTGACTGTCAAATCTTGGCCAGTTTTGACTTAGGGATTAAATAAAAGCTTACGTGTTCATATATTTTGAGATCCCTCGGGGAAACTCGTTCTGGTAAGGCGTCTTTATCTTTAAGGGACATATTAAAGATCCCCTTGGGACTCTAATGTTGTCCACTTACTTTTAAAAATAGGGATTGAGTCACCCAGGAAATATCGGTTGTTTGTTTATGGAGACCGGGATGGGATATATTATCCAAAAACAATTCGATCCAATAAGAGCGTTCAATGGAAAACATCTTGAAGATGTTTGAAGACGAAGTATTTGAAGTGAAAGGGCTACTTGCTACTAATCCCGAGAGTTATTCCAAAATGAATATAGTAGAGGTAGTGCCTTCGGTTTCGTTCAGACCTAGAATGAAATTGTATGGATGAATGTTGGAATTGAATTTTTTTCCTAAAGGTAGTGTTAGCATTCCATGAGGGAATTGGCATAAGGAAATGGTAAGAGCGTAGCTTCTCAAGCCTCACAACCCAGGAATGGCTAAAATATGGTATGCCGCAAGGCTATATGGCTCACTCACATAAGGGTGTGTCATCACCTTCCTAGATTATTATATTATGGAATTGGTTGTGCATGAGAGCTCTCTATAAAGGTTGGAAGCAACCGGGGTAATGATATGTTTGGTACTATCCACTCAGGGATAGGCTGTCATGTTGAGGTCGTAAGTTTTTTGATCCGTTGGTACAGTTTCTCTAAAGGTGTATTGTATGGAAAATTGTCCATTACCTTGTCATTTGTTGGAATCCAATCTCCAATAAGCGCCTTTGGTTTTTGATTATATACCTATTATTTTTGTGATGTAGACACATCACAACTACTTGATTATAGATATCTAAAACCCATAGACATTATTATAATATCACTGGATTTTATAATATAAAATATTTTGGTTATCATAAGGTAAAAATCCATCCATATTTATGTGGGACATGTTCTTATCATATACTATAATAGGGTGTTCAAATTTAGAAATCAATGTGATTGATTTGATTGAGCATTCTCTTATTGGTTTACCAGATTGATCCGAGCGTTAGTTTCTTATTATGCTCGGGACAGCCCGGTCATATTTTTTAGATTTTGCTGGATGCTTTGGACCTTTTAGGCAATGAGCTGGATTTTCCAAGACGCATTCACATCATATAATCTTCCACTATTTTTTTTTCTTGATTTTAGCTTGTACTTATCAGTAATTGTATAGACAAGAAGTTATAATTGTCCAAGCTGATAATAGGTTAGTGTACTCTGATGTTCTGTATATAATAAAGTTGATTTTGCTTTGTAAAGATTTGTGAATACTATATATTTGTCATCACGATGTGCGATTCTATTATGTCTTCTCTTTCTTTAACCTTAAATGATATGTCTTTCGGACACATAAATGATCGACACACAAATACTGAGGATGTATTAAGTGTCATCTTTAGATATACGAATGACAGATCAGTATTGTTGGTATCTGAGTTTAGGATGAGAAAACACCTAGGGCTTGTTGGGATAATGTCACTATAGATAGGGATAGTATTACCCTAAAATGAGTAACTTTTTAGAGATTGGGTTAGTAACATCCTAGAATGAGTTTAAATTTATATATGAGCACATATTTGTTAATGTATAGAAATGTTTTATATTTTGCCTTTTCATATGTTAAGTTTGAATTTTTGGATTCTAGTCAATACATGTAACAACCTGAATTCAAATGGGTCCGGATTTTTCGTAAAAATGCTAAAATCCAAGCCCACTGAAGCCCGAGTTGGGTTTCTGGTATCCTGCAAATAGGAAAAGACAAAAATATTAGAGCTAAATTAAAATATCACGGCAGAATTAACTAAAATATAATAGTATGTAAATACTCACTAATATAATAACACTTTCTAAACAAGTATCTTAAAGCCGGGAAGTCTCTGCCATATACCCAACCTGTAGGATGTTATGAGGAGGAGGTCAGAACTGAAGTTTCAATGAATGGATAAATTATACACTTCTAAGATCAATTCTATATATACCATTTTATTTCCATTTACTGTTATATTGGGCTCATTAGGTATACAATACGCTCGCCTCTGTGCTTGAATCGTACCCATCAACTCCTTAGTAGATTAAAACCTAATAACTAATATATATGTAGCTATATGCCCGATGACCATATTGGTCCTAGAAACTACCCATAGTACCTTCCGTTTCCTCCTCGCAAAAGTCTCCATCGCCTGCACATACAGCGTTCTGTAACTACATTTGTAAAGGACTGCTTCGTAAGGCCTACGATACAGATATTCCATCGTTTACTATGAAAAAGTAAAACTACATTCGTTCTGGACTTTACTAATGCTCGAACGTCCACAATGTACCACCCAGTGTATACCTTGAGGATTATACGTACTCGTTCTGTCTACTCCTTGAATCCCACCAACAAGGTCTCCTTGTGCAGAACTCGGTCGGGGATTTTCTAAATCTTTAAAGGACAGCTTCGTTAGGCCTACAATACAGATATTCTACTTGGTTTCTCTCTTTTCTCATCGTGGCTATAGCCCTATGCAGCCACCCCTCAACTCGAAAGACCTCCAAAGAGTTAAGTGGTCATGCTCTGGTACAAACAATCTAACATTCAATTGGCGGTGCTCCTCATCCAATGTCTCAACAGTGAAAGTATCATTGGACTGTTGGTTTAACTCTAGTCTTTCCTGAACTCGCTCTTGGTTTTGATGCTGGCCGATATCCGCATAAGACTGTCCTTTTGGGTCCTACCCACTAAACTTACCTACAAGTACTGAGACATACGAATATCCTACTCCAACACCAACCCCCTCAGACTGCCTACAATGGTCCTGCTATGAAAAAAGCAGTCAACACATAATCTTTTGATGGAACACATACAGACTTGCCTTTGGAGGACTGCATCGTTATTCCTACACCAGAGGGCCATCCTAGAGTATCTCGATGCTCCGTTGAAGTCTCATACTTCCTTCTGGCCCAAAATAACTAAGATGGATGTGCTTCTTCTATGCCGAAATCTATGATGAACTGCATCGTTAGGCTCTTTATCCTTTGGGCTGCTCTAAATACATCTCACTCTTTTATTAGACCCTAAGTCTAATCTTTTATTTTGCATTTGGTTTAGTTTACTTTTCTTATTCTGTTGGCCACTTATTTGCCCTAATTAGCACAATCTTGCCCCAGCCACACCTAACTATTTTGAGAGCGTCAATTCCTGATTGAAAGGGAATGATGTTGGTACGGGCCACTTCTATTATCTTGCTTATTAACTTAATTTAAGTCCTAAGTTTATTAAAGTAAGCCTCTTCTATTATCTATTCTCTATTTTCTTATTAACTTAATTTAAGTCTTAAATAAGCCTTTACGTTCTTTCTACTAAATTATAACCTATGTTATAATTTTACTTGTAATTGTCACTTTTATTTTCTTTCATAATCTATATATAACAAGTGTCTCTTTTCTATTCTAGTCTGTCTCCATTTATTATGATATCGAATTCTCTTTAATTCTCTTATATTATATAATTTACTTATCATAAAAACTATCTTATTTTATTGTCCCTGTAGTGAATGTAGATCTACGTTCATTAACGTTTATAACTTCTAATTTTATTCAATAATTAACTCAATTCCTTCAATTCTTTACTTTATTTTCTTCTATTCTAGGAAGTAGTTCTATTCTATTTGATTGGTTATGAAATTTATACTAAAAATCTATTTCCATATTTTTTATATTGAAACTACGGACGATATATAAGTGGATTTAATTATATATCTTTTACATTTATGACATATTTTTGTTAGATTCCCATTAAATAATTTTATTCAATATTTCATTAATTAATTTTGTCAATTAGTTATGATGAAACTATATGAAATTTATAGTTGTTTACTACTATTTTAAAGTTAAAATTTAGCCTAAACGCTAGCTTCTTTTTATTCCCTTTTACGCGAATGATATAGTTAAAAATAAGAATTCGCAATTATGGATTAAAATGGGAAAATACTACATTTTAGGAAATTAGATGTAAAATAAGAAAAGCATGAATAAAGCAAGAAAAATATGAATTTTGTAATAAATAATGCTAAAACGGGAGTAATAAATTAGAGAAAAATGTAATAAATTGATTTAGGAGTAAGTGACGATTAAATGGTTGGTTTAAAAAATAGGATACATTTCTATAGTTTAATATTAAAAAAGATAACGATAAACGTAACTGCAAGAATAAAAGAAAGAAAAAGAAAATCAGTGTAAAATAAAGAAATCACTATATTTTACGTTATCCAAGAAGTAAAGAAATAATCAAAGAAATATCTCACAGTTATGACTTATTGTTTTATTTAGTATTAAAAAATTGAAATGGATTTTTAGTATAGTTTTCTTAACAAACTAAATAGAATAGAACTACTTCCTAGAATAGAAGATAATAAAGTAAAGAATTGAAGGAATTGAGTTAGTTATTGAATAAAATCTTATAACGAACCTTGATCTGCATGTACTGCAGAGACAATAAAATAAGATATTTAGTATGATAAGTAAATTATATAATATAAGGTAATTAAAGAGAATTCAATAACATAATAAAAGGAGATAGACAAGAATAGAAAAGAGATACTTGTAATTATATACAGATTATAAAAGAAATTAAAAGCGACAAAGTAAGGTTATAACATAGGTAATAATTAAGTAGAAAGAACGAAAAGGCTTATTTAAGACTTAAATTAAGTTAATAAGCAAATAGAGCAGAAATAATAGAAGAAGCTTATTTTAATAAATTTAAGACTTAAATTGAGCTAATAAGCAAGATAATTGAAGAGGCTCATACCAACAGAATTTCATTTCAGTCAGGAACAGATGCTCTCACAATAGTTAGGTGAGGCTGGGACAAGATTATGCTAAGTAGGGTATATAAGTAGCCAACAGAATAAAAAAGTAAAGTAAACGCAAAATAAAAGATTCGACTTAGGGTCTAATATTAAAAGGATGACAACCCGGATTTTTCGACAATAAATTGGAATATTTAAATGGTTTTAAATATTGAATTTGAATTATAGATTGTTTTTTAATAGGAAAATTTGTGTTTATTTATAAAATAAATTTAGAATTAAATAAAGGAATTTATTGGATAATTTAATTATTGAAGTTTATATTTGAATGTTGGATAACATAGTGAATTTGGAGTTTTAAGCTTGATAAAAAATTATTTAAAGGCTTGTAAAATTTATATTAATAATAATGAAGATAATAAAAGTTTTAAAATCGAATTTTAAAGCGATATGATCAATTTTAAAAATAGCTTGTTTAAATTGTCAATTAAAAGTAGCCTTCTGAGACAAAGTCTTGGAATTCGACGAAACCATTTCCATTGGATCCGAAATCGTGTATTATTTTTTGATTTCAAATTTTATAGTGTTTGGAGTTATCGTTTGGTCATACGGGATATAAACGCGTTGAAAGTAATATCAAATTTTAATATAATAATTGGGTCCGAAAAGCTATCTTCTCCATACGATCGAATTACGACTCAAAACCTTTTCCATTTCGTTTGGAATAGGGGAATAGCATTATAAATGCCTAGCGGCGATAGGAGATTGAGGTTTCATTATATGTAATTAGAGATTTTGGAATAAAAATGTAGATAAAAATCTAGTCAAAATCAAATCGTAGTCGTCTTTCTTCAAGTTAAAACGTATACGCTACCATCTCCTTTAAATCCTTTCCTGTCTCTTTTCCAATCACGTAGAAACGAAATCAAATTTGTTTCGTATAAATAAAAAAGAAACCAAACAAATGAAGCCTGTCCAGTAAAACTAGTTCTTCTTCTTCTTCCTAAATCGAGATCGCGTCATACTTTTGTTTTTAATCCTCCAATTCGAAATCATGACCTTCCCTTCCCTGTTGTATGGATCGACCTGAGTGCTCTTGATTAGGGGTTGAGGCCATGATGTTTTTCAATTTGTTCATCTCAACAACAAAAAAGAATCGAACAAAGCACGATTGAGGAAATGGCGAGCGCGCGGTCAGTATTCTGCAGGCCTAAGGAGACTTCGACGTTTTGAGATAGGGCGACCTTTCGATCGATGTAGGGCTCGATTAGGATTTAGGAGTGTTGAACTGCATTTGTGATGGCAAGGATGGTGCGCAACATTCGAGGGGAGGTGGTCTATCATGTGGGCATCACGAATGAAGTTATCGCGATCGGAGTTGACGACATCGTCGCTGTGTTTGGATTCATGTACCGCTAGGTGGAGCGACTGCGCATAAAGACCGAAAGGTGGGAAGGTTGAGCTCAGGGGAAGATATGGTGATGGTGGAGTTGTTCCAGGAAGTGGCTGGCTTTAAGGTTCTCGTTCGCAGAAATAAGGGTTGCCTATAGTTGATCGTCGAAATATCATCTGATAGTGCTCGCGATCGGTTAGGTAATTACAACTTTGCAATTTAAAGTTAATTTAAAATTTATTAGTAAGTGATTATTCAAAACTAAAGAAATCAGTTAGAAATTTTAAATGAAAGAGGGATAGTTAATTTATATAAATTCAAAATAAGCCTATATGAGGTTCAATCGAACGGAAATCAGTCGGTTGGAATCAAAGCTGAGGAATCTGAGAAAAGAAAATGGGATTGGAATGGATAATAAATTTAAAAAATCGATGTAATGACCCGGAATTTTCGATCTCAAAAATTCAAAATAGTTAGGAAAAAGAAGAAAGAGATAGAAAACGAAGAAGATCAGAAACACCAACATCTAACATTCGTAGCGGATAAAATATAATAAATAAAAATAACAGTTTACAAAGAATTCTGTATCTATCAAAATACCTTTATAATACATCAGAGTTACACATATATACAAACACTGGATATACACAATCATCATGTCTCAGGTATACAACAATATAATACAACGGAGACAGTCCATACGTTCTTGCCATCCAGCTCGCCTCTTGAGCTCCAGAACATCCTTACCTGAAAATCTGTAATACTCGGTCTGACCCGAGCATTACATCAAATTAACACTCGGGTTAGGCTGGAAACCAGCGTGAGTAACCGATCTAACATGGAATGCAAAGCATACAACTTAAATAACACCCGGGGTGACACGTATCAATTTACAAATTCACAATTTGTTATAGACAACACTCATTTCACACATCAATTTTCTAAGTACCAAATTTTTAGATTAAATAGTCCAATTCACTTAAATCATTTCATTCCAACCTATAGATTTCACATATCTATCTATAAAAATTCGAAGTGGTTTCGGGTATTTTCTAATACCCGACCCCGGTCTCTTCGAGTCTCATTCAAGGCATCCAATACCGTACAATCATCTATAAGAAAACTTGAATACTTCCAAAATTAATTTAATTAATTCTAATTGTATTTCTAACCTCAACCGCTTAAATTCCTTCACTTAACATTAATTAATTTCAAATCAATTAATTAATCGTCCCTTAATTATCCACCTTAATTAATCACCCTGGATAAATTATCCTTCAATTACATTCAAGTAATTATCTTTAATTAATTACATAAATTAATTATTCTTAACCAAAACAGTAATTAATCTTAAATTACTTCACAAATTAATTAACTATAATGAATTATATTAATCCTTTTTTACTTATATTAATTAATTTCTCATATATCACTTATCATTTTAATTTATACTAATCTAAATTAATTACATTAATTTATTAATCAATAATTAAACCACAAATATTAATCACTCTTGATTAATCTCAACTAGTAATTAACTATCTTTTTATTTACTTCATTAAATATATTAATTACTCATTTTATAAAAGAAGTTTAAAGGAATTTTAAACCAAATTCATTTTTAAATTCAAATCAATTTAAAAATGCACTTTAACAATAAAGGTGTCAAAACAATTTAAATTTAAAAAATTCATTTGTTTAAAAACTGAGATTCACTAACTTGAATTCCAAATTTAATTTTGATTTAAAACTTGTTTTAGACCTCTACTTTACAATTCAACTTCATTTTTTAAAAATCACTTTTATTTCTTTCCAATTAATTTCTTATTTTCATTCCATAATTATTTCACTTCCAAAATTTACTCTTATATTTCTTTTCAATGAAACCCAAATCTATATATTTCGATGACCTAGTGTACCGAAATATATTCAAGCAAATCATAGTATTCAATATTCCAACTATCAATATAATTCATCATAGAATATCAAATATTCATAACATAGAATATTAAACAATCTAAATAGTTTTGAGGAATCCAGTAGGATTCCTCCAACCTGTTTCCCCTGCATCCATAGATGATAGCACAATACCAATTCCACTCTGAGGTGGAATATCGCGGTACATGGGATTTATATAATATCATCAGCTATTATGCGGCGCATAGGGTCTCATCAGCTATATAATGCGGGAAATCAATCACTCCAATATGTACTATATATTACTATATAATATACCACATCTAATCAATTCAATCATTCAACCAATTGTTTAAATTCAACCATTTAAATTTAAATAATCCAGATGAGTGAGATTTACTCGCCTTTGATTTTATTTGCAATCCAATCAAAACGGCTTGTTTCCTTAACGTTTCAGACCTTGTACAAATATTGTATGGCTTGTGAATATTTAAACTAACCAAACAATCTATTACTACTTACTTATTTAATTTAGACTAATAATTTGATTTTAAACTAATTTTCCTTTTAATAAATTACTTTTTGTAACTAAATAGCTAAATAAATTTATTGAACAAATTAATCGCCAAAATACAATTTTTTAAAGTAGACTAGTTAGTAAAAAGGTGTATATTTATTTTATTATTATTTCTTATTTTGAAACTACATATCCTTATGAATATAGATTATAAATTTCAAAAATTCTAACTTTTATAAATTTTTCAAACACTTTAAAAATCCTGTATATTTTCCTCTTTCTGTACATAACAACAGTAATTTACTTTCCTGTATATATATATATATATATATATATAAATCTATAAATTGATGAAAATAAATTGTTTTATAAACTTACTGTTATTATTATTTTTCTCTAACCTATATATATATTAAATAAAATTAAAATTGGCTATATACCTCACCGCCATTACCCATCATTGTGACCTCCCACCCAGGCACGCTCAGCCCTAAAGACCATCGAACCTCCACCAGAACGCGAATACCTCCCCTCCACTTACGGCCAGGCTCATGTGTGATGACCGTCCATGACTCCTGCACAAAATGAGGAAATAGTGCGCTGTAAAGTGTGCCAGGCAGCCATGGATGATCGTCAGGGTAGAGTAAACACAGAATAGCCTATCGTATTACTCACAGCGCATGGATAAAATACAATAGAAAATATACATAGTGAAGCTCTATAGAATAGAATTCTCATCGTATAAGCTCATAACAATTTGATACAAACATCTGAATAGTCAAAACATCAAGCCTCACTACATAACACTCAGAGAATCATACAAACAGCGGAACATCCAGTACATATAGTAAGAAAACAATATGCAAAAGCCTCCAGCTCGTCTTCGTCATCAACAGCGTTGGTCACTAAGAACAGCACCTGTCACCTGCTACCTAGTCTGCGCATCCCAACATGGATGAACAGCCCAAGGTAATAAAAGTTAAACATAAAACCTTGAGTCAGACAAAAGTCTTAGTGAGCAGTAAATCAACTATCAAACATACCAAAAGAGCATAAAGGGTAAAAAGGAATAGGAACCCAACCATCCCACTCCACCTCTTTCTACAGTGATAGCCCCCAAACACACTAAGCAGAAACAAACATAGCAAAGCAGACAATTAAAGTAAAGCAATTATCACTCGAGTCAAGGTCGATGTTTTGAAAGTACAAACCCCCAAGGCCTAAACCAAGATCAGATAAGCACCCACAAAAACATCGCTCTTGGCCCAAGCGATGATACAACCAAAACGTCCAAACATCCATGACTCTGGCTATCACTGTTATCATTGCCTTGATATCACCGTTAATTGAATGACTGGCTCATTATTTCATCCGTCCGTCAAGGGCTAATGGTAACCCCGGTTCTAGACATAACTCCGCACGTCGTCGTGACCCGTGCCTAGGACTATCGAATCTGCCCAGAGTACTTAGCACGTCGTCGCAGCCCATGCCTGGAACGTCATCGTGACCCATTCCAACGTACTCTTGCTTCGAGCATGCTAGAACCTTCAATAACGATGAGATCTCAGCCTTCTAGTCATCCTCCTCGACGACTATTCATATACTAGCTCAAGCGCCTCTCGAGCCAACCATTATCCACAAACTCGGACCACATCACCGAGTTATCAACATGCTTAGAATGATCCCGTCTGGATTAAACCAAGGCTTTCTCATATCATGCTTTGCTTCATCGCATCATAGCAAAGTCTCATCTCAACATCATGATCAAATCCATCCATATGAGCTTTATCATCCAATTCATATGCCACGAGCAGCTTTCCTTATTCAAGAGCATTTCCACTTAGCTTTTGAATCATCTTCGAGCAACTTGTCCAAATTCAATCACAAGTCAACTAATCAATCAAATCAATCATTCATCCAAGTAATCAATCATTCAAATAAGATCTAAGTAAACAGTTATAACAATAATGGCAATTTCGTAATTAATGGGTCCAAATCTAACAAGCATGAATTCTAAGTAATATCTTGATGAATGAACTAGCATGGGTTAGCATATTGTAAAATGGATATCAAAGCTTTATGAACAATGGATCTACATGCAGACTTTAAGGAAAATGCATGAAAACACTATCTTTAACACACAAACAAACCATCGATCCACTATACTCCTTTGGGTCCGTGTGAGAGATAACCACCACTCACTGAATCACCTAAACACCTCAAAAGCAGCTAACTTCAGATCTGGACAGCAAAGGATCTAGCTTGATTCGACAAGATTCCGCTTCAAACGATGAAATCTCTCCAATGGATGGAGATCTTCAACTTTGGCTCATGGATTTTCGATTTGATCTTCAATCTTGGATGGAAGGAAGAACTAGATTAGAGTGGAGAAAAGAAGTGAAGAAGTGTTGTAGTCGAGCTCTCAAAATAGCAGCACTTCATCGCTTCAAAATCCGATGCCAAAAGTGAACCAAAGACATGTATTTATAGGCTGAAACCTTAGGTCGTCCGCCCCCTTAGGTCGTCCACGACCTAACTATCTCGACCTACGACTTACGTCCTAACACTCAGGCCCCCTTAAGTCGCTTACTTGATATTAGGTCTCTCACGACCTATAACATTGCCGACCTAATAATAAATACGTCAGTGCAACCAATCGACTTAACAAACGCGGCCGACCTAACGACTTAACCTATGCGCGACTTAAAACACAAGCCGACCTAAAAAAAAATTTCACGCGACCTACGACTTAGCTAGTTGCCGACTTAACAGCCCAACACACCCTGCCGACCTAAAGGCTTATGACCTAACACATAAGCCTCTACATGACCTAACTGGGACGTGGCATAGCGATCTAACTAAACACCCTGCCTCAACCTAGGTCGTATACGACCTAAATACACACAGCGACCTATCTTAGGTCGCTCCACGACCTAACTGCCTTAAGTCGCCTACCATTAGGTCGCCAAACCCCTTAGGTCGCTACAACTACTAGGTCGCTCACTCCCTTAGGTCGGTCGGTCCATATGTCGGTCAATACCCTAGGTCGCTCCAAATTCTATAGGTCGCTCTACTGACCTAAGCACTACACAATCCAACCCCTTAGTTGCTCTATCTCCTTAACTCGCTCCAACTCCTTAGGTCGCTAGTTTCCCCTAACTCGCTCACACGACCTAACTTCCATACGAGCTAACCCTGGGTGGCTCATTCATATAGGTCGGTCAATAACTTAAGTCGCTCCATTCCACTAAGTCGCTCAACCGACCCGGCCTTCAATACGACCTAAGGCATAAAATTTACAATATTTCGATCCGTAAAAATACGGGTCATTACATTCTCTCCCCCTTTGGAATTTCGCCCCCGAAATTCCAAACATGCAAGAGCAACCAAAATTATTTTGCATGCCTACCATTCGTAGCAATTAACAAACCATGCATCCAATTACTAACCTAGCATGCAGAATTCTAAGACTAGAACAAGTTACAAATTCATGAGATGCCACGACACCTTAGGGTCATACCTCGAAGAGTTCAGGATGAGCTGCCTTCATCCTCTCTTCCTCCTCCCATGTACAGTCGTTGACATCATCACTCCATTGTACCTTGAGCAACTTAATCGTCTTCCTCCTAAGCTGTTTCGTGTCGGTTTCAACAATACGAAGCGGCTTACGAGGTCTCGTAATAACTGGATCAACCTCCAAACCTTCATAACTATCAACCGAAACCACTGTACTTGGGTCGTGCACATACTTCCGTAGATACGATATATGAAAAACATTGTACACACCCGACATCTTTTCTGGTAATTCCAACTTATAAGCGAGCTTTCCAATTCGCTCGACGATCGGGAATGGTCCAACAAATCTCGGAGTCAACTTTCCTTTCTTACCGAATCGAATAACATTCTTCAGTGGAGAAACCTTCACAAAAACCATATCTCCTACGTCGAATTCCAAGTCCTCACGACGCTTATCGGCATAACTTTTCTGACGATCTTGGGCTGCCTTCATTCGTCGCCGAATGATCTCTATGCAATCTGAAGTCTGTCGAATCATTTCTGACCCAAGTATCAACTTTTCTCCAGTTTCCAACCAACATGTCGGAGAGTTAGACGGTCTCCCATACAATGCCTCATATGGTGCCATACCAATACTTGACTGGTAACTGTTATTATACGCAAATTCCACCAAATGAAGATGATCTTCCCATGATCCTCCGAAGTCCAAAACACATGCTCTGAGAAGATCTTCCAAAACTCGGTTGACTCTCTCTGTCTGACCATCTGTTTGAGGGTGATAGGCTGTACTCAAACACAGCTGGGTTCCCAAAACTCTCTGGAAGCTCTTCCAAAATTCACTAGTGAACAATGGGTCTCGATCGCTCACTATATGCTTCGGAATACCATGGAATCGAACTATCCACTTAACATACAACTCGGCCAACTTCGATGCAGTCCTAGTTGATCGAACAGGAATGAATCTTGCACTCTTAGTCAAACGATCTACAATGACCCAAATCCCTTCATTTCCCGCTCTTGTTCTAGGTAGACCATCAATAAATCCATCGATATTTGTTCCCATGTAGGAACTTCTAATGGCTGAAGCAATCCACTTGGCTTCTTCTGCTCGGCTTTAACCAACTGGCAGTTCGTACATTTGGAAATAAAATTTCCAACATCCTTCTTCATACCTTCCCAATAATAGGTTCTCTTCATATCTCGATACATCTTATTTTCACTTGGATGAATTGTCAACTTCGAGTGATGACTTTCCTTAAGAACTTCATCTCTCAATTCATCTATATCGGGAACAACTAGTCGTCCTTGCTTCCGAAGCCAACCCTCTCGATCGACTTCAAATCTTTTATCCTTTTCTGGGTCTGATCCAGATTCCAAATCTTGGATAATCTTGACAAGCTTATCGTCTCACTTTTGGCTTTCGCCAATTCTTTCCACTAGAGTAGGTCTTATCGATAAGTTTGCCAACATCTCAGGTTCCAACCCACATCTAGGCCTAAAGTCAAATCCAGCTAAATACTCGAGATTCTTCCATTCTAAAAACATGGCTCCCAAACCTGCATGTCTTCGACTTAACGCATCTGCCACTGCGTTACCTTTTCCCGGAGTATAGGCTATACCAAAATCATATGATGCTAAAAACTCTAGCCATCGTTGCTGTCGAAGATTCAAATCCTTTTGGGAGAACAGGTACTTCAACGACTTATGATCTGTAAACAACTCGAATCGAACTCCCAATAGGTAATGTCTCCACATCTTCAGAGAAAATACAATCGCCGCTAACTCCAAATCATGAGTCGGATAATTCCTTTCATGCGGCTTCAGTTGTCGACTTGCATATGCAACAACTTTATCCTTTTGCATCAGCACTGCTCCAAGTCCAGTACCACATGCATCGGTGTAAACCATCATCTCACCATTCCCATTTGGAATAGTCAAAACAGGAGCACTTGTCAGTCGCTCTTTCAGGATTTCGAAAGCTTGCTTACACTTAGCTTCCCATCTAAATACTTGGTTCTTTTTCGTCAATGCTGTTAACGGTGCAGCTATCTTGGAAAAGTCTTTGATAAACCGACGATAATATCCTGCTAATCCAAGAAAACTTCTCACATCAGATACATTCTTAGGTCTAACCCAATATTGGATTGCTGCCACCTTAGCGGGATCAACCGCTATTCCATTTCCAGAGATAACATGGCCTAAGAACCTAACTTCACTCTTCCAGAAGTGACACTTCGAAAACTTAGCCTTCAGCTGCTGTTTCCGCAAGATTTCCAAAACAACACGTAAGTGCGTCTTGTGCTCTTCTTCAGTTCTGGAATAAATCAGAATATCATCCACGAACACAAGTACGAACTTGCTCAACTGATCTCTGAACACTCTATTCATAAGATCCACAAAATATGCTGGTGCATTGGTCAATCCAAATGGCATTACCAGCCACTCATAGAATCCGGATGGTGTCCTAAAAGCAGTCTTTGGAACACTATCCTTTGCCACTCTCAACTGGTGAAATCCCGTTGCCAAATCCATCTGAGAAAACACCTTAGCTTCGTGAAGCTGATCAAACAAGTCATCTATTCTCGGCAATGGATACTTGTTTTTCTTAGTCACTTTATTCAGCTCACGATAATCCACACACAACCTCAACGATCCATCCGCTTTGGTTGCAAACACAACTGGTGCACCCCATTCGGACACACTACGCTGAATGAATCCTTTCTGTAAAAGGTCATCAACTTGAATCTTCAACTCTTGCTATTCCCTAGGCGCCATCCGCCTAAGAGGCATCACAATAGGTCTGGCTCCTTCAACTAGATCAATACGAAACTCGATCTCTCTATGCGGCGGTAACCCTTTGACCTCGTCAAAGACATCCTCAAATCCATTCACAATAGGCACCGATGACAGTCCATCCCGTGGAACAACCAGCGAATACATGAAGCTCATGAAGACGCCTTCTTCATGCTTACATCGTATCACAACCTTTCGCCCCTCCACATTCTCGACTGTCACCTCCAGCCTCTTGCAATCAACCCTTGCCGCATACTTCCTAAGCCAGTCCATACCCAAAATAATTCCGAACCCCGCAAAGTTCAGAACAAAACAATCACAAACAAAAGAGCAATCATGACTCGATACAACTAGTCCACGGCATACCATACACAAATAAGACGAACCGCCAACTGGATTAGTCACGACCAACGGTCTATCAACAATATCCGGTTCCAAACCCAACCGGCCTAAAAGATCATTACAAACAAACGAATGTGACGGCCCAGTATCAAATAACACTCTAACTGGAACACCACATAAAGAAAGAGTACCTTGAACCACCACACTCTTTCCCTCCTTTTCTGCAGTAGGAGCCTTCAAAGATGATGGCACAGCCCCCAAAGCATAAGCTTGCACAATTTGCTTGTTCTTCCTGGGTTCCGGACAATTCTTCCTGAAATGCCCCGGCTTATCACGGTTGTGGCACTTCGCCGGCGCCTTCTGATTCTTACAATCCCTGGAGAGATGGCCCTTCTGCTGGCAATTGTAGCAGGTCATTTCACCCTTCGGCTTCTTTTGGCCTTCCTTACCCTTCTGCTGCTGCTTCCTCTTCTTGTTTCCACTTTGCTCCTTGGTCACAGCAACAACAGATCCTTCCTTAGGAAACAGATTCTCATGCCTGAGAGCCTTCTCCACAAGCTTCTCAAATGGATCGTCCAAATGATCCACCAACTGCCTCCCAAGATAAGTGTCCAAGTCTGTCACAAACTTCTCATTCTTCTGATAAGGAGATTCAATATACGACCGAGCATACTTGGACAAGGCTTCAAACTCAGAAACATACTCAAGAACTGGTCTTCCACCTTGCTTGAGTTCCACAAACTTCTTGAACAAAACAGATTTCTGAGCTGTAGAAATGAACTTAGCTTCAAATCTGACATGGAATTGCTCCCAAGTGATCTCTTCCTCTGGAGTATCAATGGTGATAGAGTTCCACTAATCAGAAGCTCTTCCCTGAAGCTGTCTTGATGCAAGCTTCCTCTTAGTTGCATCCTCAATTCCCAAATCACCAAAGATCCTTCTACAAGCATCTATCCATCTCTGAACTTCTATGGTTGATTCTGTTCCCAAGAAAACCTTTCCTCCAAGAGCAGTATAGTCTTTACACAACCTAGCAAAATCCACTGGTTTTAGAGCTTGAACTTGAACCCCAACATCTACTGATGGCCCTGGAGCAGGCATCCTTCTCATGATCGAAGTCATCATAGCCTCGAACATAGAAGCATAATCAGCAGCCCCCTCAACAGCATGGCCTCCCCTAGCAGCTGGTCTCCCTCTTCGACTCATTCCTAATATCTAAAAGAAATGATTAATATACCCTGAGAAACAACTGCATAAGAAGTTCAAATCCTTCTAAGCTACTATATTATATATATAGTAATCATCCATCAAAATTACAATTACGTCTCTCATACGTAGTTACGTCGGCGAGCGTTGGCTAAAATCGATTAACCAAAGCTCTGATACCAAATGTGACGACCATCCATGACTCCTGCACAAAATGAGGAAATAGAGCGCTGTAAAGTGTGCCAGGCAGCCATGGATGATCGTCAGGGTAGAGTAAACACAGAATAGCCTATCGTATTACTCACAGCGCATGGATAAAATACAATAGAAAATATACATAGTGAAGCTCTATAGAATAGAATTCTCATCGTATAAGCTCATAACAATTTGATACAAACATCTGAATAGTCAAAACATCAAGCCTCACTACATAACACTCAGAGAATCATACAAACAGCGGAACATACATTACATATAGTAAGAAAACAATATGCAAAAGCCTCCAGTTCGTCTTCGTCATCAACAGCGTTGGTCACTAAGAACAGCACCTGTCACCTACTACCTAGTCTGCCCATCCCAACATGGATGAACAGCCCAAGGTAATAAAAGTTAAACATAAAACCTTGAGTCAGACAAAAGTCTTAGTGAGTAGTAAATCAACTATCAAACAAACCAAAAGAGCATAAAGGGTAAAAAGGAATAGGAACCCAACCATCCCACTCCACCTCTTTCTACAGTGATAGCCCCCAAACACACTAAGCAGAAACAAACATAGCAAAGCAGACAATTAAAGTAAAGCAATTATCACTCGAGTCAAGGTCGATGTTTTCCAAGTACAAACCCCCAAGGCCTAAACCAAGATCAGATAAGCACCCACAAAAACATCGCTCTTGGCCCAAGCGACGATACAACCAAAACGTCCAAACATCCATAACTCTGGCTATCACCGTTATCATTGCCTTGATATCACCGTTAATTGAATGACCGGCTCATTATTTTATCCGTCCGTCAAGGGCTAATGGTAACCCCGGTTCTAGACATAACTCCGCACGTCGTCGTGACCCGTGCCTAGGACTATCGAATCTGCCCAGAGTACTTAGCACGTCGTCGCAGCCCGTGCCTGGAATGTCATCGTGACCTGTTCCAACGTACTCTTGCTTTGAGCATGCTAGAACCTTCAATAACGATGAGATCTCAGCCTTCTAGTCATCCTCCTCGACGACTATTCATATACTAGCTCAAGTGCCTCTCGAGCCAACCATTATCCACAAACTCGGACCACATCACCGAGTTATCAACATGCTTAGAATGATCCCGTCTGGATTAAACCAAGGCTTTCTCATATCATGCTTTGCTTCATCGCATCATAGCAAAGTCTCATCTCAACATCATGATCAAATCCATCTATATGAGCTTTATCATCCGCTTCATATGCCACGAGCAGCTTTCCTTATTCAAGAGCATTTCCACTTAGCTTTTGAATCATCTTCTACCAACTTGTCCAAATTCAATCACAAATCAACTAATCAATCAAATCAATCATTCATCCAAGTAATCAATCATTCAAATAAGATCTAAGTAAACAGTTATAACAATAATGGCAATTTCGTAATTAATGGGTCCAAATCTAACAAGCATGAATTCTAAGTAATATCTTGATGAATGAACTAGCATGGGTTAACATATAGTAAAATGTTATATCAAAGCTTTATGAACAATGGATCTACATGCAGACTTTAAGGAAAATGCATGAAAACGCTATCTTTAACACACAAACAAACCACCGATCCAATATACTCCTTTGGGTCCGTGTGAGAGATAACCACCACTCACCGAATCACCTAAACACCTCAAAAGCAGCTAACTTCAGATCTGGACAGCAAAGGATCTAGCTTGATCCGACAAGATTCTGCTTCAAACGACGAAATCTCTCTTCAATGGACGGAGATCTTCAACTTTGGCTCATGTTTTTTCGATTTGATCTTCAATCTTGGATGGAAGGAAGCACTAGATTAGAGTGGAGAAAAGAAGTGAAGAAGTGTTGTAGTCGAGCTCTCAAAATAGCAGCACTTCGTCGCTTCAAAATCCGATGCCAAAAAGTGAACCAAAGACATGTATTTATAGGCTGAAACCTTAGGTCGTCCGCCCCCTTAGGTCGTCCACGACCTAACTATCTCGACCTACGACTTACGTCCTAACACTCAGGCCCCCTTAAGTCTCTTACTCGATATTAGGTCGCTCACGACCTATAACATTGCCGACCTAATAATAAATACCTCAGTGCAACCAAGCGACTTAACAAACGCGGCCGACCTAACGACTTAACCTATGCGCGACTTAAAACACAAGCCGACCTAAAAAAAAACTTCACGCGACCTACGAATTAGCTAGTTGCCGACTTAACAGCCCAACACACCCTGCCGACCTAAAGGCTTACGACCTAACACATAAGCCTCTACACGACCTAACTGGGACGTGGCATAGCGATCTAACTAAACACCCTGCCTCAACCTAGGTCGTATACGACCTAAATACACACAGCGACCTATCTTAGGTCGCTCCACGACCTAACTGCCTTAAGTCGCCTACCATTAGGTCGCCAAACCCCTTAGGTCGCTACAACTACTAGGTCGCTCACTCTCTTAGGTCGGTCACTCCATATGTCGGTCAATACCCTAGGTCGCTCCAAATTCTATAGGTCGCTCTACCGACCTAAGCACTACATGATCCAACCCCTTAGTTGCTCTATCTCCTTAACTCGCTCCAACTCCTTAGGTCGCTAGTTTCCCCTAACTCGCTCACACGACCTAACTTCCACACGAGCTAACCCTGGGTGGCTCATTCCTATAGGTCGGTCAATAACTTAAGTCGCTCCATTCCACTAAGTCGCTCAACCGACCCGGCCTTCAATACGACCTAAAGCATAAAATTTACAATATTTCGATCCGTAAAAATACGGGTCGTTACATCATGCGATGTTGACCTCAAGACCTCCACTTACGCGTGTGTGAACATCGCGTCCATGCCCTAGCCTTAAGCCTCTCGAATCCCCACCGTTGCTCGACCTTGCTTCATGCTCGCGCCTCAAGGCTGGCGTTCCTCCAGCGATCGCGACACTCTATCCTTTTCGTATTCTGACAACTCTAGGTTATTATTTAGAATAAGGGAGAACGAAGCTCTTTTTTTCGTTCATAAGATATGAAGAAAGGGAAAGGGGGAAAACTCACGTTTTGATTTTGATTTTCTAAGAAAGATGGGGAATGCGCGAGTTATACGTGAAGGGTAGGGTATGGCGTACTTTAAAAGATTGGACATAGGGTTTTTAATTTTTCTTTTCCATTATAATATTTTATAATTTTCTTTCTAAAGTATCTCGTTTTCGCAAATTAAAATTTAGACCGCCTATCGAGGTGTGCCGCCAGGAGTTTATAAGGTTTTACTCACATTCCGAACACAATGGAACGTGTTTCGGAGGCTAATTCGATCATATGCGCAAGTTACGGAAATAGATGATCAATTTTAAATTAAATCGATAAAAATAGTTTCTATGTGTTTTGAGATGCCAGGGTCAAACGACAACTTCGATTGCTGCGAAAATTGAAATCCGATAATAACTAACTATTATGGATCCAATGGAACTGGTTTCGTTGAATTCTGAGACTGTGCCCCGGAAGGCTATTTTAAAATTCAATTTAAACGATATATTATTAAAACTGAACAAATCATCTTTAAATTAAATTTCAACCATTCTATTATCTTCAGTATCATCATTATAAATTTTATAAGCCTTCAAATTATTTTAACAGGCTTAAAACTGAAGATTTAATAATTCACCCAAATTCAAGTTACTAAATTCAATAAATTCAATTGCCAAATTCAAACCGATATTTGAAATCCAAGTTAAACTATCTTGCAAATATTTAAAATTAATTAAATACTCCAAATTTCAAATGCCTAAAAATTTCGGGACGTCACATTCCTCCCCCTTAAAAGAATTTCGTCCCCGAAATTACTAGTTAGGAAGAATGATCCAATACCCATTACTATTTTCCAAAACCAAACAGTTTTATCAACTTGCCATAACATATCTTTTATTAAAGACCCACTATTACTTCAACCAACTTCCCAAACTCTCCCACAGTTTTCAAACAATACCTTTTTGCTCAATCATTCAAATTTCAATTTAAAACCAAATTTTGAATTATCAAAATTTTCTCAAAAATTTTCTAACTCTCTAAATTCCCAAAAAATTTGGCCAGCGTCTCCTTTGTGCGGCTAGCACGGTACAACTACAAAATGCCTCTATGGGATCCCAAATTCTCAAAACAAAACAAAAGCCAAGTAGCTAGATCAAAAACTCAATCAAATTTCGTATAGAAATTTAAACACATACCTTTTAGTCGAGTAATTCAAATTTATCTTATGAAATCAAAACCAATTTTCCTTTCCCTTTATAATACCTGCATATCCTATTTAGCAATAATATCCAATCATATCTTTTAAAATCATTTTATACATTTCCTTACAGAAGTTTTCATATCTACTTCTATTCAAATTAGTTTTCCCCATTTCCATATGAATTCAATTTATCTTTAGCTTTGAATATTGAATTTTTATCTTCCATTTATAACTGATTCATATCATTATCTTAAATTAGTTTCATCCACTAATTTATTTCAATTTCAACTTTGAAATCGTTTTGTCGCTAACAAAAATTTTCCCAAAAAATTTCAGTAATTTTCTAACGCCCAAATAATTCGGAAAATTTTGGCAGAGTCTCCTTTGTACGGAGGATCTTTTGCAATTTGATAAGAGATATAAATATATATACACCGACCCATATGGTCGGAAAAACAAAAACAGTTCATATTTCCTATTTTTATTGCATAGGCGTACCTTTATTTAGCATTTTAAGCAAGCGGCTTATTATTTTAGCAATTAGCGCAACCAAATCCAACCAAACGGCTTCCCGGTACCTGTACTTACTCAATTCAAACATTTAAGTACTAAATATATGAAATTTATTAACATTTCACCTACTTAAACAACTACAACACATCAACTCTAAAAGAAATGCCTTCTAAATAACTTCCACGAGCAATTTATATGATTTCAACACTAATTCAATTGCTTTCGACCAATTCATATACCATTTCGTTCAATTTTATTGGTTTACAACTCAATTGCTTACATTCAATTTATTTTAACCCATTTTAAATTTTAATTCACCCACTTTATTTTTGAATTTATTTTATTAATACAAAGCCATTCTAAATTTATTTCCATTCACCCGGGTTTTGTTTGCAGCTCAAACTATTTCTATTATAATCCAATTCCATTTTATTTTTACAACATCTGCACTTATTTTAATTCATTATCAATCCAAATCGAACTCTATTTTAATTCGAGTTTATTTCCAAATTTCATTATTAACTTACAATCCATTTAGTTTAACCGAGTTAAATTTTATTAACATACTCTATCAAATAATTTATTTAGCTAATTAGCTTACTTTCAACTTTTAAATCAATATTCGATTTTATTACAAAAATTACTTCATTAAATTTCCCTGAATTCAATTTTTTTTCATAATTCCAATTTGGATTTTCTTTCATTTTCCAAAATTCCAACACTTTTATTTTAAAATTTTAGAAATATTTTTAAATTCATATAATACTATTAAAATAGCTTTTTATAAAAATACTTCTTGTAGCTCGATGTCTCAACCAGTTCATCCTTGTTCTCACATAAATTCTGTCATACGTTGATCAAGCGTAGGACTGAAAATCTATAAGTACTTAGCAGACCCATTTTCAACATCCAGTGAAAATACTTGGGAAAATAATTTTATTGAAAATATAGAAAATAGTTTTTGAAAATAGAGGAAATATCTTTGGTAACAAATGCTCTGGAAATCATTACCCCCATCCATGGTCGTAGTTACATCCTGGGTTACGCTGCAATCACAGCAAAAGTCCATGTAACTGTAGGCACTCCACGCCCCTTGATTACGCCATGGAACCCACAACAGATCGCAGTTACATTTCAGGGTTACCTTGCCATCGCAACAAAAGTCCATGTAACTGTAGGCATCAGCGCCCTCGATTTTCGCTGTCAAAAATGAAACTTCTCCACTCCCACATAGGTCGCAGTCTACCGATATAAAATCAAATGCAGACTATTGGCTCTCAGCGGTAAACACGACTTTCGCTATGTTACCATAGATCGTAGTCTACCGATATAAAATCAAACATAGACTGTTGGCTTTCAGCGGCACACGCGACCTTCGCTATGGTCTACAGTAGATCGCAGTAACATCGAGTTAAACTGTCGTCACAGCATAACCCAAATGCCTCTGTAGGCATCGGCGCCCTCGACTATCGCTACACACTACTCTTATTCCTCAGGAACTAGATTTGTCCAGACACCTCACAGGATCAACTTTAGAACCCCTTCCGCTTAAGGTTCAAGGCAGCACCACCCGGTGGCACTCCTGAGAAGTTCATTTCAAGGGAGCGCCTTTTTCCTCAGAGCCATTATCAAAACACTTTATACTGTACACATATAGTATCTTCCAAATCATACACCTAGTATGAATCTCATAAAAATCTCCTTTCCTCAAAATCGATTATCCAAAATCGATAATTCTCAAACTAGGCTTTTCAAATTCTAATATTGATTTTACCCAAAAATCAAAAGACTTTCCAAATCCAAAGGTTTCCAAAAGCTTTTTCCAAAATCCTCATAAGATCCTTTATACATATATGCATGTGTGTGTATAAAATTTTAAAAAAACTTTGGATCATTTCAAACTTGTATAAAACTCCTTTATACTCCAAACACTTTCAAAATCCTTTTCTTCCGGCAATAGATTCAACAAGGGAAGATTTATCTTGTATAATAAAGATATATAACTTTGTTTATTCCAAATCAAATATTCAAATTTGATTACTCTATAAAGTCAATTTTATCATAGAAATTTTCAATATAAGTTTCATTCAAACCCGTACGATATACACATATCATCCGTACGCTATATTAATTTGATCGCTCGCTCAATCACATAATTTTACTTCCAAACTAGTATCGTCCATCCGACTTCTTAGGGCGGACTCAGATATGGTTTCTTGATCAGAAACCGTCATTCTCCTTGCATAGCCATAATTATGATAGAGAATATCTAGAACCAATCAACAATCCATATCTAAGTTTGCCATCGAAAATCGAGTGAAAAATCCCAACTCAGATCGATAAACTATCTTGAAATTTTGTGCTCGAATCTGAATCAAATCACTATGCGAACAGAATAATATATGTACATTATACGTATTTATCTTTATTGATTATTAACTAAATCAATCTCCTTTTTCTATTCACATTCTCTTAGGTTCTTATTCATTTATTCATCATTACTTCAATCCCATTTGGATTATCATCTCAATTCTTATCTCAAATGGATATTTAATCAGAAATAGTTTAAACTCTGTCCAGCATAAATTTAGAAAATAGCCTGAAAATTTTAAAAATAGATAAGTAGTTGAAAAACAATTAATAGTTTGTAAAATAGCTCTAAAATAGTAAGTAATGGTAAAATAGTTGAAAATAGTTAAATAGTTTCAAAGATTTTAGATAATCGCAAAATAGTTGTAAAATAGTAATTAATTTGTAAAATAGTTGAAAAATAGTAACTAGTTTATGAAATAGTTTAAAAATTGTTAAATAGTTCTAAAAATAATTGTAACATAACTATAAAATAATTTTGCTTTAAAAATACAGGTTGTATATATTAAATAGCTTGGAAAAATAAGTCTATATTAAAACAATTTATATTGAAAATAGTCCAGAGTCAAAACTGTTCACTTCCCCACCAATTCAATTTAAATTTCCACTTCCATTTAAATTGACCCAATTCCAATTTGAATAACTTCAATTTCCATTGAAATTGGTTTAACCCCAATTCAAGTTGAATAAATATTGATTTCTTTCCAAATTAAAATCAAATTCCATTGATTTAAACTTATTCAACCTTAATTACAATCCCAAATTATTCTAATCAATTTGGACTAATATCAGTTGAACCCACATCAATCTCAAATCAACTCAATTCCTGTTTGAATTAGTCCCGATTCCCATTTGAATTTGGACCATTCAACTTCAGTTTCTTTCAAATCATTTCAGTTCAATCCAATTCAAATTTTCCATTTAAAATTTTAAACTAATACATCTTCAATCACAAATCCAATTAATTCAAATCAGATTCAATTTGAATGAATTCAATTCAAATTTCAAATTTAAACCATACCGAATTATATAAATTCGAGTTAAATTTTTAAATGTTGATTCCTTTAAATCAAATCAACTTATCTCTTTAAACCATTTAATTCTGAATCCATTTCAAACTTATCTTCGTTTAATTTTAATTTGGTTGTATTTCTATTACCACTTAATTCTCATTATTAAATTTTCAAATAATATAACAACCAATTACCTTAATATTTATTAGAAAGAAATATTGCTTTATATATCAAAATATATTCTTATATAAAATCATATAAAACCTTTATATAAGAAAATAACAAGTACGCGCTTATACACACACACATACTCAACTCATTCTAGGGTACCATTAACCCTATCCTTAATGAGTAATCCCAACAGAGCCAAGGTTCTCGCTTAACCTGGCTCAGATACCAACTGTAATGACCCGAAATTTTCGATTTCAAAAATTCCAGATTGTTAGGAAAAAGAAGAAAGAGATAGAAGAAGAAGAAGATCAGAAGCACCAACATCTCACATTCGCAGCCGATAAAATATAATAAATAAAAATAACAGTATACAAAGAATTCTGTATCTATCAAAATACCTTTATAATACATCAGAGTTACATATATATAGAGACACTGGATATACACAATCATCATGTCTCAGGTATACAACAGAGAAACTCCATACGTTCTTGGTATCCAGCTCGCCTCTTGAGCTCCGGAACGTCCTTACCTGAAAACATGTAATACTCGGTCTGACCCGAGCATTACATCAAAGTAACACTCGGGTTAGGCTGGAAACCAGCGTGAGTAAACCCATCTAACATGGAATACAAAGCATACAACTTAAACAAAACCCAGGGTAACTCGTATCAATTTACAAATTCACAATTTGTTATAGAGAACACTCATTTCACACATCAATTTTCTAACTACCAAAATTTTAGATTAAATTGTCCAGCTCACTTAAATCATTTCATTCCAGTCTATAGATTTCACATATCAATCTATAAAAATTCAAAGTGGTTTCGGGTATTTTCTAATACCCGACCCCGGTCTCTTCGAGTCTCATTCAAGGCATCCAATACCGTTCAATCATCCATAAGCAAACTTGAACACTTCCAAAATTAATTTAATTAATTCTAATTGAATTTCTAACCTCAATCACTTAAATTCCTTCACTTAACATTAATTAATTCCAAATCAATTAATTAATTATCCATCTTAATTAATCACCCGGCATTAATTATCCTTCAATTACATTCAAGTAATTATCTTTAATTAATTACACAAATTAATTATTCTTAACCAAAACAGTAATTAATCTTAAATTACTTCACAAATTAATTAACTATAATTAATTATATTAATCCTTAATTACTTATATTAACAAATTTCTCATATATCACTTATCATTTTAATTTATACTAATCTAAATTAGTTACATTAAGTAATTAATCATTAATTAAACCACAAATATTAATCACTCTTCATTAATCTCAACCAGTAATTAACTAACTTTTTATTTACTTCATTAAATATATTAATTACTCATTTTACAAAAGAAGTTTAAAGGAATTTTAAGCCAAATTCATTTTTAAGTTCAAATCAATTTAAAAATATACTTTAACACTAAAGATGTTAAAACAATTTAAATTTAAAAACTTTATTTGTTTAAAAACTGAGATTCACTAACTTGAATTCCAAATTTAATTCTGATTTAAAACTTGTTTTAAACCTCTACTTTACAATTCAACTTCAGTTTTTAAAAATCACTTTTATTTCTTTCCAGTTCATTTCTTATTTTTATTCTATAATTATTTCACTTCCAAAATTTACTCTTATATTTCTTTTCAAAAATACCTAATTCTATATATTTCGATGACCCAGTGTACCGAAATATAGTCAAGCAAACCATAGTATTCAGTATTCCAATTATAAATATAATTCATCACAGAATATCAAATACTCATAACATAGAATATTAAACAATCTACATAATTTTGAGGAATCCAGTTGGATTCCCTCAACCTGTTTCCCCTGCATCCACAGATGATAGCACAATACCAATTCGACTTCGAGGTGGACTATTGCGGTACATGGTATTTACATAATATCATCCGCTATTATGCGGCGCATAGGGTCTCATCCGCTATATAATGCGGAAAATCAATCACTCCAATATATACTGTATATTACTATATAATATACCACATCGAATCAATTCAATCATTCAACCAATTGTTTAAATTCAACCATTTAAATTTAAATAATCCAGACGAGTGATATTTACTCACCTTTGATTTTATTTGCAATCCAATCCAAACGGCTTGTTTCCTTCACGTTTCAGACCTTGTACAAATATTTTATGGTTTTTTAATATTTAAACTAACCAAACAATCTATTACTACTTACTTATTTAATTTAGACTAATAATTTGATTTTAAACTAATGTTCCATTTAATAAATTACTTTTTGTAACTAAATAGCTAAATAAGTTTGTTAAATAAATTAATCACCTAAATACAAATTTTTAAAGTAGACTAGTTAGTAAAAAGGTGTATATTTATTATTATTTCTTATTTTGAAACTACATATCCTTGTGAATATAGATTATAAATTTCAAAAATCTAACTTTCATAAAATTTTCAAACACTTTAAAAATCCTGTATAATTTTCTCTTTCTGTACATAACAATAGTAATTTACTTTACTGTATGTATATATATATAAATCTATAAACTGATGAAAATAAATTGTTTTATAAACATACAATTATTATTTTTTCTCTAACCTATATATATATTAAATAAAATTAAAATTGGCTATATACCTCACCGCCATTACCCATCATTGTGACCTCCCCCCTAGGCACGCTCAGCCCTAGAGACCATCGAACCTCCACTAGAACACGAATACCTCCCCTCCACTTACGGCCAGGCTCATGCGATGTTGACCTCAAGACCTCCACTTACTCGCGTGCGAACATCGCGTCCATGCCCTAGCCTTAAGCCTCTCTAATCCCCACCGCTGCTCGACCTTGGTTTATGCTCATGCCTCAAGGCTGGCGTTCCTCCAGCGATCGCGACACTCTATCCTTTTCATTTTCTGACAACTCTAGGTTATTATTTAGAATGAGGGAGAATGAATCTCTTTTTTTGTTTCGTTCGTAAGAAATGAAGAAAGGGAAAGGGCAAAAAATCACGTTTTGATTTCGATTTTCTAAGAAAGAGGGGGATGCACGAGTTATACGTGAAGGGTAGGTTATGGCGGGCTTTAGAGAATTAGGCATAGGGTTTTTAATTTTTCTTTTCCATTATAATATTTTATAATTTTCTTTCTAAAGTATCTCGTTTTCGCAAATTAAAATTTAGACCTCCTATCGAGTTGTGCCGTTAGGCGTTTATAAGGTTTTACCTGCATTTCGAACACAATGGAATGTGTTTCAGAGGCTAATTCGATCATATGCGCAAGTTACGGAAATAAACGATCAATTTTAAATTAAATCGATTAAAATAGTTTCTATGCGTTTTGAGCTGCCAGGGTCAAATAACAACTCTGATTGCTAGGAAAATTGAAATCCGATAATAACTATCTATTACGGTTCCAACGGAACAGGTTCCGTCAAATTCTGAGACTATGCCCCGGAAGGCTATTTTAAAATTCAATTTAAATGATATATTATTAAAACTTAACAAATCACCTTTAAATTAAATTTCAACCATTCTATTGTCTTCAGTATCATCATTATAAATTTTATAAGCCTTCAAATTATTTTAACAGGCTTAAAACTGGAGATTCAATAATTCACCCATGTGATGACCCAGAATTTTGAACATTTGAAATCGAAATATTTAATTGATTTTAAATAGTTGGAGATTAGTTTAACTTGAATTTTAATTATAAATATGAATTTGACAATTAAATTATTGAATTTTATTTACTGAAGTTGGATAAAAATTTGAATCTTCTGTTTTAAGCCGATTCAAAATAATTCAAAGGCTTCAAAAATTCATATCGATAATACAGGAGATAATGGAAGCATCAGAATTTGATTTGGAACTGCTTTGTTCAGTTTTGAATTTTTTTCGTTTAATTCGATATTTAAAAATAGTCTTCCAAGGAACAATCTTGGATTTCGATGAAACCAGTTTCATTGGATCCGTAATATTGTTTTATTATTGGATTTCAATTTTCATAGCATTCGGAGTTGTTGTGTGGCCGAACGATTTACTCGAAAAAAATAGTTAACGGCTGTTTCTCGATTTTTCTTTCCCCTTTTCTAGCTTTTACGAGCGAAGCCAATACTTATTCTTCCCCTTCATCTTCAATCGATTTTTCTTCCCTCTTATGAATCAAAACAAGATTCTAGGCAAAGAAAACAAAATTAAAATAATGGTCGTCGCTCTCTTCATTTTCAAGTCAAAAAAAATTCGAGCAGTTCGAAGCCACTTTCCTTTCAATCCTTAATCCCGCTTGCTTTTTTCCTCTCCAGTATTTAAATCACTATTTAATCAAGTATCGCGAACTTGATCTATGAGGGGAGGGTTTGCGCTCGAGTTGAAGAGCGGCGTTATGGTGGATTGAAGCGTGATCAGCTTGCGATTTGGAGGGATTGCGACGGCGATTCGCGTATAGGAGTATTTCAAGAGAGAGTGCGGCGGATTTGGAAATGGAGTCGAAGTCAACTTCGAATTCGATGAAGTAGTTCGTGACGGCCACGAGTTATACAGCAGGGATATTGTTGGGGATTGACGCGGTCATGGCAGCGGCGAGCTAGGGCATCGAGGCGGCTGCAGACAATTATAGGCGATGGCTTGGGGCTCGATTTTGAGCGTCGCGTTCGAGGCGACGAGGCGTGTCACGATGGAATAGGCGTGCGTGAGTTTGGATCGTGATAGTGTTCGCGATGGATGAAGTCTAGGGTTCGATGTCGATTTTTAGGGCAGAGGCCGATCGGCGATGAAGTGGGATCGTGGTGGCTGAGGGTTTGTCGTGATTGTCAAGGAGGTCAAAACCCGTGAAATCAAGAAGGAATGGAAAAAGGATTGCAAAATAAAATTCAAGGTGAGATCTTCTCACTCAAATTATAATAATTGAAAATATTAATTATTAATTGATTGTTGAATTGTGATATTTAAATTTAAAATGGGTGGTTGTGTGCTTGTATGATTAATTATTATCAGTATTTTTAATCAGACCCTATGCCCCGCATAATAGCGGATGATATTATATTAAACCCATATACCGCGATATTCCACCTCAAAGTGGAATTGGTATTATATATGTATTTGAAGTTATTGATTTCCCACATTATATAGCGGATGAGAACCTATGCGCCGCATAATAGCGGATGATATTTTATAAATCCCATATACCGCGATATTCCACCTCTAAGTGGAATTGGTATTTAATTGTTGTGCTAACGTATGTGGATGCAAGGAAACAGGTTGGAGGGATCCAACTGGATTCCTCAAACATTTGATTTTGTTTCATATGCTGTGTGCCTATTTATTTATAATCTGTGTGTGATTATATTGTGATTTAAATTGTTGAGAGCTATAATTTAGCCGAATATATTTTTGGTATTGTAGGATACCAGAAACAGATAAAATTTGATTTTCGAAATTTAGTAGAAAATTTATAGTAAATTAATCTTAGAAAATTGAATAAATTTAAAAGAAGGAATTTGTTTCAAAAGATAATAAATTTGATGTACGAAATAAATTTGGGAATCGATTTGAAATTTGATTTGGTGTTTTGAAAATAAATTAGAAAATCAAATTGATATTGATCTGGTAAAAATAAAAAATATTTAGGAAATCGATCTAAAATTGACTTGGTGTTTAAAAAAATTTGGAAAACCAATTTTGAAAATCAAATTGATGTTGAAATAAATTCAGAAACCAACTTGGAATTTGATTTGGTGTTTGAAATAAAATTTGGAAATCAAATTGAAAATCGATTTAGTGTTGATAGTGAATATTTGGGAATCGATTTGAAAATCGTACATCAGTTGATTTTGGAAATCTAAATCCACAATGGGAATTCATAAAGGAAAGGGAATTTTGTTTTAAAAATAAACATTGGGTTATTTTAAAAAAAAGTATGGAAAGGAATTTACAGATTGGAACGTAAATTTAAAATAAATCCAGAAAGATTTATAAATTGATTTGAATGAACCATTTTAGAATGGAAGGTGTACTTTCCCTAGAAAGCCGAGTATGGTTTTAGAGTAGCTTTTGAAATATAAATCAAAATTTCTAGGGTTGGTTTTAAAAGAATATTTTGGAGAAATTAGTTTCTTAAGTTATTTTGTAAATTGTTAAAGATTTATTTAATTAATTATGGAAGTGATGATTTAAATATTTAATTGATATTGGTTTTAGAAATTGAATATTTAAATAGTTATATCCTATCTATTAATTTTATTTAAAAGTTAGTTTGGACTTGAAATTGTATATGAGACATTTATATTATATTTTTTCACAACTAATATTTAAGCATGTGTTTTAAAATAGTTTTATTTTTAATATTTCCAAGCATATTTTGGATAAGCATTTTAAATTACTTTAAATATTTGAACTCGACAATTTTCAGTCGAAATGAGTAAATATTTGAAAATGTTTTCCGCGTAAGGAAAAAAAAGTAATTTGAAATTTGTTTTCAAAGTATTGAAAGGTGGAAATTGATTTGAAATATGTTTTCAAATATTGGAGCGTTAAAATTATATTTTGCGAAGATATATTGAAAATAATAATAATTGAGGAAAAATTATTTAAATCCTAGCTATTGTTGTGAATGTTGATTGATAGTTAAATAACCGACTATCAACATTGGCCTTTTTAATTTCATTCGAATTTCGATGCGACCGGGGTCGGATTCCAAATGGATATTTGAAACCCACATCGAACCTTTGCGATTGTGATGGATCTTTTATTTAAAAGATCAAAGTGGAAATTATTGTGATTTGTTTGAAACCTGAATGAACACTTATTTTTAAAAATAAGCCTCATTATTCGGATTAGTCGAGAGAGGACTTTGTGTAATAAAACAAATTCCGAATAATGATACGACGAAATGGGATTGCATTTGAAGACGTTGTTAAAGACCGGGTATTTTCGAAAATGAAAGGATTACCTGTCGAATGTCTCTGCACCGGGTTGCTCTAGTATAGAGATTTTATCACACTTTGTGATGGGGATTCCGGACGTGATTAGTAAATATCCAGATTTGCAAATGCTTCTTTGAAGTGCCTTCTGTTCCATTCTATCCCGCAACGGACTTGTTGGGATGTGTGTGTGACGTTACACTTTGAGATGTAAAGCCGGTTTCTATCAAATACATTTATGTTGGTGGCGGAGAATTTATTCTCTTAGCTTAACACCCTTCTCTGAGACGTACGAGCTCAGAGGTAATGTAGTTGATGGTTATTAGTAATATACTCCCAATTTGGTAGTGTGGCATACAAAGTGTTGCTGATCATTTGTTGATCAAAGCATGACTTTGTGAAAAGTGTAGCTTTGTGGACGAGACTTCGTCGGACCTCACACCTCGGAAATGGTCGAAACATGAAGGATGCGGCAAGGTTATTTGAGGGTAGCGCCCCTTGAGGGTATGTCATTTCCTTCTGGAAAAGGGTAGTATCATGGTATGAAGCCTAGATATTTTACCTATGTTGATGCTGCAAATTTATTATACTTTGTGGTTGTTGCTTTATAGTTGAGAATCCTCGGATAAAGGTCGCAAACGACCGGGAATGGCATACTCGTGTAGTGGTTACCTAGTTACAAAGGTAATCGGCCTTGTGTTGGCAGAGAGCTGGTTAAGTTCTCGGGGCATCCCTCCAGAGGCGTACCCATGTGGCAATAGGAAGTTCCTTAGCCTGACCATTTGTTGGAAATCCAATTCCCAATGCAAATCCAGTACGGTTTTAGTTGTAGAACCTGCCATTTAACATGGCAGCTATAGTAGGCATAGTATAATGGTAGCTATGCTGGCTAAGATTAATATTATACTTTCGAAATGTTTTCTACACTATGCACTAATGATAATATCAAAAAGGATTTTGCGTATCAAGCATGTTTGACGGTCATAAGAAGAAATCTCCCCAAGTCTGCGATTGCATTGTGTGTGTGCCGGGAGGCCTTATGGTAGTTTCATTTTTCAAAAAGCAAAGCGGATTTCTTTTCTTTTCTTTGTGAAAATAACTGTTTTTAAGATCTCACACCAATCCCATGACTGACCTGGAGTTTATTGTTCCCTTTCTAAACTCTTGGTGCCCACAATTTTTCCACATGGGCAGCCTAGAGTCAGGTTATCATTATTCTGGAGCGAAGTCGAAAAAGAGATATTGTGGAGATTGGGAGCAATCTGGATGGCGAAGCGTATCACCAGTATATGTTATATTCATTTCCGTTGTTTGTTGTTGTAAACGCTGATAATGTAATGTGATGTAATGCTGTAACGATCTGAAAATTTCGATCCCGAAAATTCCAGATAGTTAGTGAAAGAAGAAAGAGAAAGAAGAAGAAACAGAAAACTCAAACTCAGAATCTCACATTCGCAGCGGATAAAACATAAATAATAGTTTAACAAAGAAGATCGGTATATTTGCACTTATTTTTATACATCAGAGTTGCAACCATTACACAACACTGGACAGTTTTAAAAGAACCTGTCCTAGATAAACTATAATATATCACAGTGGAAATACCCCATACGTTCTTGCCATCCAGCTCGCCTCCTGAGCTCCAGAACGTCCCTACGTGAAAATCTGTAATACTCGGTCTGACCCGAGCATTACATCAAAGTAACAGCCGGGTCAGGCTGGAAACCAACCTGAGTAAACCCATCTATCATGGAATACAAAAACATACAACTTATATAAACCCGGGATACTCGTATCAATTTACAAATTCAGAAGTTGTTATAGACATCACTGATACACAACATCAATATCTAGGTACCAAAACTTATATTAACGGTCAAATTCACTTAAATCATTCCATACTAGCCTGTTGATTTCACATATCAATTTATAAAGAATCGAAATGGTTTCAGGTATTAACTAATACCCGACTCCGGTCTCTTCGAATTCAACCCATCTTAATCCAAATTTTCAAGTAAATTACAATTCAATACAGGATGTCACTTTTTGCACAGCAATTCACCATCGATAGATAACCACATTATCATTGTCCATCCACTCATATCATATCACAAGACAATTCATATCAGGGATATCAACCAATTCAAAGTATTTAATCATCAATCAAACATTCATTAGAAAGATGGATCATTTCCAAAATCAATTTAATTTATCTCTAAATAAATTAATTACTAATCCTTTAATCACTTAGATTACTTTAACTTAATCATTAATTAATTACAAATCAATTTATAAATGATCTTTTAATTATCCATCTTAATTAATCATTCTTGATTAATTATCTTCAATTACATAAAGCAATTATCCTTAACCATTTACACTAAATAATCTTTAATTACTTTCATCAATTTCATTAATTAATTACATTAATTAATGATTCTTAATTAGTTACTTCCCTTTATCAGTCTTAATCAATTATAAACAGTAATTAAGCATCCTGTAATTAGTTTCCTTAATTAATTAACTCCTTAATTAATTATATTAATCTTTTAATTAATTACATCAAGTAAATAAATCCTTAATTACTTCTTCGAAGTAATTAACCTTAATTACTTTACATTGAGTAATTTTCCTTATATTAATTACATCCAGTAATTTATCCATCAATTGCTTCACTAAGCAATTACTCTTATCAATCTCATTTAGCAATTATACTTAATTAATTATCAAGTGACTATCTTTAATTAACAAATCAATTAATCACATCCATTTCGTAAATTTCAACTGGGTAATTCATCCCTTAATTACCCTATAAATCAATTAATATTTAATTAACTGATTAATTATCCATTAACAATTGATTAATAACCTTAATTATTAATCAATATCTCTCAATACAATTAATTAATCCTTAATTATTTTTATAATTAATCAGTTAATCTTTAATTATAGATTAATTATTATTTAATTATACAATTAATTAATCTCTGATCATTAATTAACAATCTTTAATAAATCTTATTAACAGTTTTCCCATTGATTACTTACCTCGCTTAATTTCATTAATCAAATTCATTGATTAATTAATCCTCAATAAATTATATTAATTAATCATTAATTATTAAATTTTTGATAATAGATTAATTACTTACTTAATAATAAATCCTTGATTTTCAAATTTATCTACAACAATCACCCTTCATTATTCTTGTCTTATTCTTTCTAATTAAGCAAACTTCAAAAATTAACTTACAAGTTAAATAAATAATTCTACCTAATTAATCAAACACTTAAACAATATTTCAACATCAAAGAATAATTAAGTACAATATTATAACTCTATTATGTTAACTTAAAACACTAATCACTGTTCATTCTTTCCGAGGCAAAACCCACGACTACTCGAAACAACCATGAGTTCCACCTTCCTTCTTCTTTTCCTTTTTCTTCTTGTCTAAATTTTTAAAGTGCTATATGATACTACACACGCAACAACATGAACGAGATTTTCCCCAGGCTCTCCCTTCTTCACCCTCACAAAACATCACCGACACCAAAAGTTAAAAGTAAAAAAAATGAACAGCACCCACCCAATCAATAAACCCGAGACCCAACGTCCATTTTCCCGAGCAAACCTTACTCTCATGCTACCCTCCTGCTACGAGACCATCTCGAGAAAGACTCAAGTAAAACTCGAGATACACGAAAACATCAACCCATCAGAATCTAATGTACACGTGTGCATGGTGCACCGCGAATCCTTCGACACCGACCAACTGAAGCCTCTCACACGTCATCGACGACTTCGCGAAGCCTCTCCACTGATTAGATCTCACTGAACTTCCTCGAATCGAAATCGAGTGATTCAACCCCATCTGGATCCTCAACTCGAAAACAAAGTATCACCACCGTCGTCGATCTAGGTGATCGGAATCCATGACTTTCCTTCAATAGCAGCGTCACACCACCACGTCTCAATTGCCACCATCGCAATCAACTCCGAAGCTTCCTTTCCGCTGAGATCAACACGATTATCCAAACACCCCAATTAGGCTATTAAACCCTAAATCTCCTTCGATCACCAACCACAGCCATCGGAAAAATCCTTCACCAATTTTCCCTTGATCATCGTCCAACAATTTACCTCTGGCCTCTGTCCGGACAACCACTTCTCCCTCGATTGCCAGCAATTGCCAAAAATCCTCTTCCCTTTCAAACCCAAATTGCAAACCCAATTCAATACTACAAATTATGATGCGGCCCTTAAAATTTGTGAATCCTGATGACGATCAAGATTATATCAACGAAACATAAAATTCTGACACTTGGTTTTAATAGGTTATAAATTTTGTTTTGCAATCTCTTGATTTACAGTGATGTAAAATGTTGTTTTAATTAAATACAAAATTTTAGATCTTAATTAATGTTCAACTAATCATATTTTATTTGAAACTCAATATTATCAGAGATCAGTTGGAAAGAATTTGAATTTTATTTAAAATCATGTAACCTGGAACATAAGAAATCAAACATATTCAGATATATACCATTTATAAAAACATGCATGCCAAAATTTCATACATGTAATCAATTGCCACAACACTTATTAAATACATTCAACTTCAAACAATATTTTAGAACCAGAGTTCAGATTGTTTACTCACCAGGCTAAGACAGCGAACATGGTTTAACTTTGTTCTGCATTTGATTTTCAATTACTTCTGGATATGAAAAATCTCTCAAATTGAAGTGCTTTGGGTAGATCTTGATTTGTTCTAACCTTACTTGAGCTTTGATTACAATTGCCTCAGATTTAAATAAATTTGAAGTTGCATCTGACATTTTTTTCTGGTTCATCCTTTACAGATTTTAATGGAGAGTGAAAAAGAAATGAGAAGGAATAGAAATGTATTTTTCTTCTTATATTTTTTTATTTATAATTTTAAAACAAATTCATGACACTTGTTAGAATTTCTACAAATGTCATCATAATTGATTTACAATGTTATAATTTAGAGAATTAGCTTACATTATTATTTATTATAATGTCAATTTACATATATTTTTATAATTACCTTAAGTATTTTCTAAATATTTAAACTTCTCTTACATATATATATTTAATAATTACTTTCCTCAATCTATATAAATTTGATCTTTTAGAAGAAAATAAATAAAACAAGTTATATACTAATAAAATCATATAAAATATAATTTTTTTTTTAAAAAACCAAATGTTTAAGACGTTTATCCTTTGAATTTTCCATTCAAATTCATCTTCAATTTAATACCCAAATTAAGATCAGCCCATATATATATATATATATATATATATATATATTTACATTTGAACAAACAATCAGTATTATTTGTCTCATCTATTGATCATTGTTTAATAATTTAAATCCAGTTAATTACTAATTAACAAATATGTTATCATTTAAATTACTTTAAAACATCCATCCTATTTTCAATTTCTAGATCCCAAACCCATTTTGAATCACCCAAACTTCCTAATTTAAATCATCCATTTAACTTTCCAAGTTAAATCCCGTTTTCATCTTGAAATTTCCAAATCAGGTTGATCATTCCTACTTATTTAACTTTTTCCCAGGTTAAACTCAATTCACTTAATCTAGTCAACCTTACCCAATTTGAACTTCTCATAAATAATCTTCCCACGTACTAAGTTCAAAGACTTATCACCTTGGGTATCATATCTCATTCCAGATTTAAAACTCAATATTTAGAGTTTATCTCAAACCAACTTTGATTTTATGTATATCCACTCTATATACACATATTTACTTCTTGGCCCACCAGGCCAAATTTAAAATTTAAACCACCCTTGGTTTTAATTCAAACCAATTCCTTTAAAGTCTTCAAACGACTTCTTATTCAAAAATAAGATTATATTCAAAATAGTTTGTATAATATTATTTTCTTTAGCATTTTGAAAACAATTTCAAATGTTTAAGTTTAGAATTCAGAACTTCACAATTTGAAACCCACTTTAATTTCACATCCTTTCTAATTTACAAGTTGTTCTCTTTAAATGGTTACTTCCTTAAAACATTTTATTAATAATTGGAAACAATCATCCCATTATTAAACACAATTACCATTCTGTTTCTCTGGTTTGAAACCAATTCTAGTCCATCTTATTTTGAAATTCTTTCCCAACTTCAAGATTTTTAATTTCATTTTGAATCCATTTCAAACTTATCTTCATTTATTTTCAGTTTGGTTGTATTCATATTTCCACTTAATTTAATTCCAATAATTTAACAACCAATTACTTTAATATTTATTAGAAAGAAATATTGCTTTATATATCAACATATACTCTTATATAAAATCATTTAAAATCTTTATATAAGAAAATAATAAGTACGCTCTCATATATATACTACACTCAACTCATTTCAGGGTACCATTGATCGTATCCTAAATGAGTAATCCCACCAGAGCCAAGGTTCTCGCTTAACCTCGCTCTGATACCAAATGTAACGACCCGGAAATTTCGACCCCGAAAATTCCAGATAGTTAGTGAAATAAGAAAGAGAAAGAGGAAGAAACAGAAAACTCAAACTCAGAATCTCACATTCGCAGCGGATAAAACATAAATAATAGTTTTACAAAGAAGATCTGTATCTTTATACTTAATTTTATACATCAGAGTTACAACCATTACACAACACTAGACAGTTTTAAAAGAACTAGTCCTGGATAAACTATAATATATCACAAAGGAAATACCCCATATGTTCCTGCCATCCAGCTCGCCTCTTGAGCTCCAGAACGTCCTTACCTGAAAATCTGTAATACTCGGTCTGACCTGAGCATTACATCAAAGTAACAGCCGAGTCAAGCTGGAAACCAGCGTGAGTAAACCCATCTATCATGGAATACAAAAACATACAACTTATATAAACCCGGGGTACTCGTATCAATTTACAAATTCAGAAGTTGTTATAGACATCACTGATACGCAACATCAATATCTAAGTACCAAAACTTAGATTAACGGCCAAATTCACTTAAATCATTCCATACTAGCCTGTTGATTTCACATATCAATTTATAAAGAATCGAGGTGGTTTCGAGTATTGAGTAATACCCAACTCTGATCTCCTTGAATTCAACCCATCTTAATCCAAATTTTCAAGTGAATTATAATTCATACAGGATGTCACTTTTTGCACAGCAATTCATCATCGATTGATAACCACATTATCATTGTCCATCCGTTCATATCATATCACAAAACAATTCATATCAGGGATATCAACCAATTCAAGGTATTTAATCATCAATCAATTATTCATAAGCAAGATGGATCATTTCCAAAATCAATTTAATTTATCTCTAAATAAATTAATTACTAATCCTTTAATCACTTAAATTACTTTAACTTAATCATTAATTAGTTACAAATCAATTTATAAATGATCTTTTAATTATCCATCTTAATTAATCATTCTTGATTAATTATCTTCAATTACATAAAGTAATTATCCTTAACCATTTACAGTAATTAATATTTAATTACTTTCATCAATTTCATTAATTAATTACATTAATTAATGATTCCTAATTAATTACTTCCCTTTATCAGGCTTAATCAATCATAAACAGTAATTAAGCATCCTGTAATTACTTTCCTTAATTAATTAACTCTTTAACTAATTATATTAATCTTTTAATTAATTACATCAAGTAAATAAATCCTTAATTACTTCTCCGAAGTAATTAACCTTAATTACTTTCCATTAAGTAATTTTCCTTATATTAATTACATCCAGTAATTTATCCATTAATTGCTTCACTAAGCAATTACTCTTATCAATCTCATTTAGCAATTATACTTATTTAATTATCAAGTGACTATCTTTAATTAACAAATTAATTAATCACATTCATTTCATAAATTTCAACTGGGTAATTCATCTCTTAATTACCCTATAAATCAATTAATATTTAATTAACTTATTAATTATCCATTAACAATTGATTAATAACCTTAATTATTAATCAATATCTCTCAATACAATTTAGTTAATCCCTAATTATTTTTATAATTAATTCATTAATCTTTATTTATAGATTAATTATTCTTTAATTATACAATTAATTAATCTTTGATCATTAATTAACAATCTTTAATAAATCTTATTAACAGATTTCCCATTGATTACTTACCACGCTTAATTTCATTAATCAAATTCATTGATTAATTAATCCACAATAAATTACATGAATTAATCATTAATTATTAAATCTTTAATAATTGATTAATTACTTGCTTAATAATAAATCCTTGATTTTTAAATTTATCTACAACAATCACCCTTAATTATTCTTGTTTTAATCTTTCTAATTAAGCAAACTTCAAAAATTAACTTACAAGTTAAATAAATAATTCTACTCAATTAATCAAACACTTAAACAGTATTTTAACGTCAAAGAATAATTAGGTACAATATTAAAATTCCATTATGTTAACTTAAAACACTTATCACTACTCATTCTTTCCGAGGCAAAACCCACGACTACTCGAAATAACCCTGAGTTCCACCTTCCTTCTTCTTTTCCTTTTTCTTTTTGTCTAAATTTTTAAACTGCTGTATGATACTACACACGCAACAATACGAACGGGATTTTCCCCACGATCTCCCTTCTTCACCCTCACAAAACATCACCGACACCAAAAGGTAAAAGTAAAAACAAGAACAGCACCCACCCAATCAATAAACCTGAGACCCAACATCCATTTTCCCGAGCAAACCTTACTCTCGTGCTACCCTCCTGCTTTGAGACCATCTCGAGAAAGACTCGAGTAAAACTCGAGATACATGAAAACATCAACCCATCAGAATCTGATGTACACGTGTGCACGGTGCACCGCGAATCCTTCGACGTCGACCAACTATGAAGCCTCTCACACGTCATCGACGACTTCACGAAGCCTCTCCACTGACCAGATCTCACTGAACTTCCTCGAATCGAAATCGAGTGATTCAACCCCATCTAGATCCTCAACTCGAAAACAAAGAATCACCACCGCCGTCGATCTAGGTGACCGGAATCCATGACTTTCCTTCCATTGCAACGTCACACCACCACGTCTCAATTGCCACCATCGCGATCAACTCCGAAGCTTCCTTTCCGCTGAGATCACCACGATTATCCAGACACTCCAATTAGGCTATGAAACCCTAAATCTCCTTCGATCACCAACCACAGCCATCAAAAAAAACCTTCACCAATTTTCCCATGATCATCGTTCAACAATTTACCTCTGGCCTCTGTCCGGACAACCACGTCTCCCTCGATTGCCAGCAATTGCAAAAATCCTCTTCCCGTTCAAACCCAAATTGCAAGCCCAATTCAAAACTACAAATTATGATGCGACCCTTAAAATTCGTGAATTTTTGATGACGATCAAGATTATATCAACGAAACATGAAATTTTAACACTTGGTTTTAATAGGTTATAAATTTTCTTCTGAAATCTCTTGATTTACAGTGACGTAAAATATTGTTTTACTTAAATACAAAATTTTAGATCTTAATTAATGATCAACTAATCATATTTTGTTTGAAACTCAATATTATCAGAGTTCCGTTGAAAAGAATTTGAATTTTATTTAAAATCCTGTAACCTGGAACATAAGAAATCAAACATATTCAGATATGTACCATTTATAAAAACATGCATGCCAAAATTTCATACATGCAATCAATTGCCACAACACTTATTAAATACACTCAACTTCAAACAATATTTTAGAACCAGAGTTCAGATTGTTTACTCACCAGGCTAAGACAGAGAACATGGTGTAACTTTGTTCTGCATTTGATTTTCAATTACTTCTGGATATTAAAAGTCTCTCAAATTGAAGTGCTTTGGGTAGATTTTGATTTGTTCTAACCTTACTTGAGCTTTGATTACAATTGCCTCAGATTTAAATAAATTTTGAAGTTGCATCTGACATTTTTTTTGGTTCATCCATTACAGATTTTAATGGAGAGTGAAAAAGAAATGAGAAGGAATAGAAATGTATATTTCTTCCTATATTTTCTTATTTATAATTTTAAAACAAATTCATGACACTTGTTAGAATTTCCACAAATGTCATCATAATTAATTTACATTTGTTATAATGTAGAGAATTAGCTTACATTATTATTTATTATAATGTCAATTTATATATATTTTTATAATTACCTTAAGTATTTTCTAAATATTTAAACTTCTCTTACATATATCTATTTAATAATTACTTTCCTCAATCTATGTAAATATGATCTTTTTGAAGATAACAAATAAAAAAAGTTATATACTAATAAAATCATATAAAATATAATTTTTTTTAAAAAAATCCAAATGTTTAAGTTGTTTATCATTTGAATTTACCATTTAAATTCATCTTCAATTTAATACCCAAATTAAAATCTTCCCATATATATATATATACATTTAAACAAATAATCAGTATTATTTGTCTCATCTATTAATCATTGTTTAATAATTTAAATCCAGTTAATTACTAATTAACAAATATCTGAAAAATCCAAGTTACCACAAATGTAACAACTGATATAGTTCTTTGGTTTAAAGATATTCATTTATCTATTATATTTGTTCCGCTGCGAAATGTGAGATTCTGTTATTGTTATCTTTTCTTCTTCTTCTACCTCTTTCTTCTTTAAACACGAAGACTCGTACATTTGTTCCACTGTGGGCTGAATTGTTGTGGGATTTTGCTAGCTCAAAAGGGGTATGGATTTGCGGGCCTTTACAGTGGTATCAGAGCATTTGGTTAAGCGGCAACCTTGGCTCTGTTGGGTGTTACTCATTAGAGATAGAGTCAGTAGTACTCTAGAACGAGTTGTGTGTATTAATAGATATGAGCGCGTATTTGTTAGTGAATAGAAAAAAAATTGTTTTATATTGTGATGATTGGTTTGTTGAGTGGTATATGGATTCTGGTCGATACAGTCTGTACGACTCTATCGATAGGGATCTCTAAACACTCGTACGGAACAACTCGGCACGATATTGTTTTAAAAATGGGGTAAATGAAATAATTTTACCCAAAACTATTTCGTATATAAAAGGAAATAATTTTTGTAAATTATTATAGTATATGGTTGCTCGTTTGTTAGGAACTGATAATATTGAAGTATTACCATTGATTTTTGAATAAGAAATTGAAACCGTAACTCAAAAGCTAAGAAATTTTTTTCAATTCTTTTTAGTTTGAAAATGGTTTTCAAAGGTTTGGAAAAATGTTTTTGAAGCGATAAAATCTCTAAATTCTTTTCGGTCGTTGGAAAATACTCCGGTGATGACTGCAGCATCATCGATGTTCATTTTCAAGTTTCAAAAAGAGGAATTGCTACCGAATTGTTTTAAATTAAAGTTGTTTGGAAAAACTAGGTTTGGTTTTGGAAATTCAATGGATAATATGACTTGATTTCAAAAATGGTTTTGAATTGTTGAAAAGCCTCTGGAATCATATATAAAATAGTTATGGAATAATAAGTTTAAAAATTTAGAAAATTTAGATTAAACTGAAATTAACTTTAGTTTATTTGAATAAATTTGAATTTGAGAAGTCTTATAGACTAAATGATGGGAATAAAATCTATAAAAGTGGAAACTAAAATTGTGAATGAATGAATAAATTTGCAATTGCAAATAAATGAAAGTGAATTGAATGTTGAAATTCATTTCGAATTTGTTAGTAAATAGAACTGGAATTGGAACTGAATTTGATTTGTGATAAACAAAGCGAAGTATTGAAATTAAATTGGTAAGTGAAACTAATTGAAGAAATGACAAATTAATATGGTTTGAAATGAATTTAATTCAATATTTATAAATGAAAGATGTATTAAATTCATATGGAATTTGAAATCCTTTTTAATATAAGTGGTTATAAACCAGAATAGTGAATTGAAAACAAATTTTTGGGTATGAATAAAAGAATAAATTGAAATTGAAACCGAATATTGAAAACCAGTTTGAATTGTGTGAAATAAAATGGAGTTGTAAAATTAGTTCGAAGTGAACTAAAGATAAAGGTGAAATAAATAAATGGTTTGAGATAAAATGAACTGGAATTTGTAATGAATTAGTAAATGAAACTAATTTAAAATAGTGATATGAATCAGTTGTGAATGAAAGATAATTGATAAAATTCAATGTTCAGAGGATAAATTGAATCCAAATAGAATTGAAATTGTGAACTGAATTCAAAGGAAATTGAAAATGCAAGATAGAATGATAATGGATATGTAACTTCAATAGTGAAGTAAAAAATGGTATGAGAGGTAAGTATTCAAACGTTTGTAAAGAAATATGCAAAAATGATTTTTGAATGTTGAAATTGGACATTATGGATATCAGGATATACAGGTGTATTTAAAGACAAAGGAATTGGGATTTGATTTTAGAAGATAAATTTGAATTGCTCGACAAAAGGTATGTATTTAAATTTCTATATGAAATTTGATGCATTTCTTGTCTAGCCACTTGGCCTTTTGTTTTCTTTTTGAATCTGGGGCCGTGATGCCTTTTTGTAGTCGTACCGAGCTAGCCGCGTAAAGGAGACGCCGGGAAAATTTTCCAAAAATTTAGGGAGTTAGAAAATTTTTGAGAAAATTAAGAAAATTTGAAATTTGAATTTAAATTTGAATTATTGAGAAAACAATGCTGTTTGGAACTTGTAGTTGAATTTGGAAAGTTAATTGAATTAATGATAGGTCTTAAATAAAAAGATTTGTTTTGGTAAGATGATAAACTATTTGGATTGGGAAAAATAATAAATGGGTTAAGGATCATTCTTCTTTACTAGTAATTTCGAGACGAAATTCTTTTAAGAGGGAAGGATGTGACGGCCCATAATTTTGAAAATTTGAAATCGAAATATTTAATTGATTTTAAATATTTGGAGATTAGTTTAACTTGAATTTTAATTATAAATATGAATTTGACAATTAAATTATTGAAGTTAATTTACTGACGTTCGATAAAAATTTGAATCTTAAGTTTTAAGCTGATTAAAAATAATTTAAAGGCTTCGAAAATTCATATCGATAATACGGGAGATAGTGGAAGCTTCATAATTTGATTTGGAACTGTTTTATTCGATTTTGAATTTTTTTCGTTTAATTAGATATTTAAAAATAGCTTTCCGAGGCACAGTCCCGGATTTCGACGAAACTGGTTTCATTGGATCTGTAATATTGTTTGTTATCGGATTTCAATTTTCGTAGCATTCGAAGTTGTTGTGTGGCCGAACGATTTGCTCTAAAAAAAAATAGTTAACAGTTACTTCTCGATTTTTATTTCCCCTTCCCAGTTCTTACGAGCGAAACCAATACTTATTTTTCCCCTTCATCTCAATCGATTTTTCTTCCCTCTTTATGAATCAAAACAAGATTCTAGGCAAACAAAACAAAATTAAAATAATGGCCCTCACTCTCTTCATTTTCAAGTCAAAAAAATTCGAGCAGTTCGAAGCGACTTTCCTTTCAATCCTTAATCCCGCTTACTTTTTTTTCTCTCTAGTATTTAAATCAATATTTAATCAAGTATCACGAACTTGATCCGTGAGGGGAAGGTTTACGCTCAAGTAGAAGAGCGGCGTTATGGTGGATTGAAGCGTGATCAGGTCACGATTTGTGGGGGCTTGCGACGGTGATTCGCGTGTAGGAGTATTTCAAGAGAGAGTGCGGCGAATCTGGAAATGGAGCCGAAGTCAACTTCGACTTCGAAGTTGAAGCTCGTGGGGGCCACGAGTTACATAGCAGGGATATTGATGGGGATTGACGCGGTCGTGGCAGCGGCGAGCTAGGACATCGAGGCGGCTGCAGACAATTATAGACGACGGCGTGGGGCTCGATTTCGAGCATCGTGTTCAAGGCGGTGAGGCATGTCGCGATGGGAACAGGCATGCGTGAGTTTGGATCATGATAGTGTTCTCATGGATGAAGTCTGGGGCTCGGCATCGATTTTTAGGGCAGAGGTCGATCGGCGATGAAGTGGGATCGTGGTGGCTGAGGGTTTGCCGTGATTGTCAGAGAGGTCAAAACTATTGAAATCAAGACGGAATGGAAAAGGGATTGAAAAATAAAAGCCAAGGTGAGATCTTCTCACTCAAGTTATAATAATTGAAAATTTCAATTATTGATTGATTGTTGAATTGTGATATTTAAATTTAAAATGGTTGGTTGTGTGCTTGGATAATTAATTATTATCAGTATTTTTAATTAGACCCTATGCGCTGCATAATAGCGGATGATATTATATTAAACCCATATACCACGATATTCCACCTCGTAATGGAATTGGTATTATATATGTATTTGGAGTTGTTGATTTCCCGCATTATATAGCGTATGAGACCCTATGCGCCGCATAATAGCGGGCTATATTTTATAAATCTCATATACCGTGATATCCCACCTCAAAGTGGAATTGGTATTTAATCGTTGTGCTAACGCCCGTGGATGCAGAGAAACAGGTTGGAGGGATCCAACTGGATTCCTCAAACATTTGATTTTGTTTCATATGTTGTGTGTCTGTTTATTTATAATATGTGTATGATTATATTGTGATTTAGATCGTTGAGAGCTATAATTTAACCGAATATATTTTTGGTATCGTAGGATACCAGAAATAAATAAAATTGGATTTTTGAAATTTTAGAAAATTTATAGTAAATTGATTTTAGAAAATTGAATAAATTAAAAAGAAGGAATTCGTTTCAAAAGATAATAAATTTGATGTTTGAAATAAATTTGAGGATCAATTTTAAATTTGATTTGGTGTTTTGAAAATAAATTAGAAAATCAAATTGATATTGATTTAGTAAAAATAATAAATATTTAGGAAATCGATCTAAAATTGACTAGGTGTTTAAAAAAAATTAGAAAACCTATTTTGAAAATCGAATTGGTGGTGAAATAAATTTAGAAATCTACTTGGAATTTGATTTGGTGTTTGAAATAAAATTTGGAAATCAAATTGAAAATCGATTTAGTGTTGACAGTGAATATTTTTGAATCGATTTGAAAATCGTATATCAGTTGATATTTGGAAATCTAAATTCACAATGGGAATTCATAAAGGAAAGGGAATTTTGTTTTAAAAATAAATATTGGGTTATTTTTAAAAAAAGTGTGGAAAGGAATTTACGGATTGGAACGTAAATTTAAAATAAATCCACAAAGATTTATAAATTGATTTGAATGAACCATTTTAGAATGGAAGGTGTACTTTCCTTGGAAAGCCGAGTATGGTTTTATAGTAGCTTTTGAAATATATATTAAAAGTTCTAGAGTTGGTTTTTAAATAATATGCAACGACCCAAAAATTTCACACTCAAAAATTCCAGATAATCATGAAAAGAAGAAAGAGATAGAAGAAGAAGAAGAAGAAGAAGAAGAACAGAAACACCAAACATCTCACCTTCGCAGCGGATAAAACATAATCATAAATAATAACGACCTACAAGACAATATTATATTTGTCGATTACATGCTAATACATCAGAGTTTCACATTTTATACAGTCATAATATAAATACAGCGGAAATACTCTATACGCTATTGCCATCCAGCTCGCCTCTTGAGCTTCAGAACGTCCTAACCTGGTAATCTGTAATACTCGGTCTGACCCGAGCATTACACCAAAGTAACACCCGGGTCAGGCTGGAAACCAGCGTGAGTAAACCAAACTAACATGGAATACCAAAGCAATCAACTTAAATAGAACCCGGGTAACTTATATCAGTTTAACCAATTCACAATTTACTATAGACAATTTCACATATAAATTTCTAAATACCAAACTTAGATAATCCAATTCACTTAAAACATTTCATTCCTGTCTATCGATTCCATAAATCAATTTATAAAAATTCGAAGTGGTTTCGAGTATCTTCTAATACCCGACCCCGGTCTCTTCGAAACTCATGTTATCCTAACCCAAGTTATCCAGTTGAAATACACAGCATTTCATATCAGAGTTATCAACTTCTTCAAATCATCCAATACCATTCAATCGTCCATAAGCAAAGCTTGTTTGCTACCTATATTTATTAAATTAATTCTGATTGAATTTCAAATTTCAATCACTTAGTTCCTTTATTAATTAATTCCAAATCAATTAATTAATCAACCCTTCCCTATCCATTCATCTTAATTAATCACCCTTAAATTAGTTACTTTAATTCAATCCCAATATTAATCATTCTCGTTCAATCTCAATCAGTAATTAACTATTCATTGTTTACTTCATTAATAAATTAATTACTCCTTACTTAATTATCTTAGTTTATCTCCTGATTAGATACACAAAGTAATTTCATTAAATTATTATTTATCAAACTACCAATGATCATTCTAATTGTTTTAAACCCAATTAATTAACCCAAATCATAAATTAATTTAATCAATTAATTATTCCTTAAATAATCCTATTTATTTAATGAATCACTAATCATTAAACCTTTATTGATTTTAATCTGAACCATTTTTCTTATTTACGATTTAAGTTTAAAACCATTTAAAACCCAAACACTTCGAGTCAAACAACAATCAACTCGAGAATCAACCAAAAACCAAAATCAACAGATCATCAATTCACAGTGCACATCAAATAAATTCAACCACTCAACCAAGTATTTAAATTTAACCACTTAGATTTAAATAAAACTCCAACAGAGTGAGATTTACTCACCTTTGCTTTTATTAGCATCCATTTCCATTACGCCTTGCTTCTTTGTAGTTTTCAAACCTTAAATAAACATTTATAATTGATTAACATTTGAACCAATCGATCAACCTATTACCATCTATTAATATTTTACATAATCGAACAATCATCTATCCCTTTTTCCAATTTTATTTAACTAATAATTAAATTTAAACTAATAATTTCTCTTTATAAATCTTTTAGTACGCAAATAAATTAAATAAGTCAATTAGAAAATTTTATCACTAATCCCTGATAAAATTTTCTTCCAAAGTCTCACAAAAATTCTAATATATATGTGTATAATTAGTTCTCTTTATTTCTTCAGAATATAAGTTATAACAAACAAATAATAAATTACCTTATTGCCTCCTGCCGACGAATGAAACTCGATCTAAAACCCTAGCCTCAACCTTGACAGCGTCAAACTGCTTTTCAACCCTCCACACCACCAATAACACAACTCAGAACAACAAAACAGCTAACACTCTCCTCCGCTACTTCAATCACTAACACACTCTCAAACAAATGCAGCTCTTCCTACCATCTTCAACATACTAGTAACAACGTCTTCCTCCGACAGCAACAAATCCACCCCGACATCCTTCCACTGTCACCCAAACCCAAACAATCAACTACTCAACCGGACGACCATACCCTAAATCGCCTCCACTCGCGACTTCCACTCGCGGCTCCCATTTGGATCCACTTGCGCTGAGCCTAGCTTCCCCTCTCCTCTCGTGCGCGCCATCCAGGCGTTGCCGCACCTTCCTAATCACGACCAACTCACACGGTGCCGACCTCCTTCAACCCAGGTCGCGCGTATGAAGAGAACGCGAGTCGAAGACAACCTGTCGCGCGCACAGATGAGATTCAAATTCTCCTTCTTGGACTTCCCTTTGAATGCAAGGGCTTCAGCCATTTCAAAAAAATTTAATTCTAATTTTTGTTTCGTCCATTTGATTATGTTTCTGTAGATTAGGGAGGGGATGAATAAATATTGGTTAGGGATAGCCTCCCGTGCACGCTTGCTTATAATTAAATATTTGAAAATATCTCAATGCATAACGCGAAATCCCAAAACCCGAATCAAACATGCCGACAGACATTCATAAGGCTTTACCCGCGTTCCGAACACAATGGAACGTATTTCGGAGGCTAATTAGAACGTATGTGCGAGTTACGGAATTAAACGATCGATATTAAATTAAATCGATAAAAATAAATCTAAGCATTTCGAGCTACCAGGGTCAAACAAGAACTCTGATTGCTACGAAAATTGAAATCCGATAATAACTAACTATTACGGATTCAATGGAACTGGTTTCGTTGAATTCCTAGACTGTGCCTCGGAAGGCTATTTTTAAATTCCAATTTAAACGATATATTATTAAAATTGAACAAATTACCTTTAAATTAAATTCCAACCATTCTATTATCTTCAGTATCATCATTATAAATTTAATAAGCCTTCAAATTATTTAAACAGGCTTAGAGATTTCAGATTCAACAATTTACCCAATTTTCAATTATTAAATTCAATATTTAAACTATATAATTCAATAATTTAATTACCAAGTAAATATTGATATCTGGGATTCAAGTTAAAATTAACATTTAAATATTTTAAAATTAATTAACTATTCCAATTTAAATTGTTAAAAATTCCAGGTCGTCACATTCCTCCCCCCTTAAAAGAATTTCGTCCCCGAAATTACTAGTTAGGAAGAATGGACCAATACCCGTTTACCATTTCTCCAAAACTCACAATTCAACACCCTACCAACTATCTTTTTATTAATGACTCACTATCACCTTAACTAACCTTCCAAAATCTTTTATAGTCTCAAATACTACCCTTTTGTTCAATCATCTAAATTTCAATTCAAACCAAATTTTGAATTATCAAAATTTTCTCAAAATTTTTCTAACTCTCAAAATTTCCAAAAATTTTTGCCACCGTCTCCTTTACGCGGCTAACTCGGTACAACTACAAAAGGCCTCTGCGGGCTCCCAAATTCCAAAAGAAAACAGAAAGCCAAGTGGCTAGATCAAAAACCCAATCCAATTCTTACAGAAATTAAAACACATACCTTTTTGTCGAGCAATACACATTTATCTTTTGGAATCAAATCCAATTTTCTTTTCCCCTTTTTAATACCTGCATATCTTACTTGACAATAATATCCAATCGTAACCCTTCCAAATCATTGTATACATTTTCCTACATAAGTTCATATCTATTTCAAAATTAGTTTTCCCATTCCATATGAATTCAATTTGTCTTCACTTCTGAATATTAAATTTTATCTTTCATTTATAACTGATTCATATTAGTTTCATCTACTGATTTACTTTAATTTCCAATTTGAAATTGTTTTGTCGTTAACAAAAAAAATTCCCATAAATTTTCAAAAAATTTCTAACTTCCAAAATTTTGGAATTTTTTTTGCAGAGTCTCCTTTGTACGGAGGAGCTTTTGCAATTTGACAAGAGATAAATATATATTCATCGACCCACCCGGTCGGAAAAAGCAAAAACAGCTCATATTTCCTATTTTTATTGCGTAGGCGTACCTTATTTAGTATTTTAAGCAAGCAGCTTATTTATTCTAGCAAATAGCGCAACCAAATCCAGCCAAACGGCTTCCCAGTACCTGTACTTACTCAATTTAAATATGTAAGTGCCATATATAGAGAATTTATCTGCATTTCACTTACATTAATAGTAAATCAAAAGCATTACAAAAGCATCAAACACCAAACGCTTATCATAAGCAATTTGTATATTCAAAGCCAATCCAATTGCTTCCAACCAAATTTATATGCCATTGCATTCAATTTTATTGGTTTACAACTCAAATTCTTATGTTCAATTTATTTTTAATCCAAACAAGCCCATATTCAATTTAATTAATTCTAAAACCAATTTATTTAATATCTATCAACTCACAAAAATTTAGTTACTTTTGTTTACACCAAACGACAATTATTGTTATGCAATTTCGACGATATTCGCTTAATAAAGTATCTATTTTAGTTTATAACTATTTCAAATTAATTTCAACTCATTTTGAATTTAATTCCATTTCGTTTCTAATTTATTAACCAACCATTTATTTAGCTCGACACATTCCATTCTTGTATACTTCTAACCATTCCCAAATTAATTCAGTCCAAGCTTTTATTAAAGGGCTTTCACTCTTATTCGAAGCCAAGCTTCCATAAATTTTAAACTTAAGTTAATTTACTTTAATTTATTCCAACGTCAAACTTAAGTTTACTTTTATTTGATTCTCATTTAATCAAATTCCATTAAATTCAGTTAGCCCATCGCTTTTAAATTTTAATTCACCTTCTCAATTTCCAAAATAATATCCAAGCACATACTTAACTCATTTATACTTCAATTTAATATGCCACCGAACTTAAGTTCAGTCTGATAATCCAATTCCAATCACCACTTGATTTAGTTTTTATTCAATCAGACTTCATCCATTTATTATTCAACTCAATTAACTCGTTTGAAATTTTTAATTTACTTACTTAATTTATTATCGAATTCATTTTATTAATACAAGGTCGTTCTCAATTTATATCTATTCACTTGGGTTTTGTTTTGCAACTCAAACCATTTCTATTATAATAATCACTTCTCTTATATCCAATTTACTTGCAAATTTCATTAAATATTATTCAAATCACATTTGAATTTTATTTATAATTCGAACCATCACATTTTTGAATCCAACTCTATTTTATTTTTATTTTACAACATCTCCTCTTATTTAATTCATAATCAAATCTAAGTCGCATTTTATTTAAAATTAGAATTCATCCCCAAACCCATTATCAACTTACAATCCATTTTATTTTTCCGAGTTAAACTTTGTTAACATATTCAATCAAATAATTATTTAGCCAATTAGCTTACTTTCCACTTCTAAATCAATATTTGATTTTAATTACAAATTCACTTCATTAAAATTACAGTTTGGATTTTCTTGATTTTCCAAAATTCCAACACCTTTATTTAAAAAAATAATTAGAAATGCTTTTAAATTCACATCATACTTAATAAAATAGCTCTTTACAAAAATACTTCTTATAACTCGATGCCTCAACCAGTCCATCCTTGTTCTCACAGAAATTCAGTCATACGTTGATCAGGCGTAGGACTGAAAACTATAAGTACTTAGCAGACCCATTTTCAACATCCAGTGAAAATACTTGGAAAATAATTTTATTGAAAATATTGAAAGCATTTTGAAATAAAGGAAATATCTTTGGTGAGAATGCTCTGGAAATCATCACCCCCATCCATGGTCACAGTTACATCCAGGGATACGTTACCATCGCAGCAAAAGTCCATGTAACTGCAGGCTCTCCGCAGCCTCTCGATTACGCCACGGATCCCACACAATAGATCACAGTTACATTCCAGGGTTACGTTACCGTCACAACAAAAGTCCGTGTAACTGCAGGCTCTCAGCGGCCTCTGATTTTCGCTGTCGAAATGAAACTTCTCCATTCCTACATAGGTCGCAGTCTACTGATATAAAATCAAATACAGACTGTTGGCTCTCAGCGGCACACACAACTTTCGCTATGTTATACCATAGGTCGTAGTTACATCCTGGGTTACGTTGCCATCGCAGCAAAAGTCCATGTAACTGTTGGCTCTCAACGGCACACACGACCTTCGCTATGGTATACTCAACTCATAATCCTCAAGAACTAGTTTTGTCCGGACTCCTCACAGGGTCAACTTTAGAACCCCCCCTTGAGGCTCAAGGCAGCACCACCCGATGGCACTCCTGAGAAGTTCATTTCAAGGGAGCGCCATTTTCCCCAGAGGCATCATCAAAACATTTTATACTATACATATATAGTAACTTTCAAATCATACACCTAGTATGATCTCATACAAAGCTCCTTTACACAAAATCGATTATCCCAAAATAGATAATTCTCAAGCTAGGTTTTTCAAATTTAATATTGATTTTACCCAAAAATCAAAAGCCTTTCCAAATCCAAAGGTTCCCAAAACCTTTTTCCAAATTCCTCATAAGATCCTTTATATATATATATATATATATATAGATATATATATTCAGATATATAAATTTTAAAAACTTTGGATCTTTTCAAACTTGTATAAAACTCCTTTTATACTTTAAACACCTTCAAAAATCCTTTTCTTCCGGCAATAGATTTAACAAGGAAAGATTTATCCTATATAACAAAGATATATAACTTGTTTATTCAAAGCCAAATATCAAATTTGATTACTCTTTCCAATATTAATTTCATTCAAATCCGTACGATGTACACATAACATCCGTACGCTATACCAATCTGATCGCTCACTTGATCACACAATTTCACTTCCGAACTAGTATCGTCTACCCGACTTCCTAGTGCGGACTCAGATCTGGTTTCTTGATTAGAAACTGTCATTCTCCTTGCATAGCCATAACTATGATAGAGAATATCCAGAACCAATCAACAACTCATATCCAAGTTCGCCATCGAAAATCGAGTGAAAAATCCCAACTCGGATCGCTAAACTATCTCGAAATTCTGTGCTCGAATCTCGATCAATCACTATGCGAATAGAATAATATACGTACATCCTACGTAATTATCTTCGTGGATTATTAACCAAATCAATTTCCTTTCTATTCACAATTGCCTCAATTCCATTGAATTATCACTTCAATTCTTATCTCAGTTGTGTATTAAATCCATAATAGTTTGAACTCCGACCAGTTTATATTTAGAAAATAGCTTGAAAATTGAAAATAGGTAGGTAGTTGAAAAATAATTATTAGTTTACAAAATAGCTATAAAATAGTTAACTAATTGTAAAATAGTCAGAAAATAGTTGAATAGTTTCAGGAATTTTAAATAATTGCAAAATAGTCGTAAATAGAAATTAGTTTGTGAAATTGTTGAAAAATAGTAATTGGTTTAGAAAACAGTTGAAAGATGGTTAAATAGCTCCAAAAAATAATGGTAAAACAAATATAAAATAAGTTAGCTTAAAAAGAAAGGTTGTATATATTTAATAGCTTAGAAAAATAAGTTTATATTAAAACAATTTATATTGAAAATAGTCAAGAGTCAAACTGTTCACTTCCCCAACTAATTTCCATTTAATTGACCCAATTCTAACTTGAATAACTTCAATTTCTATTGAAATTTATTTGAACCCAATTCAAGTTGAATCAATCTTGATTCCTTTCCCAATTTAAATCAAATTCCATTTGATTTTAATCTTTCTCAACTTTAATTATTTCAAATTATTCCAATCACTCTGAATTATTATCATTTAAACCCATTTCAAATTCAAATCATCTCAATATAATCCAATTCAATTTCCCATTTAAATTCTTAAACTTATACATCTTCAATCACTAATCCAATTAATTCAAGCCAAATTAAATTTTGAACTAATTTAATTTCAATCTTAATTTAAACCACCTCGAATTATATAAATTTGAGTTAAATTCTCAAAGGTTGGTTTAACTTTTTAAATCAAATTAACTTTTATTCAAAGTTTTTATCAATTTAAATTTTTGGGTCCAATTCTCAAAATTCCATTTTAAGTTATCTTTACTTATGTATTTCAAGGTTCAAATAAGAGTTTAATACAATTTTTATTTTACAAAAAATAATAATTTATTATTCAATTTTATCTTCCAGTTTGAAGCCAGTTCTTAAACAAGTTTATTTTACGATTCAATTATTCAAATTTACAGTTTAAAGTGATTCCATATCCTTAATTTCAAATTAAATTTAGATTTCCCTTAAATCACAATAATGGATATATTACCACACTTTATTTAAACAAATCCAATTTATTTTAAAGCGTCCATCCATTTCCAATTTCATCTTGAAATTTCCAATTCACGTTGCCTTTTTTCCGCACTTATTTAACTTTCCCAAAGTTAAATTCCAATTTACTTAATCCAATCAATCTTACTCAATTTGAATTCCCACTTCAACTTCAAAGTTCTTTCCCTTTTTATAAGTTCAAAACTTATATCATTTTGGGTTTTTACACCACATTTCAGGGAAAAATCAAAACTCAACCTCTTAGAGTTTATTTCAAATTATCTTTGATATCATGTATATCCATACATATATACTTATTTATTTCTTGGCCCTCCCAGCCATGTTTTAAAATTTTAAACCACCTTTGGTTTTAAATTCAAATCAAATTTCCAAACAACCCATTGTTTGCAACAAGTCCCAGTTATACAAATAATACTTATTTATATTATTATTTTTCATTACTTTGAAACAAAATTTCTGAATTCTGGGACCCGATTTAGAATTTCATTTTCAATCCATTAAATTTAATTTGGTTGTATTTCTATTTCTACTTAATTTAATTCCAATTCAAGACTTCAGTTTGGTTGTATTTCTATTAACATTTAGTTTAATTCCAATAATTTAACAACCAATTACCCTAATATTTATTAGAAAGAAATATTGTTTTATATATAAAATATAATCTTATATAAAATCATTTAAAATCTTTATATAAGAAAATAACAAGTACGCTCTCATATATATACACACACAACTCATTCCAGAGTACTACGGACTCTATGAGCAATCCCCACCAGAGCCAAAGGTTCTCGCTTAACCTTTCTGCTCTGGTACCAAATGTAACGACCCGAAATTTTCACACTCGAAAATTCCAGGTAGTCATGAAAAGAAGAAAGAGATAGAAGAAGAAGAAGAAGAACAGAAACACCAAACATCTCACATTTGCAGCGGATAAAATATAATAATAAATAATAACAGTCTACAAGAGAATATTATATCTGTCGATTACATGCTAATACATCAGAGTTTCACATTTTATAAAGTCACTAAATATTTACAATTATCATTCCTCAAATTAATAATAATATAAATACAGCGGAAATACTCTATACGCTATTGTCATCCAGCTCGCCTCCTGAACTCCAGAACGCCCTAACCTGGAAATCTGTAATACTCGGTCTGACCAGAGCATTACACCAAAGTAACACCCGGGTCAGGCAGGAAACCAGCGTGAGTAAACCAAACTAACATGGAATACCAAAGCAATCAACTTAAATAGAACCCGGGTAACTTATATCAATTTAACCAATTCACAATTTACTATAGACAACACTTACTTCACATATAAATTTCTAAGTGCCAAACTTAGATAATCCAGTTCACTTAAAACATTTCATTCCTGTCTATCGATTCCACAAATCAATTTATAAAAATTCGAAGTGGTTTCGAGTATCTTCTAATACCGGACCCTGGTCTCTTCGAAACTCATGTTATCCTAACCCAAGTTATCCAGTTGAAATACACAGCATTTCGTATCAGAGTTATCAACTTCTTTAAATCATCCAATACCATTCAATCGTCCATAAGCAAAGCTTATTTGCTACCGACATTAATTAAATTAATTCTGATTGAATTTCAAATCTCAGTCACTTAGATTCCTTTATTAATTAATTCCAAATCAATTAATTAATCAACCCTTCCCTATCCATTCATCTTAATTAATCACCCTGGATTAATTATCTTTCAATTACATTCAAGTAATTATCTTTATTTAATTTTACGATATTAATTATTCTTAACCAAATCAATGAGTAATCCATAATTACTTCACAAATTAATTAACCATAATCAATTACACTAATTCTTAATTACTTACATTAATTAATTAATTTCTCATGGGTCACTTATGATTAATTCATCTTAATTAATCAATCTTTAATTACATCGTTGATTATATAAATTAATGATTTCCAATTATGTTTTGATTTGTTCTAATCTAAATTAGTTACTTTAATTCAATCCTAATATTAATCATTCTCGTTCAATCTCAATCTATAATTAACTATTCTTTGTTTACTTCATTAATAAATTAATTACTCCTTACTTAATTATCTTAATTTATCTCCTGATTAGATACACAAAGTAATTTCATTAAATAATTATTTATCAAACTACCCAATGATCATTCTAATTGTTTAAACCCAATTAATTAACCCAAATCATAAATTAATTTAATCAATTAATTATTCCTTAAATAATCCTATTTATTCAATGAATCACTAATTATTAAACCTTTATTGATTTTAATCTGAACCATTTTTATTATTTATGATTTAAGTTTAAAACCATTTAAAACCCAAACACTTCGAGTCAAACAACAATCAACTCGAGAATCAACCAAAAATCAAAATCAACAGATCATCAATTCACAGTGCACATCAAATAAATTCAACCACTCAACCAAATATTTAAATTTAACCACTTAGATTTAAATAAAACTCCAACAGAGTGAGATTTACTCACCTTTGCTTTTATTAGCATCAGTTTCCATTACGCCTTGCTTCTTTATAGTTTCAAACCTTAAATAAACATTTACAATTGATTAACATTTGAACCAATCGATCAACCTATTACCATCTATTAATATTTTACATAATCGAACAATCAGCTATCCCTTTTTACAATTTTATTTAACTAATAACTAAATTTAAACTAATAATTTCTCTTTATAAATCTTTTAGTACCCAAATAACTTAAATTAGTCAATTAGAAAAATTTATCACTAATCCCTTATAAAATTTTCTTCCAAAGTCTCATAAAAATTCTAATATATATGTGTATAATTAATTTTCCTTATTTCTTCAGAATATAAGTTATAACAAACAAATAATAAATTACCTTACTGCCTCCTACCGACGAATGAAACTCGATCTAAAACCCTAGCCTCAACCTTGACAACGTCAAACTGCCTTTCAACCCTCCACACCACCAATAACACAACTCAGAACAACATAACAGCTAACACTCTCCTCCACTACTTCAATCACTAACACACTATCAAACAAACACAGCTCTTCCTACCATCTTCAACATACTAGTAACAACGTCTTCCCCCGACAGCGACAAATCCACCCCGACATACTTTTACTGTCACCCAAACCTAAACAATCAACTACTCAACCGGATGACCAAACCCTAAATCGCCTCCACTCGCGACTTCCACTCGCGACTCCCCTTTAGATCCACTCGCGCTGAGCCTAGCCTCCCCCTCCTCTCGCGCGTGCCATCCAGGCATTGCCGCAGCTTCCTAACCACGACCAACTCACACGGTACCGACCTCCTTTAGCCCAGGTCACGCGTACGAAGAGAACGCGAGTCGAAGACAACCTGTCGCGCGCACAGATGAGATTCAAATTCCCCTTCTTCGACTTCCCTTTGAATGCAAGGGCTTCGACCATTTCAAAAAAAAAAAATTAATTTTTGTTTCGTGCATTTGATTATGTTTCTGTAGATTAGGGAGGGGATGAATAAATATCGGTTAGGGATAGCTTCCCATGCATGCTTGCTTATAATTAAATATTTGAAAATATCTCAATGCATAACGCGAAATCCCAAAACCCGAATCAAACATGCCGACAGACGTTCATAAGGTTTTACCCACGTTTTGAACACAATGGAACGTGTTTCGGAGGCTAATTTGAACGTATGTGCGAGTTACGGAATTAAACGATCGATATTAAATTAAATCGATTAAAATAAATCTAAGCGTTTCAAGCTGCCAGGGTCAGTCGACAACTCCGATTGCTACGAAAATTGAAATCTGATAATAACTAACTATTACGGATCCAATGGAACTAGTTTCGTTGAATTCCGAAACTGTGCCTCGGAAGGCTATTTTTAAATTCCAATTTAAATGATATATTACTAAAATTGAACAACTTACCTTTGAATTAAATTCCAACCATTTCTATTATCTTCAGTATCATCATTATAAATTTAATAAGCCTTCAAATTATTTAAACAGGCTTAGAAATTTCAGATTCAACAATTTATCCAATTTTCAATTATTAAATTCAATATTTAAACTATATAATTCAATAATTTAATTACCAAGTAAATATTGATATCTGGGATTCAAGTTGAAATTAACTTTTAAATATTTTAAAATCAATTAACTATTCCAATTTAAATTGTTAAAAATTCTGGGTCGTCACAGAATATTTTGGAGAAATTAGTTTCTTAAGTTAGTTTGTAAATCTTTAAAGTAAAGATTATTTAATTAATTATGGAAGTGATGATTTAAAGATTTAATTGATAATGGTTTTAGAAATTGAATATTTAAATAGTTATATCCTATCTATTAATTTTATTTAAAAGTTAGTTTGGACTTGAAATTTTATATCAGACATTTATATAATATTTTTTCATAACTAATATTTAAGCAAGTGTTTTAAAGTAGTTTTATTTTAAATATTTCCAATTATATTTTAGATAATTATTTTAAATTATTTTAAATATTTGAACTCGGCAAATTTTCAGTGGAAACGAGTAAATATTTGGAAATGTTTTCCGCGTAGGGAAAAAAAGAAATTTGAAATTTGTTTTCAAAGGATTGAAAGGTGGAAATTGATTTGAAATTTGTTTTCAAATGGTTAGAGCGCTAAAATTATATCTCGCGAAGATATATTGAAAATAATAATAATTGAGGGAAAAATTATTTAAATCCTAGCAATTATTGTGAATGTTGATTGATAGCTAAACAACCGACTATCAATATTGGCCTTTTTAATGTCATTCGAATTTCGATGCGACCGAGGGTCGGATTCCAAATGGTTATTCGAAACCCACATCCGAACCTTTGTGATTGTGATGGATCTTTTATTTAAAAGACCAAAGTGGAAATTTTTGTGATTTGTTTGAAACCTGAATGAACACTTATTTTTAAAAATATGCGCTCATTATTCGGATTAGTCGGGAGAGGACTTTGTGTCATAAAACCCATTCCGAATAATGATACGACGAAATGAGATTGCATTTGAAGATGGTGTTGATGACCGGATATTTTCGAAAACGAAAGGATTACCTGTCGAATGTCTCTGCACCGGGTTGCTCCGGTATAGAGATTTTATTGCACTTTGTGATGGCGATTCCGGACGTGATTAGTGAATATCCGAATTTGCAAGGGCTTCTTTGAAGTGCCTTCGGTCCCGTTCAATCCCGGAACGGACTTGTATGGATGTGTGTCTGAAGTTACACTTTGAGATGTAAAGTTGGTTTCTATCAAATACATTTCTATTGATGGCGGAGAATTTATTCTCTTAGCTTAACACCCTCCTATGAGACGTACGGGCTCAGAGGTTATGTAGTTGATGGTTATTAGTGATATACTCCCAATTTGGGAGTGTGGCATACGAAGTGCTACTGATCATTTGTTTATCAAAGCATGACTTTGTGAAAAGTGTAACTTTGTGGACGAGGCTTTGTCGAACCTCACACCCCGGAAATGGTCGAAACAAGAAGGATGCGGTAAGGTTATTTGGGGTAGCGCCCCTTGAGGGTATGTCATTTCCTTCTTGAAAAGGGTAGTATCATGGTATGGAGCCCGGATATTTTACCTATGTTAATGCTGCAAATTTATTATACTTTGTGGTTGTTTCTTTGTGGTTGAGGATCCTCGGATAAAGGTTGCAAACGACCGGGGAATGGCATACTCGTGTAGTAGTTACCTAGTTACAGAGGTAACCTAGCCTTGTGTTGGCAGAGAGCTGATTAAATTCTTGGGGATTCCCTCCAGAGGCGTACCCATGTGGTAATAGGAAGTTCCTTAGCCTGACCATTTGTTGGAAATCCAATTCCCAATACGAACCCAGTACAGTTTTAGTTGTAGAACCTGCCATTTAACATGGCAACTATAGTAGGCATAGTATAATGGTACTTATGCTGGCTAAGATTAATATTATACTTTCGAAATGTTTTCTACACTATGCACTAACTATAATATTAAAAAGGATTTTGTATATCAAGCATGTTTGACTATCATAAGAAGAAATCTCCCCCAAGTCTGGATTGCATTGTGTGTGCGCCGAGAGGCCTTATGGTAGTTTCATTTTCCAAAAAGCATATCGGATTTCTTTTCTTTTCTTTGTGGAAATAACTTTTTTAAGATGTCACACCAGTCCCACGATTGACCTGGAGTTTATTGTTCCCTTCTAAACTCTGGGTGCCCACAATTTTTCCACACGGGCAACCTAGAGTCAGGTTATCATTATTCTAGAGCGAAGTCGAAAAAGAGATGCTGTGGAGATCGGGAGCAAGCTAGATGGCGGAGCGTATCACTAGTATATGTTATATTCTTTTCCACTATTTGTTGTTGTAAACTCTGATAATGTAATGTGACGTAATGTAACAACTGATATAATTCTTCGGTTTAAAGATATTCATTTATCTATTATATTTCTTTCGCTGCGAAATGTGAGATTCTGTTATTGTTTTCTTTTCTTGTTCTTCTACCTCTTTCTTCTTTAAACTCGAAGACTCGTACATTTGTTCAACTTTGGGCTGAATTGTTGTGGGATTTTACCAGCTCAAAAGGGGTACGGATTTGCGGGTACAACCCAAATTCAAATTATTAAATTCAATAAATTCAATTGCCAAATTCAAGCTGAAATTTGAAATCCAAGTTAAACTATCTTGCAAATATTTAAAATTAATTACATATTCCAAATTTTAAATGCCTAAAAATTTCGGGTCATCACAATCGAGGTAAGAATTTCTCACTCATTTGGATTACCCTTTTTAAATTTAAATGTTTCAAATTTAAATTATGGACGCTTTATTGATTCATAAATTTATCATTTATATAAAGACCTGTGGTTTTAATATTATATTTAACTGAAATGTTATGAAATTTTAAATAATTAGATTTAGACATTAATATTTAATATTTGAAATACTTCTATATAAACATAGCAAATGGTAAATTTTCATTAGATGATATGGAGGTTTATTTTATTGGGTAATTTTATTTCAACTCAAATTAATTAAAAATTAATGATGATAAAATATTTTTCAAACTTGAATATTTTTTTATGCAATAAATTAGTAAATCATCTTCTGAGTGTGAAGTCATATTTCGTTTCTCAAAATTTGGACTGCTATTGCTCCATTTATCTTATTTTCGGCGTGTTAGCAGCATTTTCGGTATCATATCAACTTTTGATCGGATGATCGTACTACTAATATCTGTATATCTTTTTTATCATCCCGTCATGCTGATCTCTATGGTATATTCGATATTGTATTCTAAACCCGATACACAGCGGAATCCGTGGAAATAGTAATCATATCGGTATCTAAACTTTACCGTTTCGGTTTTCTGTGTCCATTCGTTTACCCAATGAGAGAAACCAATAGCCACATTCCTTTGATATTCTCTATACGTTACTCTTGACTTTTGGTTATCCATTATTTAATTATTTTTCGTTCAGTGCCTTGAATTTTTTTTCTTACGGTAGCTTATGCATGTTAAAAGCATGTCATCCACCTGAAGCTTGCAAATCTTCTTTCAAATTCCCACCTTCGTTCTCCTGTTCATAAATTCCCACCTAATGTCTTTATTTTTCTCATGCTCGCAACCCACTCCAAAACTCCGTGGCCTCCCCTTCATCTTTGCCTGCCTCATGCCTTCACAATACACACCTCGGCCATAGCCACCTCCTCTTGCCAGCATCTCCTAGACAGGCGTCCCACAACCAACGTCCGCCATCAACACACACAACATCCACCTCAACCACAAGCCTCCACCACGACAGCCTCCTTCTTGTGCTCGCCAATTCGCCAGCAACCCAGCTCGCATCTTGCTTCTGAGAAGTAAGTTATATATTTTACATATCGGCTATTCATTTGAATCCAGCTAACTTGATCTTTTTTTGCAACTAGCGGCACGTAACTTATATTATATTTTTATATATGTAATATATGTGATGGATACGTTTACACTCAATTTCCATTTGGCATATTCATACTCTTTCTCGTCTTCATGTCTATATATCCTTATTTGTGCATATCTAGTTTACTTTAGTTTGTTTGTAGTATTATATACATTTACAACGATATATATTTGTTTACAAGGTATTTTATATGTATGTATGTATGTATTATATTTTAAAGTTTGCCTATTGTTTCTATTCTTAGATTTAAGTTTAAAGACTATGTTTATATAAGTCGGAGTGTACACATATCTGGATTTTGTATTGACTATTATAATATATATAGAGATATATTGATCCATATATATATATATATATATATATATATATATATATATATGTTTTAATAATTATTGATAGTTTGGAATGCATATATAATACATTTTTTCTGTTGAAAGCTTGCACGTATATAAATGGTAAATAATAATATATTTAGTTGTACGTATAATACATATATATAGCTATTCTTTTAAGTTATACAGTATATATATATATATAAGTTTATGTATATACTGGATTGGTTTTGAATATACATATATCGTCTGCAGTTTATATGGATAGGGTTTGTTATTATGGATAAATGTATATTAACTATATGATGAAATTTGGATTTAATTTATTTTCAAACTTTTATTTTTAAGTTGACATATATGTATGTTGTATAGATATGTTTACATCTGTATTATACATGTAAGTATGACTATATTAATGTATATATATATATATATATATATAAACTGTTAGTTTAAAATGTTTGATTTTATATATATTACACATAAGTATACTTGAGTCTGATTTTAAATTATATTATATATGTGTTTAATTTAAACATTGATTTTGAAATATATATATATATATATATATGTATTTAACTTAATATACGTTTGAATTTAGAATAACATTATATATATAGTTATATATGGTTATATAAGTTTTGCTTATACCATTTATCTTCATCGATCCAGTTTTGATTTGATTTAGTCAATTCCCATTATCAGCTGTATTTGTCAAAATTCATGCCAATCTAGCTTTACATTAGAAGCCTTGCTTGCATTTCATAACTCAACTTCATTGTCTATCCTCTAGCCTCAAAAGGTGACTAATCACTCACGATTAACGTTCTTATATTTATTAAATTTGAATTCAATGGAAACGACAATTGAAATATGCTGCTGTTAGTTATTTACATTGCTATTATATGCTATTATCTGTATCTATTCACCTGTGACATCAGACACCATTATCTGTTATTTATATTGATGATATATGTCTATTATATTATTATCGTATCTGTTATCACTCTGCAAGTTCCCTATTAGTATAGAATTCCCTGTGGGTGGAAGGATACATACTCGAGCGATCTGTAGAATAGGAGAAAATCGTTATGGGTTAAAATGATAAACCCAAGCGATTTTCATTCAATTTAATTTGGGATTACGGTTTGAAATGATATATACTCGTATAAAATTTAAATTACGGATTGAAATGATAAATATCTGTATCACTTGACCATACGATAAAAAATTATATGCAGACACCGTTGGTATATATAAACATTGAAATGGTTTCTATGGTTTTTGGAAAGAAATATATATTATTTAATAAATATTGATTTTAAGATATTATATATAAATGTATTTTATAAAGTTTTAAATTCTTGTTTTTTAAAATGATATGGTTTGAAAATTGTAAATTATATGTTAGTCTGAAATTATAAATTTTAAGAATTTGCTTATAATTTTACTATTTCAAAATATATAAATGGATTTAATATATAAAAAATATAATATGTTTAAGTGTTTATTTAAAATTTTATTTTAGAATAGATTTCTATAATGATTTTTATAAGTTAAGGTTGGAAGGATAAATTTGAATTTATTTGAAATTGTGTCTAATTAAGGATTTTATTTAATTGATTTGGAACTTATTGAGTTTGACATTTTTTAAAGGATATGATTTTATAACTTGATTTTGGTTTAAAGTGATTAATAAATATTTCAAGTTAAAATAAATTGAAGGAAATATTTAGTTTATTTGTAATTTTGTGTTTTATTTAAATGATATTGGATTTATTAAGTGAATATTTCAAACTAAATAATAGAAAGTGAATTTGAGATATAAATGAGATTATAAAATTTAGTTTTGAAAATGTGGAATATTTAAAGCTTTGAAATATATTGAAATTGAAATGGTTTATTTTGTGGTTAAAAATCTGTATTTGAAATCGATATAATTATAAATGGTTTATTTAGAAATTGAATTGAAATCTATGAATTATGATTGAATTTAACTTGAATGTTTGAATTTGAGTTGATTTGAATCGATTTGTGAAATTTGAAGAAGCTATTTTATTATATTAAATATTTTTAAAATATATATATAATATTTGTATAATTTACTTTATAAACTATTTTAATATAAATCACTTTAATATAAACTATTTTAAAATACAAACCATTTTAACTTATAGCCATTTTTATATCAACTATTTTTTTATAAACTATTTTATTATTAATATCTAAACTGTTTAAAGGAAAGTGTTATGGTTTTTTTAAAGTGTTACAATTTCTAAAGTGCTATAATTTCTAAGTTTTATAATCTCTAAAGTGTATAACTTTGAAAGTGCTATGATTTTGGAAATGGATATATTGGAGTGAAAGTTTATATCGTATTGATATGCTTTTGAAATGGATATGATATTTTGTTTGTGAAGTATAATTATTTTAGAATGACCACGGTGTTATAATGACGTTTGGTTGTTAATAGCGTATATTTCTACATAATAAATAGTTCCACGGATCCTTAGAGGATGGATATCCAAAACATCCTCTAAGTTACTTGTATTTCAGTTGATATTTCACTTGAGTTGGATTTATTGATATAAGAATGTTAATCCTGACACAAGTGTTTTGTGTTTTGCATTACGCTCGGGTCAGAATGAGTGTCACAGCATTTGAGACTCACCTTTGGAGTTGGAGCTTCGATTGGAGATCCATGTATATATCCATCTTTTAGTCATTTAGTTGACTCCACTGATATATTCAGATTATATGTTGATTATTGTATTCGAGACTTCTGTTGTATCTTGTTTAATTTATATATATATATATAGTAGCTTCATGAACTACTATTCATTTGTTTCTGCTGCTTATTTCATATTACCCCATGTCTCTGATTCTGTGATTTATTTATTTACTGTATACGTTGAGTTTTTGCCAAATTTAAATTAACAATCTGGTATCTCGAGCAATTCAAGTCCGACATGTGTGGATGCGAATGGTTGAAAATACTGGGATGTTGTAATTTATCTATTGGATGACTATATATATAGTAGTTGTATATATATATATATATATGTATGTATATATATATATATTAGTGTTGAAGTGATATTCCCACATATTATAGCGAACGAGACCCTATGCGCCACGCATAATAGCGGATGACCTTATATATCGCTATACCCCCTCGAAGTGGGATTCGTATTTTTATTGTTGCCTAACATCTTTAGATGCGGGGATAACATGTTGGAGGGATCCAACTGGATTCCTAAAATATATTAGTATTTTTCATATATAAAATGCAGGATTATTGTGTGTTGTAAAGTTCTAAATGTTAAAATAGCTTGGAAATTGATTTTAGATATAGTAAACACTACAAACAATATTTCGAAATTTTTAAGGAATTAAAAAGAGATTTTTAATATAGAACTTTGTATATCGAAATTTGGATTATTCAAAAGAGATTGGTTTAAATAAGAAATGGTGAAATTTTGATCATATTAAATAATGTGGAAAAATATTTTAAATAGATAATTTAAAACAAATCATACAAATCAATTTTTAAAGACAGAATTTTAAAGCGATATTTGGAAAAATATAGAAAAATGTTGAAATCGATATTAAAAATAGATTGGCAAAAATAAATGGATTTTTAAAGAAATAGAATTTATAAAATGAAATTTTATAAATGAGATTATTTTTACATAACTCAAAGGAGTTATAAAAATTTATAAACAAAGTTCACAAATGAAGGAAAGTGATATCGGATGATAAATTTGGAATATAAATTTTTGGGATGAATTTATACTAGAATATGGAAATAGGGTGAGAAAAAAATAGTAGATACTATTTTTAAAATTGAAGATGGTTGAAGAGACCGGAATGGGAGAAATGTGATGAAAATCAAAAGGGGTTATAAATTGAAATTTGGCTATCTACGCTTAAAAATTTATTTTTATAAATAAGTTAAGTTTTAAATTTCGAAAAGGAAATTTTTATTTATTAAAATATGAAATTTTAAAGTTAGTTAATATTGAAATATTTCAAAAGTGAAATTTTAAGTACTTAATATTTATTTTAATAAAATCCTAAATTTTTAAACATGCTTTGAAGTGATGTTAAAAAAGTATTTCAATATTTAAAATAATTATTTGAATATGTCTTAAAAAAGAATTATTATTATTTCTTTAAAATGCTTATTTATATATGTGTGTGTGTACAGAGTTTTGAAACGTTTAAATTTATTTATAAACCTTCTCGGAAGTTTGGAAATGGGTTTATTCAGTATATGACATTATAAGAAAAATTCCTGAAAAATAATTGGAAAGGAAGTTAGAAACATTGCAAAGTAGCTAAATAAAAGTAAGCTTGGAAAAATAAAATAGAAGTCATAAAGAGATAGAAAGGGAAAATTGGAATTTTAAGTAAGTATAATTGACTTTGGAAAAATTAAAGGGAATTAATTAAGAGATTTTGGATTTTTAGAATTCGTTATAAACCATGGAGGAATTTACAAATGAAAGTTGCAAATATTTTTGAGAAAAAGAAATAGGAAATAAAAGGAGTATTTTCCAAATGTTGAATACAAAATGGAGAGGGGAAATGTTCTAAGTATTGTGGAGAGGCTGGAAACGACCCGTTAAAAATATATGTATTTGGAAATTGTTTTTAAATGTTGAAGAATGGAAGTAATATCTTATAAAGATAATTTGGAATAAATTTTGGAAAATTTATAACAAGGCCCGATGATTGTTTTTGGATGCGTATTGATAGTTAAATAACCGACTATCGAATTTTTGCTAATATCATTAATCGTTTCGAAAGACCAGGATCGGATTAAATTATCCAAAAACCACTTCGATCTGGTTTGAACGTAATAAATGAATATAGTGAAGATGATGAAGACGGTGATTCGGTTTGTTTAGACCCAAGACGACTTACATGGACGAATGCCATCAGAACATCGTCATTGGAGGACGATGAGCAGTCTAAGTGAATTTTTCTTGAAAGGCAAAGCTTAGCCTCGAACCTCATCAACCGGGAATGACTAAAACATGGGAGATGTAGCAAGGCTAAGTGGATCGCACCTAAGTAGGGTATGTTATCACCTTTCTAAATGTCCTCGGAAAACCTATTCGTTTTGGATATGATTGTGCATAGAAGGAACACTCGATGGTGTGGGTGGGAACACCCGAGGTGATAAAATATCCAGTCTATCCAGGTCAGGGTTAGGCCAGTCTTGTGTAGCAGGGGATTCCGGCATGTTCCTCGGTACAGTATTCTAGAGGTGTACTGTGGTGGGAGGCAGCCCAATGGCCCTGTCATTTGGTGGAATCCTTTCTCCAATAAGCGCCGTATGGTTTTAATTGTAGCCAACTATGTCGGAACGTGAGATGTAATCATTTTGGCTATTTTCTATTTACTTTCTATAGACAATATTATAATATCATATGATTTTGATAGAAATTGTTTTGGCTATCATAAGGTAAAAACCTATTGTGTTTATTTGTGATGTGGTCTTACGAGATACCTTTGTTTCAAAGAAATTTGAAAAGTTAATAATTCAAATAGAGTGTGTTTTCTCACGCTAGTTTTCTAGACTGACTCGGGTGTTATTTTGTTATAATGCTCGGGTGAGACCGAGTATTACAGATTTAGGTAAAGTGCTTTGGAGCTTAGGAGATGAGCTGGAGGAGTTCAGACGTATATCACGTGCTTGGTTATTTCCATTATGTGAGGATAGGTTATTATAATTGTCCATTTTATGTATCGAATTGTTGTACTCTGATAGTGGTATGTATATTAGCTGTATAGTTCTTGTATCTAAAATCTATTATTATATATTGTATTTTGTTCCGCTGCGATTGTGGGATTCTTTGTTGTTATGTTTCTTTTCTTTTACCTTTTTCTTCTTCAACCCTAATGAACTAGTATTTTCGGCAATCGACTGCTCGAAAATTTATACAGTAGACGTATTGATGTCGATTTTTGAGGGTCAAAAATCCCGGTCCGTTACACTTGGTATCAGAGCTGAATCTTATGCGAGAACCTTGGCTTTAGTGGGGATTATACATTCGAGAAAGAGTTAGTAGTGCTCAAGAATGAGTTTGAGTGTATTAATAGATATGAGCGTGTATTTGTTAGTGAATATAAATTATTTTATATTGTACTGACTTATCTATTGAGTGTTTATAAATTCTGGTCGGTACAGTCGGGACACCTATATCGATAGGGATTCTAAACTCTTAGACTAGGCAAACCGGCACAGTATTATTTTCAAAAGTGGGTAACTGAAATAATTTTACCTAAAACCATTTTTTGATGTAAAAGAAATAATTTTCTGAAATTATTATACACAGTTGGAGTGTTTGGATGATAATATTATAATCAAATGAGGGTACGAAATTGAAAATAGTTTATATAACCAAGTGAAAATTCGTATAAACGTAAATTATACAAATGGTTTATAATTAAAACTGGAATATAGAAATTTAGATCCCGGAAAGTTTGAAAAAAAAATATTTTCCAAATTGGTGTCGAAAATAATGATGAGAATATCATTCTGGAATCTTTTTTGAAAAAAATGGTTTTAAAAGGATTTTTGAAAGGGATATAGCACTGAACTCGCTTCAGTCATTGAAAAATAATTCTGATGATGAGGGCCGCATCATCAATATTAATTTTCAAGTTTCTAAGTTATGGGTTGCTACTGAAATAATTGATTTCAATATTTTGTTGGAAAAACAAATGTTGTTTAGAAATTCCAAGGGAATTCGCTTTGGGATAAAAGCCAGGGTTGGTTTAAATTTAAAAAGTCTGGTTTAGGATATTTGTGATTTCAAAAATGATTTGAAATAAATACTTGGTGTTTAAATTTTGGAATCCTTATTTAAGTAAATTAGTAAAACATATGGTATGAGACATACGCATTTACTTTTTAAGTTAATTCCGGACTTGTTCGATCGAGGTCATACACGAGAGTGAAATTAACTACCTTATAGTAAATGGTTAAATGGGAACGTTTGGTATGGGACACACTTTTGTCACTGATTTGGTTACTATCTGGAAGTTGGTGACATTTTATATTGGACCTTCGGGTTGATTGCCAATACTGGACCTTCGGGTCATTTAGGCATTTTAGCCGTTTGACCTTCGGGATGTTTGACCTTCAGGTAATATTTGGCGCCTTCTTAATAAGCGTGTGCATCTTTTGTGATATTTCATGATTTTTTTGTGACTTCCAAATGTTTTCGCCATTTCGAGATTATTGGGCTTTTTGAGCCATTTGAAGATTTATTATATGGTGATTACATTTGGGAGTTTTGAACTTTTAACCATGTTCTACATATTTGGGATTTGTTGTTGCTACCCTTTGGCATTTATTTTAGATTTGTGATTTCCTATTTAGAAGTTATGGTGTTGTGGAAGCCATTCAAGTAACCCTCATATGATATTTTGGTAGTTGATATGTATGTTTAGTGTTGATTTTTCTCTTTTGAGAAAAAATATTATCATTTATCCCTATACTTCATCCATCATGTACTAATCATTTTATTTAAGTTAGACTGACCAACGTATTTTATATACTCGGGACAGACCGAGTTTTTGAGGTTAGTCATCTGCTGTAGATTTCTGCTATGATGCTTTCACTACAGATTTTCTTGCTTTCTTCTGATGCTAGTCATTACTGGTGTAGTCTTGTTTTATTTTGTGTACTTTGATATGTACTTATTATTTTTGACTCGATGTATATATAGTGGTCCATGTACCGCCACTGTTGTATAACTTTGTAGTGTACTATGATGTGTGTGTGTGTATATATGTATATATGTGTGTGACTGCAATTCTGTGATCTGTTGTATTTGTTGTTGTTATATTTGTTCTGATGGATCCATTAGCCACCGTAGTTTTGTGTTAAACATTTATGGAGTATGTCGATCCACTTGAGAAAGGTAAAAGAAAATTTTAGAGCGCCTAATCGACGTATTCAATAGTTGTTTAAGACAAATCTTATGGATGGTCGCTCCTAACCAGCCCTATTCTCCACATTAATAGATAGTATTACTCCGTAATGCTCTTTGTTAATGTGGGTCTTGGGGTGGGGGGTCATGGAATCTGTAAAAGTGACTAACAAGAAAGTTGCTGCAAATTATTTTCTCTCCACTTCAGAAAAAGCATCGCTCAAAATGCTTCTGTCTTGAGAAAGTTATGATCAAAACAAACAGAGGTGCTTTCTGAGATGAAAATCTGAGTTCAAAAATATTTTGAAAAGATTTGAATTTTTGGCATAGCAAATTAAGAATTTGAAGAACTGATCTAAAAGAAAGTTGAAGCCACTGGAAATATAAATGGTTTGAATAAAAGAATCACAAAATTTGGTTCTTTCTCGAAGGAGATATGATATATACAATATGGGTATTTTCGGTCAAAATTGGACCTTAGAAAGGACTAAGAAATATTCGGAATGGGACGAAGGCTTCAAAAAAAAAGTTTTTGCCATTGAAATTATACATGGTTTTAAAAAAATTATTTGATTTGGTGTAGTTTAGTGGAATATAGAAGCCATGGAAATAAGAGGAAGAAAGAGAGAAAATAGGGAAGGGGAATAAAAGGAAAAAGGAGAAAGAAGAGGGGAGGGAAGGTGGAGCTTTGGCCATAGGTTGGTGAATGGTGGTCGACAGGAGAGGGGAGAAGGTCGGAGTTGGTGGTAGAGGGCGGCGACAAGAGGAGAGAGGTATACAAGGGTTTCGAAGGAGGAAGGATGGAATTTAATTTGGGGATTTTGGAGTTTTGGATTTTGGAGTTTTCTGTTGATTTGGGGAAGAAGAACATGAGAACGCGGAAAGTTTTTTAAATGAGGAATTTCTGTACGTACTTGGGTTTAGTCAGATAGGAAATAGAATGTAATGGGTGGGTAAAGAAAGGGTCCAAAGTCTCTTAGGGTTCCTAGGGTCTCTTGGTTTAGTAATGAGCTCATTAGTCTAAAACAAACTCAATAAGACTTAACCAAAAAAAGAACACAAATATACACTGCAAATTTATGTCAATTTTCACAGTAATTTATATTTTTAGGGCAATAAGAAATTGATTTTGACAAAATGAATAATGAAGCGGAGATTACAATTCAGTCTAGTATCATATAAAAAGAATAAAATTTGAAAATTCAAATTCAAATTTTCCAACCAAAAGTTAAACTTTTACTAAGTTGACCAAAATTTGAAATTTCACAAATTTTATTCTATTAAATTTGGTCAAATAAAACACTCAACATTACAAATTCAAGTTTTTTTAAATTTTAAATTAACTTTTTATTTAAATTCAAAATACTACCATTTTAAAGTTTTTAAAAGTTGCGGATCTTTACACTTTATCTTAATTAAAAAATGTAATATCGATTAATGCAATATCAATTTGTTTCCCCTTATCATATTTAAAAAGTTAAATGCCAATCAATTCAATATATATATTTCAAATTAAATGGTGGTCATAAATTTCTAATTTGTTATTACTAACATATTTGTAACTTCTATTGTCATTATTAAACAGTTGTAACGTCCATTGCATTAACAAAAGACATTCATCACTTACCAATTAATTATTTTACCTCATTCTGTTATTTGAAACCAACTTGGTATGTTACCATTTAAATCAGGCATTTTATTTTCCTTAAATAAATATGCATTTTACCATCGCTTACAGTTTCCTTTATTATCCAATTCATGCCATCCAATTCTCATCCAATCACATTCAAACCTATGTTATCATCTTTATTATTTAATCAACCATACCCTATGAATTATATTAACATAAGTTTACATTTCATTACATTCATTATTTTACCGTCAAATTTCTTTTACCGTATTAATTCCAATAATTAATTATATAAATTTCCGTTGATTTTCAAATTAATTCCAAACACATTAAATAGTGAGATGATAAATGAACAATTGTTACTTTTGAGTGATCTTATCACATTTATAAATTTATTGTTTACAAACAAAGATTATAAATACTTACCACATCACTGATTTCATATTCTATATTACCCAATTTCAATCAATTTCTATAATATCACCATTACATACATCATTAAATTTATTTCATTATTTACAATTATAACCAAATTTTCCTAAAAAAATTTCGATTGATTGAAGTTACATTAAGTAGTTAACAATAGCATTTAAATCATATTCTAATTATTTCTGCAATAATAAATCATAAATTTTAATTTTTTACAGTATTAATTTCAAAATATTATTTAATATAATAGTTTTAATTATCAAAATTTATGGGTCATTACAACAGGTAGAGTTCAATTTGGCGGATCGAGTATGCGAGACTTGATTTGTAGATTGACCCATTGAGTTAGTAAGTATCCTTAGGTATATGACCTTAGGATTGCACAAACACTGTATATGCACTCTATATAACTTAGAGTAGAATTAGATTTAGTTGCACTTAATCATATTATTGGTCTTGTTCTCATTCACCAGACATTTGTCTATCCCATTTCATTTTCCCTTTTTTCGACCTCACCTGGATAGGGCAGCAGGTTATTGGCCCATTCTTGAATACAAACAGTCATGCTGCAACAGCCCGAAAATCCATACCCCTAGAGTCGACATTATTCTCCCTCAATCAACTCAAGATGTACGGAAATACGAACATAAAGCCCTAACTCGAGCTCCCCCTTACTTGCGCACCCCTCACGAACCCCGTCACCATCGAGAAATCGCGGCCTCGTCGCCATCAAAATCAAGCACCATCGAACGATGTAAAGCCCCCATCTCTCCTCGCGAATGACGCGATTGCAACGAGGCCGAACCCTCCAACTGCTAGCCCCGCGCGTGCATGCTCCCCTCTCGCGGTCGTCGCCTCACCTCGTTCGCATCGCGAACGCAACCCTAGTGCCTCTGCTAGTCGCCTCGTGTTCGCCTCGACCATCCCTCTTCTGCCATTAATTTATTTGAATTCGATTGTTATATTATTATTTTTTGATTTGGGTCGAGTAAATTGGGAATTGGACGAAAGGGGGGCGCGGTTTTCTTATTAACGGCCATTTCCTGAGATTGCTTTTTTTTTACTTTTGTTCTGAGCTGATCACATCTTAAAGAAAGAAAGAATGGGGGGAGACAGGATTCGACATTGGCGTGCTCGAAAAGGCTTGCTACAGTGACCAAGAAACGAAAGCAAAAAGGTGATGAAAAAGAAGCAGCTTATGTGAATGGAATCTCAGCTGAAGTTGACTAGTCAAACAAAGGATATTATTATTTTAATTTTAATTCAAATCCAAATTGTCTCGAAACTGCAACTCAAAATCTTGACTTCCTATCGAAGCGTGCTGCTAGGCGTTTAATAATGTTAAACCCCTATTTCGAATACAGTGGAAAAGGTTTCAAGTCATAATTCGATCGTATGGAGAAGATAGCTTTTTGGACCTAGTTATTATATTGAATTTTCGATATAAATTCAACGCTTTTGCTTATCGTACGGCCAAACGATCACTCCAAACACTATGAAAATTGAAATCCGATAATAATTCAATATTATGGATCTAATGGAACTCGTTTCGTCAAATTTCGAGACTGTGCCTTGGAAGGCTATTTTTAAATTCAATTTAAACAATATATTTTTAAAACTTAATACACATTCCCAAATTCAATTTCAACACTTTTACTATCTTCAGTTCTATCAATAAAAATTCCTTAAGCCTTCAAATTATTTTTAACAAGCTTAAAACTGAAGATTCAATATTTCATCCAACTTCCAATTATTAAATTCAATAATTTAATTATCAAATAAATAGTGATATTTGGAATTCAAGTTAAAATTAATCTTTCAAGTATCTAAAATCAATTAGATATTCCAATTTCAAATGCTCAAAAATTCCGGTTTGTCACATTCCTTCCCCCTTAAAAGAATTTGTTCCCCAAAATTGCTAGTTAAGAAGAATGATCCAATACCCATTACTATTTTCCAAAACCAAACAGTTTTATCAACTTGCCATAACATACCTTTTATTAAAGACCCGCTATTACTTCAACCAACTTCCCAAAACCTTCTATAGTTTCCAACAACATTATTTACTCCACTTACTCAAATTTAAATTTAAATCCAAATTTAAATTATCAAAACTTTCTCAAAAAATTTCTAACTCTCTAAATTTCCGAAAAATTCGCCAACGTCTCCTTTGCGCGGCTAGCTCGGTACAACTACAAAATGCCTCTACGGGCCCACAGAATTCAAAAGAAAACAAAAGCCAAGTGGTTAGACTAGAAAATCATCAATTTCATATAGAAATTTAAATACATACCTTTGCCAAGCAAATTTCAGTTTATCCTCCGATGTGCACGTAAATGTGCATATTTTTACCACCATATTTAATCTATTTAAATTGAATAAATGATCATATTGGGTATTTTAACCTGTTTAAACCAAAATTCAAATTATTTTCAAATTTTCACATATTCATCTTCATACAGGGGTAAAATGGTCATTATTGTGCATTTGTTAAATTGTGAAAATTAACTTGGAATTTTCTATGTTGTTTTGTAGGAAATTTGGTGAATTTTACAAGTGGTTTTATGATGAAATATGCATGCACAAAGAAGATACAAAAGAATGAAGATGGAAATAATTAAAGTGAAGAACATGGAGGACCCCACCTACTCACTTATCTTGATTTTCAATTAGAAGCTAATGCACATGCTAAATGCCATTAAAGCTTCATGCACATTTGAGTGGGGATTATGACATGCTAATGGTTACTTGGTGCCACACTACCTCAAGGGTATTTTGGGCATTCCGAAAAAATATGAATTAGGGTTTCACACATGCGTCAATACCCATATGTTTCGTGTAATCTCTCCTCTTCCTCTTAGTTAGTCTCTCTTTAATTAGTTTTAGGCTCAAAATAAAACCAAGCTCTCTTCTTTATTTTCATGGCTACTTAGCCATTTCTCTTTATGTAATTTTTTTATGCAATTTCAATATATGTTCTTTTCCTTTTCATGTTTATTTACTTTCATGTTGTAGTGTAGATTTATTTTTCATGCAAGTAGAATAGTTTTTCTTTATCTTGCTTTCTTTTTCCTTTTCTTTTTCTCTCATGTTGCAAGCTACATTTATTGTTTAATGACAAATATGAGATGCTAAACCCCTTCAATTTAGAAGGTAATGAAGCTCTCTAATTATGTACCTTCAACTATTTGTAAATTCATGTTCTCTTTTTGTGCTTAATGATGATGATAGAAATGGTTTACTAGTTGTTTTTGCTTTGAATTTGATAGCCTATATTGTTGACACCAAATAGGTCTTGCTTAAACAAATCACTAACACTAATTGCCTCTTCATCAAAATATGATTATGGCAAAAGAAAGTGATTTGAAATTAAAATTTGATGGTCTATATTTCTAATAAATAGTTAATAGACCATACTTAAAATAGATTTCATTTTCATTTTCTTTGTCAAAGTTCATGAAAGTTAGTAATTGCTTTAAGGGACGTGTTATAGTTTGATGACTTATGTTGGCTAATCAATAGCACAAACTGTCATACTTATGATAAGCACATCAATTAATGCACTAATGACAATAAAAAAGAGATCATGATTTCATATGTGTTGAACTACATGATATAGAGAGTGGATTTATTTCCTAAATTGTCACTTAATTCTTATATTTGCTTCTCTTTTCTTTTAGTTAGTTAGTTAGTTCTCTAATTCTCTAGCTTAACTTTCACTTGAATTTGGTTTAATTTGATTGAATAGAATTTTTAAAATCATCAATTTTCTACGAATCGACCTGTATTCGCCACGTGCTACATTTATACACCGTGCGCTTGCGGTTATTTTAAATTGAAATTTTTCGACAGTATTCTAATTCCATAGAAATTCCATCACAAAAACAAGTTTTCGGCACTATTGCCGGAGAGTTGTTTTGATTTTAATTTTTTATTCTTCGGATTAGTGTTGTTTGATTTTTGTGTGTTTTTGCTTTGTGTGTGCACATTTTAAAAAAAAATTGTTGCGTGTTTACAACTTCATACTCACCTTCTCTGCACACTACAACTTCATACTCAATCACCTCTAACATTCCTTCCTGCAGTGTGCACATCTGTGCACTACAATCTCCTTCCCTGTCATAACTGTCACTGACCCAAAACCAAGTACAACTTTTGAAACAATTCACTGTCTCACTGTTTGCCTCTACCTTGCTTCTAACTACAGTCTGCACTTACATCCCCTACCCACTGCTTGCATCCCTGACCAGCCTTCTCTGGCCACAATCTCACTGCCATCCCTTTCTTACTGTTCTTCCTCCACCAAACTATCATCAGTGACCTTCAACAATAGCTACAAACTTCTACTGCCACTGCCTGAACAACCTTTCTAACCACTGCCCACACTTTTTTGCATTCCCTTACTCAACATCCCCATCTCAAGCAAACAACATCCAGTGCAAGCCAACAGCCAACAAACCACACAACCACTTGCCGAAGCCACTTCACACTCCATCAGTCCACCTCGCTTTAACCATATTAAATTCTCTGTACAAAAATCTCAGCAACCACCAATCCACTTCCTCCTTCAGCATTCCTGTTACTTCACCATTTACCACTCCCATCACTACTTCAACACAAATACCAAGCAACGACCCCCATATTTACCTACCTGCAACACATAGAATACAACCATCCCTCTGTCACACTGCCAAACACACGTTTCAGACCATCAAACTGGAGTACCATCCATCTTTCACAAACATCACTGCCAACTTCCCTACGCCGTCTTATTGCCTACATATCTCCACCATCCTCCCACTGCTACACAAATCAACTGTCACATACAGTATTCCCACTGTTCAAACTATTAGTGCAAGCCCACATATCCATACCACAGAGTGCCTTCATCTTCTAAACATCACAAACATCACCATCCCCTTCGTTATCGTCATCCAGAACCACCACCAAAACCATTCTCGTTCCACGCTCCTCCTCTACATCATCAACCTCAACAATTCAACTATAGATCCATAGCCAATCAAATACCCAATTATCAAATCGCCTCCAACCACCATCACGCAACCCTAACCTCCCAATCCAAAGCCGCAACCCAACATCAATCGCTCGACCATCTTCGAACCTTCAATCACCACGCCAATTGACTTCACCCACTTGTAATCGAGTCGCCGCAACCCATCCTCTATAATTCCAATTCAGATTCCGACCTACAAATCCAAGTCGAACTTCAGCAATCAATCGTTGACCTCCAAACCCGAGTTAACCAAATAACGAATATTTCTTCTTTACTAAACACGAGGCGAAGTCGAACTCGAACAACGAGCAGTTGATTTTTGTGGTTTTAAAAATTAGTTTGTTATGAGGATTCGTTCATTTTGAACAGAGATATGGTGAAAAAAATTTTATAGCTATAGCTTTTGTCTGTTTTGAATGGTTATTTGAGTTAATGGGCTGGGTTGGGCAGCAGAGTTGGGTTTAAAAAGTTGTTCTTGGTTTTGGTATTTTGGGTGTATTGTTTTAGGTGGCGTGCATATTTTAATTTTGAGTTAAGGGTTCTTATACCAAAAAAAGAAGGGAAAACCCTTTTAGTTTCAAAAGTGTCAAAAAAAAGTCATTTCGGTTTTGCAAAATAATCATTTTTATTTTATTTTGGTTTAACAACAAACAAATTTTTTTGATTTCCTATTTTTCTTAGTTTCATCCTTGATTTTTTTTTAAAAAAAACTATATATATATCTTGGTTTTTTTTATTTCGGGTTGCCAAAGCAGAATTTCAGAAGGAGCGGAAGTGCTTGCTAAAATAAATTGCTGGCTTGCTTAAAAAAAATTGATGCTTTCATCTCTACTTTTATAAGTATTGCATTGTTGATCGCTTGCATTTGAAAAGAAAAAAATTCAAAAACAAAAAGTCCATTCCTGGTTGCATTGTTAATGCACGTTTAATTTCTGTTTCGCATTTCATCTTAGAATTTTGATTGATAATAACAATAACACTAAATTGTCAATTGACAATTTGTCTTCTTTGAACAATTTAATTTCTTGGTGCTTAGGCTACGGCAGAGTAATAACCATTTATAAATATTACGGTGATTCGTAAATATTATAGTTGTTGTTCCTCTGAAGGTACTCAAACCTTCGGCTGCATTGCTACGGTGATTCATGGTGCACCGATAAATCCTGTCTGTTACCTGCCTCAGAACTATCTTGTTGATCTAAGACAGAGTGTGATAATACAATTTTGGGTTAACTTAGAATAAATCATTTGTAATTAACCCTTGCATTCATTTAGTTGCATTAGTTCATGCATATTTAAAAAATATCAAAAAAATTTCAAAAATCCAAAACTAAAAAAAAATTGTGAATATTTCTTAACTTAGTTTTTTTCCCTTTCCTTTGAAAATTTTCAAATCAAAATTCTAAAAACCAAACAAAGTTACTTAGTTTTTTTTAGAAAATCAAAAATCTAAAAAAAGAACAATCTTTTCAAAAAAAATTGAAAAACAAAACAAAAATCAATTTCCTTTTGAAAAAATAAATTTTATTTGTAAATATATTTTTTCCATAAAAAACCCCCAAAAACATTTTTGAAAATGTCCGAGTTTTCCCACTTATATAAATTTTATGATGGTTCTGCCAATCAATATAATTCATATAATTTCACTCCAAATTCGTATGGGTATTTTAACGACAACTATTGTTTCAATAATTCGAATTTCGAACAACAAATTTTTCAAAACGATGACCAACCTTCGACCCTTGAAAATAGCATTTCATCTTTACTTGAACTCTCTACACAACAAAATCAGCGTACAAATGATTTGTGTAATTCATATTTGTGTAGTAACTCGAGTCAAGGATTTCAAAACTTGAATTCAATTCAAAATTCAAACGATTTCGATTATAACCCATGCCAATTCAATTTTGAACTCCAAAATGAATTTAAAAATCAAAATGAAAATATGATCCACTTTTCAAATAATTTTGGCAATGAGAATAATCTTAACCACGATACGAGTGAAAATTTTCGTTCTCAACAAATCCAAATCGAAAATTCTAAAGTTAATAACTATAAATTGGATTTTTTTGAACAAATGGATGAAATCTACAATGATCACATGGATTTATTGTTCGAAACACATATGAAACAACATGATAAACAAAAGCGAATCCCAACGTGTGATGAGTCAAATGATAATCCATCTTTTACCCAAATCGACGATTTTCAAATAAAAACTTTTGAAATTGAAAATAACAATCTTAATGAAGTTGTTGAAAACACGGTAATTGAGTTGGATTTCAATTATTTTGAGGGTGTGGAACCAAATTTAAAATTCGATCTTCCTTTTCTCGATTTCAAAATTTTGAATGCAACAACTTCGGATTTTGAACTTGAGACATGTAATAAAGTTGTTGATAATCCAATAAAGGAAGAAGAATTTAATGAACACGAATTTTTTGGAATTTTTGAAATGAGTTGTTAAATTCTAAAGGGGAAGATTTACATCACCATTTTGATTTTAAAATCGATAATTTTAAAGAAGTTTTGAATGATAAACTTGAATTTCAATTTGGTGAAAATAAATGTGAATTTCAATCAATTGTTTTATCAACCCCAAAAATCATTGAAAACAAAACAACTCGTTCAATTTTTAATAAAAAAAATTCGTTTTTCCAAATCAACAATCAACTTCGAAATCTTCTACGATTTGGTTTTTCTTGCTTAAGCTGTGTCTCGCACATTTGACGATTCTCCTTCCACTTGGGTTGACTATGGGGACACAGTCAACAATCAAGTGTGTGGGGAGACTCATCTTCATTTTCGATTTTTCTTGATTTATGTTTACTTTTCTTTGAAAAAAATTCTCAAAAACAACAAAAAATAAAAATTTTAATTAAGCTTTTTTAATTTATTTTTAAAGAAACACTATAGGATAAATATATTGTATTGGCTTATTAAATTAAATTTTTCTTGAAAGTTTATTTATCTTAACAAAAATAAAAATGAAGTTTGATTACAAATAATAATGGTTTAACTAGTATAGAGGAAGATTCATACGTGTTAATTATGAAATACATCTTAATTGAAAATCTTTGTTTTAAAAAGTGGTTGATTTAAAGTAAAGATATAACATTTTTTTGTCTTCTATTTTAAATGGTGCTAAGATGATTTTGCAAAACTCTCTCTCTCTTAAAAAAATATAAAAAATAATAACATCCAAAGTATTCATCTCATTTAAAAGTCTGCACGGTTATGCATGAGTGAATTACTTGGAATCTTTGATTATGTGTTTTCATGCTCATTTAAAAGTCCTCACGATTATGCATGTATGGAACACGTGTAAAAAAAAGGAAAAAAAAGAACAAACTTAATAAAAACCACCTATGGTTGATATGTGTATGCACAAAAGTGTGTGCACTCGCCATGCTCTGTACTCCCCTCACATAAGCCCGAAAGGCAGTGCATGGGGGGTATATCTGGCCTCAGTTTACCTGAGTTAGGTGTGTAATTTTTCTTGCAAATAATGAGAGAGCAAGCAATTGAAATTCTAGAACTATTTTTACTTATTTGATTAGATTTGTTATTGAAAAGAAATTAAAATACCACTTTGATAAACTTTGATAATTAACTAAGGATCCATTTCATACTTACATTGTGTTATTAACCAAAACAACGAGTTAAACTATAGTCTATTTGTTATGATAATTTGATTTTTATTGGAAATTTTGACGAGTAAATGACATAAATTTTCAAGATAATAACCAAAACATATATTTAACTAATTCATGTCAATTTAAAAATAAATCCTTCATTTGTAAATATTTTCAAAAATTTGCATTCATCTCTTTGCAAATAAATCTTGCATTTTGTGAATATTTCCATCCCGCATTTGAATTTTGTGGGTAGCTGTAACATCCCGGAAATTTGAGGCAATATCAATTTAATAATCTACATTAAAAACTTAAATTAATTTGATAATAATATGAATTGATTTAATAATCTTCTTTTAAATAAATATTTAACTAATAATTTATCTTTTAAAAGCTAATTTAAATTGTTTCTATTTATAATGTATATATGTATATATTGGTATATATTATAAATAGATAAGTTTTGTCTTTAAAATTAATAGATAAAGCTATGTTTTCCAATTCTATTATTTTTGATAATTTGGAAATTTTGTATTGAATAAATAATAATATGATTTTAAAAATGCTCAAGATAAAAGTTATTTGTTTAAAGGTATTCTAGCCTAAGTCTAAATTTAAATAAAAGTTTGTTTTATTTTCTTCTTAAATATAGTTTGATTTAAAAAAGGGTAACTTATTAGATAAGAGACAATTTCTTTAAAAATTGAGATTTGTTAATAATGTAATATTTTTACAAATATATTTTAATATAGATAGGAACTATTATATATATACATATGTTTGGGAGAAACTATGGTTTGAAGTTAAAATCAAATCTTTATAAAATTTGTTTATAATAAAATTAATCTTATTTATATTTAACATAAGTAAATGACATAATAAAATATCTATGAACTTAAAACAGAAAACAAATAAATAAAATAAGTATTATAACAAAGACTTACATAAGTTTGAAATAATAAGAAGTAAATTCAGTATTGATAATTTAAGTTTAAAATAATAAGTGTAATAATAACAGGCACTTGTACTAGAAGTAAAACTTAATACATAAGTAAAATTTATAATTTATAACTAGAATAAACTAAGACAAAAGACAAAACAATAAAAGTATCCAGACAAAGTAATGATTTTGTTGCCTGTAAGTAAAAGATGCAAGAGAAAGGAATATAAATATGAATGTAGCCTGTAAAGAAAATTATACAAGGCAAGAATATAAACGAAGTAAAATAAAGCATGAAGTACTTAAGCATTTAAAGCTTGCATAAGAAAGTCAATTCAAATTGTTTTGGAGATCATCTCAGCCTCCAAATCTCTGATCAAAGGAAAATGAAAAAAAATAAGAGAGAACAAATGTACCAGGCTTTGTATATTGATTGTAAAACTTAGAAATGAAGGCAAGATTTAAAGTAAAAATAAAATAGGGCAAGTTAGATAAATGCAAGAACAAATGAACAAAGCAAAGTATAAACAGAGAAATACAAAATATCTAAGCATAAAAATGAGGATTAGTACAGACATAAATTACATTGGCAATAAATGCTTTCACCTTAGTAGCAAAATATTGTCATTTCGAATTGTATAAAATCATTTCAGCCTCCCTACTGCAAAGATTTTGCCTGATACAAACAAAACAAGTAGTGTACCTGCATGTGCTTAACCCAGTTATCACCTTCCCCTAGAAACTTCTATATATGCATACCTTCTTCTTTAGTTCGTTCAACATAACATATCCAACCTGAAACAATGGCAAACATTTTCATTTATACATACTCAAGTAATATCACAACTGAAGATAGGCAAGAAGTTTAGGAAGATCACAGCAAACAAACAGTTTCTAGTTTCAAATTGTTCTCTGTTATTGTCAGGTGAGTAACACTTCTAAATTTATTTAAGTTTTAAAATCTGTTGCATGATAATATTTGGATGCTTAAATATATTGTGTGAATATTTATATTATTCATTTTTTTCTCTGGGTGTTTGTGTGATGAAATTTTGTATATTTCAAACCTGCAAATGCAAACTGTCTTCATTGTAAACTTGGTCTGTTTTTTTAATTGCTGTGTGTAACTTATTTTTTTATTTAAGGGTTGAATCTGTGGATAAGTATATGTGTGTATATATATACATATGTTTGTGCGTATATAATCATCTGTATATATGGGTAAATTGGAAGTAGAATCTACAGGCTATTGTTTTAAATTTGCATCTGTTTCCAGTTTAAAACTCAAACTGTTGATTCAAAAAAAATCATTAACTCCTTTTCTGATTTATGGTTGAACTTCAAATTTAGACAAAAGATGTTGGTATCATCATAATCTATGTTTAAAAATTTATTTAAGATTGAAATAACTTAAGATGGTTTCTGGGAACCCAAATCATCTGAACGAACTCAAGATTTATTCATTTTCGAATCTTTTAATTTTAGAATTCAGTTATGCAAGCTGAATCAGTAAACAATAACATGATTTTTAAAACTAATTAGATTATTTTTAATGGTGTGGTATGAGAGCAGTTTAGGTTTGTTCAATTTTTGCATTTCGAGTCGCCGGGGTCGGTCTCGTTGATCAGAGGGGTCGGGGCTTGGGCTGGAGGTGGAGGAGCGAACAGGGAGTATGGGAAAAATGTTGAGATGGTCGACCAATGAACATGGAAGCGGCGGCGATGGTTTAAAATTTTTAAACCTAGTTTTGCTTTGGTTCGGTTTTGGGTCTCGTACGTCTTTAAATTGGTGACTGAGTTCGACGCACTTATGGGGACTTGAAGAGGGGACATGGTCGAGGTTGTAGCCGGAGGCGATGGCGTTCCGATGATCAGCATTGGGAGGACGACACGTTGACAGATTTGGGAAGAGTTGGGTTTTGCGTTTCCGAGTTTTGCTTTTACTGTTGGTTTTTTTATTTGAGCATGGTGATGGATTTTGGGTGGCCGTGGAGTTATCTGGTGGTAGTTGGCGACGTATTGGAGTTCATGTGGGTGGCCGGAGGTGGCTGGGGCCACGGTGCACGTGCACCGTGCCATTGAAGGCTGGGTATTTTGTTTCCTATGTGCAGGTTTTTGACTAGGGAAGTACTCAAGTAACTCGAGTACGTGACTCAAAGTAAGGTAGGGGGATGACCCGAAGTCAATGAAGGGTGGGTTCGAGTAGTGTTGTTTCAGGTTTTGTAAAAGCCTGGAAGCTGAGTTTGTTCTAAAATTTAATGAAACCTAAAATAAATAATAAATTTAAACATGTTAAAAACCAGTTTGAAGTTTGAATTCAAGTTTACTTTTGAATTCAAATTTAAATAAAAAAAAAGTTTTAAACAATTAAATAATGGGATTCCTGTCAGGTGTACAACTTGACAATTTTAGATTTTAAATTTAATTTAATTCTGAAACAAAAATTTAAACCGTGTTTTAAAATTAAAAGTTCAAAAGTATTGGTTCAAGTGAACTTTTGAATCTAAGTTTTTTTTAAAAAAAAGAAATGAATTTGAATTTTAAATCAATAATTTAAAACCAAGTTTTTCAAAAGCAAGTTAAAACCAAAGTTTTAAATTTAAGGTTAAACCAATGAGTTCAAGTTTTCTCGAATTCAAATCTGACATTTGAATAAGTTTTTAAATTTAAATATATAAAACCAGTTTAAATAAAATAGTTTTGAAAAGTAAATTTGTTTCAAATAGAATTTAAATTTGGTAAATGTTTAAACAATAATCTTTTTGAATCTTGAATTCAAAATGGGATTTGAATCTAAATTTAAAAAGTGTAATGTTCTAATACACATTTATATTAATTAAGTTATAAAATAAGAAATAAATTATCTTAAGAATAATTAAGGCATTAAATGATTTAATTAATAAGATAATAAAGGAATGGTGTATTTATTAAATTTATAAATTAATAATTTAGATTAATTTATAAATAAAGATAAATTAAGAAGTAAATTAGGAGATGATATTAGTTAATAAAGATAATTAACTAAAATTAGGAGCTAAACTGAGCACGATCATTGAGGCTGAACTTGTCACGGTTCAAACTGCAATGATAAATAACGCTGCTGATGATAGCCTTGTAACAACTGAGAGTATGCTGTCCCAGAAGTACATTGAAGCTCTTGCTAAAGAAAGTGATATGATTCGTCAAAAGTCCAGAATAAAATGGAGAGATGATGGAGATAGGAATAGTTCTTATTTCCATGCAAGTGTCAAAAATAAGCAGCGACGTGAGAACATTGCGTCTATCCATGATAGAAATGGTGACCTTCAAACTACTGATGATGAAGTTAAGGCTGCCTTCGTCCAATATTTCTCTTCTCTTTATGGCAATGATGCCAACTTCTCCCCCCGTATTGATAACATTCCCCATGACATTCTTCCTAGATTACCTGCTGCTGCTCATGATGCTTTATGCAATGAGGTTACTCAAGATGAAATAGAAAAGGCAATGTTCTCTCTCAATGTCAACTCGTGTGGTGGTCCCGATGGCTTAAATGCTAAATTCTACACTTGTTGTTGGTATATTGTCAAGACTGATGTGTGCAATGCTATCAAACAGTTCTTTATGAAAGCCAAAATCTACAGATCCTATAATTACACCAATATTGCTTTGATTCCGAAGATTAATAATGCTCATAATGTGAAAGACTTTCGCCCTATCTCTTGTTGCAACACCATATATAAATGCATCTCCAAAATCATTGCAACAAGACTCAGGGATGTGCTTCCTTCCATCATATCCAATAACCAAGCTGCCTACTTACCTGGTAGAAATATCCTTGATCACATCTTGCTTTCTCATGAACTTCTTAAAGGGTACAATAGAAGGCAATCTTCTCCTAATGCTATGATGAAGCTTGACATCATGAAGGCTTTTGATATGGTACAATGGGATAGTATAGTGAGAATTATGGGTTACATGAACTTCCCACCGCACTTTATAACGTGGATCTATGTATGTATCTCTACTTCAACCTATTCTGTCATTATTAATGATGAAAATGCTGGTTTTTTTGGTGGTAAGCAAGGCATAAGGCAAGGGGATCCAATCTCTGCGTACGTTTTTATTATGGTTACGGAATTACTGACAGGAATGATCAATAAACTTATAACACAAGGTGGCTTTAAACTTCATCATGCTTGTAAAGACCCCCAAATCTCCTCTCTCATGTTCGCTGATGATTTAGTCATATTTTGTTCTCCAGACATAAACATAGTTAAGAATATTATGCAAACCCTTGAACAGTTTTACGTCATGACTGGTTTAAAGGTTAATTTTCTCAAATCTGATATTAAAGTTGTTGGAGTTAGTTTACAACTCATGGCTGATATTTCTCATATCACTGGTCTCTCCCCCAACCTCAATACTATATCCTACTTAGGGCTTCCCCTTGCTTCCTCTAGGATTACAACCATGCAATGCCTTCCTTTGTTTCAGAAAATTACTGCAAGATTAGACTGCTGGACTGCTAGGAAGCTTAGTCAAGCTGGAAGGCTCACTTTGATCAAGTCAGTGCTCTTTGCAATGCAAGTGTACTGGGCAAGGTCCTTTGTTCTTCCTTTTAAACTTGTTAAAATGATTCGCAGTGCATTTATGAACTTTCTTTGGATGGGAAAGACTTCAGGTAGATATCTAGCTCCAATTAAATTCTCCAGAGTGGAATGTCCAATGAATAAAGGTGGGCTTGGTTTATTCAATATTTCTCAATGGAACCAAGCTGCTTTTGCAAATCACATCGATACTTTCTTCAACTGTCCCATCAGTCTCTGGGCTAATTGGTCTCGTAGAAATATTATCAAAGGAAGAAGCCTTTGGAATATGCACAAGCCTCAGAATCTCAGCTGGACCTGGCAGTGTATCTTTAGACTCAAGGAGACTTTTCTTCCTATCATATGTATGAACACTAGCCCTAGTTATAACACTTCATTTTGGGATGATCCATGGATTGATAAGGGCCTGATCTTAGAAGGCAATTAACTCACAGTGAATTAATGCAATCTGGTATCCACCCCAAGGCTAAGGTCAAGGATGTACTACATGACAACATAAGCTTTAGATTATTTTCCTCTAATCCCAGAATTTAGCATTTCTGGAGCTTGATCAGACACTTTGTTCCACTCAATATGTCTTCTGTTGAACTTGTATGGGGAGAGAAAAAAGGTAAATTCAAAATTGGGGTAGCCTATGAGTTTTTGATGAAGAACAGCAATCTGCCAGAATGGAAGTGGTGGAAGCGCACATGGAATAAGGACTGTAGCATGCGTGAGAATTTATTGTTGTGGAAAGTTCTGCAACGTGCCATTCTCACTAAAGCCAAACTCGTTGCCATGGGTATGAATGTTAACATAGACTTTACTTACTGTCTTGATCAACCTGAAACTATTGAGCATCTGTTCTTTGAATGTCGTGTTATCAAAGTGATTTGGATTGCTGTGAAGAGCAAGTTATTGAGTAATAATGTTGCTAGCAGTAATATGGATGAGTGGAACCACATCTACGCTAACACTGGCTGCAATCTAGTTTTGAAGAGGGTATCTATTGCGGTGTTGAAGAGCTTCATCATGGTTGTATGGACTGAACGTAATGTTAAGATATTTGATCTTGTTAATTCGAAGACCAGTTCTATGCTTCAGCAGTGGATTATGCATCATATAAAATGTGACTTGGGTATGTTGCAGTTCTCTTCTGACCCAGGAATTCTTCAATCTTTTACTAGCTAATCTTCTAGGCTCTGTGTTGTATTTGTATTTTTTCTTTTTTGTGCTTGTTTCCTGTTGTGATTGTGGCACTTTGTTCTCCTTTGTTTTTCTTTTGTTTTTCTGGTTGTAAGTTGTTCTTTGGTGCCGCAATAAAGTGGTCGGGGACCATCTAACCCCGTCGGCCTTGCCAAAAAACTAAAGATTACTAATTAATGTTATTAATTTTGATAATTAATCAGATTAATTAGATAATCTATCGTAAATGGTTAAGTGTAATTACTTGATAAAAGTAATTAAGAGATTAATTACTTATTGTAATTAATTTTGATAAAATGATTAATTTAAGTTAATTAATTTGGTTTAATTAATTTAAGAAAATCATTTGATAATTGATAAGTATAATTACTTAGTGTATTCAATGGAGCATAATTACTTAAGGAAGTAATTAATGTTAATTACTGAATGTAATTAGTAAAAGATGATGTGTTAATGGAGTAATTTGGATAATGACTTTTGTAATTAATCAGAGGATTAATTAATGGAGATGATTAATTATGGGATAATTAATGTATTAATATAAGTAATTAATGATAATTAATTACTGGAATGTTATTAATCAAGGGTGATTAATAATTGAGTTAAATTAAAGATGAATCATTTAATGTAAATTAATTTAACCAAAGAAATTTAATTTAAATCTAAATTAAAGATCATTAATTAATAATTAATGATGTAATTAAGAATTGGTTAATTAAGGAATAATCAATAATGGGGTGATTAATTTATGTAATTAATTAAGAATAAATGTAATCAATTATAAATGAAGTAATTAAATGTTAATTGCTATAAATGATTAAGGATAATTAATCTGTGAAATTAAATAAAGACTAATTACCTGTTGTAATTAGAAATTATTAACCAAAGGTGTTTAATCAAGAATAATATCTATAGATTAATCAATTAATTCGATTTACAATTAATTAATGCTTTGTATAAGAAGGATTTATAAATGGAGTAATTAATTTAATTTACTTTAAATTAATTAGAGGTAGAAGTAGTTAATTTAATTCATTTTAAATTAATTACAAATGGTATGATTATAAATTATTGCTTATGGATGAATGATATTGATATTTCATTTGATGATGTTGAATTCAGATATGACATGAATAATATCTATGTGACATGGATGCTTGGTTTAAGTATGATAATTATCTGTTTGGATGATAATATTGATTATCTGATTATGATGATGATGTGATTATCTATTGTGATATTGTGAATTGTCCATCTGTATGTATATTGATTTTATTGAATTAAATTGTTAAGACTAAATAGACAACTTGGCCTTAAAAGACACGTTTTGGATTTCGATGAGACCGGGATTGGGTTTCCACATTTGGAACATTCGAAAACCACATCGATTCCAAATTAACGATAGGCCGTGAATCTGAAGTGAAGATGGAGATTCAGAATGCAAGGGTTATCGTCGTTAACTCTGAGGGTGATTCCAAAATGAGTGTAACGAGATAATGCCTTCGGTTTTGTTCGAACCCGGAACGAACTTGTATGGATTGAATGATTTCAGAACATCATCAGGCGGATGATGAGCATTCTAAGAAATGTATTCTCTAAAGGTAATCGTAGCCTCAAGCCTCACCAACCAGGAATGGCTAAAACAGGGGAGGTGCGGTAAGGTTAGGTGGGTCATGCCCAAGCAGGACAAGGATATTCCCCTGTCTAGATGTCCCTTTATTTTCGGCTGTGTGGGCGGTTGATTGCAACAACTGCCGGGGTTTATCTTGTTCGGAACTGTTCAGTAAGGAATGGTTTCGGCCTTGTGTTGTAGGGGTTCGGGAGTGATCCTCGGTACGTTGATCTACGCCACGTACTGTGACGGGCGGTACCCCAGTAGCCCTGCCATTGTATGGAATCCACAATCCAATAAGTGCCAACGGTTTTGATTGTATTACCAACTTTTGTGTCTAGTAGCTGGAATTTAATCATGTAACAATTTCGGCTATTTTCTATTTACTTGAAAACCCTAGACCTATTATAATATCACTGAATTTCCTATAAAATGTTTTGGTTAGCGTAAGGTAAAAACTTACCCATGTTTATTTGTGGGGAGTCTTACGTGATACCTTTTGTTTTCAAAATATTTTCAAAGTTAAGCAATCTTTAACCTGTTACTCATACAAGACCCATGTTTGACCCGGAGTTTATTTTTGTTTTTCATAAACTCTCGGGTACCCAAATTTTTACGGGTAGCCAAGGGATTCAGGTTAGATTTGACGAATTCTGGAGGAGCAATGGAGCAGGAGGCTTCAGCGTTGTAGATACATATAGTTCCGCTGTGTTGGTGTCTCTAAGTTGTTTTGTATATCGAGTTGTATCAACTAGACAGGTGTCTATAACTGTCTAGTATGTGATGTGTTGTCTGTATAACTCTGATTGATGTTGTATACTATGTAAATACTTATGTGATTATTATAATTTATTCATTCCGCTGTGAGATTTGGATGTTGTTGTTCTTTCTTCTCTATCTTTTCTATTTTTCTCATCCCTTTCTTTCTTCAAGACGAAACGGTTTTCTAGGCTCAGGAAGTCGGGTCGTCACAGTAGCATCCGCTGAAGACCCTCATGAGACAGCACTTGTCCTGCTGGGGACACCCAGAGGTTTAACGGCTTGTTCCATACGCTCAATGCAATCGTGCTCTCTACGAAAACGGATTTATCTTAGCTTTTCATTATTCGAGGACGAATAAAAAGATAAGTGTGGGGGTATTTGATGTGCACGTAAATATGCATATTTTTACCATCATATTTAATCTATTTAAATTGAATAAATGATCATATTGGGTATTTTAACCTATTTAAACCAAAATTCAAATTATTTTCAAATTGTCACATATTCATCTTCATATAGGGGTAAAATGGTCATTTTGTGCATTTGTTAAATTGTGAAAATTTACTTGGAATTTTCTATGTTGTTTTGTAGGAAATTTGGTGAATTTTACAAGTGGTTTTATGATGAAATATGCATGTACAAAGAAGATACAAAAGAATGAAGATGGAAATAATTCAATGTGAAGAACATGGAGGACTCCACCTACATACTTACCTTGATTTTCAATTAGAAGCTAATGCACATGCTAAAGGCCATTAAAGCTTCATGCACATTCAACTGGGGGATTATGACATGCTAATGATTACTTGGTAGCCACACTACCTCAAGGGCATTTTGGGCATTCCCAAAAAAATATGAATTAGGGTTTCACACATGCATAAATACCCATATGTTTCATGTAATCTCTCCTCTTCCTCTTAGCTAGTCTCTCTTTAATTAGTTTTAGGCTCAAAATAAAACCAAGCTCTCTTCTTTCTTTTCATGCCTACTTAGCCATTTCTCTTTATGTAATTTTTTTATGCAATTTCAATGTATGTTCTTTTACTTTTCAAGCTTATTTACTTTCATGTTGTAATGTAGATTTATTTTCATGCAAGTAGAATAGTTTTTCTTTATCTTGCTTTCTTTTTCCTTTTCTTTTTCTCTCATGTTGCAAGCTACATTTGTTGTTTAATGACAAATATGTGATGCTAAACCCCTTCAATTTAGGAGGTAATGAAGCTCTCGAATTATGTAGCTTCAACTATTTGTTAATTCATGTACTCTTTTTATGCTTAATGATGATGATAGAAATGGTTTACTAGTTGTTTTTGCTTTGAATTTGATAGCATATATTGTTGACACCAAATAGGCTATGCTTAAACAATCACTAACACTAATTGCCTCTTTATCAAAATATGATTATGGCAAAAGAAAGTGATTTGAAATTAAAATTTGATGGTCTATATTTCTAATCAATAATTAATAGACCATACGTAAAATAGATTTCATTTTCATTTTCTTTGTCAAAGTTCATGAAAGTTAGTAATTGATTTAAGGGACGTGTTATAGTTTGATGACTTATGTTGGCTAATCAATAGCACAAATATGTCAAACTTATGATAAGCACATCAATTAAAGCACTAATGACCATAAAAGAGAGATCATGATTTCATATGTGTTGAACTACATGATATAGAGAGTGGATTTATTTCCTAAATTGTCACTTAACTCTTATATTTGCTTCTCTTTTCTTTTAGTTAGTTAGTTAGTTCTCTAATTCTCTAGCTTAACTTCCACTCGAGTTTGGTTTAATTTGATTGAATAGAATTTTTAAAATCATCAATTCTCTACAGATCGACCCGTATTCGCCACGTGCTACATTCATACACCGTGCGCTTGGGGTTATTTTTAAATTGAAATTTTTCGACGGTATTCTAGTTCCATAGAAATTCCAACACAAAAACATCCTCTGAAATAAAAAATCTGAAATTCACTTTCCTAATCCTTTAGTTCCAACTAAACAATTAGTTACATTTTCCATTTTCGAAAAATCCTTATTTCAATTCCAATTTGAAATAATTTTGTTGCTAACAAAAATTTTCTAACTCCCAAAATTTTTGGAAAATTTTGGCAGAGTCTCCCTTGTACGGAGGAGCTTTTGCAATTTGACAAGGGATATAAATATATATATATACATCGACCCACACGGTCGGAAAAACAAAAACGGTTCATATTTCCAATTTTTGTTAAGTAGGCGTACCTTTATTTAGCATTTTTAAGCAAGCGGCTTATTATTTTGGCAATTAGCGTGTCCAAATTCAACCAAACGGCTTCTCCATACCTGTACTTACTCAATTCAAACATGTAAGTACTACATATATGAAATTTATTAAAATTTCACTTACTCTCAATAGCTAAACACATGCATTTCATAAGCAACACGCACCAAACACTTTCCATGAGCAATTTACATGATTTCAAAACTAATTCAATTGCTTTGAACCAATTCATGTGCCAATCCATTCAATTTTAATGGTTTACACTTCAATTTCTTACATTCAATTTATTTTTAATCCAAACAACTCACATTTATTTCAATTGATTTCAAAAAATCAATTTTATTTACCTCTACCAATTCATAGAATTTTTATTTACTTCCGTTTAAGTCGAACGACTAATTTATTCTATGCAATTTGACGATATTCACTTAATAAAGTATCCATTTTAGTTTTTAGCCACATCCAACTGATTCCAACTCATTTTATATTTAATTCCATCCCATTTCAAGTTTATTCACCAATCATACATTTTTAAAATCATTTCATTGAGCTTGAAAACATTCGATTCTTATATTAATAACCACTTTCCAAATTAATTTAACCTAAACTTTTATTTAATGAACTTTCATTCTTACTCGAAGTTGAGCTTCTAATTATTTTTAACTTAGGTTAATTTACTTCAATTTATTCCAACCTCAAAACTTAAGCTTGCTTCATTTGCAAATAAATTTTCTTTTTCACTTTAACTTGATTCTATTTCAATCAAATCTCATTTCAATCTACAAATTTATTGGATTAGTTCTTTTGTTTCGCTCATTACAAATTTTAATTTCCAAATTCAATTCATTCACGACTCATTTAATTCAATTAGTCATTCTCATAATCCATTTACATTTTAATTCCATTCTCAATTCATTAAAATAATGTCCAAGCATATATTTAACTCATTTACACTCGAATTGGATTTTATTTTCAACTCAAATCATTTCTATTATAATCTAATTCCATTTCATTTGACAACCGCAATTCATAATTAATCCACTTACAATATGCGATGAATATTATTTATACTCAAGTTCTATTTCTATCATTTAATTCACAAATCAATTTATTAACTCACAATTAAACTTTTATTTAACCAATTTAAACTTCCATTAACATACTCACTTAACCAATTTATTCAAATTAGTTCACTTCCCACTTTTAATTCAATATTTGAATTTTACCTTCCAAAAATCACTTCACCTAATTTCTTGAGTTCAACCTATTTTATAGTTCAAATTTCTGGATTTTTTTTAATTCATTTCCCAAAATCCTTTGCATTTCTAAAATCAACCTAATTTTGTAAACAATTTCAATTCAAAACAATTTGGTAGCAATTCCTCTCTTGGAAACTCGAAAATGAACATCGATGATGTTGTAGTCATCATCGAAATTATTTTCCAGCAACTGGAGTGAGCTCAATGCTATATCCCTTCCCAAAATTTATTTGAAACAAATTCCTTTCAGAAATACTTTCAAAATAATAATGCTATTATTTATCTTCAAAACACTTTGAAAAACACTTTCAAATCTCTGGGGTTTTAAATTTTCAAATTTTGACTTAAATCAAATTTTAACTATAATTCATTTGTGTAATTTATGCTCATACAAATTCCCATTGGTCATCCAAGTCATTCCAATCTTTATTTATTTAAAATATTATCATCCAAACATCCAAATTTAATAACAATTTAAGAAAATATTTCATTCACCCACCTTAAAAACAATACTGTGTCAATTTATAGTGTCAGATGTTTATAAACTCTTCTCGAATAGTGGCTTACTCTTTTATTTTAAAATTTAGAAATACTTTTAAATTCACATAATACTATTAAAATATCTTTTCATAAAAATACTTCTTATAACTCGATGTCTCAACAAGTCAATCCTTGTTCTCACGGAAATTCGGTCATACGTTGATCAGACGTCGGACTGAAAATCTATAAGTACTTAGCAGACCCATTTTCAACATCCAGTGAAAATATTTGAAAAATAATTTTATTGAAAATATCGAAAGCATTTCTTTTCTTTTTTGAAAACAGAGGAAATATCTTTGGTGAGAATGCTCTGGAAATCATCACCCCCATCCATGGTCGCAGTTACATCCTCGGTTACGTTGTCATCGCAGCAAAAGTCCATGTAACCGTAGGCACTCCGCGTCCCTAGATTATGCCATTGAACCCACAACTGATCGCAGTTACATTCCAGGGTTACGTTGCCATCGCAGCAAAATTCAATGTAACTATAGGCATCAACGCCCTCGATTTTCGCTGTCAAAAATGAAACTTCTCCACTCTCACATGGATCGCAGTCTACCGATGTAAATCAAATGCAGACTGTTGGATCTCTGCAGCAAACACGACTTTCGCTATGTTACCATAGGTCGCAGTCTACCGATATAAAATCAAACGTAGACTATTGGCTCTTAGCGGGACACACGACTGTTGGCTCTTAGCGGGACACTGATATAAACAGTATGCACTATGACCGACTTCAATTTAGAAAATAGCTTGAATTTTTTTTAAATAGATAAGTAGTTGAAAAATAATTATTATTTTGTAAAATAGCTGTAAAATAGTTAAATAATGATAAAATAGTTGGAAAATAGTCAAATAATTATAAAATAGATAGATAATTACAAAATAGTTTAAAATAGTAATTAGTTATAAAACAGTTGAAAAACAGCAATTAGTTTATAAAATAGTTACAAAATAGTTAAATAATTCCAAAAGTAGTTATAAAATAAGTATAAGATAGTTTTAGGTTTAATAAGAAAGGTTGTATATATAATAAATAACTTGGAAAAATAGATTTGTACTAAAACAATTTATTTTAAAAATAGTCTAGAGTCAAACTGTTCAATTCCCAACCTCCATATCCAAACAACTCAATTTAAATTTTCACTTCCATTTAAATTGACTCAATTCCAATTAATTCAAATCAAATCCAATTTGAACTAATTCAATTCAAATTTCAAATTTAAACCATCCCGAATTATGTAAATTCGAGTTAAATTTTAAATATTGATTTAATCCTTTAAATCAAATCAACTTATTTCTTTAAACCATTTAATTTTGAATCCAAATTCCATTTTTAACCTATTTCAAGGTTCAAATAATAAATCAAATCAACACTATATTAAAACAATTTATATTCACTAACAAATATGCGCTCATATCTATTAATATGCTCAAACTCATTCTAGAGTACTACGGACTCTATTTAATGAATAATCCCTACAAGGGCCAAGGTTCCCGCTTAACCTTTCAGCTCTGATACCAATTTTAACAGCCTGCAAATCCGTACCCTAAAGTCGACACTATTCTCTCAATCAACTCAAGATGTACGAAAATACGAACCCTAATCCCTAACTTGAGCTCCCCCGTACTTGCGCACCCCTCACGAACCCCGTCACTATCAAGAAATCACGGCCTCATCTCCATCACAATCAAGCACCATCGAACGATGTGAAGCCCTCCATCTCTCTTGGCGAACGACGCGATTGCAACGAGGCCGAACCCTCCAACTGATGGCCTCGTGTATGCATGCTCCCCTCTCGTGGTCGCCGCCTCACCTCTTTCGCATCGCGAACGCAACCCTAATGCCTCTACCAGTCGCCTCATGCTCGCCTCGATCATCCCTCTTCTGCCATTAATTTATTTGAATTCGATTATTATATTTATTTTTTTGATTTGGGTCGAGTAAATTGGGAATTGGACGAAAAGGGGGCGCAATTTTCTTATTAACAGCCATTTCCTAAGGATTTTTTTTTACTTTTGTTCTGAGCTGATCCATCTTAAAGAAAGAAAGAATGGAGGGAGACAGGATTCGGCGTTGGCATGTTCGAAAACGCTTGCTACAGTGACCACGAAATGAAAGCAAAAAGGTGATGAAAAAGAAGCGGCTGATATGAATGGAAATCTCAGCTGAAGTTGACTAGTCAAACAAAGGATATTATTATTTAAATTTAAATTCAAATCCAAATTGTCTCGAAACTGCAACTCAATATCTTGACTTCCTATCGAAGTGTGTCGCTAGGCATTTATAATGTTAAACCCCTATTTCGAACACAATGGAAAAGGTTTCAAGTCCTTAATTCGATCGTATGGAAAAGATAGCTTTTTGGACCCAGTTATTATATTGAATTTTCGATATAAATTCAGCACGTTTGCTAATCATACGGCCAAACGATCACTCCAAACACTACGAATAGTGAAATCCGATAATAATTCAATATTACGGATCTAATGGAACTGGTTTTGTCGAATTCCGAGACTGTGCCTCGGAAGGCTATTTTTAAATTCAACTTAAACGATATATTTTCAAAACTTAATACACATTCCCAAATTCAATTTCAACACTTTTACTATCTTCAGTTCTATCAATATGAATTTTTCAAGCCTTCAAATTATTTTTAACAAGCTTAAAACTAAAGATTCAATATTTCACCCAACTTTCAATTATTAAATTCAATAATTTAATTATCAAATAAATAGTGATGTTTGGAATTCAAGTCAAAATTAATCTTTCAAATATCTAAAATCAATTAGATATTCCAATTTCAAATGCTCAAAAATTCCGGGTCGTCACGCATGCTTAGCTTGGAGCTTAGCTTACTACTCTTATCCTTTATCACGTATTATTTACTAGTATAATATCTTTGTGCTTCAGTTTTTGATGGATATTTTTATGATATACTCTAATTTTGACTTATGTATTTTCTAAGACTAGATATGATACGAAATTTCTGAGACTGCTTGTATTTTTCTAAGATTTTATACATATCTATTATATTGCTTCCACTTTGATATGTTTGGATTAGATAGTTTATTCTTTATATTGTTATCATTGTCTTTGTGATGCTAGTTTATATTAAACCAGACGATCCACATTTCTTGATGTGGCGACTTTTGGGCATATCGAGAAGTGCGGGTTGTCATGTTTGTGCTCAAAGATAGTTAAGAAAATGTAAGTTTCCAAAAGCAAGCTACAATCTATATAGTTAAGGTACATCTGTTGTGTGGCTAATCTCAGACCAAACTTGTATGATTAGACTCTTTATGTCGTGGTTTTTCACAAACATGTAAGAACTTAGTAAAGGTTTTAAAACGTCACTAATGGTCAATTCTATCACTTTAGCTAGATTAGATGATTGTGAGTGTGAAAGTAGTATTTTAATGGAAGAAAATAATTTTTTAGTAAAACAAACTAAATTTTTTGAAAATACAACGGAAAAAAATATTTTACAAAAAGGTTTCCTAGTGAAAGAAAATGAGCAATTAAATGATAAATATATTGAACTCCTGAAAGGAATCAAAGAATTGCAAACTAAAAACATATTTTTGGAAAATTCTTTAGATAAATCTAATTCAAATTTTTTCCTCTTGAAAAAGAGAATGGTGGATTGAATATTAGAAATTTTTATTTAATTAAAGAATGCAAGCTTTTAAAGGAAAACGGTGTTATATTGCAAAAGGATATTTGTGAATCTAAAATGAATTTTGACCAAATGAGAAATTTACAAATTTCAATAAAACAAAAGATGATGTATCTTCCTTAGTAATAAATATTAAAGCTCACAATAATAATAATAATAATAGCGGTTTATGTTATAGGCATGATAGTACTAGATATGCTTTCATGTATACACATTTTAATACTAGTGTTAAATAAAAAGATAGTCCTAAGATCCCTTTATTTCATGAAAGTACTTAACCTAGAAAAGAAACCATCCTTTAAGAACAAATCAGATGAAATGTGATCTTAAAATATGGGTTCCTGCTAATTCAAGCAAAAATGATAAATAACTATATATTAGCGAATATTTTGGCCCGACTATAAAAATTGAAAATTATATTTTCAAAGGATCAACCATATTTACTTGGATATGGTTCATTAAGTTGTAAACCTTGGATTATTCACAATATATGAGATCATTGTACCAACAACAGATTAATATATTAGATATCCATTACTTTGATATATAGTCAATACTGCACGTTAAAACTACTTAATATTGAACATATCTATGATATTCCCTTTTTTTAATTTCTCGTATATATTGTTAATGACAAAGGGGAGAAACAATAAGGATATAGATAGGAGGAGTATGTAGTTATAATTTAAAGAGAAACGTTATAGTTAATTGGAGTTTTTAACGTATAATATGCCTATGATCTTATCACTTTCTGTTGATGACAAAGTGGGAGAAGAATATGTACTTTACATGTTTTCGTTGGTATAAACTCATAAGTTAAGGGAAATAAACTTATTATATATAGCATACATTTAGGAGGAACTATTATTTTATATATAAAGTTGTGTGGTTGTCATCATCATAAATGGGAAGAATGAAAGAACCATATCCACGGCGTTTTGATGATAACAATTAAAAAACAACGCAACCAATGAGTTCACTAAGTATATTACAGATTTAGTAAGCAAATAGTGGAAAGATAAGAATAAATGCATGTATCAGAACATAATTTTCTTCTGAAGAATACATGAGCTTCAATAAACTTACAATGGGGTTAACAAACTACTAGAACGCATAAAAGCCAAGAGATATACACTAAAGAGCTCAAATCAAAAGAATAAAGAAGTAAACAAAAATACGTCGAGTCAGCCAACCGAGTGCCTACTTAGTCGACTGACCAGTTGAATAAACTCTATTTTATTCATCTAAATGAGGATATAGTTTCTGCAATGTTTTTGGAACTAGGTCAGTCGACTGAATTTGGCTGACATTCAACTGAAACTATTTGCTAAACTCCAATTCAGTCCTTTTATTTTGGTTATGGTCTTGGGCTTGAATTTTATAAAGAGTTAGTTGATTGAACTACATCCCTGGACGATCGAATTTGTAACATCCCACATCCCTTAGTACATGATGTGCACGTAAATGTGCATATTTTTACCACCATATTCAATCCATTTAAATTAAACAAATGATCATATTATGTATTTTAACTTGCTTAAACAAAAAATTTAAATTTTTTCAAATCATCGCATATTCATCTTCATCCAAGGGTAAAATGGTCATTTTGTGCATACATTAATTTTCTAAAATTTAATTATAGATTTCTATGTTGTTTTGTGGGAATTAAATTCAAATCAAGTGGCTTCATGAAGATATGCATGCACAAAAGGAAACAAATCAAATGAAGATGAAAATAATTCAAACTCATGAACATATAGGACCCCTATATTCCCACTTACCTTGATTTTCAATTAGGAGCTAATGCATATATTAAAAGACCATTAAAGCTTCATGTACATTTAAGTGGGGATTAAGACATGGTAATGATTACTTGGTGGCTATACTACCTCAAGGACAATTTGGGCATTCCTCAAAAATATGAATTAGGGTTTCATACACGTATAAATACCCTTATGTTTGATGTAATCTCCTCTTCCTTAGTCCCTCTTAGTTTAGTTTAGGCTCAAAATAAAAAGACAACCTCTCTTTCTCTTTTCATGGCTACTTAGCCATTTTTATTTCATGTACTTTTTTTTATGCAATGTTAATTAGTTTTTTATTTACTTACATTCTCTCTTTCTTTCATGCTAAATGTGTAGATTTTATTTTATGCAATTAAATTAGTTCCCATTTCCATTAGCTTTCGTTTTCCTCTTCTTTTTGTTTTTGTTTATTTCATGTTGCTTTCTACTTGTACTGATATGATAACACCAATGAGATGCTAATCTATTCAATTTAGGGGAAATGAAGCTCTCTAGTATGTAAATGCAACATTTTGATGTTATGCTCTCTTTTTGTGCTTCATGAAAAAAATGATGTTTATGTAATTTTGTGTTTAGTATTGAGTTTGGTAGCTAATGTTGTTCAAAACAAATAGGCTATGTTTAATCGTATGAATCACAAATTGCATCTCCATCTATATATGATTATGGCAAAGAAGTGAATGGTTAAATCAAAACTTGATGGCCTATATTCCTAAACAATAGTTAACACGCGATGCTTAAAATAGATTTTCATTTTCAACTTTCTTGTCATTTTCATGAGAATTAAAAGTGGTTTAAAGGTTGTGTTATAGTTTAATGGCTTATGTTGAGCTAATTAATAGCACAAATGAGTCATACTTATGATAAACACATCATTTAAATTCACTAATGACAAAAAAAGAGTGATCATAATTTCATGGTTGTTGAATTATGTGATCTAGAGAGTGGATTTATCTCTAAATTGTTTTAACATTCTCATATTTTTATCAATTTTCTTTTGTTAGTTTTGTACATTTTTAGATAATCACATTTTCAAATTTGGTTAATTTGATTGAATAGAGATTTAAAATCTAACAATTCACTGCGGATCGACCTGTACTCGTCTCGTACTACGATAGTACGTCATGCTCTTGCGGTTATTTTTATTTAAAAATTTATTGGCGATTTTCCAACTCGATAGAAAATTCGTCCTTAAAGAGGTATTTTTCGCCGTAACTGGTGAATTTTATTTGATTTTATTTTCTATTCTTCGATTTTTTTCATTTGATTTTTATTTTGTGTTTGTTTTGTTTGTTAACTTGCATGTAAAAAAAAAATTGTGTTTATGTGATTTTTATCTTCAATATTGTTTGTGTGCTTGTTGTTGTTTATTTGCACTTGCATTTGCTTTTCTATTTTAAAAAAAAAAAAGTTATACACAATTGCATTTGAAAAAGAAAAAAAATTCCATTTCATTTTCAATTACATTTGCATTCGCATTACATTTTCTAGTTGATACAATTTTTTTTTTTTTTTTTTACATTATTTGTTTTACCATCCACTCTCTACTTGCCTTCCATACCTACTTGCCTTCCAATTCAACACCATCTACTTTCCTGTGCACATCTGCCATATCACAGTCAACCACAACAAAGCCACCACAATTTGCTCATCCTTCAACAACTTCGACCACTATTACCACTACAAAACTGAACAAACTTACTGCCCTTCTCTAAAACCCCCTCTGACTTCATTATTACTCCACTTCCTTCACTTCCGCTCACTGACATTCCCATGAAACATTCGCCTCCAATACAACAATCGTACCATTGATCAGCTATTCATACACTACACTACATACGATTCTGTTCAATTCTGTGCAATTCTGTTCACCAACAACAGTGTACTTCGATGCTAAAAAAACTGCAGTCTCCCCTCCTATGCCATTCACTTTACTACTACAACTGCTGCGACATTCACTAACCACTTCCCGTCAGTTCAACATCTAACCTTCTTGCTTCACCCCACAGTAGCTATTCAACTGATACCGCAACACACTTCTGCAAAACCCTACTACATACAACTGAACCACATTTCATCAACAATCATTGTCTACAAACTACTACAACCAAGCAGCAACTAAACTTCACCACTGTGCTTACTTTCAACATCACAGCACACCATTTCAAACTGTTGCATTCACTCCTCCATCCACCAATACTCTATTGCAACTACTACCAAACTGCTGTGCCATATCACTCTTGCTCCTCACATTACAAAATCCTCCCGACCACCTCACTGCCTTCAGAAAATTCAAACTGACAAGAAAACTGCACACCCTCCACAACATATCATAACACCCTTCAACATTCCAACCACAAACTTCACTGCCACCATCATTGAAATCCACCATCGTCTCCACTTGACCACACTTACTTGCTACCGCAACCATCCTCACCAAACAACGAACTGCCACAATGCAAACCTCCCACACTATAGGATTTTGTGCCAACAGACATACAACGCCATATAAATTCCCCCATCACTGACGAAATACCCCACTGCCTTACAATATAACCACTTGCACATATCTGCATCTATCTGCCCACTCCCCTATTACTCAAAACCACACATCCCCTTAACCAATACTTCATCATCTCCATTGCTATTCAAAACTGCACTTCAGTCATCACAATCTCCACTGTGCTACTTCAACTACATTTCAACTGCATGGTCAATCACCTTCCAACTTACCTTTCACTCGACCAACTTCAAACTACAGTGACCATAACCGAACAACCCAAACACCTTCAAACTGCTACTTCAATTCCACCTCGACTTCAACCTTAACCTAAATATCAAAACCCAGAAACAACCTGAACCAGCAATTGTGACCAATCCAATCTCATCCGACCGCAACCACAATCCCTATCCACAGCACGCAAATTACCAACCCAGAATCATCCTAAAAGCACCTTGCAATGAAATCACCAAATTCGATTCAGCCGAAATACAAATTCTCTGCCGATTCGAACTGCTTTTGTTATTCATTGATTTGAGAATTGGTTGTTTTGATTTGGGAATCGCGATTTTATTAATTCACTGATTTCGGAACTTGTTATTTTGAACAGAACAGAGAGCGTTTTTTTAAAGGCAAAAGTTTCGGCTTGGGGTCTTCGCATTGGATTATGGGCTTGTTTTTGTCCCTAGTGGGCATAAACCGCACCGCTGTACGGAAACCGTCCGTATCGGACCGTAAAAGCGGTGCGGAAAGCTTTACGGTGCGGAAAGCCGTACCGAATCTTCTAACCAAAGCAGATATCCCAAACCTGACCGACCCGCATCAATACAATTCGGTTGCTTTGGACGATTGAACCAACCATATTAAACCGAACCGAACCGAAAATTTAAATTAGTAATTTTATGATAAAAATATAAGCAACTCCTATCTTATTTTAGATTCTAACGATGTACATTCTATTTTTAGCTTATATTGTTGTTATATTAATAATAATCGCTGACATAAAGGAAGAAGTTATAGTTTGATATAATATTTTTCATCTCATTTTTTTGTGAATAAATGCTAATTATAATCTTATTCTAGTCATTTTCCTTAATGATTATGCATTGATTAATGTTGATGTTTGGTTAATCTACCAAAAAAAGTCTCACTTGTAGGTAAATGTCAAATTGAAATATTCATACAATTAAGAACTAATCTGTCATTTCAGTATAACATTGTGTGTTTTAACCTTTAAATGTAAAAGTTTCACACGGTTGCCTTTGTAAATTTACTATTGATGGAAGTAATTCTTTTATTTCATATTTAATATGGGTTCAAACCAGACCGGACCGAAACCGAACCGTATTACGTTCAAACCAGACCGAAACCGAACCGTTTAAAGGATTGGTATAATGGTTTGTATTTTTGATTAACCATTTGTTCCGGTGCGAAAGCGGTTTGGACTCTAAACCGCACCAAACCGACCCGCGCCCACCCTTAGTTTTAAAGTTTAGGTTAGTTTTTTTTTGTTGAGTTTTTCTTGTTGAATTGCATTATTTTATTTTTGGCCTTTAATTTTAATTTTCGTTCTTTTCTATAAAAAAAGAAGCATCTTTCATTTGTTGTAATTTGCTTTTTGTCCAAATGCTTTTTTTTTCAGGTTGCTGATTGCAGGGAACTCGAATAGAAGAACTGTGTGCTATAAACTGCTTGCTGGCATATAAAATTTTTGCTGCTTTTAAACCATATCTACTTTTTATCTGCCTTACATTTTTTTTTGCTTGCATGTAAAAAAAAACTCAAGACAAAAATAAAAACAAATTTAATTCGTAGTTGCATTGTTAATTCACATTTAATTTCAGCTTTGCATTTCATCATAGAATTTTAATTAATAACAGTTAGAAATCATTTACACTTAACTATATATTGATAATTTGTCCTTTTTCGACTATTTAATTTCTTGGTGCCTAGGCTACGGCAGAGCAATAATCAGTTATAAATATAACGGTGATTCGTAAATATTATACTGAATTGTTTCTCTGAAGGTACCTAAACCTTCGGCTGTATTACTATGGTGATTCATGATGCGTCGATAAATCATGTCTGTTACCTGACTGAGAACTATCTTATTGATCTAAGACAAAGCGTGATTATACAATTTTGGGTTAATTTAGGATAAATAATTCATAATTATAACCTTGCATTCATTAGTTACATTAGTTCATGCAAATATAAAAAAAAAATCAAAAATTTCAAAATCAAAAATTTCAAAAAAATTATAAATATTCCTTTTCAATTTTTAATTCCTTTGAATTTTTTTTAAATCAAAATCAAAAGTCCAAAAAAATATATATAATCTTTTAAGAAAAAAAATCAAACTTCAAAACTAAAAAAATTGTAAATATTTCTTAACTTAGTTTTTTTAAAATCATTTCTTTTGAACAAAAAATTCAATCAAAAATAAAAAAATGAGTTTGTTTTTTCTTATAAAAAATCAAAAAAATATATATAACCTTTTCAAAAAAGCCTAAAAAATTTTGAGCCTCCAAAAGCAAAAAAAAAAATCAATTTTCCATTTTGAAAAATAAATTCTATTTGTATTTATTTTTTCTTTATGCAAAAAACCCAAAAACATTTATGAAAATGTCTGAATTTCCATATTCACTTGAATTTTACAATACTTGTGAAAATCAATATAATTCATATGATTTAACTCCAAATTCATATGGATATTTTAACGACAACTGTTGTATAAACAATTCGAATTTTGAACAACAAGGTTTTCAAAGCGATGACCAACCCTCGACTCTTGAAAATAGAATTTCATCTTTACTCGAATTCTCTACACAACAAAATCAAAGTATAAATGATTTGTGTAATTCATATTTGTGCAATAACTCGAGTCAAGGATTTCAAAATTTGAATTCAATTTAAAATTCAAACGATTTCAATTTTAGCCCATGCCAATTCAACTTCGAACTCCAAAACGAATTTCAAAATAGAAATGTGAATCACTTTTCAAATAATTTTGGCAATGGGAATAATCTCGACTACGATGCGAGTGAAAATTTTCTTTTCAACACGTCCAAATTAAAGATTCTCAAGTCAATAATTATAAATTGGATTTTGTTGAGCAAATAAACGAAATTTACGACAATCACATGGATTTATTGTTCAAAACATATATGAAACATCATGAGAAACAAAACCAAATCCCAACATGTGATGAGTCAAATAATATCCATCTTTAACCCAATCGATGATTTTCAGGCAACAACTTTTGAAATTGGAAACGAAAATCTTATTGAAATTGTTGAAAACACGGTAAACGATTTGGATTTCAATTCTTTTGAGGGTGTAGAACCAAATTTAAAATTCAATCTTATTTTTCTCGATGTCAAAAATTCGAATACTATAATTTTGGATTTTGAACTTGAGATACGCATTGAAGTTGTTGATAATCCAACAAATGAAAATGAATTTTACAAACATGATCTCTTTGGACTTTTCAAAAACAAGTTGTTAAATTCTAATAGAGAAGATTATATCACTATTTTGATTTTGAAATCAACAATTTTAAGAAGTTTTCAATGATAAATTTGAAGTTCAATTTGGTGGGAATAAACTTGAATTTCAATCAATTGTTTTATCCGTTAAGAAATCAAATCTATGGTTTCGATGACAACTATACAAATGGAAATCATATATGCATATATATTTCTATATACAGGCACTTGCTAGAGCAACATCACTAAAAAGGCAAACAAGGCTCAAAGAACGTTACAAGAGACTAAAAGCCAATAGGATCAAAGAAGTAATAGAAAAGATGCACAAAACTGACATGCACAGATTTTAGACGTTTGGGTGCACAAGCCAGACGTTTGGAAGAATCCTCTGAATCAACAAACAGACGAAACCAAATGTGCACTAAGACGTTTGAAAATCTACTATATACAAAAAAATATAGTATCAAACGTCTGATACAAATACCGGATGTCTGATTTCGAACTCGGAATTTAAATCCAAACTTTAACTACCACATTCGAATAGACATCTCTGCTTCTCTTCGCTGCAACTCTTCGTCATCAACAAAAGCAACTATATAGCACTTGTTAATGGATGCAGCTACTCAAGGAACCTGTCTACAACTATATATATCATTAAGAATCAAGAAGAAAACTCACTTTACTTACTTACGCTCTCTACTTACATACTCTATTATATATTCTTGATCTTTAGCAATCTATACTTGTATTTCGCTCTTCCATATATTCAGTTCCTCACAAACAATACTCTCTAGATATATCGTGGAAGCATTTGTACTTATTAGTCAATATCCGTGTTATAGAACACATATTTGACAAGAACAATTTATTATAACCAAGCCTATTCCTCGGGGCGAAGCAAGAGTGTTTGATAGTCGAATTTCGAAGGAGAGCTTTGGAACTGGACGTAGGACGGAAGGTCCGAACCAGTATAAAATCCTGGTGTGCTTATTCTATATTTAGCTAGATTAGTATTTTTTTAGTTACATCATGTATTTTGTTACATATAATTGCATATGCACGACACGATCCACCCTGTAGACTTATAATTGGTATCAAAGCAAGGTTAGATCAAAATATAGTAAAACGTTTTTGAATCACTATAATATGGCAAGTATTTTTCAAGAAGGTCAATCCACAGCATGACCCCGACTTTTCAATGGTTCTAACTATGCATATTGTTCAATATGTATGATAATTTTTATGGAAGCTAGTTGATTAGAAATTTGGTCAGCCATTCAAAACAAATATGAAGCACCTGACACTGCAATGAAGACATGGAATGATGCACAAAAAAGGCAGCTTCTAATAATGCCAAAGCTATGAATGTTCTATTTTGTTCACTAGATAAGAATGAATTTTCACGTGTCATGTTATGTAACACTGCATATAATATTTGGCGTACCTTACAAGTTACACACGAAGGCACAAATAGAGTTAAACAAACTAAGATTTCAATTTTAAAAAATCAATTTTCATCGTTTAAAATGAAACGAAACGAATTTATAGTAGATATGTACTCTACATTCCAAACCGTTCAACATGATTTAATTGCACTTGGAGTCAAATTCACAAATTTTGATTTAGTATCTGGAATACTCAGTTCTTTTAACTCCAGAGTGGGAAAGAAAATTATTAGCTATCGAAGAAGCTAATGATCTCTCAACACTCTTAGTTGAAGAATTGATAGGAAATTTAATGTCCTATGAAGCTAGTTTGCAGGTATAAAAAGAGCAACTTCAGAAAAGTAGAACATAGCATTCCTAGCAACGAATCAAGACTCCGACTTAGATGAAGAAGAAATTGTATTAATTATCAAAAACTACAACAAATTCAAGAAGGTTAGGAAAATGACTAGAATTTAGAAAGGAGGAAAATCGAGCTCAACAAATCAAACAACAATCAAATGCTATGAATGTGACCAGTTTGGACATATGAAGAAAGGCTGTCCCAAGCTCAACAATGATAAAAAGAAGAAAAAATTTGATGGAGAGCAAGCTACTGTGTGCTTTATGGAACAAACTGATGAGGTATGTCCCGAACTTAGTTATGATGAATTATTAGAACTTAGCATGGAATTAGATGATAAATATAGACAAATTAAAAAATTGAATAAAGAACATATAGCCAAAATAAATAGATTAGAAATTGAAGTAGGAATGTTAAAAGATGAAAAAATTATTTAGAGGAGGAATTAGAATTATCTCAAGAAAAAATTAAAAATAGTTTAATTGAAAATGAAACTATAGTTATAGAATTTGATAAAACTGGCAAGAAAAGGCTGACTTGTTAAAAGAAAATATCAACTTGAAAAGTAATATTAAAACATTGAAAATTGAAAATAGAATTAAAAGAAAAATTAGATAAAATTACAAATAATGTTTCAAAATTTAATAAAGAAAGACAAGATTTAGAAAACCTTATCAAAACTTCAAAACCATCAGGTAGTAGAAATGGAATAGGATTTAAAAATATTCCTAAACAAAAAGGGAATACTATTAAGAAATATAGTTGTATTTATCAAAAGACTAAAAGATCACTTAAGTCTAAAACGAATACTAGAAATATGAAAATTTGGATTCCTAAGACAAATAATAATTTGATTAGACAAAAGCATATTAATAATTTTTTTGAAAATTTAGTCTATAATAAAAATTATGTTTATAAAGGTACCAAACCTTCTTGGGTGTGGCTGCTTGCTCCTCCGAACATCCAGGACCCTAGCAAAGTATATGGGTACCAATTAAATCATCTTTTATTTTGCAGGTAACCAAAATAAAAAATAGAGAGAAATGGATAATTGATACTGGATGCTCCAAGCATATGACCGGAAATTCAAAAATGCTATCAAATATAACATACATCGATGGTGGAATGGTATCTTTTGAAGATAACTCAAAAGGATACATCATAGGTATTGGAGAAGTCTCAACCCTGGTATTTCTAACTCTCCTATTATTACAAATGTTTTGTTTGTATAAAATCTAAAACACAACCTACTTAGTATTAGTCAATTATGCCATAAAGGTTTTCAAATCAATTTTGAAAAAGATAGATGTAATATTTTCGACAATAACAAACAACTTATATTTAAGGGTTTTAGAAATAAAAATATTATGTCTTAAACATGAATATAAATCAAAATTCAAATTTATGTTTAACTGCCAAAAATTACAATCCATGGTTGTGGCATAAACGATTTTGTCATATTAATTTAAATATATTAATAAATTAGCAAAATAAGAGTTAGTTAGAGGTTTACCTAAAATAAATTATAAAGTAGAAAATTTATGTGACGATTGTCAAATTAGAAAACTAAAGAAAAGCACTTTTAAATCTAAAAATAATATTTCTATAAAACAACCATTACAATTATTACATTTAGATTTATTTGGTCCAACTCAAGTACGATTTATAAATCACAACAAATATGTTTTTGTAATAGTTGATGATATTTCAAGATATACATGGCTTTATTTTTAAAATATAAAAGTGACACCTTTGGTATGTTTAATATTTTTGCTAAAAGACTTAAAATACAAATGGATTTGAAAATTAAAATATTGAAGTGATCAAGGTGGAGAATTCGAAAATAATCTTTTTACTAATTTTTGTAATAAAAAAGGTATAAGTCATAATTTTTCTTTTCCTCGCACACCTTAACAGAATGGTGTAGTAGAAAGAAAAAATCATACATTACAAGAATGTGCACGAATATTATTAAATAGTAGTGGTCTACCAAAACATTTTTGGGCAAAAGCTATTGCTATTGCTTGTTATATTTAGAATCGAGTAACCATACGACCTTTGACTAAACAAATTTGTTTTGAAATATTTTTTGTAAGAAAACCTAAAGTATCATACTTTAAAACTTTTGGATCAAAATATTTTATATTAAATATAAAAGAAAATTTAGGAAAATTTGATCCAAAAATTGATGAAGAAGGATATTATGATCGTAGCAAGGTATATAGAATTTTTAATAAACTAAATAACACAATTGAAGAAAGTTTACATGTTTCGTTTGATGAGAATCTTCTTAACCATCATACTAATGACGATGAAAAAATAATTCCAATTACAAATACAACAAATTCTTTTAATAATGAGACAAATGCACAAAATAATACTTTAGTATCATCTTCTAGAATTCTTAAAGGTCATCCAAAAGATAATATCATTGGAGATCTTAATTATAGAGTAACTAGAAACCAACTTAACCAAATAAGTCATATAGCGTTTGTGTCAAATTTTGAACCAAAAAATTATAAAGAAGCTTCAAACGATAACTTTTGGACAATAGCTATGCAAGAAGAATTAAATCAATTTGAGCGCAATAATGTTTGGGAATTAGTACAAAAACCAGAAAATCAATCGATTATAGGAATAAAATGGGTTTTTGAAAACAAAGCAGATGAAAACGGAGATATAGTTAGAAATAAAGCATGTCTAGTTGCTCAAGGTTACAATCAAGAAGAAGTTATCGACTACGACGAAATCTTTGCTCCAGTAGCAAGACTCGAGGCCATACGTACATTACTCACTTTTGCAAATCATCACAGTTTTAAACTATTTCAAATGGATGTCAAAAGTGCTTTTTTAAATGGTTTTGTTAAAGAAAACGCATATGTTAAACAATCTCCATTGTTTGTTCACGAAAAATATCCCGACCATGTATTTAAATTACAAAAGGCCTTATATGGTTTAAAATAAGCCCCCCGTGCCTGGTACAAATGTCTTAAAAATCATTTAATTACATCTGGTTTTCAAATAGGTAAAATCAATACAACTTTATTTATTATATGTCAGTTGTACAAATTTACGTAGACGATATTATTTTCGGATCAACTAATAAAAATCTTTGTAATCAATTTTCAAATATTATGAAAAATGAATTTGAAATGTCACACATGGGAGAATTAAATTTCTTTTTAGGTTTACAAATAAATACTTGAAAATGGAATTTTTATTTATCAAGAAAAATATTGTAACGATCTAATATGACTTTTGAAATGGATAAAACTTCAAGCAAACCGACACCGATGAGTACTAGTGTTTCATCTAGAAAAAGATGACAGCGAAAAAGATTTCGATGCAAAACTATATCATAGTATGATTGCCTCCTTATTTTATTTGACGGCTAGTCGACTTGACATTATGATGAGTGTATGTCTTTGTGCCCGATTTCAAGCAAAACCAAAAGAATCTCACCAAAGAGCTCTTAAACGTATCTTACTATATCTATCTAATGCTAGAGATTACGGTTTGATTTACTCTAAGGGATCATCATTTGAACTAGTTTCATATAGTGACGCGGATTTCGGTGGATGTAAAACAGATCGTAAGAGTACTAGGAGAATATGTCACTTTATTGGACAATCATTAGTTGCATGGTTCAGCAAAAAGCAAAATTATGTCTCCTTATCCTCTTGCGAAGCCGAATATATTTCAGCAGCTCTAGCATGTACCAAAACGATATACATGCAACAAAAACTTATGGATTTTGGCAAAGATTTCAATAAATCACCAATATATTGCGATAATGCGAATGCAATAAATCTATCAAAAAACCCTGCAAATCACTCGCGTACTAAACATATAGATATTCATCATCAGTTTTACATGACAATGTAGTAAAAGGACTTATTACATTAGAATACGTAAATACCGAGAATCAAATAGCAGATATTTTTACAAAACCACTAAATGAACAAACATTTATTAAATTGCAACGTCATATAGGAATATGCTCTCTTCGTGATATTCTAAACTAATACTACATTTTTTATTTTTGAGTAGGATTTTTTTTAATCCACAAATTCAAATTATTAACTCATTCACCTTAAATTTTTTACGTGGTTGTTTTATGAAATTACCTATAAATAATTTGTAAAATCATATATACATAATTTGTACAAAACGTAAATATATATATATATATATATATATATATATATATATTTCACATTTTTACAACAGAAAATATAAGCATGTCTTCTGATAACTCTCATCTCTCCTTCTTGACACCAACAACTTATAGCTCAGTGATACACCCCATCGCCTTCCAACTCCTACACCAAATCAGGAAACAACTATGGTGGTCCTCCTATCACATGGGATTCACTTCCAATAACAATAAGTCCAAATGATCTCTATTTGTTTCTCCTAACACCAATGAGAAAATTGATGAAATACATCACTATCAAAAGCAACTAATAGATCTACAACGAGAATTATATTTGAACAAAAAGCCACGGCGCGACGACTAATTTTTCTAGAGGTAGTAGCGAATTTTTTTTGTAATTCACGGAAGAATGATGTACATAAACCACTTCCAATTCCTTGCAGTTCTTTGGATCCCTCTACCTCGTATTGTACACCTTTGGATCCTTTACCAAGGCGATTCGCTGCTTCCTCGAGAACCCACGAACGTGGAAATATATGGTCTCCACTCAAGTCATGGAGGGATGAAAGTATGAAGATCGCAATGCTCCATCTCCATCTAAATAACTTTAATTATTCTCCTTGTATATTTATCTACGTATATTTGTAATTCTATTTTACAAATAATATTACTATGTTATATTAAAAATAAAAGGTCGAAAATGAGCAACACCCTGCAGACTTATAGCTATTTTTAGACAAATCGGTCATTTCAGATGTCTGAACATTGCCATCAGACATCTGACACTCTGGTATCACATAAATTTTAAACTATCTTGCATATATCAGACGTTTAAAAATTCCCTCTGCTTAATAAAAAAGGAAATTAGTCTATTTCAGATGTTTGAACTATGGAGCAGTCGTCTGAACAAAATCCATGCCCCCATATTTTAAAAACTCAGCTCATTTTCAAACGTCTGATATTTTGGCCAGATGTCTGAGAAAACTATCTGTCCTATACAAATTAAATTTTGATCTATTTCAGACGTTTGATAATACAAATAGAATTATGATAATTCTCTCTGACTATCACAATTTACAAATCGATCAAATCCAGACGTCTAACTCAACCAACCAAACATCTGATTCTAATTATTGTCTTCAAAATAGGTTAAATCAGACGTTTGATTTACCTTCCAAACGTCTAAAATTCAATCGACATACTTATACGCACCGATAATATCGATTTTTTTTACTTCTCTCACTTCATTTCAATTTATTTCTACTATAAAATCGATTTCTTACCTCTCAAAAAATTTCTCTTCCAAACTTCATCAAACTTGATGGCTCCTAAAATGAAAAATCCTAAGAACTCTAAGCGAAAACAAGACCAATCAACTTCCTCCAATCCCCAAGTTTGCTCAGATGATCAAATACAACGATGAATGAATCATGTAACGCATTCGCTCAAGAGATATGAGGACATTCGAAAGAAGAAACTCCATGCAAGTCCATTTTATAATTTACTCAAGTTTCCAATGTACGATTTAGACGAAATGTGTGAAAGCGCGGGCATAGAAACTTTGATATCTTTTAATCCCAATAACATCCAAATTGATCAGTTAGCCTTATTTCTCTTCTATGCTAATCTGGATAGCACAACAGTTTGGAACACTGAAAATGATTATAATTGGCTGCGGTCTAGCGTTTATGGCAATACAATTAGGCTCACTCGAGGAATCATAGGCAGAACTCTCGGATGTTCTAACACCGGTGAAGATTTATATAATATTCTTGATATGCGTTACAAACCGAAAGACAATATCACACATCAAATGTGGGAAGATGAAATGCCTAAGTTTGCATCTAAATACCTAAGACCTAAGGCAAGATACTAACTCGAATGATTATCAACTCAATCATTCCTCGACTTGGTAGTCATAAGCAGATAATGGAGTTAGAGCACAAGGCCCTGTATGCTATATACAGTGGAACAAGGGTAAATTGGGCTAAATTTATATTTGACGAGTTCAAACATTTTTGGACTCGCTCATGTCCATCGATTATCTACCCCACATACAACGTGAGACTTCTACGAGCTCACAACATCCCCTCCTATTTTTCCACTTTTGAAGAAATTTCTTCGAAATATGCTTCCAAAATTTTTTCTCACTAATGCACCTACCGGAAAATCCTTCGGAGTTTATATCATTTGAAGAGTAGACGCAACATCACCAAGCTAGACAAGCTGGACCTCTACCTCAAATACAACCTGAACCATCACAAGAAGTGGAGTAACATCGTGAAAATTCTCCTCCTCCTCCTACACCCTTTGATTATACATCCCAGGATGACATTTTGGAGATTCGCACTGAGACGTATCCAATGAAAGTATTCGTGACTTGACTCTTCAAAACCGGCTTATTTTATCTCGAAATCAAAAAGTATTGGCTAAGCGTATTGATAGTTTTGAAACATATTTTGCTACACGATTGGCCATAGTTGAAACGTCACTTTCAAATGTATTATTGGTTCTAAAAGAGGTTCTACAAAGGGTTCGTGGTCCTACACCACCTTCAGAAGATTAGCCAGCCCTAGTGCCTTCTCCTCCTTCGGAACATTCCAACCTTTTAACGGAGAACGAACCTCTAAAACAAGCTCCAACATCTCCTACAAAGCAACCTAGCTCTTCCAAAATTGAAGATAAAGGAGATGATCAAGAAAAAAGTTCCAGAAAGGATTCTTAAATTTTTACGACTTCATCTTATGTATAAAAATGATAAAAATCTATGAATGTAATCGATTAATGTAATTAATGAAATTTCTCTTTTTGGTGTGTTATTCTTGTGTATATTTTTATCTTACAACGATTAGTAAATATTTAATGGAATGTTAAAAAATCCTTTTTGATAATGCCAAAGGAAGAGAAATAATAAAGATCACAATAAATTATGGAAAGCACATATTCATGGGGAGATTTATAAAATAATATATAAGTACATTGTATAGTTTTCATCATCAAAAAGGAGGAGATTGTTAGAAAATCAAATCTACGGTTTCGATGACAACTATACAACGGAAATCAAATATGCATATATATATATATTTCTATATATAGGTACTTACTAGAGCAATATCACTAGAAAGACAAGGACAAGGCTCAAAGAATGTTACAAGAGACTACAAGTCGATAGGATCAAAGAACCAACAGAAAAGATGTACAAAACAGACATGCACAGATTTCAGACATCTGGGTGCACAAGCTAGACGTCTGGAAGAATCCTTTGGAACAACAAATAGACAAAACCATACATCTGGTAGTTGCACTAAGACGTCTGAAAATCTACTATATACAAAAAAATATAGTATCAGACGTATGATACAACCAGACGTCTGATTTCGAACTCGGAATTTAAATTCAAACTTCAACTACCACATTCAAATAGAAATCTCCACTTCTCTTCACTGTAAATCTTCATCATCAACAGAAGCAACTATAAAGCATTTGTTAATGAATGCAACTACTCAAGGAACCTCTCTACAACTATATATATCATCAAGAATCAAGAAGAAAACTCACTTTACTTACTTACGCTCTCTACTTACTTACGCTCTCTACTTACATACTATTATATATTCTTGATCTCTAGCAATCTATACTTGTATTTCACTCTTCCATATATTCAGTTCCTCATAGACAATATTCTCTAGATATACAGTGGAAGCACTTGTACTTATTAGTCAATATATGTGTTATAGAACACATATTGAACAAGAACAATTTATTGTAACCAAGCCTATTCCTTCGGGCGAAGCGACGGTGTTTGATAGTCGAATTCCGAAGGGGAGCTTCGGGACTGGACGTAGGACGGAAGGTCCAAACTAGTATAAAATCCTGGTGTGCTTATTCTATATTTACCTAGATTAGTATTTTTTTAGTTGCATCATATATTTTGTTACATATACTTACATATACACGACACATCCACCCTGAAGACTTATATTATCTACCCCTAAAATCAATGAAAATAAAACAACTCGTTCGATTTTCAATAAAATGACATTTATTTTTCCAAATCAACACTCAACTTTGAAATCTTTAATGATTTGGTTTTATGCGCTTAAGCCGTGTCTTGCATATTGATGAGACAAATGAATTGGTCTTTGGAAGACTGTTTCAATTACTTTTTGAAGATATAATTTCTGAGTAAATACCGTTCATTTTCATGTAAATATAGGTCATTTTTTGTATTTTCTCCTTCCACTTCGGTTGATAGTGGAGGCAATGTCAAAATCAAGTGTGGCGGGAGACTCATCGTCATTTACGATTTTTCAAGGTTTATTTTTGTAATCTATTTCCAAAACTAAAAAAAATATTCTAAAAAAAAATTAAGCATTTTGATTTATTTTTAAAGGAACACTATAGGATAAAATATAGTTTTGGCTTATTAAATTGAAATTTTTGAAAGTTTATTTGTCTTAACGGAAATAAAAATGAAGTTTGATTACAAATAACAATAGTTCAACTATTATATAGGAAGGTTTATCCGTGATAATTATGAATATATCCTAATTGAAAATCTTTGTTTTAAAATGTGGTTGATTTAAAGTAAAGGATATAACATTTTTTTGTCTTCTAAATTTAATGTTGCTAAGATGATAGCGTGAAACTCTCTCTTCAAAAAAAATACAAATAAAAGTTCTTGTATATATGTATATATTTTTCTTAATAAACACCTAGAATCATGTGTTCACATTCGTGTGTTCACTTGCAATGCTCTATACCCTTCTCATGAAAGCCCGAAAGGCAGTGCACGATCTATATATCTGGCCGCAATTTATTTAAGTTAGGTGTATGTATATAGAAATTCTTTTACCAATAACGCCAACAGTCGATAAGTGCTCATACTTGTGTGTTCACTCATCACGCTTTGTATTTTCCTCACATAAGTCCACAAGGCAGTGCATGGATAATATATCTGGCCTTAGTTTATCTAAGCTAGACATATTTTAATATTGTTAATATCAATAAAATTGCCAAATAAGAGAGAGTAAGCAAGTGGAATCCAAGCACTATTTTTACTTATTTGATTTGACTTATTATTGAAAAGAAATGAAAATACCGCTTTGACAAACTTTGATAATCAACTAAGGATTTATTTCATGGTTACACTTTGTTGAAACAACGAGTTAAACTATTGTCTATTTGTTATGATAACTTGATTTTTATTGGAAATTTTGATGAGTAAATGACTTAAATTTTCAAGATAATGACCAAAACCTATATCTAACTTATTTATGTCGATTTATAAGTAAATCCTTCATTTGTAAATATTTTCAAAAATCGTATTCATCTCTTTGTAAATAAATATTGCATTTCGTAAATATTTTTATCCTGCATTTAGATTTTGTGGGAAGTATCCGCTGATAACCCTCACGAGACAAGATTCGTCCTACTGGGGATACCCAGAGGTTTAATGGCTTGTTGCATATACTCAATGCAATCGTGCTCCCGACGAAAATGGATTTATCTTAGTTTTTCATTATTCGAAGACGAATAAAAAGATAAGTGTGGAGGTATTTGATGTGTACGTAAATATGCATATTTTTACCACCATATTTAATCTATTTAATTACATAAATGATCATATTGGATATTTTAACTTGTTTAAACTAAAAATTCCAATTATTTCAAATCGTCACATATTCATCTTCATCCAAGGGCCAAATGGTCATTTTTGTGCATATATTAATTTTCTAAAACTGAATTGAAAATTTCTATATTATTTTGTAGGAATTTAAAGGCTTCATGAAGATATGCATGCACAAAATGAAACAAAACAAATGAAGCTGAAAATAATTCAAACTCATGAACATGGAGGACCCCACCTACCCACTTACCTTGATTTTCAATTAGGAGCTAATGCACATGCTAAAAGTCCATTAAAGCTTCATTACATTTAAGCGGGAGATTAAGACATGCTAATGATTACTTGCAGGCCACACTACCTCAAGAACAATTTGGGCATTCTCCAAAAATATGAATTAAGGTTTCATACATGCATAAATACCCTTATGTTCCATGTAATTTCCCTTTCCTTTGTCTCTCTTAGTTTAGTTTAGGCTCAAAATAAAAAGACAATATCTCTTTCTCTTTTCATGGCTACTTAGCCATTTTCATTTCATGTATTTTTCGTTTTTTATGCAATGTTAATTAGTGTTTTATTTTACTTACATGCTCTCTTTCTTTCATGCTAATAGTGTAGATTTTATTTTATGCAGTTAAATTAGTTTTCCTTTCCATTAGTTTTTAATTTCCTCTTCTTTTTGTTTTTGTTTATTTCATGTTGCATTCTACTTGTGCTGATATGATAACACAAATGAGATGTTAATCCCTTTAATTTAGGGATAATGAAGCTCTCTAGTATATAGATGCAATATTCTGACGTTATGCTTTCTTTTTGTGCTTTATGGAAAAATGATGTTTATGTAATTTTGTGTTTAGTATTGAGTTTTCTAGCTTATGTTGTTCAAAACAAATAGGCCATGCTTAGTCATATGAATCACAAATTGACTCTTCGTCTATATATAATTATGGCAAAGAAGTGAATGTTTAAATCAAAATCTGATGGCGTATATTTCTAAACAATAGTTAATAGGCCATGCTTAAAGTAGATTTTCATTTTCAACTTTTTTTTTCATTTTCATGAGAATTAAAAGTGGTTTAAAGGTTGTGTTATAGTTTGATGGCTTATGTTGAGCTAATTAATCGCACTGATGAGCCATACTTATAACACATCAATAAAGTTCACTAATGACCAAAAAAGAGATATCATATTTTCATGTGTGTTGAACTATGTGATCTAGAGAGTGGATTTATCTCTAAATTGTCTCAACACTTTCATATTTTTATCAATTCTATTTTGTTACTTTTCTACATTTTTAGCTAATCACATTTTCGACTTTGGTTAATTTGATTGAATATAGATTTAAAATCTAACAATTCCCTGCGGATTGACCCGTACTCGTTTTATACTATGATAGTGCACGGTGCGTTTGTGGTTATTTTTATTTAAAAATTTATCGACGATTTGCTAACTCGATAGAAAATTCATCGTTAAACAGTATACGTAGAGGGACACACTTAAAGGCATGGAGCGTTATTGGTATAACTAAAACTAGCAGACATTAAGATTCACAAGACAAAATATATAAACAGCGAAAACAATTATAGTAATAAAAATTTATTTAGAACAAAACCTTAGAATTACTTTATAAATCAATAAGTCGCCAAATACCTAGATACATCAAATGTCAAAATAACCTTACATGTCTTACGAAATAAAATCCATAGTATCAATAATATCAGAGTACAATACATCCCTCACAAAATGCTAGCTCAACAAAAAAACTAAAAAATGAAACAGAAGAAAAGAAATACATGATAGAATCTCCTTTAAAGAAATATCCAAGCAACAACAGTTTACCATCCTTGCCCTTGATTGCCTATGGGAGAAAAGGAGAAAATGGAGGAGTGGGTCGTACTAAAAGTCTGGTGAATGATAATAATTACAAGTATCATTAAGCAAAATAAAACTAATAGAATTTACAACAGTTCTAGTATATAAAAGGAAACAAAGGAAATAGAGGAAATGAATAAGCTGGAAATAAACAGAATTAACTAGATAAACACATTTGATTAACTCTGATTGTTTGCACTTGTCTTTGATCGCTGCTTTAATTAGGCTGAATTCCTAATCCTACAATTAGGCTGAAATCCTAAATCTACCCTTTGATCGTCCTGCTAATCCATAGACCTGCTACGGACTAGACGCTATATAGCTCCCTACATAGAAGGCAATGATGTCTATAAAAGACACACATACTAACCGCTTGGAACTCATAGCGATTTATAAGCCATCACTGGAAGTTGCACACGTGACCACCATTAAGCTCACATTACCTATTGTTCCACCTATTGGGTCTTCATATTACCTCAAGCTCTAGTATAAGCATGTCACTCATCTCACTTCAAGATTATGTGAGACACCTCATCTCACTTCAGGGTTATGTGAGACACCTCATTTCACTTCTGGATTATATGAAACACCATGTCCATAGAAATAATATGGGAAATGCTATTGGTACTGGCGCGTCATCCAAACAATATCTAGCTATGCCCTTTGCCCAAATCCCTATGATTTGGACTTCTACTTATTGACCATTGACTACCGTTATTAACACAAGCGTGCCCTCATCTCACTTCAGGATTATGTGAAACAACTTGTCCATAGAAATAGGGGAATGATATTTAGTACATGTCCTACTTTAATTCTTTGCTTATTAACTTAGGTAAATTATTTAAATAAGCCTTTACTTTTGTTCTTACTATCCGTGCTTATTAATTTATCCTAAGTCTTAAAATAAGCCTCACTCTGTTCTATTTCTTATTGTAACCTACGTTAAAAAAGCCTCACTATGTTCTATTTTTTATTATAACCTACGTTACAATCATGCTTATAACTTAACCTAAGGTCTAAGTGTAAAAATAAGCTTCTTTCATCTTATACATCTTTTGATTATAATTCTAAGTTGTAACAAGGCCAATTATCTTTAATTAGTCCAATTCTAACATCAATATCATAAAAAGGCTCAATTTCAGTCATAGTTCCAATTTTATTATAGTCTTCACAATTTACACCATATCCTCCGTTATTTCAGTATTCTTATAATTTTAATCCATATTCGCATTTAATCTATTCTAATCCACACGCGAAGAAGAAGGAGAAATAAAAGAAAACTGAAAATTGAAGAAAATCCAAAGCATAGGAAAAAGATGTAAATAACGCAAAAATAATAGTAAATGAATTAAAATACTGTAAATAAAGTGCAAGTAAATGGAAAAGCTATAATTAACAGAAATAAACTAAATTTAACTGAAAATAATAGCTAAAAGAAATAGACTGAAAATAATTCTAAAAAACTGTAAATAAACTACTAAAAATGTTATTTCGAAAATCGTAGTAAAACTACAATTATTGGAAACCATATTATTTTAAATTACTTAAAGAAATCTAAAATAATTACACTCGCTCACCTGTGGTCCTAAGCTCTTCCTTCTTGGTCTTTCTGGATCCACTTGAGGGTATTAAAATATTTTTATTAAAAAATTCTCTCCTTGGAAAATTATTCCTTTTAGGGTCTTTCCTGAAATGGTGAACTCAAGTGGAGAGAATCTATAATGAAAAAAAGTGTTAGGCCTAGGGTTTTATTTATAGCGGTAGAAGTGGATCTCAAACCGTTGGATTTGGAGGTTGAATATAATGCAACCATGTCACAGGCTGAATAGAAGCCGTCGGATGGAAGCACAGAAGGACCAGATGGAGCCAAAGATCGAAAAAATCGTGTACAAAACTTGCTGGAACGAACAAAAAGTTCGTTTACTCACCACGTGGGGCGGGTCGACCGCTAGGTCGACCATCCCTACCCCTAGGTCGATTAGGCAATTGACCTAGGGTGTGGTTGTGTCGACCTCCTGGTCGACTTGACCCATGTAATATTTTTTTCATTGATTCTTGTTTCCTGCGTAACTTCTTCATATCGACTCGGATTCTGTCATCATATATATGGAAACTGACCAGAAAATTGCCTTGGATAAATGGTGTTACTCCCGCAGCTCAATTCTGATAATTTCACAAAGTTGATTTATTATTTCATTAATTAAGGAATTAATTATTATGGATTAAATTTTGGGTTGTTACATTCTCCCCTCCTTAAGAGATTTCATCCCCGAAATCTTTAAGGATAAAGGAATAAACTAATGTTTTCATCCAAGTTCTACAGCCAACTACTCAACCATCATCCATTCATCCATTCATCCACTGTCCTTAAGTTTTTCTAATGTAATTTACGATACTTATGCAATTATTATAGTGTTAGTGTCCGTAATTAATACAAAAGATTAGGCAATCCATTGATTCAGTTGACCTCCTTTTATGCAGTCATATCCTATGTATCCAAATGAATGCAAAAATTCCTAATGGTAACTGATAGTTCTATATGTGTGCTTCAATCATCATCCAAATGCAAAAACCATGTGATAAACATCCATTTATAGCAACCATGAAAATAAATAAAAATGCAAATGTGCACACGTCCATATGCATATGTTGTACTGTCCTAGTTAGGCTGATCCCCAAGAGATAATAATGCCCAGTGTAAGTATATGTGTCCATAGCATCCACTGGCAAACACTTGCATCCATCATTCATAACATGTTCTAATCACATATTTACATCGAATCATACCATCCAATGGTTAAATCTTCAGTTCTACCCTCCTAAAGGATGATAAAGGAAAGAACCTATTCAAAACTAAGGATGGAAATAGGAAATTCGATGTTTAATACCAAAGAGAGACGTGGATAAGAAGTACGTATTTTCTCCTAATCAATTTAATCTTCTCCAAAGTCTTTTAACCATGTCGGGACCAAGTAGCAATCTCTCTATAGACTCTAAGCAACACGAAGGCGACTTGCACGTCTTCCATAAAGAGCTTTGAAAGGTGTTGCTCTGATGCTAGCTTGAAAAGTACTATTATATGGGAATTCCACTAAAGGATGATGCTTCTCCCAAGTTTTTCTCAAAATCAAGAATACTCATTCTCAACCATGTGCATCTTACTATCTTACCAGTTTCACTTTACCTCTCTCCTTTAGTCCGCACACATGAATCAACATTCCTAGGTTCTTAGTAGTATCCTACACACTCTATGGGAACTTCTATCGTTACTTTTAGAAGTAACCACTGCTATAGTCTTGCACTTTTTCCGTTACACTAGGAAATGATTCCTATCTACTCCACATTTAAGAGCTTGGTTAGGTATTTATCACTTTATTTTAAAATAAACTAAGGTTTCTAAATTTTTAAAACATAAATTCCCAAAATCTGTGTCTTTAAAAGTGTTATCTTTGAGTTCCTGTTAAATTCAAAAATACTTGGTTACTTAACCTTATTCCCCAAACCTAGAGGCGTAAACTTCCAAAAGTTTAAGTCTAAAACTTATTCCTCCTTTTCTTTTAAAGACTTCTATAGGTTTCTTTAAAAATTTGGATTTTCAAATTTTACTTTTATTAAGTTTTTCATTTTCAAAAACTTATTTACTTTTTCACCAAACCATTATCCTTTAAAGCATCTTTAAAATGTTCTTATGTGTGTTTTTTTAAACATCTTCTTGTTACAACCAATAGTTTTATAACTTAATGTATTGGAACTAATTTCTTTTATGAGAAGCTATTAATGGTAAAACCTTCTATGAAGCGTTTAAAAGCGGATTTTATGTTTATGTGAAATTACAAGGAAATTATTTTATATTTTTTGAAATAGGCTATACAAAATATGGTGCTTCCCGTACCTTGTATATCACTTTCACGTTTTCCTTATAACTTGCGTAAAACATCTTCATTTATAATTTGGTTTCATAGAAAATTTTATCATTATTCATTTTGTTCCAATAGATTAAAGTATTTTTAATTTATATTCTCTTACCATAGTCAATTTCTGTGAAGTTTACTAATTTTCTAACATTTAACTTACACCTTTCTTTGCAAAAAAATCATTTTCAAAATTGTTTTTAATATATCCATAACTAGAAAACATTTCCTCATACTTATTTAAATATTTAGTGTACTTACAAACCACTTTATTTCAATACTTGAATTTTTTTTCCAAAACACATTTTTATGTGGGTCAAAACAGATGTTGCGTAAAACACTATTACTACAGCCCAAAAATACTAGCGTATGAATTCAATTAAAATAAATACTAACAAACCTCATATACTATGTAAAACCATTTCCTTTGGAAGTCGCCTACTGTAACAATATTGTTATAGTCCATCTCCCTTTACTTTTCATGGAAACATCTATTACAACAATAAGTGTTGTAGCCTATATTTTCGATACATAATAACCTCTAGGTTTTTATATTTAAAATATTTGTTTATCTACAAAGAAACTAGCGAGCTATATACGCTCTATAATTCTTAAAAAAGAATTTCACCTTTTCAACTAAATTTACATCATAGAAAACCCAATTTAAATTTCCTATCATATTTCCAAAATTTCAATATTTACTTTAAAAATATTAACAATTATTCTTTTCAATTCTAATAATTTAATTTTATTGGGTTATACATAAAGTGTATTTTCCTACTCACTGCCTTAGGTGTATCTTTTCTAAACCTTGGAAATCTCATTTCCTTACTTAAAGTCTTTTGTTCCTATACTCATATTATTCTAAGGTGCTACCATCAAATCAACTTTTATGAAATTATTATAATTTCTGCAATTATCTACGTATTGGCTTTCTTCTTTCCTTGTCAACTAAATCTATTTTACATCTTAAACCTTTGCCTACCTTTCTTTGGTTTTTCATAATCTGAGCCTAAATGAACAAAATCGTTTCTCAAACTCTTTCCATGTGTGGACCTTCTCTATGCCCCAAGAAACACGCTTCCTCATGCCAAAAGTATACTTCAAGAACTTTGCTTTTAACTGAATAATGCAAGGTGTACGAACATCCTTCTCTAGATGAACAACATGCTCCTCCATAATCTTGGAAATCACCAAAATATCGTCCACGAATACCATCATAACCTATTTAGAACAGCTCTAAAAACACGTCTCATCAAATCAACAAAATAGGTCGGGGCATTGGTTAGCCCAAAAGGCCTAACCAACCACTCAAAGAATCTGTTGGGTGTCCTAAATATGGTCCTATTAATGCTGTCATCAGCGACCCTAAGCTAATGAAATCCTATGGCTAGATCAAGCTGGGAGAGTACCGAAGAGCCAAATAACTGGTCAAAAAGATCATCAATCCTAGGAAGTGGATAACGGTTTTTCTTCGTGAGCTTACTCAACTCCTTATAGTGTACGCAAATTCGAAGGGAACCATCCGCCTTGGTAGCGAAGACGACTGGTGTGACAACCCGCCCTTCTCGACCCTCGAAAAATGACACAAATAGATCACTGTATAATATGTCGATGATCGAGTGCCAAAAAAGACAGATTGCTGAGGGAAAAGAAAGAAGATAGAAGAAAGAGGGAACTAAAAAAATAACATAATCTCACCATCGCAGCGGAACAAAATATATTAGATAATAACTGATCTTTACAAAAAAAGAAACTATATCTGTTTATACATTACATCATTTGAGTACATCACAAATCAAAACAATTACTGGACAGTTATATTAACTTGTCCTCGGAAAAGCTGACTGTACAACATATAATACACAGCGGAATATACTTTAAGTACGTGTGATACATCTCGCCATCCAGCTTGTCTCTTGAGCTCCACAACATCTCATCCTATATTTATAATTCTCGGTCTAACCCGAGCGTTATAATAAAATAACACCCGAGTCAATCTGGAAAAATAACGTTAGAAAAATACACTCAATTTAATTATTAAAATTTTCAAAATCCTTTTAAAATCAAAGGCATCTCGTAAGACCATACCACAAATAAACATGCCGGGTTTTTACCTTACGATAACCAAAACATTTCTTATAAATCCTCTGATATTATAATAGTGTTTAAGTACAAATACTTATTCAAATAGTCGAAGTTTTTACACTCATTAAATTTCAGCAATATTAGGATCTACAATCAAAACCGCAAAGGGAAAGTAGGGAGAATGGATTTCCAACTAATGATTAGGCACTGGGGTACCACCTGCCATGGTACCTGGTCTAGATCAGCATACCGAGGTTCCACCTTGATCCCTTGCAACACAAGGCCAGAGCTACCCTTTACTGGATAGTCCTAATAATATCACCCTGCGGTTGGGATCACCAACCACCTACACAGCCGAATAAAACGGGACATCTAGATAGGGATGACCTTACCCTAATTGGTTGCTAGCCACTTAGCCTTGCTGCATAACCCTTGATTTTCAGTCATTCTCGGTTGATGAGGCTCGAGGCTAAACGTTACCATTTTAGTACACGTCTTACATAGAATGCTCATCGTCCTCCTGACGATGTTATGAAAGCATTCATCCATATAAGTCCATTCCGGGTCCAAACGGAACCGAAGGCACTACTCCTACTACATCCATTTTGGAATCGCCCTCAAGATTAGTATCGATTAGCTCTTGCACTTCACTGCTCCATCTTCGACTCCAAGCTCTTGTCTTAATCATGAAAACGTTCTCGTTGGATCGAAGTGGTTTTCGGATCACAAATCCAATCCTGGTCTCTTCGAAACAACGTTCGCTATTTCCCGGTAAACTCAACCTCGGTTCTTTAGGAAATAAACAGACAAAAATAAGATTGGAGTTTACCTCCTAGCCGTTAGTGGATGGATTTCCTAATAAACGTCCTAGAAGAACGAATGAGTTTATACGTACAGTATAACACCTCGAACGGTAATTGTACCATATAATTTTCATACCTCTTCTAGATATTCCAAAGTTATATTTGGGTCCAAATTTGATAGTCGGTTATTTAACTATCAAATAAACAATCAATTCAACAAATTATTTTATTTCCACTGAAAAACTCTAAATCTTATTAAATTAGATTTTAATAATTTAAATCACTTTACCCAAAAATATATACTTAAAACATTTAAAAATTAAACTATTTAAATCACTTTATTCAAAATCATGATTATGAATTTCTATAATAAATTTCCAAGTAAAACTTAAGCCACAAACTAATTTTTTAAAATAAAAGGTTTTATATAAAATATAATATTTGAAAATTTCTTTCAAAAATGTAATCCTAATTTGACTTTTAAAATAATTACTATTAAAATTAATTTGACTAATATTTGCTTTAAAATTCTAAAATAATTAAAAATAATAAATTTCTCTAAAACATTCTTTTTAAATAATTTTAAAACCTTAAACTTATACATAAAAAACTACTTTGAAAAAATACTTGGCTTTTCAGGGAAATACACTTTCCATTTCAATATAACCATATAATCCTTTATAAATCCTGCTCGATTTATCCCAATTTTATTTACGTTCCAATCCCGTAAATTTCTTTTAACACTTTAAAAATAAACCACTTTTTATTTTTAAAAACACATTTTCCATCTCCTTATAATCACGTTCAAAAATATATACTTAAATTATTTAAAATAAAGCAACTAAATTCTTTGTTCAAAATAATACTTATGAAATTCTATAAGAGTTTCCTAAGTAAAACTTAACTTTTAAAATAAAGTTATTGTATCAAATATTTATGTTAAAATTTCCATTTAAAAATCATATACCAATTTACCTTTAAAAATAATTAACTACCATAATTAACTTAAATAAATATTTGCCTTTCTCTTAAAAATAATTAAATTTTCTGGAACATTCTAAAAATACATTTTTAAACTTCTATTTAATACTTTGAAATCTTTTCCTTGAAAATATATTTATTTTTCCAGGGAAAACATACTTTCCACTTTTTAAAATAAATCACCTTTTTATTTTTATTTTAAAATGAATTACACCCTTGTTTTTATAAATTCCATTGGAATCTATACTTTCAAATTTATCCACTGATAAATATTTCACTTTATTTATAAACCCAGTTTACAAATTGTCATTCCTTATTTCCTTTCTAAAAACCAAGTTCATTATATTCTATAATTAAAATACCAAATTATATTCATCCATACCATATCACCGAATAACTTACTTTCTAATTCAATATATCATAGGAAATCACATAACATATCACAGATACGAACAATAATTACAATAATTTGAGGAATCCAGTTGGATCCCTCCAACCTGTTTCCCTGCCTCCATAGATATTAGCACAACAAATAAAATACCAAATCCCACTTCGATAGGGACATCGTGGAATAAAGGTCATCTGCTATTATGCGGGGCACATAAGGTCTTATCCGCTATATAATGCGGGAATATCAATCACTCCAATATATATACACTACTACATATAATACCATATCCAGATTGATAATAACAATCACATTCAATTAGTCAACCAATAATTTAAATTTTTAACTATTTAAATTTAGCCAGTAATCTAGATGTGAGTGAGATTAACTCACCTTGAGTTTTCATCGAGCGTTTCAAATTTTAAATTAAATCGAGCGCCTTCGATTTAATCTAAAAAATTTACAAGCTCCAATCATTCCCAGATCTGCACTACAGCGTAGATCCCGTAGCTACGATTCCGGAGCTTCCTGTTTCATTAAAATCTGACACGCACGCAAAGTTATGGATTTATAAGGTTTGTATATACTTTTATAACAATTTTTATTTATATTTACAAATCTCAACCGTTAACCTGCTACAAGAAAATCGAGCCACACACTCCTCTTCACGAATGAATGCTCCAGCTGACATCTCGAACCCGTGAATCCATGATTCGCTGTTTAGGGAAAAATCACCGCTCCTCCTCGGTCGTGATGAACTCGAACGACAACCGCCATTCGAACGCCCAACTACTGTCGCACCCTCATGCCAAAAATCAAGCGTCGCAGTCAACCCTAGGTCCCCCAGCAACCCCTCGAACCGACCATGAATGCGAGCCAAACTCTCCCTCCTCGCTACACCTTAACCCATCACAATCGTTCAGACTAAAGAGCTTAACGAGCTCTTCGATCTTCCAGTTGAACATTAATGCTAATATTGCATGGATCTCGAGGAAAATAAGGGAGAAAGGAACTGTTTTTTGGCCATTGGTTCGAATAGTGGCAGCCGAGTATTGTTTCTAGGGTTTAACTAAGCTAGTGTGTGTGTGTGTGTGTGTATACGTTTATTAATATTATTTCCAATTTAACAAGCTTTTACAAACGAAATCCAAACCACATGTTCTGCCTGGTGTTTATAAGGTTTTACCCTGTGCAGTTAAAGCGCTTGGTAGATTCAAGGCGGTAGAGGTGCAAAAAGTCATAGCGGGGTATAGCGAGGATATAGCGGGATATAGCGGATAGCTCTAAAAGTGCATATAAAACTCGTACTTAATGTTTTTACAAATATATAAATGGTAATTAAATGAAAAATTATCATTCAGTTGAATTATAATTAATACATAAATGGTTTCAAAACAAAATACATGTGCAAATATACTTTAGATAAACGTAAAACTGTTATATAACATAATTGAATTTAGTAGAATATTAGAGTACTTTAATTTCTGAAAATATATTAAAAATTAAATCAAATAAATTAGTCTCATAATTTTTATAATGTATATATGCAATTTTTTAATTCATTTTATTAGTGAAGATACAGCGGAAATAGCAAAATATAGAGGGAATAACGGGATATAGCGGAAATAGCAGGGATTAAAGCGAAAAGGCTATATTTTGCGGCTATATGGAAAAATCATAGCGGTAGAAATCCGCTATGAGATATTGTGGGGTTATAGCGGGGTAATAGCGGGGCATTAACTACACAGGTTTTACCTATATTCCAAACACAATGGAATGTATTTCGAAGGCTAATTCAATCATATATGGAAGATAGATTTTTGAATCGAGTTTAAAATATTCAATTTCTGGTTTTAGTTTCAACGTGTTTCTCACCCATACGGATAAATGGGTAACTCTGAACGCTACGAAATTTGAAATCCGATAATAATTAACTATTACGGATCCAATGGAACTGGTTTCATCGAAATCATTTTAATTTTACTTTTAAAACTTTACTAACTTAGTTATAAATCATAAGTATTTGTATTCACATTAGAAATCATTCTGATTTATTTTGAATCAAAATCTGATTATTTATATTATTACTATATATTAAATTCCATTATTAAATTAATATAAATATTCCAATTTTAACTTATCGACTTTTGATTCCATCCGAAAGTCTAATTCTATTATTTAAATCCAACTAGACTTAAAATAAATTTTAGAAATCATTTTCATATCCATTCATTCCTCAGATTTATAAACTATCTCAATTTCAAATATTAAATTATTATTTATCCAAATCCAATTAAATTGCGATATTTTAAATTATAACTAATTTTATCGATTCAACCAAAATATTTGTATTCGGAATCAATTAACAATCTATATACAACATTTAATTGTTCAAAAACTAACGAACAAAATTCCGGGTCGTTACAGCTGTTGTTCCCTACTTCGATATGCTTCTTCTTATGAAACCTTTCTCCAAAATCTCGTGGATCTTGCTTTCTCAATTACTTCCTCTCCCGAGATGCCACGGGCAATGCTACTAGCTTAGCATTATCAGTCAAATAAATCCCAAAGTCAATCTCTCTCTTAGGGGGTAGTCCCCTAACCTCCTCAAAGATGTTTGGAAAATCTATGATGACAAAATCCGAATCTAACTCTGATGATGATGAATCGAGGAAATAAAGGAAACTCAACATGGCTGACCCTAGCAGGTCGCAAGAAGCCTCGAGAGTCCTACCGCTGCATGTCTCTAGTCTAACAACTTTCCTCTCACAGTCTAATATAGCTCCATATGTGGATAGCCAATCAATCCCCAAAATCATCCCATACCCCTAGAATCCTAATACATAGGCGTCACAATCAAATTCTACGCTCAGGATAAATTTTTTCAAACCCCTACAAATCATAGACAAGTGGGTCGATCCTCCTTTAGGGTTTGAAACAACAATTGGGTCTACAACTAAAGAAATGTATAAGTGTAAAAACAATCCATAAGAGAACTAGAGATAAAAGAGTGTGATGCTCTAGAATCAAATAAAGTTCGAATGGAAAAATCAAAAATAGAAATCAAACCTTCAACTATTGGAAACTCTATTATTTTAAATTACTTAATGAAATCTAGAATAATTAATATCGCTCACCTGTTTTCCTAAGATCTTCCCTTTTGGTCTTTCCGGATCCACTGGAGGGTATTAAAATCTTTTTATTAAAAAGATTCTCTCCTTGGAAAAGTATTCCTCTTAGGGTCTTTCCTGAAAAGGTGAACCTAAACAGAGAAAATGTAGCATGAGAAAAAGCGTTAGGCCTATGATCTTATTTATATGGGTAGAAGTGTATCTCAGACCATTGGATTTGGAGATTGAATAGGATGCAACCATATCACAGGCTAAATAGGAGCCGTCGTATGGAAGCATGGAATGACCAGATAGAGCCAAAAATCGCGTACAAAACTTGCTAGAACGAACAAAAAATTCGTTCGCTTACCCGTAGGGGGGGTTGACCGCCTGGTCGACCTTCCCTCCCCCTAGGTCGACTGGCCAATTGACCTAGGGTGTGGTTGGGTTGACCTCCTTGTCGACCTGACCAATGTAATATATTTTTTTCATTGATTCATGTTTGGTGCGTAATTTCTTCATAGTGACTAGGATTCTGACATTCTATATATGGAAATTGACCAGAAAATTACCAAGAAGATAATGGTGCAACTCCTGTGGCTCAATTTTGATAATTTGACAAAGTTATTTTATCATTTCATTAATTAATGATTAATTATTATAGGTTAACTTTTGGGTTGTTACTGAATTCATAGTAAACGGCTAGTTCGTGAAAATGTATCTTTACAACTCTTCGCAGCTGCAATTGCTTCTCTTCATCGGTGATGAATTTGAATGGTTGCACCCTTATTTTAGCATCCCTACAACATATATAAAAATCCCCAAACCATACTTGAATTGGGATACAATAATATACAACTCAATGTTTTGAAATTTGTGCCTAAGCTCTCAAACCCCAAAGCATTTACCCTAGTCTTTAAAAGATTCATCTATTTAGAGAATTTCGACAAGTGTGCTTCATTTCCATACCCCATATTCTAGTCGAATAAACTCCTTAGCCTCTACACCACCACTTAATGTAGCTTGATTTGGTTATAGGAATCATTGTACCTCAAAGAGACAATTTGTATATTAAGATACATTGTGTCAGAAAGTAACATTTATTACAATACTTATAACAGTTATTAAAGTCCTATTCGATCGTTCAGGTGGAGTCTGTAAACCTATTTCTCCAGATGAAGTGAGGGTGTTGATCGTGAAATAATGAAGAGGATCTTCGGTATTGGACGTAGGAAGGGTGATCTGATCCATTATAAAATCGACTGTGTGATCTACTATATTATTTCTGCTGCATATAAATTATTTGCTACCATTGGCCATCCTCGGTCTTGTGCATAGTGACTAACATACTCCGCATAGCATAAATACGATTCTTTACTACAGAAAGCTACTATCAAAATCATGCTATCCAAAACTACTTTGTATTTCTTTATTAAATTTCTTTACAGAAAACTTAAGAGCTAAACATCGAGTTATATCTCAAATCATTTGAAATAATAATATATACGTATTGCTTTTTTTTAACAGATCATATTACGGGACTAAATCAAAAATTATTTTTAAAGCCTTGTCAAATACTTCATATAATAGTATAAGTATCATGATCTTAATATATAGACCAATTTCCTAAATATTTACTTTTAAATCCAAAGAAAATACACGAATAAATCGAGTAATACAAAATTATAATAGGGAAACGAATCCTACCAAGTCGTACTGTATATTCCCTTACTAAAAGGGTAATACCCACCTGAAGTGCTTACCACCAGAACATATATGTTGCCTATTTTTAGTCACTTTCGAGCCATTTGGACTAGATAACATAAAAAAACTTTGTTCCAAAATTTACTCGTCGATTCCAATAGCAACCTCAAACTCGGACAAATCTTAAACTACTTTCAAAATTGTAATGTTCACAAATACTTTCAAATAATACATTATTATTTTATCTAAAATCATAGAAAACATTTTCAAAGACACCGGGATTTAAGTTATCAAAATACCAGTTTAATCTCATTGTTTATAAACCATATTTAAAAAATTATACTTATATATAGTCACTTTCATAAAAAAATTATATTAAATTTCTTTTATTAAAGTAAACTTCTAACCCATCATCGCTGATTGCCTTATTGTCAAATTGTGAAATTCAATTGTAAAGGTGTTCTTTTCAATGCTCGTATATTTACTGCCTAACCAACCCATCTAGTAAAAAGATAAACTACTCATAAGCTGTTTAAGAAAAAACCATAACTAGTAAACAATAATCGATGCTCATAAACTAGTCGAGCATGGCTAATAAATCAACCAAGTTATGAGATATAAAACTATGTAAAGCACCCATTATCGAACAGAACATGAAGATGAATGGCATAAATAAATAGTATACCTTCAAGATATGCTTCCCCTTTCTAGCTACAGAAGAGGAAGTTGCTATAGAAAGAGAGAAAACCCAAGGCTATTTTCCTTTCTAAAACATAGGACAATCTCTGACCATATGACCCGGTTGATGGTAGTTGTAACAACTCCTCGATACAATCGATCCTTTAATTGTATGTGGTTCAAGCTTCGATACCCTTGCAATCGGCGCTTTAGCTATTGCTGCTTCTTTCACTGGCCCTTTACCACTTGTCTTACAATTTTAACAAGATGTCCCATCAGTCCATACTTATAACAAGCTAAGTTGGAAACATCCTTCAGCAATTGGAACTTAACATTTGTTGTTTTTGGTTAGTGCAGATATAGATGGCTTTGATGCCAAACCCTCGAACTGTAAAGCCATACTAATCAAATTCATGAACGAATTATATATATGATTTTTCATGTCCCTATATAACTAGTTACACAAACTAATAAAAATCCTTGACTTTAATGATAGTCTCAATACCGTAGAACCTCTTTTTGCCTAAAATCTCAAAGTCACGGCATAGCGAAGCAAATTCTATCTATGGTTAAACTTGCATCACTTATTTTATTACATTCCTCCTTGCCTCCCTGAATGGAGCGGCGAAGTCCCACTATTAGTAACAGCAGTATCCTTAACTCCTCTACCTCTACCTCCTTTGTTAGCTTTAGAAGCCCTGATACTCATAGTTCATACTACCCGATTATAGCAACTATCTTTTATAATAATTTTAGATAGAGTTACTTATAAGCAAGATTTATTCCCAAGAAAATACATTTAAGGGATAAGTTTATAGAAAATACAAATATGTTCTTATATGTAATACACACAACTTATTCTAGGGCATCGCTTACCCTATCTCTAATGAGTTTAACCTACCAAAGCCAAGGTGTTCGCTAAACCTTCCGGTCCAATACCAAATGTAATGACCCACTTTTTTGACCCTAAAATGTTGACATTGATACATCCACGGTATTCACACCGAGCATCGAAATGCTATAAAGACCAGATGCTATGGTAAAAATAAAAAGAAAAAGAACAAAAAAAGAAAGGAAGAACACAACAAAAGAATTTCACAAGTAGAATGATAATATATAATGTCTAAAAAATATAGTACAAAAGGTTACTCCATGATACATAATAATTTCAAAGTTACAAAATATAAGTACTATCATCAGTCTCGACAATTATAACAGTTTATCCTCACAATGCTTATACATATGCTATAATAGTGCAACTGAAAAAAAAACAAGTAGATAGATGGAAGCCTCCAGCTCATTGCTTGAAGCTTTGAAGCAAAATTAGCTAATCCTGCTTTATTCAACCTACTCGAAAGAGTACATGAAGAATTAAAGAAAAAATAAAACCAAGAGTCGGACATAAGTCTAGCGTGAGAAACTCAAGAAACATGCATCCTTATAATAGTAACTTTTAAGATCATTTAATTCATGATTGCAATTTTCCACTCAAAAGAACCAAACCATCTGATAAGTAAATATAGCAATATAATAGATAATCTGTGTGTAGAATATAAAGTAGAAAATAGATATGCTTCTTGCATATGACAACACAACAATTTCAGATGTAAATCTAAAATCACTAAAGTTCGTTCATATATGGATTTCCATGGAGGTCTCCTAAGTACAACAAGGCAAACCATCTGAAAAGGGTCGTAAATTGCCTCCTGCATGGTGTACATCTCTAGATAAAATATATTATAAGTTAAATGCAACAAGACCATGCCTGAACATGTGATGCCAAATATCATCAATCCCAGCTGGCAACTGTAACAACCAGAAACCAATGGTCCGGATTTTTTGCAAAAATGCTAAAAACCAAGGCCAGTGAATCCTGAGTCGGGTGTCAGTTATCCTGCAAATAGGAAAAGATAAATATATCAGAGCTCAATTAATTATCTTACAGCGGAGTTGACTAAAATATAAAAGCAAGTAAATACTCACTCAAATAATGACACTTTCAAGCAAGTGCCGTAAAGATGAGAAGTCTCCGCCATCTACCTAACCTGTAGGATGTTATGAGGAGGGGTCAAAAAAAAAGTTCTGGCGAATGAATGAATTATATATTTCAAGGATTAATTCAACATATGTCGTTTTATTTCCATTTACTCTTATATTAGGTTCATTAGGTTACAATACTCTTGCCTTTGTTTATGTACTGTGCCCATCTAATCCGTAGTAGATTAAAACCTAATAACTAATATATACATATATGTAGCTATAAGCCCAATAACCATATTAGTCCTAGGTACAACCCATAGTACCTTCTATATCCTCCTCGAAAAGGACTTCATCGTCTTGCTCCTACAACATTCTGTGACTATTTTTGTAAAGGATAGCCTCGTAAGGCCTATAATACAAATGTTCCATCGTCTACTTTGAAAACGTAAAACTACATGCGCACTAGTTTATACTAATGCTCGAACAACCGCAATGTACCACCCAGTGTATACATTGAGGACTATACGTAATCGTCCTGTCAACTTCCTGAATCTTGCCAACAAGGTCCACCATGTATGGAACTCGGTCGAGGATTTTCTATATCTGCAAACGACGGCTTCATTAGGCCTACAATACAAATATTGTAGTTGTTTTGTCTCTTTTCTCATTATGGCAATGGCCCCACGCAGCTACCCCTAAAAAAATCGAAAGACTTCTAAAGAGTTAAGTGGTCGTGCCCTACTGCAAACTATATAACATCCAATTGGCAATGCCCCTCCATCTAATGTCTCGATAGTGAAAGAGTCATTGGCCTGTAGGTTTAACTCTAGTCATTTTCAAAATCGATCTTGTTCTTGATGCTGGCTGATATCCGCATAGGACTATCCTTTACCTTGCTTCCAAGTACTGGACATACGAATACCATACTCCAAACACCAAGCCCTTCTGACTGCCTATAATGGTCAGCTTTGTTAGGACTACAATGCAAATGTAGTCAAGGCATACTCTCTTGATGTAACACACATAGACCTGTCTCCGAGGATGCGACTCCGTTAGGCCTACCTAGAAGGCCATCCTAAAGTATCCTCACGTCATGTTGAAACTTATACTTCCTTCTAGCCTAAAAATTCTAAGTTGGACGTGCTTCTCCATTGCAGAAATCTATGATGAACTGCTTAGTCATGCGCTTCATCCTTTGGGCTGCTCCAAACGCAATTCGATTCTTTTATTAGACCCTAAGTCTAATCTTTTAATTTGTGTTTAGGTTGCTTTCTTACTCTGTTGGCTACTTATTTAACTTAATTAGTATATTCTTTGCCCTCGACTCACTTCTAATTATTGTGAGGTTATCATAGATCTAATAGGGAATACTGTTAGTATGAGCCACTTTCGTTGTCTTGCTTATCTAACTTAATATACAAATCCTTAAGTTCAAAGAGATATGCCGCTTTTGCCATTTCTATTTTATTTGCTTATTGACTTAATATAAGTTCTTTAAATAAGCTTATGTCGGTATTCTCTACTAACATTGCTTACCAATTTCTTATAAGTCTCGCGATAAGCTTTTCCGTTCTTATTTTCTAATTATAATCTGCATTATAATTCTACTTGTAATTGTTGCTTATTCTTCTTTTATAGTACGTTATATAATTACAAGCGTTTCTTGTCTGTTCTAGTCTGCCTTCTTTTATTATGATATAGAATTTTTTTTAGTTCTCAAATATTACATAATTCGCTTATCATAATAGTTGCCTATTTAAATAGCCTACGTTTAAATGCAGACTTAGGCTCATTAATTTTCACAACTTCCAAATTTTGATTAATAATTTCTTGTTACAATTCATACTTTATTTTATTGTCTTTTATTTTAGGAAGTAACTCTATTTTTTTGGTTGGTTATGAAAACTATATAATTGATTTCCATATCTTAATATCGGATAATACTATAAACAATAATCCATAAATACAAGATATTTCTTTTACTATTTTGGAGTGGTGTAAAATACAATGGTTTCTCTATTTTACACCAGCCCCCTTTTTATTTTTTTATTTATACAGTTATGTTTATCGCTATCTTTTAGATGTTAAGTTATGGAAATGTATAATATTCTCTAAATCGACCAATTAATCTAATAGTTACTGCCAAATTAACGTTTCCTGTTTTAATGAAATTTATTATAGTATTCCTATAATAGTTACTCTCAAATTAACATTTCGTGTTTTAATACAATTTAATACAGAAATTACATTCTTCAAATGTTTATTATTTTACATCTTCATTTCGGTAATTTTTAAGCCATACTCTTGTTAATCTATTGTAATCCATACGCGAAGAAAAAGGAGAGTATAGAAGAAAACGACGCTTCCATAAAATCCAAAATGTAAAAAAAATGTAAATAAGGCATAGAAAACAGTATATAGATACTAATACTGCAAATAAATTGAAAGTTTTCTTATAGTTCAACATAATTTAATACTGATTAATTACCGAATAAAATTTTGTAAAAAGGATTCCAACGATAGTATATCTTAAACTTAAAAGATATATAAATAAATCCACTTATCAGTCGTCATTAGCTTCGCTTGTGCTCCGCTTCGTTCCACGGTCCTTCTGGATCCCCATCCTCCAAGTACATAATATTTTAATTTAGAAGATCTTCTTTTTAGAAATTGTTTTCTTTTTAAGGTTCAGCCTTAGGCAATGAACCAATGGGAGGAAATCTAATTGTAAGTAGATAGCTAGGCCTAGGGTCCTATTTGTATTAGAGCTTGGGGACCTCAGACCATTGGACTCTTGGATTGAACCTGGAGCCACCACGTCACATGGCAATTTGGAACCGTCGGATCGAAGAACGCATGGCTCAAATCATGTAAAAACAAGAAAATGCATCACCACATGTACTTGGATGAATTTTTGTCGAGGCCGTGTGCGGGTCGACCGGGCGGTCGACCGTTGCGTCGACCACTGCCCCTATCGGGTCAACCTCCCAGTCGGCCAACATCCGCATTATATTATACTTTTTTTGTTCGATTACCTATTTTGTTTCGTTCTTAACTTATTCATATTGGTTCGGATTTTGACGAGTTATATATGGAAACTAATCATAAAATTGCCCCAGACGCAATGTACAAGTTCTGAAGCCATATTCTGCAAATTCAATAATTATTTATTTTCATTACTTATCGTTACACATTAAATTTTAACTGGATAAAAATGCGGGGTGTTATAGCAACATTGGTAAGCATAGCTAGATATGAAGTTGATATACCCTTCAGTTGGCTAAACCTATTATTTGTGTAGCCTACTCTGTTTCTGTCATTTCCAATTATGAAGTTACATTTAGCATCTCAACATGTGAATCTTCATCAATCAAACATGTAACAATTCTTCTTTTGAAGCTGTACTATTCTACAGATTTAATTGAAATAAAAATATTCGAATTCAATTTTTTGATAATTTTTATTTTTGAAATTAAATTATTATTCAATTAAAGTCCATTTAAAAAAGATTTTTTTAAATGAAATTGAATTAATTGATAAATTCCTTTTTGATAATATTTGGAAATATACTTTATCGAGTGAAGTGTAAATCAAATTAATTTAAACTTGAATTAATTTATAAATCAATAAGGGAATCACTTAAATGTGAAATAAAATATAAATGAAAAAGAGACAAACAAATACATTACTTAAGCATCTAAGCCAAGCCCGTTCCCCGGTTTTAAATCCAAACCTACACCTCTCATTCACAAAGCCCGTTTCCTCTGAAGATTTCCATAGCCTTTTTCCAAAATCAAAATCGGACGAAAAAATAACGAATCAAGGAGTTATGCTCGGAGATGAGAGTATCTCGATGGCACCAAAATGGGGAGGTGGCTGCTCGACTTTTGGGAACTCGACGATGGATGTAGGTACGTGTGTGAGTTTGGCGGGAAGTAAACACTGCAGCAACAAGGCGCTATCGATGATGGGCGTAGCATCAACTGGAGGAGATCGCTCTGACCTAGGATTGGCAATGCATAGTCGATGGCATCAAGCGAGGTGTGGATGCAAGTGCGAAGTCCGATAGACTGACATCGCAGTCAACGATGGGTTGCGACCTAAGTGGGTATAAAGGAGCATCATCTTTGGTGAGTTGTTAAAACTTCCAAATTATATCTCTAATTATGTGATATTATTTGGTTGTTAATAGTTGAATTGGATGAGATATGCTTACATGCTTATGTTTGATTGATTATATGGTGAGTAAATCCTCATAAGATATATCTTTAACTTATTGTTATGTCAAAACTTTTTTGAAACCTAATACTAAATATACATTGTAAGTAATCATAATTTGATTGATTAAATGCAAGTTTGAATTGATGGTTGATTAAGAAATGGCATGTATATTTAAATCATCAAAATATATTTGATTTGTAGCTAAATTATATGATGGTCGTGCATTGTTTGTGTGAACCGTGTTGTCGAATAGCAACTCGGGTAAATAAATAATTCCATACTATGGAAGGATATTTTATAGGGTTATTGGCTCTATAAGTTACATTCTTGATAGGTTTATAGCTTGAATAGTTTGAATATTATTTTATGAAAGATTTTGAAGATGAGATTTTATCTATTTTGATCCTTACTAGGATTTAAAGATGACTAATATTTATTCACAAGGCCTTTTTAAATTTACTACTATAAGTATACAATTTTGAAAATATTTTAGATGCAAAAGATAAATTATAGTAATACTTTATGAAATTTGTTATGAAAGTACCAATTTTAGTTTCAAGTGATTTCAGTTATAAAAGAGGTTTAGATAATTTTCAAAGTGTTCAAAAGCCTTTGTAAATAAACAACTTTTCCTTATAATACATATTTAAGGACTTTAAAGTGATTTTGGAAAATCATATCGTAAAAAACGTTAATTTAAAAATCTTTTATTTCATTTTTTATGGATTTGAGATTTTATTGAGATTTCATGTCTTCCTATGAATAAGGAATTTCAATAAAAAGTTGAATTGTCGGATCGGTATAGGAATTTCCTTACAATTCCCTTGCTTATTATTATAATTTGTTAGATATAGTTTGAGTAGAATTTACTAGCTTTTAGTAAATACTAGAATTTCAATATCTGGCATGGGACAATAGTTGAAATTTTGTAGTTATTAAAAGGGAGTGCGGATTAAGGATCTTAACGCCAATCTAACACTAGAAAGGAGGGTGAATAGTGCTTAACGAATTCTAAGACTTATACGGACCAAATCAAAATTATGACACAAACAAATACAGAACTTAATCACAGAACAATCACAGAATCAAATACAGATGCAGAAAGTAAGTAAAAAGCAGTAAAAAGAAAGAACACATCGGATTTTATATTGGTTCAGAGTTACCCTACGACCAGTCCTGAACCAAGGCAAACACATCGTATGGATTTTTATTATACCAATGTCGAGATTACAATCATCAATTTCTAAAGGCCTTGAGGTACCTCCTGTCTTCTAGTCCGGGGCAAACTCTCTTGATTTATAGGACATAAGATCACCTAATTGATTTTCATACACAACCATACCTTATAGAGAGGCTCGATAAACTTTTGATTACAAATTGATCATATAACTATGAATAGCACTTTGATCTTCAAGAGAGGGAAGAGAATCAAACAAGAAAGGGATTCTAATTTGATTCACTTGAGAATTCGATAGAATTTCGGCACTATCTCAAAATATGAAAATTTTAGAATATGGATTTATGGGGAAGAATGAGTGTAAAAAATAAGAAAATAGTTAGGTAAAAAATTTGTTAATGAAGGTTATTTATAGACCAGTAACGGTCATAACCATTCGTGAGGAGATTTAAATGAATAGACAATTCTTTTGGAAATTGAAACTTCTGAATTTAACGGCCGCCATGTCAACATGGGGTATCCCATGACGTCGACATCCCTTAGTTAAAAACTATGTAAAATTTGTTTTGAAAATGGCATTGAAAGGAAAACAAGATGAAATGATTCTGAAGTAATAAAATAATTTTCTTATGTTTTAAAATAAAGAAGAGTAGAAAAATATATTTTTAGAATGTATACATATAAATTTGATTTTAAATCTCAAGTATATATATTATAAAAGAATTTTTAAAAATCGAAAGATAGTTTAAAAACAAACGAAGTTTAAAACAAGAGTTTATTTAAAATCAAAAACAAAGAATATTTTAACACTAAAACATCTTTCTGAAAATCATTTGAAAAGATAATCTTTTAATGCCAAAATAATTTATAAAAAAAAACAGTTTTGAAAATCATTTTTAAAACCCATTTTGAAATAGTTTTGAAAGCTTCTTCCTGTAGAATATTTCATCACATCAAGACTCAAGAACTTGTACAAAACCAGGATGTTCATGGGTTTTGTAAGCCACTTGTCGTAGGTTTGTAAGCTACTTGTCATGGGTTTGTAAGCCACTAAGAAGGTAGAAATGGATTCTATCCCAAATGAAATTTGGAATGAAGATTTCCATGCTATCATGAAGTTTTAACAAAACTAGATATTTATCTTGAAATCTTGATCTTGATACTCGTGAGTCTTCAAACTTGATTTCTTCATTCTTGACCTTTATACTGTATAGTCTTCAATAATCAGTGCCTGCCTTCTATATATCCTGCATAATAACATTCATATATATCTAGATAATAGCATTAGTATATAAGTTATAATAAAATAAGTTACAAAGGTTGTTGTCATCAAAACCACTATTTCAGTTCCTAACAATCTTCCCTTTTTTGATGATGACAATCTTATGATATATACTTACCACTTCGATCATACCATAACTCTCCTTACTCCAACAACTCCCCCTTACTCAAAGCCTACAATTTTATATAACTTCTCCCCCTTTGTCATCAACAAAAATAAGCTATAAATCTTGAACTTACTAGAAAAGAGATAAACAAACATATAACATAAGAATAATAACTATGTATGAGTGCAATATAGCATCCTATATCAAATGGAATTCAAGATTTTATACACCAAAGATTGTTTTTAGAAGAGCATTAACTACACTTCTATACAAATTAACAAACCAATATACAATCAAGAACAAGAAAAACAAAAAAGGCTTAACGAGTTCCCTTAACTATTGGTGATTTATGGACCGAACAATTTGGATAGTGGAGACAAAAGTTTCCACGTTGTTCGACCAAGTTTCCGTTTGCGTCAAAAAGGACCTCTCCAACGCAAATCATGCTATCGTCATCGTCCAAAAGAACATTCAGATTCGGTAGAGGGCGTTCTTCTTCTTGATCCTCTTATGGTTCATCTATAGACTCTTCTTCTTAAGAATCCATGACTTGTGATGATTCTTCGATGACAATGGGATTGGCATGGTTATCCATGAGGATTTTTTGTCAATTCCTAAGGTTTCTGCCTTGCCTATCTTATTCTCCGGCCATTCGCAGTCGACTCATTTGAATTTCCATCATCATTTGAAGCAAACATTTCATCTTCTCTTGTAATTCGATGACTCGTACATTTGTGAAACATTGAAAAGGACCAGAATGAGGAGAAGTAGGTGAAGAAGGTTCATTATTAGAAGATGAAGCCATTAACTTAGTATTTTAGAAGTTTATTACAGAGAATAGAACAGAGAAAAGGAGTAAAAGTCGAAACATATAAATATATAACTGAATAACTTCTTTTAGAGGGAAACTTAAATTTGAAAATCTTAGCTTGTATGTCGACATAGGGGGATGGGTCATGTCGACATATCCAGTTTAATTTTTGAGAAATTTTTATTTATATTAATTTTTAACTATACTTGTATTATTTATCATTTATATTTCAGTTAATGAATATATACCTAATTCTCTTCTAAATTTAGTAAAGTTTTTTTCATTTAATGGTTTGGTTAATATATATCAGTAACTTGTTTTTCGGTATTAATATATTCAAGAGTTATGACTTCTTTACTTATATTATCTCTAAGAAAATGATGTCTAATATCAATATGTTTTGTTCTAGTATGATGAGTTGGATTTTTAGATAGGTTTATTGCACTAGTATTATCACAATAAATTGGTAATTTAGTTATAGTTAATCAAAAATCTTTTAAAGTTTATTGCATAAATATAACTTAAGAACAAGCCAAAACAGCAATTATATACTCTTCTTTAGTTATTGACAAGGATACAGTGTTTTGCTTCTTACTAAACTAGGAAACCAGAAAATGTCCTAGAAAGCGAACAAGTTCCACTTGTACCTTTTCGATCTGATTTACAACCAGCATAATCAGCATCACAATATGAAATTAAATTAAATACATCGTTTTTAGGGTAAAATAAACCATAATCTAAAGCATGTTTTGCATATCTTAAAATTCTTTTAACAGTGTTTAAGTGAGTTTCTTTAGGTTGAGATTGGTATCTTGCATAGAGATAGACACTACGCATGATGTCAGGATGACTAGCTGTTATATAAAGCAGCGAACCAATCATTCCCCTATATAATTTTTGATCAGCATCTTTTGATTTATCTTCATTACTTAAAGCTACATTAATTGTCATTGGAGTTGGTTTCCCACTAGAAGTGGTCAATCCAAGTTTATTAATTAAATCCTTAGCATATTTTTCTTGACTAATGAAAATTCCTATATCTAATTGTTAGATTTGAGGTCCTAATAAGAAATATAGTTCTCCATATGACTCATTTCAAATTCTTTAGTCATTATATATGACATTATGTTATTAGTTGAACCAAATATTATATCATATATATATATATATTTGTACTAATTCAATATCACTTTTGTTTCTTTTAATAAAATGATTTGTATCTATTTCACCAATTTCAAAACCAGATTGTAGTAAATAAGATCTTAGTCTTTCATACCAGGCTCTAGGAGCTTGTTTCAGACCATATAAAGCTTTCTTTAATTTATATACATGATTGGGAAATTTATCATCTTTAAAAAGTGGAGGTTGTTCAACTTAAACATCTTGTTTTACAAAACCATTTAGAAAAGCACTTTTAACATGCATTTGGTATAACTTGAAATTACAGTATTTTGCGAAAGCAAGTAGAATCTTGATAGCTCTCAGTGATGCTACGGATGCAAAGGTTTCTTATAATCAATTCCTTCTTCTTGACAATAACCTTGCGCGACTAAATGAGTTTTATTTCTCACGACCTCACCAAGTTCATTCATTTTAGTTTTGCAAACCTATTTTGTTCCAAGTACACTTTTATCATCAGATCTAGGAACAAGTTCCCAAACATCATTTCTGGTGAACTGATTCAATTCTTCTTGCATAGCAAGAATCCATGAATCATCACATGATGCTTTCTTTGGATTTTTAGGTTCAATAGTTGATATAAAAGCTACATTACTCATGCTATTTAGTTGATTTCTTATTTTAACTATAGATTCAATATTTCTTAATATATTTTCTACAGGATGATCTTTTAAAAACCTAATTCTTTTATTAGGTTGAATGATTTCACAATTAGTTTCATTAGGTTCATTATTTAAAGTTACAAAATCTTCTTTATCTTCTATTTGTACAGTATCTTCAAAATTTTCATCAAATGATACATGCAATGTTTCTTCAATAGAGTTAGTTCTTAAATTATAAACTCTAAATGTTTTACTTCTATTAGAATATCCGATAAAGATACCTTTGCCATATTTAGGTTCAAATTTATCTAAATTTTCTTTTGTATTAAGAATAAAACATTTACTACCAAAAACTTTAAAATAAGCTATTTTGGGTTTCTTATTCTAAAATAATTCATATGGTGTTTTATTAATTAATGGTCTAATTAAAATCCTATTTAATATATAACAAGCTGCAGCGATTACTTCAGCCCAAAAGTTTTTAGGTAAATTACTATCAGAAAGCATTGTTCTAGCACACTCTTGAATTGTTCTATTCTTACGTTCCACCACTCCGTTTTGTTATGGTGTTCTCGAAAAAGAGAAATTATGAGTAATTCCTTTTTGAGCACAGAAATTCTCAAAATTTTCATTTTCAAATTCTCCACCGTGATCACTACGAATAGTTTTTATTTTTAAACAAAGTTGATTTTGAATTCTTTTAGCAAAATTCTTAAAGAGTTCAAAAGCATCACTTTTAAGTTTAAGAAAAGTTGTCCAAATATATCTAGAATAATCATCTACAATTACAAAAGCATATTTATTGTAATTAATGTTTGAACTTGAGATGGACCAAATAAATCTAAATGAAGTAATTCTAGAGGTTTAGAAGTAGAAATCATATCTTTTAATTTAAATGAACTTTTCTTAAGTTTTCCTAATTGGCAAGCATCAAATATACTATCTACTTTAAAGTTTAACTTTGGAAGATCTCTAACTAAGTCAAATTTTGATAACCTAAATAATAGTTTGAAATTTAAATGACCAAATCTTTTATGCCAAATCCAAGGGTCACTTGTATTGGCCAAAAGACATAAGTTATCATTTTAAACTTTCATACTAAGGATTTAGATGTTTTTCTTCCTAATTCCTTCGAAGATAATATTTGACTTATTATCTTCGATGTGACACTTATTTTTTGCAAATTTCATTTTAAATCCTTTATCACATAGTTGACTTATACTAAGCAAATTATGTTTTAAATTCTTAACGAGCAAAAAATCAAAAATAAGAGGAGTTTTAGAATTGTCGACGTTGTCGATGCCAATTACATAACCTTTTGAGTTATCTCCAAAGTTGACCAATCCACCATCTTGATATATAATGACATTGAGTATCTCGGGATTTCTAATCATATGCCTTGAACAGACACTATCAAGTATCAATTTATCTTTCTCAATTTGCATAATTTGTCCATTGGTTGTTGACTCTTCAAAAGCCATGTGACATGTCTGTACCTGCATTACAAACCAATTCGGTGGATAAATTAATTTTTCATAAAAACTATATGCAGACTTATGATACTTTGATGAAATGCATACATTCAAACTAGTATTAACAAAATTTCCTAAAAATGCCATTTTTAACATTTCAAGTTTCAGATTATGAAAACTATGAAAACCAATGCTCTGATACTAATTGAAAGTGAGTGTGGATTAAGGATCTTAAGGCTAATTTAACACTAGATTGGGGGTGAATAGTGTTTAATGGATTTTAGGACTCATATGGACTAAATTAAAATTATGACACAAATAAATGTAGAACTTAATCACAAAACAAATCATAGAATCTAACACAAATGCAGAAAGTAAATGAAAAGAAGTAAAAGGAAAGAACATAACGGATTATACAGGCTCGGAGTTACCCTACATCCAGTCCTACACCAAGGCGAACACCTTGTATAGATTTTTACTATACCAGTGTCGAGATTACAATCTTCAATTTCTAAAGGCCTTGGGGTGCCCATCTGTCTTCGAGTCCGGGGCAAACACTCTTGATTTGCGGGACACAAGATCACCTAATTGATTTCCAGGCACGACCACACCTTATAGAGAGACTCGATAAATTTGACTATACATTGATCTTATAACTCTGAATAGCACTTTGATCTTCGAGAGAGGGCAGAGAATCAAACGAGAATGAGATTCTAATTTGATTCACTTGAGAATTCAGGAGAATTTCAGCGCGATCTTAAAGATATGAAAATTTTAGAATATGGATTTGTGGAGAAGAAGGAGTGAAGAAAATAAGAAAATAGTTAGTTAAAAAATTCGTTTGTGAAGGCTATTTGTAGACCAATAATGGTCATAATAATTGGTGAAGAGATTTGAATGAATAGACCCTTCTTTTGAAAATTGAAATTTTTGAATTTAACGGCCACCATGTCGACATGGGGTATCCCATGATGTCGGCATCCCTTAATTAAAAACTATGTAAATTTTGTTTTGAAAATGGTATTGAAAGGAAAACAAGATGAAATTATTCTAAAGTAAAATAAACTAATTTTCCTACGTTTCAAAACAAAGAAGAGTAGAAAAATATATTTTTAGAATGTCTATATATATATATATATATATATTTGATTTTAAAACTCAAGTGTGTATATATTATAAAAGAATTTTTAAATATCGAAAGATAGTTTAAAAGCAAATGAAGTTTAAAACAAGAGTTTAATTAAAAATAAGGCTAAAACATCGTTTTGAAAATCATTTGAAAAGATAAATATTAAAGCTAAAACATTTAAAAAAACCATTTTTGAAAATCATTTTTAAAAATCATTTTGAAGTAGTTTTGCAAGTTTCTTCCTACAGAATATTTTATCGCATCTAGACTTGAAAACTTGTACAAAACTAGGATGTCTGTGGGTTTGTAAGCCACTTGTCATAGGTTTGTAAGCTATTTGTCATGGGTTTGTAAGCCACTAAGAAGGTAGAAATGGGATCCATCCCAAATGAAATTTGGAATGATGATTTCCATGCTATTATGATGTTTTAACAAAACTAGACACTTATCTTGAAATGTTTATTTTGATACTCATGAGTCTTCAAACTTGATTTCTTCATTCTTGATCTTTATACAGTATGGTCTTCAATAATCAGTACCTGCCTTATATATATATCCTGCATAATAACATTCATATATATATATATATATTTAGACAATAGTGTTAGTATATAAGTTTTAATAAAATATGTTACAAAGGTTGTTGTCATCAAAACCACTATCTCTAGTTCCTAACAGTTACTATAGCAAAAGTAATTCGCACTTTGCAATTGTATTCTCTTAGGGTGTTTGGATTTCAGGCCAACAAATCACCGAGAGAAGATGACTCATTTTCATCGACCTAAGAGTCAATACCATTCTTAGATTTTGGTAGGCATACCTATGTTGGAGTGCTAGGTTTGTTATAGTGCAACATGGCTGCCTTTTCTTTTCTTGGATAGGTGTTTACATGCATGATTAGCCTATATGTAATGGCCCTGTTAGCACTAGAATTGGTCACTAACACCCTTAAGAGAGATTATGTAGAGAGATTAATGAAGAAAGTAAATGTAAACGGTGAACAGAATGCTAAACTAAATGCAGGAATAAGAACATCAGATTTATAGTGGTTCGGCGTAATTGCCTACGTCCGCTTTGAGGTTAATCTTTATTGCTTTACTTATCAACTGGTTGCAGATACATTCCGTACACCGAATATTTGATTACAATTGTTAAGCAAAGAAGATAAGTCTCGAATGAGTCTTAAATGTGGCAGAGTCTCCCCGGCGTTCTCGAAAATAATGTCCCTTTCACTGTGCCCCTGCCTCTCTATTTATAGACGAAGATGGGTTGGACGTCTCAGACGGGCCTATTTGCAAGATACCTCGGCCCAAAAAAAGTAACTCCTGTGTCCCGATACATAAATGCCGAGAGGTATATGCCGAACGGCATATACCGAGCCCTGCCTCTAAGTCGAATGAGGTAGTACATTGTGTGAAATGTGTAGGCCGAACGAGTTCTGATGCCAATCGAGGGGAGACTCCGAACGAGGCATGAATGCCGAATGAGGCTGGATTGTCGAACGATACCTCTATGCCGAACGAGGTTGGAATACCGGACGAGGCCGAATGCCGAATGAGCTTTATGCCGGACGAGGTTAAATGCCAAACGATTCTGCTATGTCGAATGACCCTCAATGCCGAACGAGGTCTGGATGCCGAGCAGTGTGGAATGCCGAACAACCCAGTTGTGCCGACCGACAATGTTGTGCCGAACGATCTTGAATGATGGTCGGCCAGTTGTGCCGAACAACAATGTTGTGCCAAACGTCCCTGAATGCCATACGAGCTTGAATGCCGGTCGGCCCAGTTGTGTCGAACAACAAAGTTGTGCCGAACGTCCTTGGATGTCGATCTGTGTGCAAATTCCGATTGCCTAGTTTCCTGGTTAAATCTCCATGTAATACTTGCCCCCCAAAGTGTTTCATGTGGTCGAACATGACGCGCTTTGAATCATGAGTCCTCCGTGCTTTGCTTCGAGCCTTGGCTTTGTTTCCTCGATGGTACTTTCTCTTGAATGCCGAGTGAGTTAGTGTATGCTGAACGTCATGCCGATGCCGAACGACATATAAATGTCGAATGATATAGATGATGTCGAGTGAGGTATGCGCTTTGACGGTTCTACCGGTCATTGTCCCTTCGACTTCCTTTCTTCCCCCTATATAGGTCGGCATTTCACTTCTTCTTTTCTTTTTTACTTTTCACCTGCGCATTTCAAAACCTACGAACTTTCCTCCCTTTAGACTCTTCCAATAATTTAACTTCCTTTCTGACTCCAAAATCCTACACATCACTTCTCGACTGCTCTCAACCACAATCTTGAGAAGAATCCGCTTCCAAATGAAGCATACCACCGAAACGCTACCCTCTTCTTTAGGTACGAGCTAAGACAATACTTGAACTCACAAACTTCTTTTAACCCCGAACAACGATAGTCGTGTAGATTAGGAAGGCTAAACATGCTTTGGGATTAAACGAAGAGGAAGATGGAAGAAGGCGTTGAAGTGGTCGTCGACCGGCCACCTTATAGGATATTTAGGTTGTATAAAGGATGGAGTTGAAAGATGATTTATAAATGTGGCTCGGCATTATTTCTTAATTCCAAGTGATTAAAAGGGAGCATGAGAGTAGAGTTGGAGTTAAGGCCTAGTGTGCCGAGTGGTGTCGCTCAGCATGGCCACGGTTCGACATTATCTCTCCATGCCGAACGAGGTTGGTGGGAAAAACAGAAAGGAGGTAGGAATTGGGTAAAATGTCGATCGGCATGGCTCGGCATGACCTGCCGAAGGTCTCGGCCATGCCGGTCGGGAGAGATGGAGGGAAAGAGGAAAAATAATGTTAAGGGAAGAATGCCGAGCGATGCGGCTCGACAAAAGCACGGTTTGGCATGATTTTCCACGTGCCGAACGGCGAAGAGGAAGAGTTGGAAGAGTGATGTGCCAAACGGGATTGAGGCCAAGCGTTATTTAGGCCGAACGACATTTAGGCCAAACGGCATTTAGGCCGAGCGGCCTTTAGGCCATGTGTTTCAAGCATCGCTTGGCCTTGACCTTTGATGAATAGATAACAACAGTCGAAATCATTCCAACTTGAACATAACCCTCGTCGAATTCACTTATTTCCCACGCCTACTCATATGACAAAAAACAAGGACCAGGATCTAAGCAAACCAGCATACCGAACTAATCTGAACTGATAACTCCCTAGTTCCAACAATCACAAGCCTAAATTTAAATCGATAAAAACAGATAATAGCCTTTAACATATAGTGCCAATGTCCGAGTCCAAAATTCACAAAATCATAGGGCAGGCTTTCAGAGACGTTCAGCGATGACGGTCTTCGAAAATGATAGTTCAAAACTCAACTTTATATCATCAATTCTGTGGCTTTTAATTTCTCAGCACTTATATTTGAATGATCGCACCAGTTCACACACCACATAGGGGGGAATATTTACATTGTTAAGTCTACTATCGATTATTTTTCAAGTATAGTTCAAACAAGTGCTCTATTAGATTCAATCTTTATTAAAGATGTCTAGGAAATCTAGCTCCGCTACGATCTCAGATAGACCTGGGCCATCCTCTCAACAAAAAGTTGTAGATACTTCAAATCCGTCAACTACACCTGCTCAAGACTTACCGAATCCTGTCGACTTGGCTTTTGATGCTCTACAGGCAGCGATTTTTCTAGACGACCCAATCGATTCCCAGGCTTCAAAGATTAACGAAAATACGCTCCGTTTGGATATGCTCTGTTCATGGAATCCCCTTTGACGATTTGTTAGTTCCATCGGTGCATGATCGTCCGCACTTGCCCCCAGTTGAATACACAACTTGCAATAAATTCATGTGCTAGGTTGGCAGCGTGCCACTGTTCAACTCATTTCTTCGAGACGTGTTGCAGTATATAGACATTGCCCCATCGCAACTGCATCGAACAGCCATGCATTTATCTACAGCACTTGTATCCTCTTCATGAGTGCGCTCTCTAAGCTTCCGACTCCGGGTGATATTCGATACATATATTGCATCAAGAGACGGAGGGATAGCCCATCATTCATGTTTCTCGAGCCACATAGCAAATATCAAATCCTAACCGGGGTATGGAGTAAATTTGCCCAGTTCAAGCAAGAATGGTTTTATGTGCGTTGTCCTCCCGATTTTGCGAGGAGATGGGTGGAAGGAAGTAAGTCTCTTTCCTGGATCAATACTCATGTTTGATCGAAGCTATACCTTTTCTAACTCTCTTCCATCTTTTTAGTATAAATCCGCGTCTCGAGGACCCCGGATATTTTGAAGCCACCGAAGCAATTCAATCCATTCCCGTCGAAGACCAGGATATCAGAACTCTCATTTAAAATGAGATGCTTACAAAGTTCGGGCTGTTGGCAGAAGGTCACCGGATAATCCTCCCTCAGGGCGTTACCATACCCAGGCCTGCTTCTAGAAAAGGGAAAAAGGAAGCTGAATCTTCAGCACGTAACGCCCCCGACACACTAGAAGAGGGGGAAATTAAGGAAACCGAAACGCCTGAGGTACACGATGAGAACGTTAGTCCCACTCAAGATCCGATAATCGAATTTCATGACATCGAGACGTCACCTTCCCCTTCGATGGGGAAGAAGAAACTAACATACAGGCTGAGGAAGAAAAAAGTTGTTAGAACTTCTAAAGTTACTCTTGTTCCAGTGGAGAAAGAAGCTTCCTCATAGCATCTAGAAAGTTCTCTAGAAGGTCTGTCGAACCTTTACATACCCGATGATCTACTCAACTACAGCTTCGACGATCCAGAGGCCCTTAAGCTTCATTCGCCCGCGAGAGGCGATACAAGCGTTCAAGCCCAAAAATAAGGAGAAAAAACTCCTATTAGTAAAGAAACTGGTACGTCGGGGGGAAACACTAGGACACACACAAACGCATGCACTTCACCTTGCACTTAAATTTCCGTTGTCACCGTATTCTTTGTTAACTCACCGTTATTTAAAATTTGTGTAGGTGACATGGGTACACGCATGGACTCGACCACCTTTGCGAGTCATTGATTTTCTACCAATCTGGCGGGGATTCGGGCTCTGGCAAGCGCCGGGATAGAGATGAATCCGACGATCGAGACTACCATTGCCGAGAGTCATCACACCAAAGGAAAACTTATAAACAGCCCTCATATCCTTGCAATCCTCCTTCTCAACCGGAGCACAGCAAAGATAAATCTGGACATAAGGGGTCTCAGCCCGAGGCACATCGGGATCAACACTCTGGTTCATCAAGTACCAGGAAATCTCGAGATCTCCACAAAACGTCTACGGTCTTCAAGCAGACTCCTCTTACTCCCGTAACTGATACAACGGTTGCTGGACGACTTGCTGAACTTAAAGCCTCATTTCCGAAGATATGCTTTGATGGCTTAAAGTTTCTTCCGACGATCCACCGTATTCCAGGGCATGTCAAGAAAAGTGCCATCGCTTGTACCAATAATGTCTATGTACAGCATGATGCGTTCGTGCACTTAGCCAAGAAAGTTTTCGAAGTTTCCATAGAGCGTCTGCATGAGATAGATCGCCTGAAGCTTGAGGCTATTCACGATAAAGATATTATCAAAGCTCAAATCAAAGATCTTGCTTCTTATAAGTCTCAGCTTGAAGCCTCCCAGCAGAGCGCTAAAGAGACGGCCGAGGCCGTTGCTTGTCTGGAGTCAACCCTAAAAAGGAAGCCGATGAGGCGGTCCAATGTTGTGGGGACCTAGCTTTGGAGAAAGACTCACCGCAGAAGGAGAGGGCCTTTGCCCTCCGAGTTAAGGAGCTGGAGGAGAAACTCCGCAAAGAAAAGGAGAAGAAGACCGCTGTCCAAGAAGAATTGCAACGATATTACGACGAGATCGTTGCCACACGACTTTTGAAGGCGAAGCTTGAGGATGAAATTTATAGGGTTGAGATGTTAAAGAATGAAGCCCGTGAAGAGGGCAAGATAATAGCGTCTAAGGAGGTCGACTCCCGCCTTGAGGCGGCTAAAGAAGCAGGTAGGGAGGAGGTGAAAAGCATGTTCGACCCGCTAATTGCAGAATTCAATGCCCTCGTCCTCATGCACCGAGACTTAACTTTTCTGGGTGAGGGCTACCTCAAATCTTTAGCTGAGGTGTGGGAGGCCTTAGTAGAAATCGGGAAGGTCGAACTCGATACCGAGGAGGTTGATGAAGGAGCTTTGATAAAAGAATTTCTTAAGGAAACGAGCCTTCGGACCTGTCTACGGCAAAAGCTCTTTACTGCAAAGACTCCCCCTCAACGAAAGGGAAAGAGGTTATTGCTGATCCATCCGGGATCGAGTCTCAAGTTCATGCGCCCACTCAACCAGCCGATCGGCCGATACTTGATCCCTTTGAGCAGCACATCAGTTATGACCTGGAGGACCTTGGCCTTGGCGTTCACATTCTGTCTCCCATTCCAGAGGGCGAGACCCGTCGGATGGCTGAGAGCCATCCGGAACCTGGAAGATAACCCTTCATTTTAACATTCCAAAAGTTGTTGTTTTTCACCAGGGGCCATCGTGTTCTAATGCTTGTTTTTCATGATTTTGTGCAGGCCGTTCCGATCACTAGCCCACTCCGAGGAGCAATGTCGCCAAGGAGGTGAAGGAAAAGACAAGTGAGGCCACTCACGCAGGAGAAGCTCTCAGTCCAGATGCTCAAGTAATCGGAGCACTTGATGAGGATAAGTCCGAGACTTCCTCTCCCATCGATGGGAGTTATGAAATCGAAATTACAGGCACCTTTGAACACAGATCTAAAATGAGCATGAAGGAACAACTTGAGAAGGAGAAGAAAAAGATGGTCGAGATCAAATTCGAGCCTCAAGCCGTTGACCTGGATGATCCTTTGAATAAGCTGTTGAAGGTCATCCTTCCTGGCGGGTCCAAGCCCACTGAAGTCTCCCGTACTTCTCCAATTTTCACTTCCCCATCAAAGAAAATTATCAAGGGCAAACGCACGGGAGAGGAGTCATCTCGAAAAAGGTCGAAGAAGTCAAAGAAGTAGTTGTTGCTCTCGTTCATCGAGAGTTAGTTTAAATTATGTAATTATTTTTATTTATTCACGAAGTTCATGTAAATAAACTTTTGACTCCGAGCTTCGGAGGGTTGTAGTAGAAACTTATTTTTATGAATAAAACTTAGTTCTTTTGCCTTTCAGAAGACTTCTGTTGTTTGATTTTTTGCATAACCACGGTCAAAACCCAAGCTATTGCGAGTTACATGAACTTCTCGATTCATCTTCAAATAAGTTGGTAATTTTTTGGCATTGCTCATTCTTTATTCCACGCTCCGGGTACTCAGAATATTTTCCAATCCGCACACCAAGGGTTCGAGGATTTCAAGTCACTTGTATCCAGTCCACCCTCAAGGGACTTGGACATTTAAATCATTTATCCTCTAGTCCACGCTCTGGAGACTTAGGGTATTCCAGTCCGCACTCTGGGGACTTGGAGGTTTTAAGTCGTTTATATTTTGGTCCGCACTCCGGGGGATCAAAGTACTCCAGTCCGCACTCTAGGGACTTGGAGGTTTTAAGTCATTTATACTCCAGTCTGCACTCTAGGGACTCAGAGTACTCCAGTCCGCAATCTGGGGACTCTGAGTTCTCCAGTCCGCACTCTGGAGACTTGGAGATTTTGAGTCGTTTATACTTTGGTCCGCACTCTGGGGACTCAGAGTACTCCAGACAGCACTTTGAGGACTTGGAGATTTTGAGTCGTTTATACTCTGGCCCGCACTCTGGGACTTGGAGATTTTGAGTCGTTTATACTCTAGTCCGCACTCCGGGGACTTAGAGTACTCCAGTCCGCACACCGGGGGCTTGGAGATTTTGAGTAGTTTATACTCTGGTCCGCACTCCGGGGACTCAGAGTACTCCAGTCCGCACTCTGGGGACTTGGAGATTCTGAGTCGTTTATACTTTGGTTTGCACTCTGGGGACTCAGAGTACTCCAGTCTGCACTCCGGAGCCTTGGAGATTTTGAGTCGTTTATACTCTGGTTCGCACTCTGGGGACTCAGAGTACTCCAATCCGCACACCGGGACTTGGAGATTTTGAGTCGTTTGTACTCTGGTTCGCACTCCGGGAACTCAGAGTACTCCAGTCCGCACTCCGGAGACTTGGAGATTTTGATTCGTTTATACTCTGGTCTGCACTCCGGGGACTTGGAGTACTCCAGTCTGCATTCCGGGGACCTGGAGATTTTGAGTCGTTTATACTCTGGTCCACACTCCGAGGACTCAGAGTACTCCAGTCCGCACTCCAAGGACTTGGAGATTTTGAGTCGTTTATACTCTGGTCCGCACTCTGGGGACTCAGAGTACTCCAGTCCGCACTCTGGGGACTTAGAGATTTTGAGTGCTCGTGCGCGTTCATACGTTAGACAGAATAATGTATCTCTTAGTTATTCATCACAGCGTTATCATACACAGAAACATCGACAATTCATGGAGAAAATGGCTTCAAGCCTTTATTAATGCAAACAATCTAAATTGTCTTATTACATGCCGCAAACTAGGAATAAAAGCTTGCTGGAAATAAATACAACTAAAATATGACAGAAATGAACTAAGTGTAATAATGCCGCAAATGCTCGCTATTCCATGCTCGGGGGAGTGTCGCACCATCAACGGTCGCTAGCTTGAAAGTTCCTCCTCCGAGCTTCCGTTCAATGATGTACGGACCTTCCCATGCGGGGCTAATATGCGATGGAACTGGGAATACGCGTTTCAAAATGAGATCACCCACGCCAAAGATTCTTGGTCGGACTTTTTCATTATAATATCGAGCGACCGGTGCCTGTATGCGGCCGCTCTCAAATTAGCTTCTTCAACTTTTCATCAGTGAAGTCCAATGATTCCAGCAAAAGATCTTGATTTGGCTCATGGTCATAATAAGTTACCCGATGCGATGGAACTTCAAGTTCTACGGGTATGACAGCTTCCATGCCATATGCCAATACGAATGAAGTGTGGCCAGTCGCAGACTTGTGGGTGGTTCTGTAAGCCCAAAGCACTGTTGGAAGCTTGTCCACCTACTTTCCTCTAGCCTTTTCCAAACGTTTTTTCAATATGGATTTGATTATTGTTTACGGCTTCCACCTGTCCATTGGCTTTCGGGTGAGCAACTGCTGCAAACTTCTTCTTAATACCATATTTTTTGCAATCCTTGAACCCTTTGCTTTCGAATTGAGTTTCGTTATCTGTAATGATGGTTCGTGGAAGGCCAAAATGGCATATAATATTTCATACGACAAAATTGATGACCTTTTTGGTGGTGATGCTGGCCAAAGGCACTGCTTCTGCCCACTTAGTAAAGTAATCGACCACTACTATTGCGTATTTTGCACCACCTTTGGATAGGGGTAAGGAACCGACCATATCAATCCCCCACATTGCAAATGGTTAGGGACTAACCATTTGTGTGAGTTCCGTCGGCGGAGCTCTCAGGATTTTCGCATATTTCTGACATTTGTCACATCTTCTCACATAGTCTGCGACATCCCGATTTAAAGTCGGCCAATAGTATCCATAGCAGAGGATTTTCTTCGCTAGCGTCTAACCTCCGGTATGGTCACCACATTCACCTTCATGGACTTCCTTCAGGACTTGTTTTATCTCATCATGGGCAATGCACCGGAGTAAGGGGGTCGAGAATCCCCTCCGATACATTACTCCATCTTGCATTACATAACGTGAAGCCTTATGAATGACTTGTCGTCTTTCGCTCTTTCTTTCGGGCATGACCCCGTGTAACAAGTATTGCTTGAACGGGATCGCCCATGATTCCTTCTCGATTTCTGTTTCTAACAAGAAATCTACCTCTTTCATATTTATGCTTGGAACATGTAAGGTTTCAACGGGAAACAATCCCATCTGCTGTGCATCGCCAGTGCTTGCAAATTTTTCCAATGAATCGGCTGCTCTATTTTGCTCACGTGGGACATGTGAAATGTCATAATACTCGAGATTTGCTTGCAGCTCTTGAACTCGGACCAAATACGGGGCAAGTCTCTGCCCCATTGCTTAATAGTCTCCCTGCACTTGGTACACCACCAGTTGTGAGTCATAACAACTGGTCTTACTCACAGCTCTTTGATAAGTCTTAAGCCTGCAATCAATGCTTCATACTCGGTTGTTACTCGTTGTTGTGAATTCAAGCTTCAAAGCATAGAAAACTGATCGGTTCTCAGGAGTTACAAGAACTATGACAATCCTCGAACAACGGTCGTTAGATACCCCATTGGTGTACATCTTCCATCGAACGAGAGGTATGACATTGCAGTCATTTTATTCCTCTGTCATGGTGAATTCAGCAATGAAATCTGCTAGCACTTGCCCCTGTATGACCCTTCACGGAAGGTAGGTAATATCAAACTGACTCAACTCGATATTCCATTTTAACATCCTTACAGAAGTTTCCGGTCATTGGAGTACCTGTCATAAGGGTTGATCGGTGTAAACACTGATCGAGTGAGCCTGGAAGTATGGGCGAAGCTTGCGTGATGCAATCACCAAGCAATAAGCTAGTTTCTCAATCCTGGGATAATTTCTTTCTGCCCCCGTCAAACGTTTACTAACATAATATACCGGCTTTTGAACTCGGTCCTCCTCTCAAACCAAAGCCGTATAGGTAGCGTGCTGAGATACTGCCACGTATACATATAGCATTTCATGGTCAATTGGTTTTGATAACACCGGTGGACTTTCTAGATGTCTAACCAAAGCTCGGAATGCTTCCTCGTAGTCAGACGTCCACTCAAAATTCCTCTTTCCTTTCGTTATTACATCAAAGAAAGGAATGCACTTATCCGTGGCTCTGGATATGAATTGACTCAGCGCGGCCAACTTTCCGTTCAAGCTTTGTACTTGCTTTATAGTTCTGGGCACTTGTATGTCCCAAATAGCCTGAATCTTTTTCAAGTTAGCATCAATTCCACGTGCGTTCACAATAAAACCCAAGAACTTCTCTGATGCAATGCCAAAGGAACACTTTAAAGGGTTGATCTTCATTCCGTAATGCCTGAGTATACCAAACATCTCTGCTAAGTCTCGGATGTGGTCGTTTGACTGCCGTGACTTCATGAGCTTATTGTCCACATAGACTTCCACAGTTCTACCAATCTGGTCTTTAAACATTCGATTCACGAGACGCTGATAAGTTGCTCCTGCGTTTTTCAATCCAAAAGGCATTACTACGCAGCAATATAGCCCCACATCTGTGACAAGATGGTGTGTTCTTGGTATCGAATGTGCATCGGGATCTGATTGTATCCCGAATATGCATCCATAAATGACAATAATCCATGTCCGGTGGTAGAGTCGACGAGCTGGTCGATTCTGGGTAAAGGGAAACTGTCCTTCGGGCATGCTTTATTCAGATCGAAGTAATCAACACAAGTTCTCCACTTCCCATTCACTTTTCTTACCAGCACAGGGTTAGATACCCATTCGGGGTAGAGGGCGTCATAAACGAACCCATTGGCTTTGAGTTTGTCCACCTCCTCCTTGAGAGCAGCAGACCTCTCTGGGTCCATGCCTCTCCTTTTCTGTTTAACAGGAACGTATTTTGGGTCTATGTTCAACATATGACTCCCAATAGTGGGAGAAATCCCGCACATATCAGAATGTGTCCAAGCGAAAATGTCCAGATTTGCTCGGAGGAAATCAGTAAGGTCCTCGGCCACTGAAGGGTTGAGTTGTGATCAATCTTAAGAGCTCGTGATGGGTCATCCCAGCTGACTGGAATGTCGATCGTCAGCTCAACCGGTACTGCACTCGTTTACTTGGGTTCCCCATCATCATCTCTCGGATCTATGTCTCTAAGGATCTGAGAATGTCGCCCGAGCCAGGGCTTGGGCACTACTTGTCAATCATTAGTATTTAGGATGCGGACGGAGCTGTCCGCAACCTTCCCTTTTTCTCTATGTTGAGCTTCTTTCAGCTCTGCCACATAACATGCGCGACCGGTCACCTGATCGCCATGTACTACTCCGACTCCTTTGTCTGTCAGAAATTTTATTGTCAAACACCATGGGGCCAAAGCGGCCCTAAACTTTGCTAGGGCCGGAAGACCTAAAAATACATTGTATGAGAGTCAACATCCATTGGTATGAATGGTAGGATTCACACTCTCCTACGCTCACCTTTCCCCGGTTCAACTGGTAACTCAATATACCCCGCCACGTCGGTTGCGGCACCATTAAAGTCGTGGATACGGGTTTTGCATGGTTTTAAATCTTTTAGCTCCATTTTCATTTGGTCATAAGCCTTCTTGAAAATGATGTTGATAGAGCTTCCACAATCAATCAAAATCCTTTTGACGTAAGCTGGCTCGATCGTTGCAGATATGACCATCGGGTCAATTGTAGGAGCCTCCACCTTGTCTGCATCTCGACTGCTAAACACTATATCGTCTGTCATTATGCGTTGTTGTTTTGTGGGGGTTCCATCTTCCACATTCGAACGACATTCATAATCCGCGTGCCTCAAGGAGGCAGCATATCGTTCCATTTCCTACGAATTCTTGTCTGCAGGGTGAGGTCCTCCGACTATAGTGTTTATGATCAACCTACCTACGATCCAGGCAGGTTCCTCAGGGTGGCATGGAGCCGGCCCATGTCCGGGGTCTAGCGTTCCTTGCCTACCCTCTGGTGGGTTCTTAACAAACTCATGCAGCTTTTTCTGCCTGATTAACCTTTCTACGACGTCATGCATGTGTCTACACTCCTCAGTAGTGTTCCTATAGGTCTCATGGAAGCGACAGTACTTCCCCGTCCATTTCTGTTTCTCAGTGGACTCCTTTGGATGTGGCTTTCTGGGTTGGAAGGTGTTACAGATAGATAGGTAAATGTTTTCAAGAGACGTATTTAGGGGAGTGTATTCGTTGTAGGTCGGAATCCTCGACTTTCATTTCCCTGTCTCTTTTTTCTTTCCTGGATTTCCGCCTTCGAATCCCCTAGATTGCCTAGGATTGTTCTGGACGTTGACTTGAACTTTTCACGAACTGTCGTCGGATTGCTTCACGGCGATGTTACTTATCACAGTGTCCTAAGCAGGCCCTGGCGCCTTATCTCGTCTCGTCCATTGTGCTTCCTCCCTCCTTATGAACTGGTGAGCTTTGGAATAGAATCGCTCCAACGTAGTTGGGGGCTTTCCCGCCAACCAATCTCCAAACTTTGAATCTGGATCTACACCTCGCATTACTGCCATCAAGATTGCGTGGTCGTTAGGGTTGCTAACTTCAGTGGCAACAACATGAAACCTATGCGAGTATGCTTTCAAAGACTCTCCCGGAGCCTGAATCACGCTTGATAAGGACATCACGTCCCTTGGACGAGTGTCATGTATCCTAAAATGTTCAACAAATTTCATCGCCAACTCATCGAAGCTGGATATAAGCCACGGAGGAAGTCGAGTAAACCACATGGTGGCGATTTCGGACAAAGTGATTGGGAAGCACCTACACTTAGTCTCCTCATTCGCCCTTGCACAATCCATCATCCATTCGTACCTCGTCACATGTTGCCTTGGGTCGGTCTTCCCTTCGTAGGCTAGGATAGTCGGCATACTGAATTTCCTAGGATACTCAGCCTATAAAATAGTATCTGTGAAGGGAATATGACTCCTGGACACTCTCAATCTTCGTTGGTCAAGCCTTGGTTCTCTCTCATTAGCTGCCTGACCATGGTTGTTAAGTCTGGAGGATGGAAGGTTGGGTTCCGTTCTACGGGACTGTGCGGGTTAATGTCCCGCCTGTTGGCGGTCGGCCAATCATGCGTCCAGATGGCCAGCTTGATTTGGGTCTTGGTGAGCCGGGCGTCCAGTCTCCTCACATACCTGATCCTTGGCGGATCGATCAATGGCACCTGCCTGTGCAGCTTCTGTCTTACGGTGTCTATGCCTAGGAGGTTCATCAGCTGAGGTCAAGCTATCGGATGAAGAATAAGGAGTAGGACTACTTCTAGCATTCTGATGCTGCTGCTGGGCAAGAGGTGTCATGAGGTTAGTGTTGGCTTGAATCTTCTCAGCAAGTTGCCTTCTACTTTCCCTGAGTTCTCTTATCAGGTCGTTGAACTCTGTTTGGGAAATGACTTCCGTTTGATTTTGGGTGGAGGGCCCTACACCTTGAATTGCTTGCTGGTTTCTAGGTCCAAATTATTGCACACTAGCAGTCTTGTGGACGTCCACATTGTGAGAGGCTAATTGGGTGCGTGGTCTTCCTATAGTAGAGTTGTCAGTTGGAACTCTGAATAGATTCAGCAGGCGTCCAATGAATAAGTCGAATCTCCTTCGGGGGATTTTTCAATCAGTAGCTACAAAGTAGATCCTATCGTCCTGAGAATTCGATTCTAAGTGAAAGCAGGCCTATTTTTCTGTACCCTTTGAATCGACAATAAACCACACATGTCCAACTCAAATTGCATGAACAAGCAGATCATTATGAGTAGAAAGAAAATAAAGACAAGAACAAAATCTCACACGAATGGTATAACATATATTATTTCAATAGCAGTCCTTACAGCAGAACAAATTAAAATACAATATCAGAGTCTAATTAAGATTTAGCCTGGACAATTATAAACCTTTATCCTTACAAATGCTGAAAACAATAAGACAAATGTAATAGATGTTGCGGATAATAGAAAACATCCATACGATGATGAAGCTCTCCAACTCTTCTCTGGAAACTCCAACCATCTTCAACTAAATCTAAAACTACTTGGATCTGACCCGAGTACTAAACATATCCAGATCAGGCTTGATAAACCAGCGTGAGATACTCGAAGTTTTAAATGTATAGCTCATGACAATGTTATCAAAACCTTTGAATAGAAGGGTATCTCATAAGACCAGGCCCACACATTAATACAGATGGGTTTTTACCTTATGATAACCAAAACACTTTTATTACCAAAATAATTTGATATTAACTTTAATGACATCATTTGGAAAACAACTTTCAAATAAACATATTAAAATAAGGTATCAATACCTGGACTAAGTCCAAGGGAATATATCTGGACTGCGTCAATAGAATTTACCAAATGAAATATATAATACCAAAAGGGGTAGCAGAAATGTTTGCAAGTCATTACAGCTATTTTAGGACTACAATCAAAATCATAAAGCTCGTATTGGAGTTGGATTTCCAACATAGTAGTGAACCTCAATAACCACGCATAACAAACAGAACCCAGTGGTTTTTTTGCAAGGACTCACACACCACTATTCCTCACATTTCCATAGTTCTTGATATCCATTGGCTTCTCATGTAAGGACTCACACGCCACTATACCACACAATAAGGGTCCCGTTTGGATGCCTTGGTGGCCTAGATCATACGGCGACAGTCGCCTTGAGGGATCATATGCCACCCTCGTCATACTAAGCCCGAAGTATGTAACATGGTTCCAGTATCATTTCCGAGATGTGAGGCTTGGAAGTGAGGTTATGCTCAACTTAGACAAAGCCATGTTTTTCATGCAAAATCACGCTTTATTTTTCATAAAGTAAAATCCACATACAATGCCACATTGTCATTCCTTCGATCATCATTTGAATTTTACGAACATACAACCTCTGAGTTCTTATGCCTCTTAGAAGGATGTTAAGCTAAGAGAAGTTGCCTTCTCCGCCACCACAAAAGTATGTTGGTAAAAGTCATCATTTGTGATCTTAGCAATGCAATGTAAAACATTCATCCATAGAGTTCGTTCTAGCACTGAAAGAAACCAAAGGCACTTTCTTCGGCCATTACTGGGCGAGAAGCCCTTACAATCCAAAGATTTCAAACACGACATGACCACTGCTATAATAAATGTTTCTATATTGGGAGCTACCAAGAGAATGTCAACAAGCAGTCCTTCCGCTAATGAGGATCTCCAATCTTAAATAAGCATCATCTTCAATACGTCTTCACTTTTGATAAACATTGGTTCAAAGTGGTTTTCAAATAGGAGTTACCTAAATCCGACCCAGTTCCTTCGCACCAATCATCGTTTAAAAAATGTTAATTTCATATGTGATTTTCAATCATAAATCCATTGCTTCATCTTTTATTTAAATCAAATATCATTCTTAGATATATCCTTTTCAGTTTATTCCATTTTCTTTACAACAATATATGGAACTATTAAGCCTCATCTATCGAATCATTTGTTTAATTTTAAAAACCTTTTAATCTTGGAATAATTCCAAGTCACTTCACATTTTATTTAGGAAAATATTTTCAAATCATTTAATTAACTCTTTAACAAATATTTTCCATTTCAAATCACAACTTTTAAATCGGTCAAGAATGATGTTATATAAAACATCTTTACCACAAACCCAAAACCATTTAATTCAAATCCTTATTTAACTCTTGGTAAACCCTTCACTTTTTACTTTGGGAAAATCGTTCTAGAGCATCGGGCTTTCCTTTCGATTTTTTCCACCCCTCGTCTACGAGAAGGTAAGTTTAGGGCATTGGTTGCTCCATTCCTAACCTTAGTTACACACCATGTTTTACCGTTTAGATCTCACAAGCCGGACAAATGTACTAATCATTTCCGCATACTCGGTATTAATCTTAATTTTAGAAATGAATCATTAAACTTCCAAATCATTACTTAAAACACAATTATTCTTTCAAAAATATCTATAAAAGATTTGAAAACGCAATGTTGAGTTTAAATCCATAATTCAAAAGTTATTGAAAAGTGTTGCTAAGGTGTTGCAAAAAGCTATATTCTTCAATACGACGTTTATATCAATTAGAAATTCATCATTTCAGCTTAAATTATTTAAAACATTTTAAAAGTTTTTTAGAATTTATTTCATGTTTATAAACATTATAAAAATATCATGTAACGACCCGTAATTTCGCTACTTCGAAAATGCGAGATTTCATTTGTTTTAAAGTTAAAAAGGTTTAAAACTTAAATAAACAAGTTATATATAATAGACAATAATAGAGAAGTTATTTATTCTTATAGATAATAAATTAAAAAGTATAAATTTGGATTTTAGAACAAATCAACAAAAGTTAAGTTTTGCTAAGTATAAATAAATGCTTAAATAAATAGGTCTAAATGTTTATTTAAAAATATAAATCTTATTGAAAACATCTAATAAAGATAATAAAAGTATATTAAAATACTTATAAGTATGTTAATAATTGTTTTACAAAAATAACCAAATTTTGTCGCATTTTGTCAGTTTTACATACACCGTAAAATTAGAGATTTTGGTATTATTTAAATATGATTTTAAAATATAAAGAGACTTGTTTTAATTTATTTAAAGAAGTAAAAAGTTCATTTTTAAATTTGGTTTACATAAATAAATAGTTTAACTAAAACGTCAAAATATGACCGTAAAATATTTTGTCGGAAAACGACGTTTTGTCGATTAAAAGTTGTCGCAACGTCGCCGCATCTTTATTTTCTTATATAGGAACATATATTCAAATAGTATAAGTATTAATTAATTTACTAATCAAGTTTACTTTTACTAAATAAGGTTAGAAACTTCTAGAAGCAATTAAGAAAAGTAAGTAAGAATTAAGAAAAGTAAGTAAGAAAAGTCAAAAGTAAACATCAAATCAATATCAAATCAAAGCCAACATAATTATGATATTCTTTACTTAATATCTAAGTGAAAGTGACATAAAGTAATGATTTGAAATGTGATGTTAAGTGTTGAAAAAAAATAAGAATACTTAAGAAGTAAGTAAGGGTATTTTGGTCTTTTTACAAAATATTATTTTAATCCAAAACTTTTTCTATAAATAAGACCACCATTCTTCCACTTTATTTTACACCATTTTCTATCTTCTTCTTCTTTCTTGAAGCTCTCTTTAATGGCTTCTTCTTCTCTTCCAAATCCTTACTAACTTTTTCAAAACCATATCAAATCAACTCCAAACACCACCAAACTTTGCCAAAGACCTTATAATACCATTAGAACATGGTTTAGCATCTAAAAAGTAAAGAAACAAAGAGGAAGAGGAGGAGCAAGGTGTGGCCGAACCTATAGTGGAGGAGGAGCAAGTTGTGAAGCTTCGAAGCGAGAAAAAGGGAAGGAAGTGTTGTCGGAATCAAAAGGAAAGTCTACGGAAAAGATTTGGTGAAGATAATAAGAGAGTTTAAGTGAAGTGTTGTTTGTAAATGAATGTTGGTAGGAAGTTAATCTTTTGGTCAAAAGGTGAGTACTCTTATTTACTAATTAATCCATAAGTTATTTCAAGTATAATGATTTGAAAGTATAAACATGTTGAATGTTTGAATGTTTGATAACTTGGTTGCAAAATTGGTTGATTATATGATTGTTTATGTGATTGATAACTTGGTTTGATAAATGATAAGAGAAATGGTTAGTAAGCAAAGTTAATTACATGAGAATTAAAATCCATACAAATGTGTGTGGAAATATTTAGCCTCTTAATGATTTTAAATAAGTTAAAAGAGTTTAAATATGGTTTAAAAAGAATTCGAAGTGCTTCGGACAAGTTCCGAAGCAATTCTCAAAATTGGTCAAAACCGAGCTTGTCGCGTAGTGGCGGTTCGTAAATTTCGACCCGTAACTTCAAATTGATGTAGAGAATGATTTATAACTCGGATTTCTTCGAAATAAAAATTATTTGGTTTACAATGATAATAGTTTTCCAACGAAGAAAGAAAATCAAGATTTCGTCAAGTAGATTTTAAAATATGTCCAAAACAATTTTCTAAAAACATCGCGGTTTTGCAGTTCGGAATCCAAAACGGGATTTCTTTATAAATGATATTTTTAAAGTATTAAAAATATGAAATAAATTTGATAAATCTATTTAAATGATTTAAAAGAGATTTGGATTGGAAAATATGAATTATCGAATGTTTTAAAAGTTGTTTAAATCAAATAGGCTTATATAGCACTTTCCGCAGCACTTTTATGCTGTGAATTCTATAACTTTTGGAATATGAGTTTAAATGTAACGACGTTTCCCAGAATCAATTGTGAATGTTTTGGAAAGGATAATTAAGAATTTTGAAAAGATAATTTGGAATATTTATAAGCAATTCTAAAATAAAGCTGAAAATCTGAGTATGCGGAAACGACTAGTACATTTGTCCCACCTGTGAGATCTGGGAAGGTAAACAAGGTGTTTAACTAAGGTTAGGGATGGAGCAACCAGTGCCCTGAACTTACCTGGCCTATGTTTTCTCTTCTTAGGCGAGGGGTGGAATAGATCGAAAGGAAAGCCCGGATGCTCTAAAAAGATCATATTTAAATTTTTCTAAGATAAAAGAAAAGAAAACCCCTTCAAAATAATTTTCGAGATAAAATATATCGAAGATAAAAATAGTTAAAGACAAAGATATTCAAAATGTAGGATTACTTGCCACTAGTCCCTAGAGGTGAAACTTGCCATTAGTCCCTAGAGGTGAAACTTGCCATTAGTCCCTAGAGGTGAAACTTTCCATTAGTCCTTGGAGGTGAAATTTACCATATTTAAGATGGCAATAGTGCTCTATTATGAAAATCTTTGATTAGCAAGAATATGATTTGAAGTTAAGAAAGAAATCTTTGATTAAGATTTAATGAATGATTTGGGAATATTTTCCCTAAGTTAAAAGTTATAACTTAAGTGTAAGAAATCTTTGATTGAGATTAAACGAATGATTTGGAAAGATTTTCCTAAGTAAAGAAGAAAATGATTTAGAATTATTCCAAGATTTAAGAAAGGTTTAAATAAATCAAATGATTGATAAATGAGGCTTAATGATTCCATATACATTTGAAATGAAAATGGAATAAATTGAAAAGATTATATCTGAGATAGATATTTGATTTGATAAAAGATGAAGTAATTGATTGATGATTGATATCCACTTATGAACTTAACATCTTTTAAAGCGATGATTGGTTTCGAAGGAACCGGAGTCGGATTTGATTAATTCCTATCCGAAAACCACTTCGAACCAATGTATACGTTCGAAAGTGAAGACATGTTGAAGATGATGATTATTGAAGACCGTGGATCTTTATAGCGTGAAGACTGCTTGTTGAACATGCTCTGGTTGGCCACCATTATAGAGTTATTTATAGCAGTGGTCTCCTCGTGATGGAGATTTTTTCGGATTGCAAGGGCTTCTCGCCTAGTAATGGCCGAGGAAAGTGCCTTCGGTTTCGTTCAGTCCTAGAACGAACTTGTATAGATGTTTGTCTGACATTGTATTCTAAATCACATTTGAGTGGTTTCTATAAATGTATATCAGTTGGTGGCGGAGAAGGCAACTTCTTTTAGCTTAACACCCTTTCCCGAGACATACGTGCTCAGGAAGTTATACTTTTCTAGAAATCAGTCGTGTGACGTGGAATGACAATGTGGCATTCAAAGTGGAACTTGTTATGAAAAAGCGTGGCTTTGTATGAAAAAAAAAGCGTGGCTTTGTATGAAAAAAAGCGTGGCTTTGTTTGAATTGAGCGTAGCCTCGCGAGCCTCACACCCCGGTTATGATGGGATTCTATGTGGTCAGATGTATGCTCGCATTTCAGGTAGTAGTGATTTGGGTTATCAGATGTTCTGAGCCCTAGGTACCAGATGCATCTGGGCCTCATGGCAGGGATGTGCGAAGTCTGAGTCATTGGATGTTATTCGCAGATTGCATCCACTTTTAGCCATTTATGTTGTTGTATAACGGCGTCTGAGTCATGGACGTAAGCCGTGGATACAGATTGATCTTTCCACTAGTTTCCTATCATGTTGGAAATCCAAACCCAATACGGTACATACGGTTTTGATTGTATTCCCAAAATAGCTGTAATGACTTGCAAACATTTCAGCTACCCCCTTCTGGTATCATATATTCCGTTCGGTATATTCCGTTGACCCAGTCCGGATATATTCTGTTAGACTTAGTCCAGATATTGGTACCTTATTTGAATAAGTTTATTTGAAAAGTGTTTTCAAAAGAATGTCATTAAAAATAATATCAAGTGATTTTTGGTATGAAGCGTTTTGGTTATCATAAGGTAAAAACCCGTCCGTGTTTATGTATGGTCGTGGTCTTATGAGATACCATTCTTTTCAAAGGTTTTGATAATATAGCCATTTAAACTTCGAGTATCTCACGCTGTTTTATCAAGCCTGATCCGGGTATTTTTAATACTCGGGTCAGATCCGAGTAGTTTCAGGTTTAGTTGAAGACGGTTGGAGTTTCCAGAGGAGAACTGGAGATCTTCATCATCGTATGGACGTATTCTATCTTTATCCGCTTTGCTTAGTGTATTTTGTTTAATGTTTGTCAGCAATTGTAAGGACAGATGTTTATAACTGTCCAAGCTGAATTTAGGTTAGACTCTGATATTGTATTTAAAATTTTCCGCTGTAAAGATTATTATTGAAATAATATATGTTATTCCATTCGTGTGAGATTCTGTTCTGTCTTTATTTTCTTTCTACCCTTAATGATCCGCTTATTCGTGCAATTTGAGTTTGACATGTGTGGTTTATTGTCGATTCAAAGGGTATGGAAAAGCCGTTCGTCACATTTGGTATCAAAGCTGAAGGTTAAGCGAGAACCTTGGCTTTGTTGGGGTAAAGACTCATCAGAGATAGGGTTAGAAATACCCTAGGATGAGTAACTCATTAGAGATAGGGTTAGTAACACCCTAGAATGAATTTGAGTGTATTATATATATATGAGTGCGTATTTGTTATTGGATATAAGAAAATGTTTTGTGTTGATTTATCGGTTGAGCGGTTTATAAATTCTGGTCGATATGGGAAGTACAACCATATCGGTAGGTATTTCTAAACTCTTAACAAGGCATATCGACACATTGTTTGGAAAAGATTATATTTTGCATATAAAGAAATGTCTTTCAAAAGATATAAAATTTTGTGTGGTTAGGGAAATTTATAAGATACGTTCCCTTAGGAAGTCCCATGGATAAGGTCTTAATTCATCTAGTGATGATTAGAATAATCTTCTAAGTATCAATCATATGTTGGCTTGGGCAAACGGTATTGAGCACTTGGTAAATTATTCTTCTTATCATTGGAGGATGAAGGCAAGTTCAAATCCAAACAAGTTGAATTAAGTATTTGGATAAAAGATGTTTGAATAAGATGAAATGGAAATAGTATAAACACTTCTAATCTTATCTTGAAATATCACTTAGGGGCAGAATGGCTTATTTTATGTCAAGTAATGAGTTTTGGATGAGTCCAAAGCAGGCACGAAGAGCACGTGCAGAAAGAGAAGCAGAAAAGAAACAAAAACTAGGAGCGTATGTTGGCATCTACTGCTTTAGGTGTTTTCAAGAAGGGCATTATGCAGTTTGTTGTGATAGGAAAATAAAGAAACAGAAGGAAGAAAAACCTGTTCGAAAAGATATATGTTGTTTTAAGTGTAAGAAGCTAGGACATTTTCTACATGATTGCCCTAGAGCAAAGAAGAAACCCAAAGCGCCGAAAGGGAAGGAAAAGTGTTGTTATCGGTGCAAAGAATTAGGACATATAGTCAAAGATTGCAATGTAAAGAAAGGAGAAAAGTCGGCTAAGGCGCATACCATTCAGACAGCCACGATTTCATGGCCTTGCAGATCATGTGGTAAATATGGACATTCGGAGAAGGACTGTCCAAAGGAAAGGTCAGATGGCTTAAGCCCCAAAGATAGAGCACCATCTACCTCAAAAGGAATTCAAGAATAATATATTATAGTCTAAGTATCTATATAATGGTAGTATGTGATAAGGCTGTATTTCCTAGGAAAGTTATCTCTAAAATTTTGTAATGCCAGTTAGAGATTGAAATAGATGTATGAATATGATGTTAATTAATAAACTTCCTTTTGATTATCCTCTCGATGCACTTCTTCAATCTTATATCTGGTCAAATCTAAGAAGATATTTAAAAATAAAAAGTTCAAAGGAATATTAGAAAGAAATAGCTTTAAAAAAAAAAGGGGTGTTAAAGTTTAGAAAATTATTTAAAATATATATCTTGTAAGAATATATTGTATAAAATAAAGAAAAGAATGAAACTATTAATTTTATCATAGTCTTTTGAAAAAAAATAAAGGAAAGTTATTTAAACTTAAGATAATTTTGGAACTAAAATCTATAATAAGATGTAATAGCAAAAAGAAAAAAATATATAGAGAGCTTAAATAAAATTTTAATGATATTTTCCAAATAAAATTGATTTCTTTAGAAAAGAAGTTATAACTATTTTGCATAAATATTTTGGAAATAAATAATTAAAGGGATTATATAAAGAAGCACCTTTATAAAATGTTTGTACTTAAGATAAGTTTTTATGAAAGTTTTGAGAGGTAATAAATATATATTATATATAGATTATTTCGTCACACAAATGATGATTTAATATCCGAGTTCGGAACTTTGAGGTGTTTACACCGATCCGAAAAAGGATTTATCACTCGATTCTTGACGACGAACATTGATTAGGGTTTATGGTTGGGTACTTGAGTTTTCTATCATAGTTTAGCACTATGCAAGGAAAGCAAAGGTTTTTGAGCAAAGAGCCTGATTAAAGTCCGCACTAGAGGATCGGGGGATCGATACTAGTTCGGAAATAAAGTTGTGTATTCGAATAGGAGATCGAATAAGATATTTTTATACGGATGATCTGTGTATATTATATGGAATTAAGTTTAAAAATAAATGTTTTAGGCAAACTTTTGTTTGGGCAATTTCGAGGACGAAATTCTTTTAAGTAGGGGAGAATGTAACGACCCGTAATTTCGCTACTTCGAAAATGCGAGATTTCATTTGTTTTAAAGTTAAAAAGGTTTAAAACTTAAATAAACAAGTTATATATAATAGACAATAATAGAGAAGTTATTTATTCTTATAGATAATAAATTAAAAAGTATAAATTTGGATTTTAGAACAAATCAACAAAAGTTAAGTTTTGCTAAGTATAAATAAATGCTTAAATAAATAGGTCTAAATGTTTATTTAAAAATATAAATCTTATTGAAAACATCTAATAAAGATAATAAAAGTATATTAAAATACTTATAAGTATGTTAATAATTGTTTTACAAAAATAACCAAATTTTGTCGCATTTTGTCAGTTTTACATACACCGTAAAATTAGAGATTTTGGTATTATTTAAATATGATTTTAAAATATAAAGAGACTTGTTTTAATTTATTTAAAGAAGTAAAAAGTTCATTTTTAAATTTGGTTTACATAAATAAATAGTTTAACTAAAACGTCAAAATATGACCGTAAAATATTTTGTCGGAAAACGACGTTTTGTCGATTAAAAGTTGTCGCAACGTCGCCGCATCTTTATTTTCTTATATAGGAACATATATTCAAATAGTATAAGTATTAATTAATTTACTAATCAAGTTTACTTTTACTAAATAAGGTTAGAAACTTCTAGAAGCAATTAAGAAAAGTAAGTAAGAATTAAGAAAAGTAAGTAAGAAAAGTCAAAAGTAAACATCAAATCAATATCAAATCAAAGCCAACATAATTATGATATTCTTTACTTAATATCTAAGTGAAAGTGACATAAAGTAATGATTTGAAATGTGATGTTAAGTGTTGAAAAAAAATAAGAATACTTAAGAAGTAAGTAAGGGTATTTTGGTCTTTTTACAAAATATTATTTTAATCCAAAACTTTTTCTATAAATAAGACCACCATTCTTCCACTTTATTTTACACCATTTTCTATCTTCTTCTTCTTTCTTGAAGCTCTCTTTAATGGCTTCTTCTTCTCTTCCAAATCCTTACTAACTTTTTCAAAACCATATCAAATCAACTCCAAACACCACCAAACTTTGCCAAAGACCTTATAATACCATTAGAACATGGTTTAGCATCTAAAAAGTAAAGAAACAAAGAGGAAGAGGAGGAGCAAGGTGTGGCCGAACCTATAGTGGAGGAGGAGCAAGTTGTGAAGCTTCGAAGCGAGAAAAAGGGAAGGAAGTGTTGTCGGAATCAAAAGGAAAGTCTACGGAAAAGATTTGGTGAAGATAATAAGAGAGTTTAAGTGAAGTGTTGTTTGTAAATGAATGTTGGTAGGAAGTTAATCTTTTGGTCAAAAGGTGAGTACTCTTATTTACTAATTAATCCATAAGTTATTTCAAGTATAATGATTTGAAAGTATAAACATGTTGAATGTTTGAATGTTTGATAACTTGGTTGCAAAATTGGTTGATTATATGATTGTTTATGTGATTGATAACTTGGTTTGATAAATGATAAGAGAAATGGTTAGTAAGCAAAGTTAATTACATGAGAATTAAAATCCATACAAATGTGTGTGGAAATATTTAGCCTCTTAATGATTTTAAATAAGTTAAAAGAGTTTAAATATGGTTTAAAAAGAATTCGAAGTGCTTCGGACAAGTTCCGAAGCAATTCTCAAAATTGGTCAAAACCGAGCTTGTCGCGTAGTGGCGGTTCGTAAATTTCGACCCGTAACTTCAAATTGATGTAGAGAATGATTTATAACTCGGATTTCTTCGAAATAAAAATTATTTGGTTTACAATGATAATAGTTTTCCAACGAAGAAAGAAAATCAAGATTTCGTCAAGTAGATTTTAAAATATGTCCAAAACAATTTTCTAAAAACATCGCGGTTTTGCAGTTCGGAATCCAAAACGGGATTTCTTTATAAATGATATTTTTAAAGTATTAAAAATATGAAATAAATTTGATAAATCTATTTAAATGATTTAAAAGAGATTTGGATTGGAAAATATGAATTATCGAATGTTTTAAAAGTTGTTTAAATCAAATAGGCTTATATAGCACTTTCCGCAGCACTTTTATGCTGTGAATTCTATAACTTTTGGAATATGAGTTTAAATGTAACGACGTTTCCCAGAATCAATTGTGAATGTTTTGGAAAGGATAATTAAGAATTTTGAAAAGATAATTTGGAATATTTATAAGCAATTCTAAAATAAAGCTGAAAATCTGAGTATGCGGAAACGACTAGTACATTTGTCCCACCTGTGAGATCTGGGAAGGTAAACAAGGTGTTTAACTAAGGTTAGGGATGGAGCAACCAGTGCCCTGAACTTACCTGGCCTATGTTTTCTCTTCTTAGGCGAGGGGTGGAATAGATCGAAAGGAAAGCCCGGATGCTCTAAAAAGATCATATTTAAATTTTTCTAAGATAAAAGAAAAGAAAACCCCTTCAAAATAATTTTCGAGATAAAATATATCGAAGATAAAAATAGTTAAAGACAAAGATATTCAAAATGTAGGATTACTTGCCACTAGTCCCTAGAGGTGAAACTTGCCATTAGTCCCTAGAGGTGAAACTTGCCATTAGTCCCTAGAGGTGAAACTTTCCATTAGTCCTTGGAGGTGAAATTTACCATATTTAAGATGGCAATAGTGCTCTATTATGAAAATCTTTGATTAGCAAGAATATGATTTGAAGTTAAGAAAGAAATCTTTGATTAAGATTTAATGAATGATTTGGGAATATTTTCCCTAAGTTAAAAGTTATAACTTAAGTGTAAGAAATCTTTGATTGAGATTAAACGAATGATTTGGAAAGATTTTCCTAAGTAAAGAAGAAAATGATTTAGAATTATTCCAAGATTTAAGAAAGGTTTAAATAAATCAAATGATTGATAAATGAGGCTTAATGATTCCATATACATTTGAAATGAAAATGGAATAAATTGAAAAGATTATATCTGAGATAGATATTTGATTTGATAAAAGATGAAGTAATTGATTGATGATTGATATCCACTTATGAACTTAACATCTTTTAAAGCGATGATTGGTTTCGAAGGAACCGGAGTCGGATTTGATTAATTCCTATCCGAAAACCACTTCGAACCAATGTATACGTTCGAAAGTGAAGACATGTTGAAGATGATGATTATTGAAGACCGTGGATCTTTATAGCGTGAAGACTGCTTGTTGAACATGCTCTGGTTGGCCACCATTATAGAGTTATTTATAGCAGTGGTCTCCTCGTGATGGAGATTTTTTCGGATTGCAAGGGCTTCTCGCCTAGTAATGGCCGAGGAAAGTGCCTTCGGTTTCGTTCAGTCCTAGAACGAACTTGTATAGATGTTTGTCTGACATTGTATTCTAAATCACATTTGAGTGGTTTCTATAAATGTATATCAGTTGGTGGCGGAGAAGGCAACTTCTTTTAGCTTAACACCCTTTCCCGAGACATACGTGCTCAGGAAGTTATACTTTTCTAGAAATCAGTCGTGTGACGTGGAATGACAATGTGGCATTCAAAGTGGAACTTGTTATGAAAAAGCGTGGCTTTGTATGAAAAAAAAAGCGTGGCTTTGTATGAAAAAAAGCGTGGCTTTGTTTGAATTGAGCGTAGCCTCGCGAGCCTCACACCCCGGTTATGATGGGATTCTATGTGGTCAGATGTATGCTCGCATTTCAGGTAGTAGTGATTTGGGTTATCAGATGTTCTGAGCCCTAGGTACCAGATGCATCTGGGCCTCATGGCAGGGATGTGCGAAGTCTGAGTCATTGGATGTTATTCGCAGATTGCATCCACTTTTAGCCATTTATGTTGTTGTATAACGGCGTCTGAGTCATGGACGTAAGCCGTGGATACAGATTGATCTTTCCACTAGTTTCCTATCATGTTGGAAATCCAAACCCAATACGGTACATACGGTTTTGATTGTATTCCCAAAATAGCTGTAATGACTTGCAAACATTTCAGCTACCCCCTTCTGGTATCATATATTCCGTTCGGTATATTCCGTTGACCCAGTCCGGATATATTCTGTTAGACTTAGTCCAGATATTGGTACCTTATTTGAATAAGTTTATTTGAAAAGTGTTTTCAAAAGAATGTCATTAAAAATAATATCAAGTGATTTTTGGTATGAAGCGTTTTGGTTATCATAAGGTAAAAACCCGTCCGTGTTTATGTATGGTCGTGGTCTTATGAGATACCATTCTTTTCAAAGGTTTTGATAATATAGCCATTTAAACTTCGAGTATCTCACGCTGTTTTATCAAGCCTGATCCGGGTATTTTTAATACTCGGGTCAGATCCGAGTAGTTTCAGGTTTAGTTGAAGACGGTTGGAGTTTCCAGAGGAGAACTGGAGATCTTCATCATCGTATGGACGTATTCTATCTTTATCCGCTTTGCTTAGTGTATTTTGTTTAATGTTTGTCAGCAATTGTAAGGACAGATGTTTATAACTGTCCAAGCTGAATTTAGGTTAGACTCTGATATTGTATTTAAAATTTTCCGCTGTAAAGATTATTATTGAAATAATATATGTTATTCCATTCGTGTGAGATTCTGTTCTGTCTTTATTTTCTTTCTACCCTTAATGATCCGCTTATTCGTGCAATTTGAGTTTGACATGTGTGGTTTATTGTCGATTCAAAGGGTATGGAAAAGCCGTTCGTCACATATCATTTTTAAAGAAATCCCTTTTTGGATTTCAAACTGCAAAACTGTGGTATTTTTGGAAAATTGTTTTGGACATATTTCAAAATCTATTTAATGAATTCTTTATTTTCATTCTTTTTTGGAAAACTATGTATATAATAGCATGCAAAATTCTTATCTCGAAGGATTCCAAGCTATATTCCACCTTTATATTTATTTAATTTTTTTGGCACAAAATCGCGAACTACCGTTACGCGACGTGTCTAGTTTTGACTTGTTTTTCACTTTCTTTCTCTCATTGAAACACTTTTAAATGTTTATAAAATATTTCTAAATCATTTAAAAATAATTTTAAACAATATTTTCATATTTCAAATTCATTTTCCATTTCATTTCATATTATAATATTATATTATTATAATATCATTTTTGACCTTTTTAAAATCATTTAACGGCTAAATCAATCCATACACATATTATTATGAATTTAATTTCCATTTAATATAATTTGGTCAGTTACTAACCATTTCTCTTATTATTTATCAAACTAAGTTATCAACCATTTCATAACCATATAATCAACTATAATATTAAACAAGTTATCATCCAATATCAGTCAATATTCAACATATTAATTTCTAATTCAACATATGTATTAACAACTTAAGTTTTATTAAAAAAGTAAGATTTGAGTACTCACTTTAAACCAAATTAATTAACTTCCTACCAATACTCATATTAACCAACACTTCACTAAACCAACGCCTAAACACTCTTCCACCTTTTTCAAGTGTTCAGCCACCACCCCACATCCCTTCTTGCTCTTGGCCATAACCTCCCCTTCCATATTGATTATGTCCTCCCCCTATCAACACCCAAATTCATGGCCTAAGGCCATTATTAAGAAGAGAAGAGGAAGAAATGGATTAAGAAGTTGTTTAAGAAGAGGTTAGAGAGTAATAAGTGGATTAGTACATAAGCACTCCACTATTTTTAACCCTTCTACCTCTCTTAAGGGGAGAAGTTATTAAAATGGCTTAAAGGAAGAAGAAAAGAATGATTTGTGTGAGAATGGAAGAGGTATGCCTTGTTATTTATAGAAAAATAAAGAGGTGGTGAATTACCAAATTAACCTCTTACCAAATATCCTTGATTTTTCAACAGTTACCATCACCTTACCACATCACCACTTTATGTCTTAATCGCTTAATGTTTAAGTAAAGAAAAGTAAAGATTTCATTGGATTTGATGTGATATATTTTGTCCTTTTGTGCTTAGTTTTTGCTAATTGTTTTCTAGAATTTTCTAATCTTGTTTTGTAAAAGTAAACTTGTATAGTGAATTAATTAATGCTTATACTATTTTAGTATATGTTTATATATAAGTAAATAAAGGTGCAACAACGTTGTGACAACTTTAAATCGACAAAATGTTGATTTTTGACAAAATGTTTTACAGTCGCAATTTGACATTTTAGTTAAACTATTTATTTATGTAATTCGAATTTAAAAATAGATTTGTATAATGCTATTTAAAAATATAAAAACTTATAAATTAATTAAAGTAATTTATTTAGCCATTGAAACTTACTTTTCTGAAATTAGCATTTTGACACTTTTGTCAATATAAGCAAATGTTCCTATATATATATATTTCTATTTCTATTTCCAAATTCTATCTAGTATTATTCGAATCATAAAATCTTATATGTTTTATATTTGAAATCACTTTAAATGTTATATTTGGAGGCGGCCAAATTCTGCGTCGTTATATACTTCCCCTCTTAAAAGAGTTTCATTCTCGAATTACCCCAAAACAAAACTTAAAGGTATTTGCCAAAAATATTTATTTTTTAAATTTCTACCCTGATGATATAAATAGATCATATATATGCAATATCTTATTCGATCTCCTATTTGAACACACAAGTTTACTTCCGACCTGGTATTGATCCTCCGATCTTCTAGTGCGGACTCTGATCAGGCTTCTTGATCAGAAACTTTTTCTTACCTGCATAGTTCTCAACTATGATAGAAAAACCAAATATCCAAAACATAAACCCTTGTAAATGTTTGCCATTAAGAATCAAATGATAAATCCTTCTTCGGACCAATGTAAATATCTTAAAGTTCTGTACTCCAATCTTAGATCAAAGCTTATGTGACAGAATGATCTACATATAACATATGTATTTATTAACTTTCAAAAAATTTTCATAAAAACTTTTATCGTAAGTTCAAACATTTTATAAAGATGTTTCTTTATACAATCCCATTAATTATTTATTTCTAAATATTTTTATTAAAGGAAAATATCCTAAAGAAACCATTTTTCAATCATAGATAATTTATCTTTATTATAGAAAAATTTGTTTTTTGTTTTTCTGTTCACAATCATGTTTACTTAGTATATTTCCTTTGATACAAATATTATATATGAATCATTTCGTAAAACTATTACTTAAGTTTATTATATCTTACAACTTATGAAAACAATCACTTTTAAGTCCAAATTCTTAATTTATGCTATAAAACATTTTCCAGGTTATAATTATCTTTTTAAAGAGTTATTATTTTGCTTAAGTGTATAAATAATTTGTGACTTTAATCTATATTTGTATGATATACCTTTACATCCTAAGAGTATATAGAAATCACAAATTTCAAATTTATTTTACTTAAATTCATTTGCTTAGCAAATTTAAGTTTCATTGTAATTTAGTATTATCTTAAATTCTTAAGTTATACAACTTATTTCTTATTTAGTAGAATCATTGATTTTCTAGCTCTTTTTAAAACTACCGTATTTAAATCATCAAATTCTTAGCTTTTAAATCCTTTTATCTATAAATTATATTTATAAATTATACTTATCTAATTTCATTTACCCAACATATTTCATAATCTTTTATCAAGACTTTTCATCAATTTCTTAGCTTTGAGTTAGGTATGAGCCGGAAATTTTCGACTGTCCAAAATCATTGGAAATTATGCTTTATCTTATCAATTGGCGATTCCAATTTTTCTTTGTTTTAAACACTTTTATAAAGATTGCTAATCAATCTATCAATTAACGATTCACACTATCTCTTTAACTTAAGAATATACATAGATCGAGCAGCTCCAAAACAATACCAAGAACTGGGTATTACCAATAGTATTCTATATCCCTTTAACAAGAAGGATAATGCTAAAGAGAAGTATTTACCATCCGAACATATCTCTTGCCCATTTTTAGTTATTTTTGAGCCACTCAAACTAGTAACCATTTGAGAATTTCTTAATTTTCAAAAATCCAATAGAGATTATTTTGCTTATAAAACCCATTTTATAAATCTCTTTCATAAAATCATCTTATATTAACTTACTTCCTTTTAAAATTTCGTAATTCTTTTCCAAAATACCTAAATTTTAGTTTCTCAAAATTTATATAATATATCCTCTTTTTCAAAATTATTTTATTTGTGTAAAATATATTTTTATAATATATGCTTATTTTACTATCTTATACAATTTCATTAACCTTAAACTCATATTATTATCAAACATCTTATAGTCAAATTGTAAAACTTAATTCACAAGATGTTCATTAAATCAACAAATGGTAATAACTGGATATTATTATTCCCTTAACCATAAACCGTCACACATAAATATCTATATCTTTCAAAAGATATTCCTTTATACTTAAAATATAATCCTTTTAAATTTTCAAAAGACTAGGCTAAGAGTTCATAAAATTCTTTTTATTAAACGTATATCTTTTATGCTTGAAATAGAATATAACACCCTTAAAAGTTTTTTTTGCCTATCCTTACACGGTACTGCATAATGCCCTTCTTTAATGTATTTGTAACAAAAGATGCTGGCATAGGATCCTAGTTTTAATTTCTCTTCTGCCTCATTTTGTGCACGTATTCTTTGTGCTTGCTTTTGATTAGCCCATAACTCATCGCCCGACATAAAATAAGACATCCTGATCTAAATGATATACTATGTCATTGTCAAATGTTCTATAACATTAATTTCATGACTTATAATCCTTCTATCCAAACAAAATTGATTTAACTTGTTCGACTTTGAAATTGCCTTAACTGTACAATGACAAGAATAATTTGCTAAGTGTTCGATACCATTCGCCTAAGCCAGCATATGATCGATACTTTGGAGATTATTCCAGCCATTACCAAAGAGATTAAGACTTCTTGGAACTTTTTAAAGGGATAACATCTTATAAACTTTCCATATCACATAAATATTTATATAAATATACTCCTTCTAAAACAGTGTGTCGATTTGCTTTGTTTAAGGGTTTGGAAACCCTTATCGATATCGTGGCATCCCACTTACCGATCAGAATATATAAACCACTCAACAGTAAACCAACACAAAACTTTTTTATACCAAATAAAAAATACGCCCTCATGTATGTATGTGTATGTGTGTGTGTATTACTCTCAAACTTATTCTAGGGTGTTATTAACCGTGTCTCTAATGAGTTACTCATTCTAGGATATAACCAACCCTATCTATAATGAGTCTTACCCCACCAAATGATAGGTATTTGCTCAACCTAAGCTCCGATACCAAATGTAATTGCCCGTTTTTCCATACACTTTGAGTTGACAATAAACCATACATGTCCAACTCAAATTGCATAAACAAGCGGATCATTAAGGATAGAAATAAAATAAAGACAGAAAAGAATCTCATATAAATGGAATAACATACATTATTTCAATAATAATCTTTACAGCGGAAAATTTTAAAATACAATATCAAAGTCTAGCCTAGATACAGCCTGGACAATTATCTACCTCTGTATTTACAAATGCTAAAAACAACAAAACAAATGCAATACATGCAGCGGATAATAGAATACGTCCACACAATGATGAAGATCGCCAGCTTTCCTCTAGAAAATCCAACCATCTTCAATTACACCTAAAAATACTTGGATCTGACCCGAGTATTAAAAATACCCGTATTAGGCTTGATAAACTAGTATGAGATACTTGAAAATGTATAGCTCATGACGATGTTATCAAAACCTTTGAAAAGAAGGGTAACTCAAGAGACCACGCCCACACATAATACGGATGAGTTGTTACCTTACGATAACCAAACAATTTTATTACCATAATAATTTGATATTATCTTTAGTGACATTCTTTTGGAAAACATCTTTCAAATAAGCTTATTATAATAAGGTATCAATACTCGAACTAAGTCTAAGGAATATGTCCAAACCGGGTAAATGGAATATACCAAACGAAATATATGATAACAAAATGGGCAGGTCAAATGTTTGCAAGTCATTAAAGCTATATTTGACTACAATCAAAACCATAGAGCTCGTATTGGAGTTGATTTTCAACATGATACAGAACCTCATTAACCACGCATAGCAACAGAAATCGGATGGTTTTTCGTGCAATGACTCACACACCACTATTCCTTATATTTCCATACTTCTTGATATCCGGTGGCTTCTTATGCAAGGACTCAAGCCACTATACCATATAATAAGGGTCCCGTCTGGACATCTTGGTAACCTAGATCATACACCGTCGGTTATCTTGAAGGATCGTATGCCATCCTCGTCATACTAAGCCTGAAATATGTAACATAGTTCCTGTATCATGTCTAAGATGTGAGACTTGGGAGTGAGGTTACGCTCAACTTAGACAAAGCCACGTGTTCATACAAAAGCACACTTTACTTTTCACAAAGCACAATACACTTAGAATGCCACATTGCCTTTCCTTCAATCACCATTTGACTATTACGAACATACAACCTCTGAGTTCGTATGCCTTGGAGAAGGGTATTAAGCTAAGAGAAATTGCCTTCTACGCCACCATAGAAGTACATTGGTAAAAGTCAACGTTTGTGATCTTAGCAATGCAATGTCAAACATTCATCCATACAATTTCGTTCTAGGACGAAACGAAACCGAAGGCGCTTTCCTCGGCCATTACTAGGCCAAAAGCCCTTGCAATCCGAAGATTTCAAACATTACAGGACCATTGCTATATAAATGTCTCTATATTGGGAGCTACCTAGAGAATGTCAACAAGTAGTCCTACTTCTAATGAAGATCTCCAGTCTTCAATAATCATCATCTTCAAAACGCTTCACTTTCAAACGTATACATTAGTTCGAAGTGGTTTTTGGATAGGAGTTACCCCAATCTGACCCCGGTTCCTTCGCACCATTCATCGATTAAAAAATGTCAAGTTCATACGTGATTATCAATCATTGATCAATTACTTCATATTTTGTTTAAATCAAATATCTTTCTTAGATATATGCTTTTCAATTTATTTCATTTTCTTACAAGAGTAAATGGAAACATTACGCCTCATTTGTCAAATAATTTGGTTAATTTTAAAATCTTTTTAATTTTGGAATAATTCCAAATCAATTCACCTTTTACTTAGGAAAATATTTTCAAATCATTTAATTAAATCTTTAACAACGATTTTCCATTTCAAATCATAGCTTTTAAATGGGTCAAAGATGATGTTATGTAAAACATCATTACAACAAATCTAAAACTATTTTATTCAAATCCTTGCTTAACTCTCGGAAAACACTTCACTTTTTACTTGGGAAAACCTTTTTAGAGCATCTGGACTTTCCTTTCGATTTGTACCACCCTTCGTCTAAAAGAGAAAACAAAGGCCAAGAAATATCTGGGCACTGGTTGCTCCATTCCTAACCTTAGTTACACACTTGATTTACCATTTAGATTTCACAAGCGGGACAAATGTGTTAGTTGTTTCCGCACACTCAGTTATTAATCTTCATTTTAGAAATGATTCATTCAACTCCGAAATCATTATTTAAAACACTTAATTATTATTTTAAAAATATCTTTAAAGTTTTGAAAAAGGATTGTTGAGTTTAAATCCATAATTCATAAGTAATTAAAAAGTGTTGTAAAAGCATTGCAAAAAGTGTTGCAAAAAGCTATATTATTCAAAAAACTTTTATATCATATAAAAATCCATCCTTCTGACTTAAATTCCTTTCAAAAGACTCTAGAATTTATTTCATATTTTTAAACATTATGAAAGTATCATTTTTGAAGAAATCCCTTTTCGGATTTCGCACTACAAAACCACGATGCTTTTAGAAAATTGTTTTGGACGTATTTCTATTTGTACTTAATAAAATCTTGATTTTCTTTCTTTGTTGGAAAACTATGGACATAATAGTCTAGAAAATTCTTATATCAAGGAATTCCGAGCCATAGTCCACTTTGTATACTTATTTGAGTTTTTCGGTACGAAATCACGAACTACCATTATGCAACGCGCCTCATTTGGACATGTTTTTCAATTTCTTTCCAAACTTCATTGAAACACTTTTAAATGTTTATAGAATAATACTAAATCATTTGAAAATCAGTTTAAACAATATTTCCATATTTCAAACTCATTTTCCACTTCATTTCATATTTTAATATTATACTATTATAATATCATTTTCGACCTTTTTAAAATCATTTAAAAGCTAAATCACTCCACACACGTATTATTATGGATTTAATTTCCATTAAATTTAATGTTGTTAATTACTAACCATTTCTCTTATTATTTATCAAAACAAGTTATCAACCACTTTACAACCATATAATCAACTATAGTATCGACCAAGTTATCATGCAATATCAATCAATATTCAACATTTTAATTTCTAATTTAGCATGTGTATTATCAACTTAAGTTTTATTAAAGACACTAAGATTTGAGTACTTATCTCTAAAAAAATTGATTAGCTTCCTACCAACATTCATATCAACCAACACTTCACTAAACCACCACCTAAACACTCTACCACCATTTCCAAGCGCTTGGCTACGACCTCATATCTCTTCATGCTCTTGGCCATAGCCTCCCCCTTCTATGTTGCTCACGGCCTCCCCCCATCAACACCCAAACTCAAGGCCTAAGGCCCTTTTTAAGAAGATAAGTGGATTAAGAAGTTGTTTAAGAAGAGGCTAAAGAGTAACAATGGATTAGTGTTTATGCACTCCACTATTTTTAAACCGTCTACCTCACTTAATGAGAGAAGCCATTAAAATAGCTTAAAGGATGAAGAAGACAATGAATTGTGTGAGAATGGAAGAGGTATGCCTTTCTATTTATAGAAAATAAAGAGTTGTTAAATTACCAAATTAACCTCTTACTAGATTACCAAAATATCCTTACTTTTTCAATACTTACTATCACCATACCACATCATCACATTATGCCTTAGTCACTTAATGTTTAACTAGAAAAGTAAAGATTTGATTGGATTTGATGTGACATTTTTGTCCTTTTACGCTTACTTTTTTCTAATTGTTTTCTAGAATTTTCTAATCTTGTTTAGTAAAAGTAAACTTGTTTAGTGAATTAATTAATACTTATACTATTTTAGTATATGTTCATACATAAGAAAATAAAGGAGCCATAAAGTTGTGACAAATTTAAATCGACAAAACGTTGATTTTCGAAAAAATGTTTTATAGTCACATTTTGTCCTTTTAGTTGAACTATTTGTTTATGTAACCAAATTTAAAAACAAATTTGTATAATGCTATTTACAAATATAAACACTTATAAATTAATTAAAATAATTTATTTAACTATTGAATCCTACTTTTCAAAAATCAGAATATTGTCACTTTTATCAATATCTGCAAATGTTCCTAATTTTATGTATATTTCTATTTCCAAATCCTATCTAATATTGTTCGAACCATAGAATCTTATATATTTTACATTTAAAATCACTTTAAATGTCATATTTGGAATTGGTGAAATTCTGGGTCATTACACGATATCAGATGACTAATATCTATCAATTTATTTTTGATATACAATTAGACGATGTTTGCCTCTTTCATTTCGATTAGGTAAATTCGCATAGTTAATCAATTTTGTAACGGTATAAATTTTTACACCTAAAAACAACACTTAATATATAATCGATATTCATATGCCGAACATTTAAGTGTCTAAAAGACAGGTCATTTAGGGTGAAACAAAGAAAAGACTAAATAGAATCTCATGAAATGTTACGAGCAATAAATAATATACACAAAATCATTACAAAAAGAAATCATCTTTGTTATACACATCATCAGATTATATTAACCTATTATCGCCTGGACAATTGTAGCAACCTGTCTTTACAATTTCTGATATATACACAACAAAAAAATATCAAGGACAACTAATAGCGGAAGAATATAAGATATGTCAGTACGTCTTGGAGAATCCAGCTTGCCTCCTGAAAGCTCCAAAGAATCAGCAAAATCTAGAAAATATGCTTGGGTTATACAATGTACAAATGTTATACAATGTACAAGGACAAAATCGTTATACAAGGTTGCATTATTAAATTCCAGCATATTAGTTATACAATGTACAAAGACACTTATTGGAGAATGGATACCCGCCTAGTACCAAATGATTCATATTATATAGTTATATACTGTTCGATGTGCAGGAAAACAGGTTGGAGGGATCCAATAGGATTCCTTACCACTTTTGATTTTATATGTAAGAACCCGCTTCTTCGACTTCTGAAAATCGACATCAATACGTCCACTGTATCAACTGCCGAGCAATCGAATGCCGAAAAACCGAACACTTAGGGTTTAAGAAGAAGAAAGAGGTAGAAGAAGAAAGAAAAAGATAGAACAGAACAATATCATAATCTCACAATTTGCAGCGGAACAACATATAATAGATAAATGAATAATCATTTAAAACAAAGAACTATATCAGTTATTACATTACATCACATTACATTACATTATCAGAGTGTACAACAACAAATAGCGAAAAAGAAATACTATACTTAGAAATATGCTACGCCATCTAGCTTGCCTCCAGATTTCTACAGCAACTCCTGAATCCAGAATATCCTGATAACCTAACTCTAGACTTCCCGTGTGGAAATTGGCGGGCACCCAGAGTTTAGTAAGGGAAACAATAAAATCCAGGTCAGTCATGTGACTGGTGTGAGAATTTAAAACAGTTTAATTTTAAAACAAAGTACCGGATAATTTTAAAATAGATTCGCAATGCTTTTTAGAAAATGAGACTACCATAAGACCTCCCGCACACACACACAATGCAAACATAGAATCGGAGGAGATTTCTTCTTATGATAGTCAAAGATGCTTGATACGCATTAAAAAGAAACATTTGATATTATTACTAATGCATAGTGTAGGAAAAATCATTTCGAAAGTAAAGATATAAATCTTAGCCAGCATAGGCATTTCGCACTTATGCCTACTATAACTACCATCCAAACAGTGGGGTGCCACCATAAGTGAATGATAGGTTCTACAACTAAAACCGTACAAGGTTCGTATTGTTTCTTTGGATTTCCAACAAATGGTCAGGCCAAGGAACTTCCCATTGCCACATGGAAACGCCTTTGGAAAGACGCCCTGAGAACCTAACCGGATCTCCGCCAACACAAGGCCGGGTTACCCCTAACTGGGTAATTACTGACACGAATATGTCATTCCCCGATCATACCAATCTATATCCGAGGATCCTCGATTTCCAACGACCACAAAGCAATAAATTTGCAGCAACAACATAGGTTAAGTATCTGGGCTCCATACCATGATACAACCTCTATCCAGAAGAAATGACATACACTAAAGGGGCGCTACCCCCTAATAACCTTACTGCATCCTTCCTGTTTTGACCATTACCGGGGTGTGAGGTCCGACGAAGTCTCGTCCACAAAGCCACGTTTTATACAAAAGCTATGCTTTGATCATCAAATGCTCAACAGCACTTCGTATGCCACATTACCAATTCGGGAATGTATCACTAGTAACCATCAACTACATAACCTCTAAGGGTGTTAAGCTAAGAGAATAAATTCTCCGCCACCAACAGAAATATATTTGATAGAAACCAGCTTTACGTCTCAAATTGTAACGTCAGACACACATCCATACAAGTCCGTTCCGGGATCGAACGGAACCGAAGGCACTTACAAAGAAGTCCTTGCAATCCGGATATTCACTAATCTCACCGGACTTCCCATCACAAAGGGTAATAAACTTCTATATCGGGGATCAGCCGATGCAGAAACATTCGACGGTAATCCATCCATTTTCATAAATATCCGGTCTTCAACACCGGTCATTAATGCTATCTATTACGACGTATCACATATTCGGAATGGGTTATACGACCCCAAGGTCCTTTTCCGGCTAACACGAATAGTGAGCGCTTATTTTTAAAAATAAGTGTAGCATTCAAATTCAAGAAATCACAACAAATACCTATTTAAAGGTAAATATTGATAATCGGTTATTTAACTATCAATAGGCGTGTTCAACATTACCAGATTCCAAATAATTTTCCAAATTATTTATTTTCCAAAAATATCTTTACAAGATATATATATATATATATATATATATATATAATTTCCATACTTCAAAAATAAATTGATATTTATTTTTAAACCAATTTTCCCAATTTCATTTATAAATTCCATATTGAATTTACATTTCCAAAATATCTGTGAATTTACGATTTTCAAATCGATTTCAAATATTCACTTTCAGTTTATCTTTAAAAAAGATAATTCTCAAAATGTTCATTTCATATTGGAAAACATTTCCCTATATATTTAATAATAAGTATTTCACAAATCTATTTATTTTCAACATTTGAAAAATATTCGATATACTTAAATTAATATTAAGTACATATTTCACTTCTTAAGGAAAACATTTTCTTTAACACTTTTATTTGAGTCAAAACGAATGTTACGTAAAACATCGTTACGACAACTCAAAATCACTAGCATAGGGATTCGAATTTAAGATAGATATATAAATCCCAATACTATATAAAACATTTCCTTTCGAAAAACATCTACTATAACAACAATGTTATAGTCTACCATTTCCTTCTATTTCTCGAAAATGTCTATTTCAACAATGAATGTTGAAATCTATGGTTTCGATAGTTAATACATTTTAAAACATCTTTTAAAACAATTAACATTTTGAAATTTCACTTCTTCAAATCATACCCGTTTTATTCAATAATATATTCACTGTCCAAAATCGTGAATATACCTTATTTACCCAATTCAGTATTTCTATACTTTTATCAAAAGATTATCCACTGTCCAAAATCGTGGATATACATCGTTTGCCAATTTCAACACTTCCACATACTTAATTAAAGGATTTTCCACAGTCCAAAATCGTGGATATAATTCCTTTAATAATTTCTATGTTTACTTATCAAATTTATTTGATTACGGATTTATAAAACAACGTTTATAAATTCCATTTCTATTTCATAACTACTTCGATTTATAAATCTCCTTTAATAACCAATTCTATTTATATTTAGTTTATATGTCGAATCCAACTTATAAGTAAATTAATTATAATCCATTTATTCACAAATCCATTGTTTATATCATCATTAATTTATAAATCTAGAATTCTTATTTACTTATAAAACTAGGTACAACTTTATTTTAACACTTATAAAAGATCGTTTTATAATTCCAATATCTTTAACTTATAAAATATCAATTTTATAAATCTTTTATATAAACCGTTTATAATAATTCAAAAATCCCAATTTAAACCATTTTATAAATTTATCAGCTATTTATTAAAAAAATCAAATTTCGATTATATTTCACAAAATCCTAATTTTTTATAACATAAAAATTTATAACGTTTTAATTATTTAAAATGAATCAATTCGAAAATTTAATAAAACGTATAATTTCAAAAATCACTTTAAAAATCCCTTAAAAATCAAAATCGTTATTTTTAAACTTCAAAAATGGATCCGATGATGCAACACACCAAATAGTCAATCACGAGTTCTAAACATCATATATTGATATGATAATCAATCAATTATCACAATATCTAAAATCAAATAAATACTGGTGAGGAATCCAGTTGGATCCCTCCAGCCTGTTTCCCTGCATCCACAAACATTAGCACAATACCAATCCCGTTTCAAGACGGGATATCGCGGTATATGAGATTTATAAAATATTATCCGCTTAATAGGCGGCGCAATAGGGTCTCATCCGCTATATAATGCGGGAAATCAACAATTCCAATATATACATATTCCAATATATATATATACATATATATATATATATCCTACTATATCTAATATCACAACCAAACAGCAATCAATAACTGCAATCCAAATTTTCAATTTGAGTGAGAAGATCTCACCTTGATTTTATTTTGCAATCCATTTCCATCTTGACTCGATTTTTCTTGATTTATACCTTGTATAAATATTATGCAAATAAATTAACATTCGAACCAATCAAATAATCAATTTTTCGTTTTGATAGTTTTAATTAACCAATTTCTCCTTTTATAATTTTATTTAACTACAATTTAATTTTAAAACTAAATTTCCTTTTATAATTTATTTTTTTTAATGCCAAAAATTAAATGAACCATTTATACAAATTAATTCCGCTAGTCGAAAATAAATTTCCATTTCTATTTTATTTTAACTAATTCCTTCTTTTAACAAAATATTTTCTTTTATAGATTATATTTAGTAAAAATAATTATATAAGTTTATTAAATACTTAAAAATTCCCATTTTATTTTCCATATATTTTCTGTTTTTGAAATCAATATTTAAATTTCTTCTGCAACATAAGAATTTGCCTTACTGTAAACATTTATTAGCTTATACCTATATATTAGTATTAACTGAAATCAAAATAACTTGTAATTATGCCTTACTGCAAAAAAAAAAGCTATTTTCTTTACTGTTAATGATTTTCTAGACAATGTATACATATACACATATATTAATTCCTATCAGTTATAAATATTCGACTAAATCGAAAGCAAAACAAATTTTATACCTCACTGCCCAGCATTTACTCGAACTCTCGACATCGTTCTCGAACGCCAAAGTGAATCATGAACTCGAACTCGAGCAGACACCAAAGCCCTAGCCTCACGCCGCCGCTATCCCCAGGTCGCCGCCATCGAGTCGCCGCTGTGCGCCGCCACCCTACTGTGCTCGAGAACCCACGCGACCCTCCATCGATCGCGCGCGCGATGCCCTGCTCACCCACGAGTTGCCAGGCCGCCTCGACCTCGTGCCGCCGTTGCGAGCTCGCGCTTGCCGACCGGCCTTGAACCACCATCGCGCACTCGAGAGCGAAATCCCACTTTTCTTTTTCTTTTGATTTCGAGATTGAAAAGGGAATGCGGCCATTTTTTTTCTTCTGTGAATTTATTTAGAATAGATGAAGGAAGATGATTATTTAAAATTGGAAGGGGGCATGCGTTACACGATTTCTTTCGTGATCTTAGGCGCGATTTTAGGGCGTGATTTACGAAGAGGAAAGTAGCTGAAAAGAATATAGCAGTTGTGCTTATTATATTATATATTTTTTCCTTTCTAAATTCAATTTGGTTCGATATAAATTTTCTTAGACACGTTTATATGTCGTATGCTCGCATAACAACTCCGATTAATACGAAATTTGAAATCCGATAATAATTCAATATTACGGACCCAATGGAACTGGTTTCGTCGAATTTTGAGACTGTGCCTCGGAAGGCTATTTTCAAATATCGACTCAAACGATATAATTTCAAAACTGAACAAATCACTTTCAAATTCAATTTTGAAGCTTCTATTATCTTCAGTATTATCAATATGAATTTTACAACCCTTTGAAATATTTTTAATCGGCTTAAAATTGAAGATTCAAATTTTTATTCAACTTTCAATAGATTAAATTTTATAATTTAATCGCTAAATTCATTCTGATAATTTGAAATTTAAATCAAACCATCATTAAAATATTTAAAATAAATTAAATATTTCATTTTCAAATGTTCAAAAATTCTGGGTCGTTACATTATATATATATGCTTATATATATAAGTTGTGATGTAGGGGATTGGTTAGAGGGATCCAACGAGATTCTTTGCCATTATTGAATTCTTCTCAATAGTATTCATGTTATATGAATCATTGAATATTAGACCTGATTATTTGACACTACTAGCTATGACATTTCTATATGTTAAAAACTTAACCATGTAGTGGTAGAAAATCAATACATATATTTGTTAACGTTGGGTAGCTAGTGGCTGCAAATTAGTATTTTTAAATAAACTATAAATGACCATTCGAGTTGGAATGTGGTTTTGAGACAGGAAATGATTATAAATCTGAAATTGGGTGTCAAAAATATTTTATTTTAAAGGATTTAACTTTCGTTTTACTCCAACCTTTTCATCTGTCTTTTCTAAGTTATTTACTTATATTTAATATTGTTTTAAGATTATTTATATTTAATGTTTTTTAAAGATTATTTATTTATATTTAATGTTGTTTTAAAGTTATTTATCAATATTTTAATATTTTAAAAAGTTAATTATTTAAAAAATTAATATGGCTGGAAATTAATAATAAGGATTTATTAATAAAGGTTTGGAAGTAAATTATTACTATTTATAATAATGGAAAAGATAAGTTATTATTGTTATTTAAATAATATTTGAAATTTTGAATTATTAATTTTAGGTTGTTTTGAAGTTAATGATTATTATTTATTCATAATCTTTATTATTTATGACTATTATTATATAATAGTGTTTGACGTAAATGATTGTTATTTATTAATAAATGTTTTCAAGATTTATAAAAAGGGTTTATAAATGGTTTCAAGGATTTACAAAATATTTTGTAAATGGTTTTTATAGATTTATAGAAGAGTTAATAATAGTTCTTAGATATTTATAAAGGGATTTTATAAATGGGTATAGATATTTATAAAAGGAGTCTAATAAATTATTTTACGAATTTACAATGAGTTTGTAAAGGATTTTTAGAAATTTATAAAAAGAATTTATAAGTGATTGATATTTGTAAAAGTGACTATAAATGATTTTCAGAGATTTCTAAAATTATTTATAAATAGTTTTTAGAGATTTATAAAGAGTTTATAAATGATTTTAGAATGTAATATAAAAAAATCTTTCTTAGTTTTGTAAATATACTTACACCATTGAGACAAGTATATGAGTACATTTTCTAAATTATGAGTGTAATGTTCATGAACATACTTATACAGTTAAAATAAGTATGTGGATATTTTTCCAAGTATTGAAACATAGTGATTTGTTGGTATATCTTTGTAAAGGCATTTTTATACAAGTAATTTACATAGTTATTTTAATTAATGAAAAAGATTGATTAAAGATATTAGTGGCTGCTTATGTGCTTAACTGATATTGGTTTTTCCTTTGGAAATAAATACCTAACTGAATGTGTGTTTGTTTATAGTCAAATAACTGACTATCAAATATGGACCCAAACATAACTTTGAAAATAACTAGGAGAAACACGTGTGTTATATGGCACAGTCATCTTCGATGATGTACTGTGCATTTAAATGTCATTTCGTTCCCTAGGACTAACGATAAGGAAATTCATTCACTAACGGTTAGGAGGTGATCTGTGCACTTATCTTTGACTATTTCTTAAAGAACTGGGTTTGAGTTTATCGAAAACTATCAAATGTTGTTTCGAAGATACCTGGATCGGATATGTTATCCAAAACCCACTTCGATCCAACTCAAGCGTTTTGAAGTGAATACATCTTAAAGATGGTGAAATTGAAGACGGAGCTCTTCGAAGTGCAAAGGTTACTTACTACTAATCCTGAGGATAATTCCAAAATGGATGTAGTAGAAGTAGTGCCTTCGGTTTGTCCATCTCCTAGATAACTTGTATGGGGGAATCCTAGTATTGCATTATTGCTTGGAGGTATTGTTAGCATTCGAAGCGAGAAGTTCTATAAATAAGGTAAACGTAGCCTCAAGCCTCATCAACTGGGAAATGACATAAATCGGGAATGTAGCGGGACCATATGGGTCGCTCCTATTAGGTTATGGACACCACAAATCTTGATCAATCACTATCTACTCATGTATGCTTCGAGCCCCATTAACAAAAGGGGTATTCATATTTGGTACTACTAGTCAAGTGGTAGGCTAGTCCTATGTGGCAAGGGTATAAGGTATTCTTATTAGACCCCCAATGCATTTTATCTAGAGATGTACCATCGGAAGGTAATTCCTTACCTTATTATGGTATGGAATTCATTCTCCAATACGAGATTTAAAGATTTAGTTTTGCCCAACCATGCTAAAAAGCGAGATGCAAGCATTTCAGCTATATTCAAATTTTACTTTGACCCTTATACATTATTATAATATCAATGGATTTTCTATTGGTTATCGTAAGGTAAAAACGTATCTGTATTTATGTGCGGTATGGTTTTATGGGATACCTTTATTTGAAAGGTTTTTGATAGACATTAGATTTGTCATGATCCGTTTTTCCATACCCATTAAGTTGACAATAAACCACACATGTCCAACTCAAATTGAATGAAAATATGGAACATGAAGGGTAGAAAAGAAAATAAGACAGAACGGAATCTCACATGAATGGAACAATATATATTATTGAAAAGTATCTTTACAGTGGTAAAACTTTTAAATACATATATCAGAGTCTAACCTAAATTCAGCCTGGACAGTAATAAACATATGTCCTTACAATTGCTAATAAACCTCAAACATAAACAAACCACAACGGATAATAGAATATGTCCGTACGTAGATGAATATCTCCTACACTCCTGTAGAAACTCCAACCGTCTTCAACTAAACCTGTAACTACTTGGATCTGACACGAGTGTCAAAAATACCCGGATCAGGCCCGATAAACCAGCGTGATAAAAACACGATAATAAATGACATTGTCATATAGCAGCCTTTAATTAAAGTCCTTTGAAAAGAAAGAGTATCTTATAAGACCACGCCCATAAATAAACATGGATGGGTTTTTACCTTATGATAACTAAAATATTTTTATTTATCAAAACACTCGACACTATTTCTAGTGACATTCTTTGAAAACATTTGCAAATAAACTTATTAATCTTATCCGAAATAGTTACCCATATAGCATTTTGAGGCTATTCATTGCACCAATACAAAAAAAATCGTAGGTTCTTATTGGAGAATGGATTTCCATACAAATGACCAGGTGAAGGGACTATCTTCCAGTAGTATATCTCTAGAGGAATGTACCAAGGACCACCACAAAGGATCCTCAACCAACACAAGACCAGCATTCTCTGTAACTAGATAGTACCCAATATATCATCCCCCGGTCATTGCCATCCTTTAAACCGAGCATCCATGCATACAAACCACATTAACTTACATCACGAACGTCATAGCGGGAAGAAATATATCTAGACAGGGATGATCATACCCTAATTGGGAATGACCCAATTAGCCTTGCTGCATCTAACCCTGTTCGGTCATTTGCGGTTGATGAGGCTCGAGGCTATGATTACCTTTTCACATAGCACATCTTCTTTTGCTTTGAATGTCACATTGCCATTCCACATTCACACGGCTGATTTCTACTAACGTATAACTTCCTGGCCTCGTATGTCTTGGGAAAGGGTGTTAACTAAGAGAAGGTGCCTTCTCGCCACCGACTGGTATACATCTATAGAGACCACTCATTGTGATTTAGAATGCAAGGTTAGAAAGTCATCCATACAAGTTCGTTCTGGGACTGAACGAAACCGAAGGAACTTTCCACGGCTATTACTAGGCGAGAAGCCCTTGTGGTTTTGAAGTTTTTCATAATAAAGATACCACTGCTACAATATAGTGAATTGGGAGTTTATCTCTAATTAATCAACAAGTAGTCCTTTATTATTATTCATCTCAATATCTCCGTTTTCAAATATCTTCATTCTTCGAATACGTAAACTGGTTCGAAGTGGTTTTCGGATAGGAATCACCCAAATCCGACCCCGGTTCCTTCAAAATCCAATTATCGATAAAAAGTGAATATGAATGTACAGGATTTATTAAGTCCCTTTTCACTTTAATCCTTTTCGGATGGTTTTGAAACCTATTTCTTTTGTCTTAGAGTAATTCCAAGTAGTCCATTCTTTTTCTTTGGATAATATTTCAAATTTCCTCACTTAACACTAATCCAAATTCCTTATCTTTTAGGCGGGTCAAAAACAATGTTATTTAAGACATTGTTTACGTTAAACCCTAAATCAATCTTAGCAAGCATTTTTGAGTAAATAAGATCATAGAAATCATTAATTTTGGAGATCGCTTAATATTTTTGGTTAATACTAATCTTCTTTTATTTTGGAAGCTTAATACGATCTTTTTAGAGCATCCAAACTTTCCTTTCGATCTGTTCCACCCCTTTCCTAAGAAAAGAAAACATTGGCCAAGTAAGTTCAAGGCACCGGTGCGTCCATCCCTAACCTTAGTTAAACATCTTCTTTTATCTTCCTAGATCTCACAGGCGAGACAAATGTACTGGTCGTTTCCACATACTCAATCATCAACTTTTTTCGGAATTGATTATAAAGATTCCAAAGTATCTTTTAAACACTTATTTTTCCTTTTCAAAACATTCACAATTAATTTCAGGAAAAATCATCACGTTTAAACTCATATTCAAAACGTTAGAGAATTCGCAACATAAAAGTGCTGCGGAAAGTGTTACGGAAGCTTATTTGATTTAAGCAACTTTTTAATATTTGAAAATTCATATTTTCCATTTCAAACCTCTTCTAAACTATATAAATAAATTTATCAAATTTATTCCATATTTTATCATCCTTAAAACGTCCACTTAAAAAGATTTCCTGTTATGGTCATTTAACTGCACTAGCGCGATTTTTCAACAAAATTGATTTGGATTCAATTCAAAATCTACTTATCGAATTTTTGATTTTCTTTCTTTATTCAGAAGATATAGATGTAATAGTCCGTTATTTTCTTATCTCCAAGAATTCTGAGCTATATACCACTCTATGCACTTATTTGTACTTTTCGGTGCAAAATCGCGAACCACCGTTGCACGACGCACCTAGTTTTAACTCATTTTTCAATACTTGAAATAATTTATTCAAACTTAATTTTACCACTTATAAAATAATTACAAATCATTTTAAATCAATATTTCCACTTTTGAAATCTTTTAAAATGTATCTTTACTATTACCATATTATAATATTACTTTATCCTATTATTTTAATATTAAATTTTAAATTCTAATTTCAATTCAATTTCAGTTCTAATTTCAAATTAGCAATTAAAACTTAGATTTCAAATCTAATTTTAATTTAAACTCAGATTCAACCTTAATTTCACTTTCAATTTTTAAAATCAATTTCAATTTCACTACTCGTGTCAATTTCAATTTCACTTTAACTATCCTTTTTAATCTCGTTTCACATCAAATTTCAAATTCTCTTTTATTTCTACTTTAATTTCAATACCAATTAAAAAAAGACTTATTTCTACTTAATCAAAAATGATAGAAATTTGATGTCTATATTAACATCACAACCATACAAACAGTCATATGACATTAACATATTCAATACGGTAAATGTCGTAACATTACTATGGATTATCCAATATTCAAACAGTTATTCAAACAACCTTATCATAAAACGGTGATTATCTGTCATAGAAAATCAACTCAAAAATCAATACAAATTATATAACGGTAAGAATTTTCTCACCTTCATTTCCACTCCATCAATCTTTTACGTAAGATACCGGTCTCTCGAGCTAACGTGCTATTTCCAAATGTCTCGAATTTTGTCATTTTCCTTTCCTTCTCTTTTTTCCTCTTTCCTTTCTTTTTATATAGGTGTGGTTGTGGATTTTGGAAGGGGTATGGAAGGTACGACCTTGGGTGGCTTAGGTAAATAGCTTTGGGTAGGCGGGTAGGTGGGGTGTGCGTTTTTTTTGAGGTGGGTAGGTGGTTTGGGAGGACTCGGCCTTGGCTATAGGTGGTGGGTGGAGCTCAGGTGTGGGGTAGTAGAGCTTGGCCATGGGTAGGTGGTGATGGGGGCGTGTAAGGGTTGTAGAAGTGGGGCTTGGTTGTGTAGAAGAAGCTTGGTTGAGGTGATGGAAGAGGTTGGATGCCATGGAAATGGAAGCGGAGAGGATGAACAAGAAGATGGAGAAAATGAAGAAGGAAGGTAAAGAATGAAGTGTGTAAAAATGAAAGGTATGCATGCTTATTTCTATATCAAGTTTCTTGCTAGATGACTACGATGCCTTCTCTACTTTTTTTATTTTTAAACCATACTTGAACACTTTTTCCAAGATGGGAAAGGATGTGCATTAATGACAAGAGAAGGTTGGATGTGAACTTAAGTCCTTAACTAATGATTTTGTCTTTTTTCTTTACTTTTTAAATTACGTAAATACCATTTTGCTCCTTTTCCATGTAAGATAAGACTTATACATTTATGATGATGAAAATGAGTGTAATGATGATGTTTGTAGTAAAAATGTGATTTAAATAAAGAGATTTGGTTAGATTTTGTAAAAGTAAACTCCTTTTGTCATTTTGTGCTTTACTTTAATTAATTAATCCTTTTTCTTAATTAATTTTTTCTTAATATAAGAGAGACATTTATAACTTTGTTAATATGTTTATATGATACTATTCAAGTTGCAATAATGTAGCGACAATTTGTTTTGGTTGAAAACGGTGTTTTGTTGATAAATTTAATAGTCAAAATTTGGCCTTTTTGTTAAGCCATATATGGAAGTAAAAAAAATTAAAAATGGAATTTTTACTTCTTTTAAATAAATTAAAACATGTCTCTTTAATTTTAAAATAATTTTTAAATAATATCAAAGTCTCTATTTTTATAGTGTATGTAAAACTGACAAAATGCGACAAAATTTGATTATTTTCGTAAAACGATTATAATTATGCTTTTAAATCTTTTAATGTACTTTTATAATCTTTATTAGATGTTTTTAATAAGATTTATATTTTCAAATAAATATTTAAACCTATTTATTTAAGCCTTTATTTAATTTAACAAAACTTAACATTTGCTGATTTGTTTAAAAATTCAAGTTTATACTTCTTAATTAGTAACTATAAGAATAAATAATTTCTCAATTATTATTTATTATATATAACTTATTTATTTAAGTTTTAAACCCTTTTTAAATTTAAAATAAATAAAATCTCTCATTTTTAATGTAGCGAAATTAGGGGTCGTTACAAAATTCAATTTGGATGTGTTTTTCTCACGTTGGTTTACTAGACTAATCCGGACATTCTTCTCTTTTAATGCTCCAGTCAGACGGAGCATATTTACAGGTTGCTTTGGTTCATTGGAGCTCAGGAGTCAAGCTAAAGGCCCAAATGTATCTACGTATTTCATTGTGTTTTGATGTGTTATCTGTTGGTTGTATTTATCAACAATTTTAAGGATGGGCTGTTATAACTATCCGGGCTAGAAAAGGTTTGTATACTCTGATTAGTGTATGTATATTTCATTTTTCTTTAGTTAAAGATTTGTTGTATATTACACACTATTCATTTCACTACGAGATTTAGTGTTGATTAAGTTTCTACTTACTACCTTCTTCTTTTCCCCTAATAATCGGGTTTTCTGGCATTCAATTGTTAAGCATGAAATAAGATGAACATATTAGTGTCAATTTTCAAGGGTATAAAATCTCGGTTTGTTATAGCTGGTATCGGAGCGCAAGGTTAAGCGAGAACCTTGGCTTTGGTGGGGTGACACATTAAAAGATAAGGTAATGGAATGCCTTATCAAGAGTTTGATTGTGTATATATTAGCATGTATTTGTTAGTGATACAAAAATGTTTTATATTGTGTTGATTGGTCAGTTAAGTGGCTTATGGATTCTGGTCAATACAAGCAGTTAACGTTATTAATAGGGATCTCTAACACTTGAACAGGGCAATTCGACATAGTACTGTTTTAAAACTAGGTAAATGATATAATTTTAATTAGATTATATTTTATATATAAAGGAAAAAAATTCAAAAGTTATTATAATTCTATATTGTATGATTGGTTGTTAGGAAAATGATAGTATTCAGTCATTATCATTTATTGTTGATTAGCCATGCTCACCCAGTTAGGAGCATTAACTATTATTTGTTGATTGGATAGCCGTGCCTGACCAATCTATGGGCATTGATTTTTATCCTAGGTTAGGAGCAGTTTAATCCTTTTACCTCATGAGTTGGGTAGATTAGTAATTGTGGGAACATTAAAAACAAATACCTTGTGTATTCTATTTCACAATTTAACTATAAGGCATTCGAAGATAATGTTGGGTTAAAATTTGATTTTAAATAAAAATTGTTTGTTATAACTTAACGAAGTAACATTTTGCAAATGATTTATATAAGAAAGTGAAATTACATAAGTACGGTATATAAATGTGATTTATAATTAAAAGGATTTAAACTAAGAATTCGAGAATTTAAATCCCGATGTTTTGAAATTATTTTTCAAAGGTTTTTGAGAAAATAATAGTAGTATTATTTTGAAGTATTTTGAATATTATTGTAACATCCCGTATTTTTGATAATTAAAATATTAAATTAAATAAGATTTTGGAATTTAATATTGTAAGAAATTTATGATCTATTAATGGGAAAAATAACTAGAATGAAATTTAATAATGTTAATTTAAGGTAATAGCTAAGTATTTTAATGTAATTTCAATTAATTGAAATGATTGTAAAGTTATAATTTGTTATAAATTATAAATAAGGAAATAAATTAAATGTCATATTAAATGGTGAGATAGTATGTAATTAATTGAAAATGAATATAATCCATGTTGTTTAAGTAGTTATAATATATTTTTTGTAAATAATAAACTTATAAATGTGATTAAATTAAGTAAAAGGTAACAATTGTTATTTATCACCTATTTATTTAATCTATTAAAATAAATTATAAATAAATTGCAATTAAATGTAATTAAATATTGCATTAACATGAGTTAAGACGATAATTGTAAAATGTGAATGTCATAAAATATAAGTTAATTATATCCATAAGGGGCTAATTGATTAAATAATAAGAGTGTAAATCAAAATAAATGAATTTATTTGAATTAAATTTTAATTACTGAATTTATTCTATTGAAATTGAACACCGTAAGTAGTGCAATATTTAACATTGGTTTTGAATTAGAAATATGCTTTAAAAGATATTAAATTAATAGGTAATCAAAAATGATAAAATTTGTTAGTTATAGTGATTTAATTAATTTAATAATAATGTATTTAATTAACATAAAAATAGCAATTTTGGCTACTGTTTCCGATTTCGACAAAACCAGTTTCGTCGGATCCATAATAGTTATTGTATGACTTCAAGTTTCATAGAGATTAGTCTTGTCGTTTGCTCGTGCAAGCTCGAAATGCGTAGAAATCTATTTAATGAATTCAATTTGAAATAAGCTGATTGTAAAAGCCAACTTCTTCATACAATGGAAGAATGATTGAAACATGTTCCATTGAATTTAAAAATATCAAAAATATCGATTTTGATATATGGGACGACTTGCTTATGTTATCGAAGATGGAACGGGTTTTTGGGTCGTTATTGCAGTTTCGAACCAATTCGTTATGTTCATTCTTTCTCATCGGGACTTGTCTATATAAATAGAATTTTTTTAACCCTAGCAGCATTTTTATTTTCTTATTCATGCACGTATAATTCTATCGGTCTGTTCTTCCTTCTTCTAATACCAGAAACATATTTTCAATTACAAAATCCTAATTCCAATTTCAAAATTCAAATCGAAAATCAAACTACTACATGGAATTATATATTGTTGGAAAGCTCTCGATGAGCATAACTTAAATCTGCTATTCGTTTTTTGAAATCGACTTTTGATTTGTCCAAAATTGACTAAAACATTCTCGGTCGTTCATTGTGGCGGCTGATCATCGACGATGGATCATCGATTCGAGGGTACTATCATGTGCGGATGGATGAGCGGAGTTCATCTGTGGTGCTCGTTTCCAGTTATGATGGTTAGATTGGCTCGAAAAATTGATTAGGGTTTGAGATATTAGTGCCGGGCGATGGGATTTTGGGCGATCGTGACTTGGTAGGTGGAATCGCCAGAAGTGATGCATGCTTGTGGGGGTGCAGGTGCAAGCGTAGACGATCTTGGCGGCGCAGCGACAGGAGTTTGGGACTGGCGGATGATCTGTGCTCGTGTTTGGTTCAAGAGTGCTAGGTTTCGCATGATCAGGTGGAAGGTAACATGATGTCGCATATTGCTTTGCTTTGTTTATTTTAAATTTAAATTATATTCTAATTGTTCTTATTGTCGTAACTTTTTCATACGAGCTCGGATTCGCACGCGGTTTTCTCTATTACGATCATACCGAAATTCTGAACATTTTGGAACTAGTTTGGACGAATTCTAAAACTGTTTAAATTTTGGGTTATAATTGGATTTTAAATCAATTTGGAACCAAAGGTGAGTGTTTTTATCCACTCACACTACTAGATTATCATATGTTAGTTAAATTGAATTTATGATGTGATTAGAATTTGATTAGTTGATGTTTGGCATATTTAAATTATAATTCCGGTAAAATTTGACTTTTATTGAATTTAATCTCCATTAATTTAATATTGAATTTAAATTTCTAATTAAATACTTGTTAATGGTAATCGAAAATTGTTGCTATGTATTAGTTGCTTTAAATGATGATTGTGATGGATGTTTAACTATTGATACTGGAAGATTGGATGATATGTTATATATCACACTGTAAGTTCCCTTAGGTCATTGTTAGTAAATCACTATGGTTTGAAATGGTACATGTCTCAATGATCTATAAATTAGGAAAAAATCATTACGGGCCAAAATGATAGACTCAAGCGATTTTATGGATTTTGAATGTTTTACTCGGGATTGCTGGTTAGAATGATATATAGCCAAAGATTTTAAATTACTACGGGTTGAAATAATATATATCTGTATCACTTGACCATAGGGTAGAAAATTATATACGGACACGGGATTGGTTAAATTAAATGATTTTAGTTCCTTAATTTATGAATTTAGTTAAATGATAGTTTGAAATAAAATTTGATTTATATAAATTAATTTTTTTTCGAAAATCCAAGCTTTAAACGTTGAAATTGGAATTGGTTTAATGAATTGCTTAAAGATTTAAAATGAAAATTTCAAAGTTGAATTTTGAAATATAAATGAAATTTATCAAAATTAAGTTATTAAAAATGTTTGAATATTCAAACTTTGAAATCTATGAAACTGATGTGCTTTAAAATTGTAGTTCAAACATGAATTTGAGATTGATATAAATTGAAATGATTTTATAGGAATTTGAATTCAAAGAAAAATTAGTTTTGGTGAAATCTGGATATGGTCTAGATTTATTGAAATGGAAGAAATAATTTAATTTGATATTAATTTCAAATTAATTATTTTAATGTAAACTATTTAAAGATATATTATTTAAATTCAGATTTATTTATATTTTTAATATATTTACTATATAAAACATTTCCAATAATCAAATTTCTTTATCCTAAACTATTAAAATTGCATTAAATCTATTTCCAAACCACTTTAATCTATTTTAAACTATTTAACTATTTTAATCTGTTTTTAAACTATTTTAATCTATTTTAGACTAATTTAATCTATTTTAAACTATCTAACTATTTTAATCTATTTTTAAACCATTTTAATCTATTTTAAACTATTTTAATACATTTTAAACTATGTTAACTATTTTAAACTATTTAAAATATTTATGACAATCTAAACTATTTTTTAAATTTCAGACTGTGTGTAAACCTTTTTGCATTGTGAGATTACTCATTTCTAAAAATAAACAGAGCAGTTTTCATCAAATAGATTTTAATTTATGTGAACTAATACTTGAATTCAGGAAATTTTATTTAGCTTTGATTGAAAAGAAAAACTGTTTTTAAAATGAAGAAGTTTACTCACCTTTTTTATTGAAGATGCAGAAAATACTCAGATGCATTCATATTCCTGGAACCTGACTTGCATTTGCATGCTGAAATCTGGGCTTACTTCAATTTTGATGAATATTGTCTGTGAATATGTTTAAACAGATTTATAGGTTTACAGGAAAACTGTATACTTGGTTCTGTATATAAAACTTAATTTTAAATAGGAAAAAAAAACCCAATACATCTTGAATTTATTTCAGTTAGGATTTGTTATGTTAGCAAAGAAGGTTGCTCAGTATGAAATTTTGATTATAAATCATAATTTAGTTATATTGAAAAGTCTGTTACTCTGAAACAAATACAACAGTAAATATTTGCAATAAACAAGAATATCAAACATCTTTAATTATTTAAACAAGTTTATAACAGGAATGTATGATAGAAATCATGAATTTTAAAACAAAATTCACATTTTATAATTAATTGATGAGTTAGTATTTCTGTTTTGAGTCAAATTGGGGTTTTTGGGTTTTTATGGTGATCTAGTGGATTTTGGAGGCTATGGTTCTTTCTGGAGGTGGAGTATAGATGGAAGAGTAGGGGAAAATTTTATGATGTGTTGTCAGTGGATGGTGGCAACTGTAGTAGCTAATTCTAGGTTTTTAGCCCTAGTTTGGATAATGGTCGAAGTTTGTAACTTCTTGTTTGTTGTAGTGCTTCGAGTGATTCGAGGTTTTGGGATTCGGCAGAGGGGATATAGATGGATGGTTGGTCGGAGTCACGGCGTCTTAGATGATTGGAGGTGGATTTTCTGGCTGATGATAGGTTTGGGTATTTTGAGTGCTGTAGTGTTTCCAGGTTTCCAGGTTTCAAGTGTTATCTCGAATTTTAAATTTGAGCTGCAGCAAGTTCTCTGGAGGTCGTGATCAAGTTGAGGGATGGACGGCGACTTGGAGGAGTTGATTGGGGGGACTGGAGTTCACCAGAGTACCGGTGCATATGCATCGTGCACATAATTTTTTTGATGAACAATGTTGGGTTGTGCAGGGTTTCTAGCTCGAAGGTGCACTAGGGTTTTTATGATTCTGTCTCGAAGCATGTAGGTTGTTAACCCGAAGTAATATTTGGGGGTCTCGGGTTGTTTGCTTCAGGTTCTTATAACCTGTATATGTGCAGTTTTTTTAAAAAATTTGAATGTAAGTTCAAATTTAGGGCAGGGTTTACAATAGGGTTTTCAAATGCAAGGTTAAGATTTGAATTCAAGTGTACTTTTGAATTCAAATTTTGAAAAATGAAGATTTTAAATTTAAAGTAAGGTTTGAATAAATTTTTAAATCAAGTTTGAGATCAAGTTTTCAATATGGTTTCCAAATCCAGAATTTTAATTTAGATCAGTTTGCAAAATTTAAATGATGATCAAGTTTAAAAAGTTTTAAAGTAGGATTTAAAAATGAATTTGTTTTCAAATAAGTTTAAACTTGAAGAATTCTTTTCTTTAATATTTGAATTAAAGTTATGAAATGTTTAAACTAAAATTTGAAAAGTATATGACCAATTTATTTTAAGCTTGATTTCTTAAATAAATTTTTTTAGTAATTTTGTATTGAATTTTCTTATATAAATATCTTATATAAGTAATAATGGTTCTTTACTTCTATTTTAAGAATAAATTTATTTAAAAATTTGGATAATGTTTAAAATGGTTAAACATTTTGAAATCTTTAAATTTTAAAATGAAATTTGAATTTAATTTAGAAATGTATTATTTAAATACATTTTGAATGTAAATAAAGACATTAATAAGTAAATGAATTATTTTGGAAATAATTAAGAATTTACTTATTTATTGATTTTAAATAATGATTTGGATAAATTTTTAATTAGAGATGATTAATTGATAATTAATTTCAGATAAATTCCTTAAGTAAGTAATTAATGGAAACGTTGTTAATTAATAAAAATAATTATCTAAGGATAATTAAGTAATTAATTAATGTAATTAATTTTGATAATTAACTAGATTAATTAGTTGAATATAATCAATTGTAATTTTTTAAGCATAATTACTTGATAAAAGTAATTAAGGAATTAATTACTTATTCTAATAATTTTGATAATGTGATTTTTTTAATTAATTAATTTATTTTAGTTAATTTAAGAAATCATTTGATGATTTAATGAGGGTAATTACTTAATGTAATTAATGGAGCAGGATTTCTCAGAGAAGTAATGAATAATAATTACTGGAATGTAATTAGTAAGGATGGTTTATAATTAAGTAATTGGGATAATTACTTTTGTAATTAATTAAGGATTTAATTAATGAAGATAATTAATTATGGAATAATTAATTTATTAATAAGTAATTAAGGGCGGTTAATTACTGGATAAATAATAATTAAAGGTGATTAATAATTGTGTTTTAAATTTTAGATTAATTACTGAATGTAATTAATTTTAAATAAAGTAATTAATTTAAAGATTTGAGGTCATTAATTAATATAATAAATAATGTAATTAAGAATTGTTTAATTAAGTAATAATTAATTAATCAAGTGATTAATTAATTGTAATTAATTAAGGATAGATATAATTAATTATAGTTAATTAATTGAAGTTTTTATATTTAAATTCTTGATTTGAAAGCGAATATGGTTAAATGATGTTATAACCTAGGTTGGAATTTGAAATGATATTTTCTAATAAAATGGCATATTTTGAGTAAATATGATGATTTTGAAATATGAGTTAACCTATTTGTGAATATGATTTTGAAAGTAAATACGATTTTGAAAGTGATATGGTTTGAATTGAATTTGATATTTTGATACCAAATATGAACTGGTTTTGGAAATGTAAATGTAAAGACCCGTAAATCCGTACTCCTTGAATAGACACTAATCTCCATTGATTAATTCAAGATGAACGAAAATACGAACCCTTAGGGGTTTAAGAAAAATTTAGGAAAAGAAAAAGGCAGAAGAAGAGAGAAGAAGATAGAAAATAGAGAAAGAAAACAGAAAAATAGAACGGGACAGAAGAAACAAAACATAACAACAACAGAATCTCACAATTCGCAGCGGAACAATATATAATAACAAATGAATAATCTTTAAACAAAGAACTATATCAGTTATTACATTACATCACATTTCATTACATCATATCATCAGAGTGTACTACAACAACAACAAACAGTGCAGCGGAAAAAGAAATATTATATAAACTAGTAATACGCCATGCCATCCAGCTTGCCTCCAGCAACTCTAGAATATCCAGAATATCCTGATAAACCTTAACTCTTGACTGCCCGTGTGGAAAATTGGTGGGCACCCAGAGTTTAGGAAGGAAAACAATAAACTCCAAGTCAGTCATGTGACTGGTGTGGGAACTCAAAACAGTTTATTTATCTTTAAAATCAAAATAGAGGAATATTTTTAATCAATTCGCAATGCTTTTAAAAATGAGACTACCATAAGGCCTCCCGCACACACACAATGCAAACGCAGAATCGGAGGAGATTTCTCCTTATGATAGTCAAAGATGCTTGATACGCATTTAAAAGAACATTTCATATTATTATTAGTGTATAGTGTAGGAAAAATTCATTTCGAAAGTAGAATATAAATCTTAGCCAACATACGACCATTATCGTATGCCTACTATAGCTAACTATGTTCAATAGCAGGTTACCGCCACATTCCATAGCAGGTTATACAACTAAAACCGTACAAGTCACGTATTGTTTCTTTGGATTTCCAACGAATGATCAGGCCAAGGAACTTCCCATTGCCACATGAGAATGCCTCTGGAAGGACATCCCCGAGAACCAAACCGGATCTCTACCAACACAAGGCCGGGTTACCCCTAACTGAGTAATAACTGACCGAATATGCCATCCCCCGGTCCTTTGGGACCTTTTCACCGAGCGCTCGTAATCAATTCACACAATCATAACAAAGTTTTTTCAACATGAGTAAGTATCTGGGCTCCATACCATGATACCACCCTTTTCCAGAAGGAAATGCACACATCCTAAAGGGCGCTACCCCTCATAACCTTGCCGCATCTTTCCTGTTTTGACCATTCACGGGGTGTGAGGCTCGACGAATTCACGTCCACAAAAACATACTTTATACAAAAGCCATGCTTTGGGTCAACAAATGATCAACACAATGATCACCCAGATAGACGATCAAATAAATGATCCTATCACAAATAATCAGCACAATGATCATTTCAACAACACTCAGCATGTCACATTACCAATTTGGGAATATACCGCTGATAACTTCAACTATATAACCTCTGAGCTCGTACGTCTCAGAGAAGGGTGTTAAGCTAAAAGAATAAATTCTCCGCTACCAACAGAAATATATTTGAAAGAAATCGGCTTTATATCTCAACTTGTAATGTCAGACATACAATCCATACAAGTCTGTTCCGGGCTCGAACAGAACCGAAGGCACTTACAAAGAAGTCCTTGCAATCCGGATATCCACAATCCTGATCGGATTCACCATCACATATGGAGAACTCTATACCGGAGCAACTCGGTGCAGAGTCAATCGACAGGTCATCCTATCGCTCTCGCAAATACCGGGTCTTCAACACCGATCTTCAAATGCAATTCACAACGACGTATCACATATTCGGAATGGGTTATACGACCCCATGGTCCTTTCCCGGTTAACCCGAATAGTGAGCGCTTATTCAAAAATAAGTGTGGCATTTAAATTCAAACAAATCACATCAAATACCCATTCAAAGGGAAATATTGATAGTCGGCTATTGAACTATCAATGGATATGCACACATCACCAGTTTCCAAATAATTTTCCAAATTATTTATTTTCCAAAATATCTTTACAAGATATATATTTTCAACACTTCAAAAATAAATCAATATTTATTTTTAAACAAATTCCACTTTCTTTTATAAATTCAATAGTGAATTTACATTCCAAAGTATTCATGAATATACGACTTCAATTCGATTTCTAATATTCATTTTCAATTTATCTTCAAAAAGATAAATTCAAAATATTCACTTTATATTGGAAAACAATTCTATACTTATTAAGAATAAGTAATTCAAATCTTTTTTATTTTCAACCTTTGGAAAATATTCAATATACTTAAATCGAAATTAAGTATATATTTTATTCTTTAAGGAAATCATTCTCTTAAACATATTTATTTGGGCCAAAACGAATGTTGCGTAAAACATCGTTACGACAACCCAAAATCACTAGTATAGGGATTCGAATTTAAAATAGATATATAAATCCCAATATTATTCAAAACATTTCCTTTCGAAAATTATTTACTATAACAACAGTGTTATAGTCCACCATTTCCTTTTATTTCTCGAAAACGTCTATTTCAACAATAAATGTTGAAATCTATGGTTTCAAATCATAACACATTTAAAAACATCGTTAGATCGTTTTAATTCTGTTTAAAACACCAAATCCAAAACAATTTCTTTAACGTGTTATTCACTATTCAAAAACGTGAATATACTTTGTTAACAAATTTCATCCTTTTATTCCTTTTATTTCAAAGGATTATTCATAGTCAAAAACGTGAATATAACTCCATTAATAGGTTTCAACAATTTTCTTATCAAAGTAAGTCGTTTGCGAATTTATAAAACAACGTTTATAAATTCCATTTCTATTTATTTTATAACAACTTCCTTTTATGAATTCCTTTATTAACCTATTCGATTTATAACTCGATTATAAACTAAAGGTTCATATTATAAGTTAAACACTTAAAATTTATTTGTTTGCAAAACCGTTCCTTTGAACTTTCCAAATCATAAATCTTATAACTTATAAGATTCAATTGTTCATCCAAATCTATTCCTTTAATAACTTTATAAATTTATAAATCTTACTATTTATAAATTTCATTTATAACTTTACCATTTATAATTCTATAAATTTCATTCATTTATGAAATTCATTTTAACTTCATTCAACACTTATAAAAACTCGTTTTATAATGTCAATATTTCAATTTATAAATATCCATTTATAAATCTCTTAATATAAATCAAATTATATCATTCTTTAAAACGTCTTTAAATTCCTTTAAAACTTCATCATTTTGATTATAAAATAATCAAATTTCATAAATCCTATATTTAAACTTTTATAATATATTCAAAAATCCCGATTTAAACTATTTTATAAAATCATTAATTCATATTTCTCAAAAATCAGCTTTTAACTATATTTCACAAAAACCTTAATTTTTAAAACATTAAAAATTATATCGTTTATTTATTTAAAATATATCAGTTTCCAAAAATGTAGAATATTTTCAACAATCACTTTTAAAATCATTTTAAAACTCCAAAATTTGGTCCAATGATGCTACACACCAAATAGTCAATCACGACTACAACGATCCATCATATATCGATATGATAATCCATCAAATATCAAAATATCTGAAATCAAATAAAAACTGTTGAGGAATCCAGTTGGATCCCTCCAACCTGTTTTCCTGCATCCAAAAACATTAGCACAATACCAATTTCGCTCCAGTACGAAATTATCGCGGTATATGGGATTTAATAATATTATCCGCTTAATAGACGGCGCAATAGGGTCTCATCCGCTAAACAAATAAATGCGGGAAATCAATAACTCCAATATATACATATGCCAATATATATATATTGCTACTATATATAATACCAATTTCACTGTTTATGAAATATTCGCGGTATATGTTTTTAATAAATAACATCCGCTTACTAACGGCGCATAATGTCTATTTTAACAATCAATAGATATCAATCATCATTCAAACATGCATTCAAGTATTTTAAATCTAACTATTTAAAATAAAATCGAAACTGATTCGATTGAGTGAGAAGTTCTCACCTTGATTTTAATTTCTGTTTTAGCGATTTAATTCGAATAAAATTAAACGGACGTTTAATTTTACCCAAAATTCTCACTAACTCCAAACGACTCCAATCCAATTCCATCGCGTAGTGCTCGTCGATACGATTCCAATGCAACTGGTTTCGTGCGTTTTCGACCTCGTATGAAAAAGTTATGATATTATGAAGTTTATACGAATTTTTATTTATATAATTTTACAACAAAACTTATAAAATTTATAACCTAACTATTTATCTACCGTTAGATCCATCACTAGCAATCACGGCCGTGCGCACCTCCCCCCCTTCTTCTTCGTTCGCACGCTTACAGCCGAACCCAACATTCGATTCTAGGGTTTAAATTAGCAACTCCAAAACTCGACGAAACCTCATCAAACTACCCTCATTCGAACGCCTCCAACACAAGCTACCCACGGCCAGAAGGGCACAGAGCTCGGCCCCCTTATTTGCACGCGAATCGAGAATGAATGCGCGGCCTTTGAGCCTCGATTTCGACCACTACGTTGCTCCAATCTAGATCTTGACCGTTGGATAGATGGATCTTGGCATGCTCTACAATTTTGTAGTTGTAAGTTCTTTGAATCGTTGAGTGGATGAAGAGATAAGAGAAGAAGAAGTTGGGAACATTTCAACCGTTCATGGGAAGCTGGCGGCTAGGGTTTTAGTGTTTTATTTATTTATTTATTTTTTAATTAATGAAGGGTAGGGGGTATATTTATAGAGAAAAATTCGAACACTATTCATCCGGAAATTCCGAACTCCGATTTACGCGCCGTAACCAGCGTCTCTAGGGTTTACCCGCGTTCCGGACACAATGGAACTGGTTTCGGAAGCTAATTCGGACATCTGTGCGAGTTATGGCTACAAACGTTCAATTTAAATTAAACCGATTTAAATCGATTTCTAGGCGTTTTAATTTGTATCGGACAAACGGTAAATCCAATTGACTTGAAATTTGAAACCTTACAATAATATCACATTACGGATCCGATGAAACTGGTTTCGTCGAAATCCGAGATTTTTGAAAAATGGCTATTTTAACTCGCCAAATTAAAATTAAAAATAATTCGATGCGTTTCGAGCTGCCACGATCAAACGGTAACTCCGATTGACACGAAATTTGAAATCCGGTAATAACTAACTATTACGGATCCAATGGAGCTGGTTTCGTTCAATTCTGAGACTGTTCAAAAATTGACTATTTTCACTAGTCGATTTTAATATTAAAATATTCAATTTTCACAAATTAACTTTTAATTCGATTTTAAAAGTTATAAAATATCATTCTAACTCCAATATGATAAAATAAAATTTTACAAATCATTTTCAATCATATTTAACTCAATTTCCAATTATTTCCATAATTTAACATATTAAATTATCGACTTAATTATTCAATTAAATCCAATTATTCAAAATAAAATTTATTCGACTTATAAATTCACTTATTAATATTTAAAATAAATTAAATATTCAAATTTTAATAAATAAAAATTCTGGGTCGTTACAATCTTCCCCACTTAAAAGAATTTCGTCCTCGAAATTAACAAGTAAGAAAGGTTATAGAATTTATTAATTTTCCAAAATCCATAGTCAAACTTCTTACAATAACTTACTAAGTTTTCAAATCATACTCAGTTATCTTTTCAAAAAAAATTACTATAGTTTAACTTTCAATTCCAATCAAAGTTAAAATTTTCACAATTTTTCCCATTTTCTCAAAAAATTTCTAACGCCTTAAATTTTCGGAAAAATTCGCCATAGTCTCCTTTGCGCGGCTCGATCCGAAAAAAAAATGACAGTATATATATCACAAATATACATCTCATCAAGTAATGAGGCATCCCGAAGGGAAAAAAGTATAAAAGTACGGTATGTAATCCGAGATATGTACCTTATATTTTATTAGCAAGCATATACGGCTAATATAGCGTGAAAGCGAGCTCCAAATGCGAAGCAAACGCGATCCGCACCTACTAAACACTCAACAAACAACATGAGAATCATGTATATATGAAAATAGTATTGATATACAACATATAGCAACATAATAACTATATATGCCAACATAGCAATTGAAACAAAAGCAATATGTTCAACCATCAACCAACTATTATTCATAACCAATAAATATTCATTCATATTCTCATTAATATTCAATGAAATAGGTTTTCAATTTAATCACTTTTGATTCATTAACAGTGGATGTTCTTACTAACATTCATTTTCAATTAGTTTATATTCACTAATTCATATTCAAGTTGGTTCACTTCCAAATCAAATTCAATTCTATTCGAGCTTCATTTAACTTCCAATTGGATTTTAATTACTTTAGCTTTCAATTTCGCTAATTCACTTTCATTAACACTTAATGAACTTATATACAATCAATCAACTAACAACCATATAACAATCAATGTATATTAATTACAACCAAATTCCTTTACTTATCAATTGGTTTAATTAATTGATTTTCATTCAAACTTTCAACTTCTAATAACATCAGATTTTAATGAATTAACACTGATATTCATTATTTCATACCAATTATTCACATTCAATTGATTAACATTTAATCCATTAATTCAATTCATATTCAATTACTAAAGTTGAGTTTCATTTACATAACTCAAGTTCATATTTATCACTTCACTTTATTATTTTACTTTGATACTAATATCAACTTCATTCCATATCACTTAAGTATACTTCCATTTCTAAAGTAAATTTCCATTTAACTTTAAATTCATTTTTATTTACAACTCATATTCATAAATATATTCATATAGTTTCACTTCTTATATATATAAGTTTATTTCACAATTGTAAATCACTTCAATTATAATCCAATTCTTATAATTCTTTTGCTTATACAATTATTCTTCTATTTAGATTATTCAAACAACTAAACAATCAACTTATATATACTTTAATAATTCTGAAAAATTATTTCTTTATATATAAAATATACTCAAGATAAAATTATTTCATTTACCCAATTTTAAAACAATATTGTGTCGGTTTATCTTGTTTAAAAGTTTAGAAACCCCTTTCTACGATAGTTAGCTAGACTACATCGACCGGAATCTATAAGCAATCAACCGATAAGTCAACACAATATAAAACAATTTATATTCACTAACAAATACGCTCTCATAGCTATTATTACACTCAAACTCAATCTAGAGTACTACTGACTCTATCTCTAATGAGTAATACCCAATAGAACCATGGTTGTTGCTTAACCATATGCTCTGATACCAACTGTAAAGACCCCTAAATCCGTACTCCTTGAATAGACACTAATCTCCATTGATTAATTCAAGATGAACGAAAATACGAACCCTTAGGGGTTTAAGAAAAATTTAGGAAAAGAAAAAGGCAGAAGAAGAGAGAAGAAGATAGAAAATAGAGAAAGAAAACAGAAAAATAGAACGGGACAGAAGAAACAAAACAGAACAACAACAGAATCTCACAATTCGCAGCGGAACAATATATAATAATAAATGAATAATCTTTAAACAAAGAACTATATCAGTTATTACATTACATCACATTTCATTACATCATATCATCAGAGTGTACTACAACAACAACAAACAGTGCAGCGGAAAAAGAAATATTATATAAACTAGTAATACGCCATGCCATCCAGCTTGCCTCCAGCAACTCCAGAATATCCAGAATATCCTGATAAACCTTAACTCTTGACTGCCCGTGTGGAAAATTGGTGGGCACCCAGAGTTTAGGAAGGAAAACAATAAACTCCAAGTCAGTCATGTGACTGGTGTGGGAACTCAAAACAGTTTATTTATCTTTAAAATCAAAATAGAGGAATATTTTTAATCAATTCGCAATGCTTTTAAAAATGAGACTACCATAAGGCCTCCCGCACACACACACAATGCAAACGCAGAATCGGAGGAGATTTCTCCTTATGATAGTCAAAGATGCTTGATACGCATTTAAAAGAACATTTCATATTATTATTAGTGTATAGTGTAGGAAAAATTCATTTCGAAAGTAGAATATAAATCTTAGCCAACATACGACCATTATCGTATGCCTACTATAGCTAACTATGTTCAATAGCAGGTTACCGCCACATTCCATAGCAGGTTATACAACTAAAACCGTACAAGTCACGTATTGTTTCTTTGGATTTCCAACGAATGATCAGGCCAAGGAACTTCCCATTGCCACATGAGAATGCCTCTGGATGGACATCCCCGAGAACCAAACCTGATCTCTACCAACACAAGGCCGGGTTACCCCTAACTGAGTAACAACTGACCGAATATGCCATCCCCCGGTCCTTTGGGACCTTTTCACCGAGCGCTCGTAATCAATTCACACAATCATAACAAAGTGTTTTCAACATGAGTAAGTATCTGGGCTCCATACCATGATACCACCCTTTTCCAGAAGGAAATGCACACATCCTAAAGGGCGCTACCCCTCATAACCTTGCCGCATCTTTCCTGTTTTGACCATTCACGGGGTGTGAGGCTCGACGAATTCACGTCCACAAAAACATACTTTATACAAAAGTCATGCTTTGGGTCAACAAATGATCAACACAATGATCACCCAGATAGACGATCAAATAAATGATCCTATCACAAATAATCAACACAATGATCATTTCAGCAACACTCAGCATGTCACATTACCAATTTGGGAATATATCGCTGATAACTTCAACTATATAACCTCTGAGCTCGTACGTCTCAGAGAAAGGTGTTAAGCTAAAAGAATAAATTCTCCGCCACCAACAGAAATATATTTGAAAGAAATCGGCTTTATATCTCAACTTGTAATGTCAGACATACGATCCATACAAGTCTGTTCCGGGCTCGAACAGAACCGAAGGCACTTACAAAGAAGTCATTGCAATCCGGATATCCACAATCCTGATCGGATTCACCATCACATATGGAGAACGCTATACCGGAGAAACTCGGTGCAGAGTCAATCGACAGGTCATCCTATCGCTCTCGCAAATACCGGGTCTTCAACACCGATCTTCAAATGCAATTCACAACGACGTATCACATATTCGGAATGGGTTATACGACCCCATGGTCCTTTCCCGGTTAACCCGAATAGTGAGCGCTTATTCAAAAATAAGTGTGGCATTTAAATTCAAACAAATCACATCAAATACACATTCAAAGGGAAATATTGATAGTCGGTTATTGAACTATCAATGGATATGCACACATCACCAGTTTCCAAATAATTTTCCAAATTATTTATTTTCCAAAATATCTTTACAAGATATATATTTTCAACACTTCAAAAATAAATCAATATTTATTTTTAAACAAATTCCACTTTCTTTTATAAATTCAATAGTGAATTTACATTCCAAAGTATTCATGAATATACGACTTCAATTCGATTTCTAATATTCATTTTCAATTTATCTTCAAAAAGATAAATTCAAAATATTCACTTTATATTGGAAAATAATTCCATACTTATTAAAAATAAGTAATTCAAATCTTTTTTATTTTCAACCTTTGGAAAATATTCAATATACTTAAATCGAAATTAAGTATATATTTCATTCTTTAAGGAAATCATTCTCTTAAACATATTTATTTGGGCCAAAACGAATGTTGCGTAAAACATCGTTACGACAACCCAAAATCACTAGTATAGGGATTCGAATTTAAAATAGATATATAAATCCCAATACTATTCAAAACATTTCCTTTCGGAAATTATTTACTATAACAACAGTGTTATAGTCCACCATTTCCTTTTATTTCTCGAAAACGTCTATTTCAACAATAAATGTTGAAATCTATGGTTTCGAATCATAACACATTTAAAAACATCGTTAGATCGTTTTAATTCTGTTTAAAACACCAAATCCAAAACAATTTCTTTAACGTGTTATTCACTATTCAAAAACGTGAATATACTTTGTTAACAAATTTCATCCTTTTATTCCTTTTATTTCAAAGGATTATTCACAGTCAAAAACGTGAATATAACTCCATTAATAGGTTTCAACAATTTTCTTATCAAAGTAAGTCGTTTGCGAATTTATAAAACAACGTTTATAAATTCCATTTCTATTTATTTTATAACAACTTCCTTTTATGAATTCCTTTATTAACCTATTCGATTTATAACTCGATTATAAACTAAAGGTTCATATTATAAGTTAAACACTTAAAATTTATTTGTTTGCAAAACCGTTCCTTTGAACTTTCCAAATCATAAATCTTATAACTTATAAGATTCAATTGTTCATCCAAATCTATTCCTTTAATAACTTTATAAATTTATAAATCTTACTATTTATAAATTTCATTTATAACTTTACCATTTATAATTCTATAAATTTCATTCATTTATGAAATTCATTTTCACTTCATTCAACACTTATAAAAACTCATTTTATAATGTCAATATTTCAATTTATAAATATCCATTTATAAATCTCTTAATATAAATCAAATTATATTATTCTTTAAAACGTCTTTAAATTCCTTTAGAACTTCATCATTTTGATTATAAAATAATCAAATTTCATAAATCCTATATTTAAACTTTTATAATATATTCAAAAATCCCGATTTAAACTATTTTATAAAATCATTAATTCATATTTCTCAAAAATCAGCTTTTAACTATATTTCACAAAAACCTTAATTTTTATAACATTAAAAATTATATCGTTTATTTATTTAAAATATATCAGTTTCCAAAAATATAGAATATTTTCAACAATCACTTTTAAAATCATTTTAAAACTCCAAAATTTGGTCCAATGATGCTACACACCAAATAGTCAATCACGACTACAACGATCCATCATATATCGATATGATAATCCATCAAATATCAAAATATCTGAAATCAAATAAAAACTGTTGAGGAATCCAGTTGGATCCCTCCAACCTGTTTTCCTGCATCCAAAAACATTAGCACAATACCAATTTCGCTCCAGTACGAAATTATCGCGGTATATGGGATTTAATAATATTATCCGCTTAATAGACGGCGCAATAGGGTCTCATCCGCTAAACAAATAAATGCGGGAAATCAATAACTCCAATATATACATATGCCAATATATATATATATATATATATATATATATTGCTACTATATATAATACCAATTTCACTTTTATGAAATATTCGCGGTATATGTTTTTAATAAATAACATCCGCTTACTAACGGCGCATAATGTCTATTTTAACAATCAATAGATATCAATCATCATTCAAACATGCATTCAAATATTTTAAATCTAACTATTTAAAATAAAATCGAAACTGATTCGATTGAGTGAGAAGTTCTCACCTTGATTTTAATTTCTGTTTTAGCGATTTATTTCGAATAAAATTAAACGGACGTTTAATTTTACCCAAAATTCTCACTAACTCCAAACGACTCCAATCCAATTCCATCGCGTAGTGCTCGTCGATACGATTCCAATGCAACTGGTTTCGCGCGTTTTCGACCTCGTATGAAAAAGTTATGATATTATGAAGTTTATACGAATTTTTATTTATATAATTTTACAACAAAACTTATAAAATTTATAACCTAACTATTTATCTACTGTTAGATCCATCACTAGAAATCACGGCCGTGCACACCTCCCCTCCTTCTTCTTCGTTCGCACGCTTACTGCCGAACCCAACATTCGATTCTAGGGTTTAAATTAGCAACTCCAAAACTCGACGAAACCTCATCAAACTACCCTCATTCGAACGCCTCCAACACAAGCTACCCACGGCCAGAAGGGCACAGAGCTCGGCCCCCTTATTTGCGCGCGAATCGAGAATGAACGCGCGGCCTTTGAGCCTCGATTTCGACCACTACGTTGCTCCAATCTAGATCTTGACCGTTGGATAGATGGATCTTGGCATGCTCTACAATTTTGTAGTTGTAAGTTCTTTGAATCGTTGAGTGGATGAAGAGATAAGAGAAGAAGAAGTTGGGAACATTTCAGCCATTCATGGGAAGCTGGCGGCTAGGGTTTTAGTGTTTTATTTTTTTATTTTTTTTTTAATTAATGAAGGGTAGGGGGTATATTTATAGAGAAAAATTCGAACACTATTCATCCGGAAATTCCGAACTCCGATTTACGCGCCGTAACCAGCGTTTCTAGGGTTTACCCCGCGTTCCGGACACAATGGAACTGGTTTCAGAAGCTAATTTGGACATCTGTGCGAGTTATGGCTACAAACGTTCAATTTAAATTAAACCGATTTAAATCGATTTCTAGGCGTTTTAATTTGTATCGGACAAACAGTAAATCCAATTGACTTGAAATTTGAAACCTTACAATAATATCACATTACGGATCCGATGAAACTAGTTTCGTCGAAATCCGAGACTTTTTGAAAAATGACTATTTTAACTCGCCAAATTAAAATTAAAAATAATTCGATGCGTTTCGAGCTGCCACGATCAAACGGTAACTCCGATTGACACGAAATTTGAAACCGGTAATAACTAACTATTACGGATCCAATGGAACTGGTTTCGTTCAATTCTGAGACTGTTCAAAAATTGACTATTTTCACTAGTCGATTTTAATATTAAAATATTCAATTTTCACAAATTAACTTTTAATTCGATTTTAAAAGTTATAAAATATCATTCTAACTCCAATATGATAAAATAAAATTTTACAAATCATTTTCAATCATATTTAACTCAATTTCCAATTATTTCCATAATTTAACATATTAAATTATCGACTTAATTATTCAATTAAATCCAATTATTCAAAATAAAATTTATTCGACTTATAAATTCACTTATTAATATTTAAAATAAATTAAATATTCAAATTTTAATAAATAAAAATTCTGGGTCGTTACAGTAAAAGTACCATCGGGTGTGAAATAAGCGTTTTGTTGTTAAAGAGACTGGGATCGATATTGCCAAACTCTCTGCCAATAACAAAAACTATTTTAACAGCTGCGGACATGGCTGAGATTCTAGAATGAAGTAGGATGGTTTGACTAAGGATTCTGTATAAGGTATTAACATAGCCCTGACCCCCTCAGGTCATCTTGATGTGGCAAAAACAGGAGCCATGCCGGGCCAAGCGAGGTCGCACCTCCGATCGAACACTTTTCGTCGATACCATATTATGACTTTGTGATTGATTTGGTGACTACCACTCGATTTGATTATGGGAGTGTGTTTCAAAGTGGACAGTAGTAGCTGTTATGCATTATCACCTGTCCGGATCCGCAAAACGGTAGTATCCTACCCTGGGCATTGCCTCACGTACCTTGTCACATGCCTTATCACGCCCATTATGAGTTTGGTTTGTAACATACCTATGGAGTACCCACTGATAGACCTCCAGTTTATGGAGGAATTACGATACTATATAGATTATGGAAATATATAAAAATGTGTTAAGAAGGATATGGGTAATACCTTAACGCCATTATAATAATTTACTTTATTATAGACACTATTATAATAGTGTATTCTACTATGTATGTAGATAGTTTAATGGATCCTTAGGAAATGGAATGTCGAACATCTCTTAAGTTATTGCACTCACATTTAACACTGGATAGGAGATGTAAAACCCCGTAAACATCTCTGAAGTTATTACACTCACATTTATTTAAAGTTGATTTAATTTACATAAGATCTTTTAGTTCCGACTCGAGTGTTTTGTCTTTTCATTACGCTCAGGTCAGTTTGGGCTTTTCAGTGTATTGAAGATCTTATTTCTAGAGGATGAAGATGAAGATTTGGTACTATTACTATTTATTATGTTTGTCCGACTGCATCATGTTGTTCCACTGCGTTGTTTATTTATTCATGTTGTATGTAACTCTGATCAGTATTGTAAAAGTGTAGTCAAATATTATTTGTAAAACAGCTTCATGAACTGTTATTTATTATTATATTTTGTCATTACGCTGTGAGATTCTGTGTTTGTTTTCTTTCTTTCTCTTCTTTTTCTTATTTACCGCATAATAATTCTCGCTTTTGAATGGTTTGAGTCTGACTTGTGTGGTTTATTGTCAATTTAAACTGTCCAAAAAGGTGGGTCGTTACATTTGGTTTTAGAGCTTTGGTTTAGCTATAATTTTACTTTTGTGGGGTCCAACTCATTAGAATTAGGGTAGTAATACCCTAGAACGAGTTGTTTGAGCGTATATGTATGTATGAGAGAGCGTAATTGTCAGTGTTATAAAATGTTTTTATATTGTGTTAATTTTTTCTGTTTAGTATTTATAAATTCCGTTTGGTACATAGGACTTATGGCATCGATAAGGATTTCTACACACTTAATAGGGCAGACAGACACAATATTATTTTGAAATATAGGTATATGAAATAATTTTACCAAGTATTATATTTTTGTATATAAAAGAATAAGTTTTGTAATTGGATATAGTTGTATATGATATGTTTGTTTGTTAGGAAATGAAATTTTATAAATACTGGTTGTAGAATAGAATTTACAAATAAATATAAATAGGAGATTTGAGGACTTAAGGAGGAGATTTTGAAATTTGTTTTCAAAAGATTTAGGATTATAATATCAGTATTATATGAAAGTATTTTTAAATAGAAATATTTTCAATGTTATTTAAAGGAAATGTTTTAGAAGAATTTTTAAAAGGAAACAAGTTCTGTACTCCTCTCTCTGTCACTGGAAAATAATTTCAGTGATGAGTGCACGCATCGTCGACATTCATTTTCGAGTTTCAAAGTGGAAAGACTGCTGCGGTAGTTTTATTGCACATTTGTTTTGATAAACAAATCTTAATTTTAGTTTTTTAATATGATTAATATATAAAAGAAATGAGTATATATTATTTTAAAATGATTAAAAAAGGAACCCGGTATTTAGTTCCTTAGTTTCTGTAGTTATAAATTTTAATTATTGAAATAAATGAAATCTTGACTATATTAATAATTGAAAACTTATAAAAAAGGAAAAAGTAATAAATTAAGAGTTCAGTAATAATGAAATGTAAAGAAATTAATGATTGTCACTTATAAATTAAAGAGTAATGAAAATTTAAAGATGTAATTATTGAACATTTTGTTAATTAAAATGAATAAGATAAACTTGTGCAACATTCAATTGCATTCTTAAAACATATATATAACTTACCAGAAATGTTTAAAAAGTTGTAATGTTAAATAGGAATATGTAATAGGAATGTGTAATAGGAATATTATACAAGTAGAACTTAGTAATGAAAGTGCTTAAATGGAATTATTTCTATAAATAAGAATTCTGATGTTATAAAAATGTTATGAACTTAAGTGAATAATTTGAAATGCTAGTAATTAAATTTAATAGAAAAGTGAATACTGTAAATAAATGATTACGAACTTAGGTTGATGTTTGAAGCTAATTATAATTAAAGTGAACCGTAAAGGTGAATCCTATATTAAGTAAATGATTATAACTTCAGAAAATGCTGAAATGATCTAGAAATAGATTTAATATTCAATAACTCTATATGAAAAAAATGAATACGAAAAAAAAGAGTTGAAATTATAAGTATGAGTTGATTCACAAATGAATATTGATATAAAACGAAAATCAAAGTAAATAATAACTGTGAATAAAAAATTTCTAAAGAGACTTACATACTATTTTAAGAATTCATCATGGATGATCTAAATAATTGAATGGAAATAATTTATGTAAGGAAATGAATGTAATTAAATTTTTCATTTTATGAATGAATGGGAAATAATTTTCTAAGTAATGAAGTTAAATTAGAAATAATCATTGTATGAATGAATGAAAATAGACGAACAGTAAATGGTGTGAAAGAAAATTAATAAGCATAAGCTTAAACGATATTAGAAATTATTCGTTGTTTTGGCTTATGGGATGTTCGGAAAAGGATACTTCTAACTATACAAGGATGGATAAATAATCCATTAAGTAATTTTCAAACTGTATAGGTAGCCGTAGGTCGCCTCAGGCAATCAGAATTTTGGTTTGAAGGTACTAATGTTTTGTTCATTTTCTTGGTGATGGAGGCACGGCAAGGGGCCGGACTTGTCGAGTGGGCTTGTTAAGGGGGGAAGCAAAGGTGATGGTGCGGCGTTGTATGGAGGCGCGTAGGCAATGGTGGAGGTTGATGAAGTTGTGGTTGGAAATGGGTATGAATGAGGTCAAGAGGAAGTATAATTAACTTGTTGATTAGGTTAATTATTAACTATTGACGTAATTAAGGAATTTAAATTATTTTAATTAATTCAAACTTTGTAAACTAATTATCTCTTCCATACGAGGTCAAAACTGAACGTGATGACTTGGGTGGGATCGTATTACCGAATACTGCATTATGAAATAGGTTTGATGAAGATTTGAGCAAGCAAAATTTTACAATAGTTCGAATTCAGACAGAACCAGAATGTGAAAGCGACAACTATAATCAAGGTGAGTTAAACTCAAATTTTTGGTTAATCGGTAATATTATATAATTGAAAAAAAATTATTGATTGAATGTTTGAATGATTTACTATTTTATCAGTTGATTTGGTTTTATTCCCGCCCCTAGAGCGGATGACCCTTTATATATAACCGCCTAGTAGCGGATGACCCATATTATATAATTATATACTATTTGTGATGTAGGAAAATAGGTTAAAGGGTTCCAACATGATTCCTTACAACAAAATCGTTTTATTTACATATATGTGTTGATGTATATAAGTTGTGATGCTGGGGGACAGGTCGGAGGGATCCAACAGGATTCATCGCCATTGTTGAGTTGTTTTCTATAATATCCTTGTTATATGAATCATTGAATATCAGACCTAATTGTTTGGCACTATTGGTTATAACACTGTTATATGTTCAAAACTTAACCCTACAATGGTAGAAATTCAATATCGATATTGGTTAAACGTTGAGTGGCTAGTGGCCTCAAATTAGTATTTTTAAAAATACTGTAAGTGACCATTTGAGTTAGAGTGGGTTTTTGATATAGGAAATGATCCAAAATTTGTAATTGATTTTCAGAACTATTATCTTAATGGATTTAACTTCTATTCTGCTCCAACCTTTTCTTTTGTCTTTTTTATGCTATTTACTTATATTTGATATTGTTTTAAGATTGTTGGTATTTAATATTGTTTTAAAGATTATTTATTTAAATTTAATGTTGTTTTAAAGTTATTTGTCAATATTTTAATGTTTTGAAAAGTTAATTAGTCAAAAAATTAATATGGCTTGAAATTATTAATAAGGATTTATTAATAATGTTTTGGAAATAAATTATTGCTATTTATAATAATGGTAAAGATTAACTATTATTGTTATTTAAATGATATTTAAAATTTAAAATATTTTTTTAGGATTTTTTGATGTTGATAATTATTATTTATTTATAATCTTTATATAATAGTGTTTGAAGTAAACAATTATTATTTATGCGTAAATGTTTTCAAGATTTATAAATAGAGTTTTATAAATGTTTCAAGGATTTATAAAATAATTTTATAAATGGTTTTTATAGATTTATAAAAGAGTTAATTATAGTTCTTAGATATTTATAAAGGGATTTTATAAATGGGTATATAAATTTATACAAGGAGTTTTATAAATTGTTTTACGGATTTAGAATGAGTTTGTAAAGGATTTTTAGAAATTTATAAAAAGAATTTATAAGCGATTGAAATTTATAAAAGAGATTACAAATGATTTTTCATAGATTTATAAAATAATTCATAAATGGTTTTTAGATATTTATAAGGTGTTTATAAATGATTTTAGAATTGAATAGATAGAAAATCTTCCTCGGTTTTGTAAACATACTTATACCATTGCGTTAAATATATGAGTACATTTTCTAAGTTGTGAAGTGTAATGTTTGTGAGTATACTTTTAGTGCTGAAATAAGTATTCGGATATTTTCCAAGTATTAAAATATTGGAATTTGTGAGTATATCTTTTTAAAGGTATTCTTATACATGTAATTTACAAAGTGATTTTAATTAATGAAAAAGATTAAAAGAGGTTAGTAGCAGCTTATGTGCTTAATCGATGTTGGTTTTTACTTTTAAAATAAATCCCCAATTTGAATGTGTGTTTGTTCATAGCTAAATAACCAACTATTAAATATAGACCCAAAACGTAACTTGGAAATATCTAGAAGAAACACGTGAGTTATATGGCACAGTCATCTCCGATGATGTTATACAATGCGTATAAATCTTATTTCGTTCTCCTAGGACAAACGTTAAGGAAATCTACCACCAACAGTTAGGAGGCGATCTCCACTCTTATCTTTGACTGTTTATTTACTAAAGAACCGAGGTAGAGTTTACCGAAAATTATCGAATGTTATTTTGAAGAGACTGGGATCGGATATTTTATCTGGAACCCACTTCGATCCAACTCAAGCATTTCGAAATGAAGACATCTTGAAGATTATGAAATTGAAGACAAAGCTCTTTGAAGTGCAAGGGCTTCTTGCTACTAATCATGAGGATGATTCCAAAATGGATGTAGTAGAAGTAGTGCTTTCGGTTTGCCCATCTTCTACATAACTTATATTGATGAATACTGTAACAACCTGAAAATTTTGATTAATAATAATTAATGTAGCAAATTAATTTGAATAATAAAATAAGTTGGGAAATTGTCAAAATTGAGTCATGGGAGTTGCACCATTGGGTCCGAGGTAATTTTCTAGCAATTTTCATATATAACTTGTTGAAATCTGAGTCAATATGGAGAAGTTACAAGAGAAGAAAAAACTCAGAGTTATTTATATAATTAAACAAAAATGAAAAGAGAAAAAGAGGTAGACCCGTTATGGTTCAACCCACACCTGAGTCGAGCCGACCCATAGGTCGATCAGCCTATTTGCCATGTCAAACCGCATCCTTCCCTGGATGATTTTTCATCCAGGTACAAGCCGAAGACTGTAAATCTGATTTTTAATGAAATCCTGTACATTCGTAGCTGCACCCGATGGTTCCTAGTGAGCCTATGATATGGTTGCACCAGATTAAATCTTCAAATCCGACGGTCTGAGATTCCCAAACACCGCTATAAGTAGAACCTTAGGCCTAGCTATTTTTCTCAATTAGATTTTCTTCCAATTGGGTTCATTGCCTAAGGCTGGACCCTAAATAGAAAAAATTTATGGGGTGAAAATCATTTTAGTAAGAATATTTTACATCCTAGAAGCGGATCCAGGAAGTCCTAGGATTAGAGCTAAGGACCACAGGTAAGTGTTTTGTAATTATTTTAGATTTGTAAGCAATTTAAAATAATAGGGTTCTCAATACTTATAGTTTTTCACAATTTTGAGAGATTTTTTATGTAAGTTTATTTATAGTTAGTTTTTAAGTAAATTTTAGAAGTTCTTTTCAGTCTACTTTTATTCAGCTATTTTATTCGGTTATTTGCAATTATTTATAGTTATTTACAGTTATTTACATCGGTTTTAAGTTAGAATTTAGCCTGTAAATGTTAGATCTTTATAGAGATTTAATCCTTTTTTATGCAAATAAAATATTAAAAAGAGAAGAATTCGCAAATGTAGATTAAAGTAGAAAAAAACTAAATTTACAGAAATCGGATGTAAAATGAGAAAAACTGAACTAAAATGGAAATGGATTGAAATAGGAAAATTTTGAGATATTTGTAAGTATGATTATAACTAGTGGTTATAACTACAAAGGAGAAAATAGAAGAGTAACAGTTGCAAGAATAATTATAACACATAGGTTATAATTAGAAAGAAAGAAATAACAGAAGGGGCTTATTTTAAAACTTAGATCTTGGATTAAGTTGATAAGTAAATATAGCAGTAGTGGCCCGTACCGACAGCATTCCCTTTCAGGTCTAGGGCTGATGGTCTCATACGTGGATGAAGTTGGGCACACTTATGCTGATTAGGGTAAATAAGTGGCCAATAGATAGAGGCTCAAATTTGGGATTAGGGAAAGTAGCGCAAAGTTAGAAGATTTGTTTGTTAGGACCAGTAACGGCAACATCCCCTTTTCGGTCGAGGACTGGTTATCTCACACGTAGGCGAGGCTGGACATGCTTATGCTGAATAGGGTAAATAAAGGGTCAAATAGGGGGCGACAATTAGTGTTTACTGATGATGACCAAGCGTGCGACATCGTTAGTGTAAATAATTCGCTACCGCGTCCTAAGCGATAAGAGGTGTCTTTTGCTGTGGGACCAACAGGACTGGTTCACAGTGGCACAACAAAGATAGGAAAGGCTGATCGATGGGTAGGATTAGGATTTCTGCCTAATCAAGTTAGCAGTTGAGATAGGATCAGAGTTTCAGCCTAAGCACAGCAGTTTAAGACAAGTGCAAACAATCAAAGCTACTAGTCAAACAGAATCACAAACAGTATTTTATGCGAGTTTTATCGTTTCTGTATCTTCCTTTCAAGCTAGAACTATTGCTTAGTCTATTATCTTTATTTTGCTTAGATATGCTAATAATTACTTTCACTCACCAAACTTATTGTCTGACGCACTCCTTTTCTTCCTTTTTCCCCCAATAGGCCAGCAGAGTTGAGGATAGTTGATTCAGGTTGCTTGGAGATTCATTTTCATCCTTTTCATTTGGCTTATGGTAGATTGGCACTTGTGAGGGAGATTATTATTTCTATTTTTACTCCGATTATGTGAGACAAAGATGTATTTTCATAAGACATGAAAGATTTTTGTTTTCTGAGACATGTTATGTTTTTATGACTTATTTTGAGATGAAGTTTAATTGTGAATAATAAGTTATTATTTAAATATTTTCCACCGCTTTTACTTATTTGTCTTGTGAATCTTAGTCTTTGTGATGCTTTGGTTATACCTATAATGCACCATATCCTTTGGTGTGCCATTTTTAAGAATGCTAAGGGGTGTGGGGTGTTTCAAATAATAACATTTCATTTCTGCCTCGAGGTCAGTGCATTCCAAGAAGGAAGTGCTAAATAGAAGGAAAACGTAGACTCAAGCCTCATCAATCAAGAAATGACAAAAACCGAGCATGCAGCAAGGACATGTGGGTCACTCCCATCAGGGTATGGTCACCCCAAATCTAGAACGATTACTATCTACTCATGTATGCTTCAAGGCCAATTAAAAAAGGGTAACTATATTCGGTACTACTAGTTAAGTGGTAAGCTAGTCCTGTGTAGCAAGGGCATAAGATGTTCCTATCGACCATGATGCATTATCTAGGGATGTGCCATCGAAAGGTAGTTCCTTACCTTGTCATATTGTGGAATCCATTCTCCAAAACGAGTTTTACAGATTTAATTGTGCCCAACTATGCTAAAATGTGAGATGCAAGCATTTCTACTATATTCATATTTTACTTTGACCCCTAGACATTATCTTAATATAAATGGATTTTCTATAGAAGATGTTTTTGTTATCATAAGGAAAAACCCGTCTGTGTTTATGCAGCGCGGACTTATAAGATACCTTTATTTGAAAGGTTTTTGATAAACATTAAATTCCATTTGGGTGCGTTTTTCTCACGCTAGTTTACCAGACTGATCTGGGTATTCTACCCTTTCAATGCTCGGGTGAGACAGAGCATACTTACATATTGATTTGGATGCATTGGAGCTCAGGAAACAAGCTAGAGGCCCAAGATGTATCTACGTATTTCATTATGTTCCGATTTGTTGTATGTTGGTTGTATTTACCAGTAATTGTAAAGACATGCGATTATAACTATGCGAACTAGAGTAGGTTAGTATACTTTGATTAGTGTATGTTTATTACATTTTTCTTTGGGTAAATTTTTTTAAATTAAAAATTATTCGTTCCACTGTGAGATTTTGTGTTGTTTATGTTTCTTCTTGTCTTCCCTCTTCTTTTCCCTTAATAATGGGTTTTTGAGCATTCGATTATTTGGTATGCAATACAATGAATGTATTAGTGTTGATTTTCGAGGGTCGAAAATCCTGGTCATTACAGAACCAGGGTTGAGTTTATCAAAAACTATTGAATGTAGTTTTGAAGAGACCGGGATAGGATATGATATCTGAAAACCACTTTGGTCCAACTCAAGCATTTCGAAGTGAAGACATCTTGAAGATGATGGAATGGAAGACGGAGCTCTTTAAAGTGCGAGGGTTGCTTGTTACTAATCCTAAGGGTGATTCTAAAATGGATGTAGTAGAAATAGTGCCTTCGTTTTGTTCATATTCTGAACAACTTGTATAGATTAATGTTGGCATTGAATTGTTGCTTGGAGGGCAGTGTTAGCACTTCAATTAGGAAGTGCGATATATAAAGGTAAAGCATAGCCTCAAGCCTCATCAACTGTGAAATGACAAAAATCGAGCATGCAGCATGGCCATATGGGTCGCTTCGATCAGGGTATGGTCATCCCAAATCTAGATCGATTACTATCTACTCATGTATGCAACTGGGCCCATAGTAGGGTAATCATATTTGGTACCACTAGTCAAGTGGTAGGCCAGTACTGTATGGTCGGGGTACAAGATGTTCTTATCAGATCCTGGTGCATTTTATCTAGAGATATATCATTGAAAGGTGGTTCCTTACCTTTTCATAGTATGGAATCCATTTTCCAATAGAGCTTTATGGATTTATTTGTGCCCAACTATGCCGAAGCATGAGATGCAAGCATTTCAGCTATATTCATATTTTACTTGACCCCTAGACATTATTATAATATAAATGGATTTTCTATAGAAAATGAATTGGTTATCATAAGGTAAATACCCTTCTATGTTTATGTGTGCAGTGCACTTACGAGATACCTTTATCTGAAAGATTTTTTATAAACATTAAACTCAATTTGTGGTTTTTTTCTCACGTTGGTTTACCAGACTGTTCTGGGCATTCCTCCCTTTCAATGCTCGGGTCAAATCGAGCATATTTACAGATTGCGTTGGATGCATTACATCAAGAGATGAGCCAGAGGTCCAAGATGTATCTATGTATTTCTTTATGTTCCATTATGTTGTCTATTGTTTGTACTTATCAGCAATTATAGAGACGGGTTGTTATAACTGTCTGGGCTGGAATTGGTTAGTGTACTATGATGCTGAAATCGGTTAGTGTAATATGATTGATGTATGTATATTATATTTTATTTTATGTAAGATTTGTTGTATATCGTATATTATTCTTTCAGTTGTGAGATTCCGCATTATTTAGTTTCTTCTTGTCTTCTTTCTTCTTGGTTAGTTTCTTCTTGTCTTCTTTCTTCTCCTTTTTCTGCCCATAATGATCAGGCTTTCCGGCAGTCAATTTCTCGGCACACAATATAGTGGGTATATTAGTGTCGACTTTTAAGGGCCAATGGTCCAGGTCATTACACTTGATATCAAAGCTTAGGTTAAGCGAGAACCTTGGCTTTGGTGGGGATTACTCATTAGAGATAGGGTCAGCAGCGCCCTAGAATGAGTTTGAGTGTATCATAGATATGAGTGCATATTTTATTAGTGGCATAAAAATGTTTTATATTGTCTTAATCGGTCTATTGAGTGGCTTATGGATTCTAGTCAATACGAGTAGCTAATGTTATTGATAAGGATCCCTAAACACTTGAACAGGGATTTCGACATAGTATTGATTTGAAAATAGGATAAATGAAATATTTTTTCCTAAATTATATTTTATATATAAATGAATAATTTTTTAAGAATTATTATAGTTATATATAGTATGCATGGTTGTTAGAAAAATGACAATATTCAGTTATTATCATTTATTGTTGATTGGTTAGGCTCAACCAGTTAAGAGCATTTACTATTGTTGTTGATTTATTCGTGCCTGATCAGTTTATAGGCATTGACTATTTCGCTAAGTTAGGAGCAGATTTATCCTTTTTCTGTAATGGTTGATTAGTGATTATGGGAAGATTAAAACAAATATCTTGTGAATTCGTTTTCACGATTTAATTATAAGGTGTTCGAAGATAATGTTGGGTTAAAATTTGATTTTTGATCAATTTTATTTGTTATAACTCAACAAAGTAACATTTGTGAAATGACTTATATAAGAATCTAAAATTATATAAACAGAACGTATAAACATGGTTTCTAAATTAAAAAGTTTAAGCTGAGGATTTGACAACTAAAACTCTTAATGTTTTCGGAAATGGATCTTCAAAGTTTGGAAATTATGCCCTAAAGGTTTTGGGAAAATTAAAAATAGTGTTACATTGAATTATTTTTATATAGAAATAATTCAAATAAGTGTTAAAAGGAGATAAAAAGCATTAAACTCACTTCGGTCGCGGAAAAATAATTTCGATGATGAGTGATGCATCATAGGTGTTCAATTTTATGTTTCCATGAAAGGAATTGCTATCATAGGGGAATTTTTTTGGTAAAACAAGTCGATTTAAATCTCAAATATAATTTATTTACAAAAGAGATATATATTATATTATGTATTATTCCAAAAGAGAGTTGGAATAAAATCCTGGTGTTTAATTTAGAAATTTTCAACTAAGTATTATATGGATGCATGTAGCATATGCATTAGAGTAGATTGGTTTATGTCTCATTTTAATATGTTTGTTATTTGTCGTTTATTGAAATGAAATGGAAATTATGACTATTTTAGACAGTTGGAACTTCTAAATTGGATATAGAAATTATGCGATGAAGTGAAATTTGAATTTGAGCAAAACAAATTTGAAATGGTTCATAAATAATTTTAATATCAAAATTGAATGTGAATAAAGTAAATTGGTATAGCTTGTAACGACCCGTAATTTTCGATAATTAAAAAAGTTAATTTAATAATGTTTTTCGATTTAATGTTGGAAGAAATAATAATTTATGATTTAATAATAAGAATATAACTGGAATGAAATGTAATAGTATTAATTTAAGGTATTTGATAACTGCTTTAAGTGTAATTCCAATTAATTAAAATGATTAAAAAGTTATAATTGGTTATAGATTGTAAATTAATTGTAATAATGTATGTATTAATTGGTAATTGAATTAAAGGAGTTATTGATAATTTAAATTTTCTATTAACAAATGAAATAACATGTAATAAATTGTTACGTAAAATTAGTGTTATGTAAATAATTATAGCATTTGTTGTAAACAATCAACTTATAAATGTGATTAAATTAAGCTAAAGGTGACAACTTAAGACGACCCGACTTTCTCACCACAGAAAAGTCGTATCATCATGAAGAAAGAAAGGGATAGAAAAGAGAAAAGAAAGAGAAGAAAGAAGAAACAACATCAGAATCTCAAACAGCGGAACGAATAAATTATATTAATAACAAAAGTATTACATAGATATACAATACTATCAGAGTTACACAGAATATACATCACATACTAGACAGTTATAAACACCTGTCTAGTTATACAACTCAATACAACTCAACAAAGAGGTACCTACACAGAGAACACATAGCGGAACAATATATCTAACGCCGAAGCCTCCTGCTCCATTGCTCCTCCATAATTCGTCAAAACTAACCTGAATCCCTTGGCTACTCGTAAAAATTTGAGTACCCAAGAGTTTAAAAAAACAGAAGATAAACTCTAGGTCAGACATGGGTCTGGTGTGAGTAACAGGGTAAAGTTTCTTAACTTTGAAAAACCTTTTAAAAGAAAAGGTATCACGTAAGACTTTCCACACATAAACATGGAAAAGTTTTTACCTTACGCTAACGAAAACATTTGATAGGAAATCCAGTGATATTATAATAGGTCTAAGGTTTTCAAGTAAATAAGAAATAGCTGAAATTGTTACATTTATTAAATTCCAGCTACTAGCCACAAAAGTGGGTAATACATTCAAAACCGATGGCACTTATTGTATTTTGGATTCCATCAATGGCTGGGCTACTGGGGTACCGCCCGTCACAGTACGTGGCCTAGATCAACGTACCGAGGAGCACACCCGCTCCCCTGCAACACAAGACCGGAACCATCCCTTGCTGGACAGTCCCAAACAAGACAACCCCGCAGTTGGCGTACGTTCCAACCGCCCACACAGCCGAAATAAAAAGGGACCTCTAGACATGGGTAAATCTCGCTCTCCAGTGGGAGCTACCCACGAAGCCTTGCTGCACCTCCCCTATTTTAGACATTCCCGATTGATGAGGCTTAAGGCTACGATTACCTTTAGAGAACAACCTCTTAGAATGCTCATCGTCCACCTGACAATGTTCTGAAAGCATTCAATCCATACAAGTTCGTTCCGGGTTCGAACGAAACCGAAGGCATTATCTCGTCACACTCATTTTGGAATCACCCTCAGAGTTAACGACGATAACCCTTGCACTCTAAATCACCATCTCGAACCTATAAGAACTATCTCTGTCAAACTCATCACGGAATCACCACCAGAGTTATACTGACGTATAGTCCTTACATCTCGAGTCTTCACTCTTCACAAGAGATTCATGACCTATCGTTAATTTGGATCGATGTGGTTTTCGGATATCCAAATATGGAAACCCGATTCCGGTCTCATCGAAATCCAAAGCGTGTCTTTTAAGGCCAAGTTGTTTTAAAGGTTTAAAACAATTCAATTATCTATATATCCAAATAGATAAATCACAGATTCACAACAGATAATCAACATTATCATTACATCAGATAAACCATATTATCATTATCCAAAAGATAATCTATATCAACATCACAATGCAACCAATACATCCAAACCACACAACATTATCTATCTCATATCCGAGATCAAACCATTCAAGGCAAAAACCATTATCCAACCATATAAGCCATGATTTATAATCACACAAAATATAATTAATTTAAAATGAATTAAATTAATTACATCATTCAAATTAGTTCAAAGTAAATTAAATTAATTACTTCATCAATATTAGCTTGCTTATATCACTATTAATTAATTATCAACCAATTAATTAATTAATCATCAATCAGTTATTCATTTTAATTAATCATCCCTGATTTATTAACCTTTAAGTAATTATCCACTAATTAATTTCTCAAATTAATTATACTTAACCAAATACAGTAATTAATCTTTAATTTCTTTCTTATTTCATTAACTATGAATTAATTACTTTACTCCTTAATTAATTTCATTAATTAATTCCTCATTTATTAATTATTTCTAAATAACTCATTCTTAATTACATCATTAATTATAATAATTAATGATTTCTAATCATATTTTCTTTTAAAATTATTTACATTAAGTAATTAATCTTTATTTAAACCATAATTGTTAATCACCCTTGATTAACTCTATTCAGTAATTAACTACCCTTAATTACTTTCCCAAAATAAATTAATTACTCATTAATTAATTATCTCAAATTAATCCATTGATTAATTCACAAAGTAATTATACTCAAATAGCTCATTATCAAATCACTTTCAATTAATTACATACAGTAATTACCCATTAATTACTTCTCTAAGTAATTCCTCTTCATTAAATTACATTAAGTAATTATCCTCCACAAATCATCAAATGATAAATTTTAAATTAATTAAAATGAATTAATTAACTAATCTAATCAAATTAAACTCAATCAATTACAATTAGTAATTAATTCCTTAATTACTTCCATAAGTAATTATACTTAATAACTTACACAAATGATTATCTTTAAATTAATTAATCTAATTAATTATTAAAATTAATCAAATTAATTAATTATTAAATAATCCTTTAGTTAATGACCTTCATTAACTATTTAATAATTTGTTAATTATTTTTCCAAATAATTAACTTATTTTAATCATTATTAATTAAATTTACTAATCATTAATAATCCATTTAATTAACCCCTAATTATTTAATTAATTAAGAGTTACTATAATTTAACTAATCCTTTATTACTTGATTAATTAATTATTAATCATTAATTAAGAACTAATCTTATTTAATTAACAAATCGTAAATTACCAGTTAATTAATCTTAAACTTTTTAAGATTAAACCCTTAATTTCTTTAAGTAATTATTTATTTCATAAATTTATTTCATAAATTAATCATCCATTTAATTACTCTAATAATTAAATGAAAAACAAATCATTAAATTATAATTTAACTTAAACAAGTTTTAAAATCAATTTAAAACCCTTTTAAATTTAAGTAATACTTTTCTTATAAAAGAAATTTTTACAAGGGTTAAAAACAAACTTCTTTTTAAATTCAAAATATTTAAATTATACTTTATCATTCAAAACTGTTAAATACTTAAATTTATAGTAACTTAAATCTATTTTGAAACATAGATTCAAATTCAGATCTGAATCAAATTTAAACTTTGTTTAAAACACTTCCAATTTAAATTCAAATTTCTTTTTAAAAAAACATTTTTAAACAATAAACCCCTTTTTAAGTTATTTAAATACTTAGTCATTTACAGCTATGATTCAAATGAAATTTGAATTCATAACTTAAACTTAGATTTAAAACTCACTTTAAATCTTTGCTTACACTTTTAAAAATTAAATTTAAATTTCAAAAACAAGACAAGTTCAAACTTGAACAACTAACACGAGCTAAACACTAAAATAACTCGAGTAAAATGCTAACAAATTTCGAGTAACTCCAGTACCATTTCCATTTGCAATTTATTTAAACTAAAAAAACTGACAGATTAACACTTAAACCTGTAATAATCAAAATACCCAGGCCATACATAATTTACTTCGAGTCCCACACACCTCTGCTTCGAGCAAATCATAAATCAACCCGATACAAGCACGAGTTCCCCCTTTCTTCCCAAAACAACTGATACCCAAGAACCATGTGCACCTGCACCATCGGAGCAACCATCTCCGACCCCTCGCGTCCCCCTACGCAAGTCACCGATCATCACCAAACACCAAATCGACCTTCAATCTAACTGCAGAAACCCCAAAACCAAAAATGAGCATCGAGCTCGAAAACTGGAACAGAATGCCGATACTGCAATTCACCTTAACTCAAAATTCCGATCATCAGCAAGTCTACGCCTCCAGCCTCGAACTCCTCTATACTCCATCTACCACTAGCTTGAATTAGGATGAACTCGATCGCTTAAAGGAGTTGGGGTGATCAATTTGCTGATTCATAGTGTAAACTAGGGTTAAATACTTTGATCCTAAATTTTTACTGTCCCACTGCATTAACCCCTTATTCAATATTTTTCCCCACAACTTAGTTCACCAATCCATCATCAGAATCAATATTGGCCACTCCGATCACCCAGATTGTCAATTTCAACAAAACACCATTTCCAGACAAACCAGAAATGCTCCTTCAAATTTAAACTAAATTTTCTGAATTTAGTTTTAGAATTCAAGTTTTGGTTTATGTAATTGGTTTAATATCTAAAATCAAAGAATTCTAAAAAAAATTAAATTCTTACTTATATATAAAAAAAATTGTTCTTTAGTATTGTGACGCCCCACCTCTATACCCACGCTAGCCAAGAACACTACGGAGTAATGCTGTCGACTAGCACGGAGAATAAGGCTGTTGAGGAGCGACCATCTGTATAATTGCTTTGTGCGAGCACCGATATGCCAGATAAAAATATAACTTTTCATCTCAAGAGGAAATCCGACATACCGACACAAACTCAAAGCTACTACACAGTGGCTATAAAGGTCTTCGGAAACAAATATAGAAATAAACATAACACAAATCAGTAACAGATAATTCATATCACAAAGGCGGAAATAGATATGAATATAACACATGAAAGTGTACATCAGAGTAGTGGTCAAATAAGATCCACGACATCACAAAAGAATAGATACAAGTGCTAGACAAAAGAATACATCTATGAGTCTATATCTCAAGTGTATACAACAAAATAAACTACTGATCTAAGTAGTTTGCCAAAAGTCAGAGTAATGATCCAGGATGAGAAATCAAGCAGAAGCACCTGTAACATCTCGGTCTGACCCGAGTATTATTTATAAGAAGAAAATAATAAACGGATCAGTCTAGCTATAAATATCAGAAGAAATGATATAGAATAAGAGATATGACTAAACGTATAATAATCACAATGCCAAGCTGTGATAAATAACTAATTGAAAAATCAATAAGAGATTAATCAATATCGCAAAGATCTTCTCAAAGATAAAAAGGAATGTCATACTCCTAATTTCATTCACCAAGCCACAATAAATGACATATATATCCATGCCAATCGTAAAAGTTGGTGAAACATAAATTCCAGAAATCAACACACGAAATCCAGAAATCACAATAAAAGGATGGCCAATCCCAGAAAATAAACTCCTCCTGACAGGGTATAGTCCCCCATTGCGGACTTTGAGCCGAAGCTCCTCTTGGTGAGCCGAAGCTCCTCGTGACAGGGTATAGTCCCCCATTGCAGACTTTGAGCCGAAGCTCCTCCTGGTGAGCCGAAGCTCCTCGTGACAGGGTATAGTCCCCCATTGCGGACTTTGAGCCGAAGCTCCTCCTGGTGAGCCGAAGCTCCTCGTGACAGGGTATAGTCCCCCATTGCGGACTTTGAGCCGAAGCTCCTCCTGGTGAGCCGAAGCTCCTCGTGACAGGGTATAGTCCCCCATTGCAGACTTTGAGCCGAAGCTCCTCCTGGTGAGCCGAAGCTCCTCGTGACAGGGTATAGTCCCCCATTGCGTACTTTGAGCCGAAGCTCCTCCTGGTGAGCAGAAGCTCGTCGTGACAGGGTATAGTCCCCCACTGCGGACTTTGAGCCGAAGCTCCTCCTGGTGAACCGAAGTTCCTCATGACAGGGTATAGTCCCCTATTGCGGACTTTGAGCCGAAGCTCCTCCTGGTGAGCCGAAGCTCCTCGTGACAGGGTATTGTCCCCCATTGCGGACTTTGAGCCGAAGCTCCTCCTGGTGAACCGAAGTTCCTCATGACAGGGTATAGTCCCCATTGCGGACTTTAAGCCGAAACTCCTCCTGGTGAGCAGAAGCTCCTTGTGACAGGGTATAGTCCCCCATTGCGGACTTTGAGCCGAAGTTCCTCCTGGTGAGTCGAAGCTCAATAAAAACGATGTGCAGTCCTCCACGTGGACAAAGAGACATCGCACAATTGCTAGTCTAAATCACAAAAATGATCGTCATGATCATCGAGAAGTGTCAATTACAGTAAGCTAGTAAATATATGAGCTTAGCTTCATGTCCCATAACCACTAGCTTAACTTAAATATTTACGAACAAATTGTAGATCTCCACTAGAAAATTGTCACAAGAGATTCAATCGAACAAGTCCAAGAATTAACCGACGAAGTAAACGCAAGCGTTTCATACCACTCGTTTTACTAAGTCGTTTAATAAGATTTCTCATACGAGTGAGGCAAAGGCTTGTATATACTAATAGATTGGAAATCGGTTTGAGAAAACGAGCTTTGTTATAAAATAGTATTGAAATCATTTGAAGAAAGAGTTTTGATATTTACTACTAGTATAGAAAACCTTTTATATTTTTAAAGTGACAAATCACAAAGAAGATTGTAGGAATAATCAATCACTAAGATTCACATTCGAAAACGTGAATAAAATCCAAAGAAATCGATACCAAATCCATCGAAATGGATATTCCCAGAATTCCCGAAGAAAATAAGTCATCAAAGTCAATAACAAATGATAACAACAAATAGGGAAATAACACGAATCGATTAAATTTGGAAAACCAAGCAACTAGGCAAAATAGGCATAGTTGGCAAATAGCAGCAGGTCGGTCGACCGGACTCCCTGAGTCGGTTGACCGAACCAAAAACAGAAGTGCACGGGGTAGCAGGTCGGTCGACCGGACCCTGAGCTCGGTCGACCGAGCCCTGTAGCCTGCACTTCCTAACAGAGGCAGGAAGTGCTCGTTCTATAGGTCGGTCGACCGGCCCAGGGCCTCGGTCGGCCGAACCTGTTGTTGGCACTCCCATGCCTTATTTCAAATGAGGTACAAATCTCGATCAATTTGCAATCGCACGAGCCACGGCGCTAAGGGTTTATGCCAATCGACTACCCGGCCATAGAAGCTCCTCGATGCATCACCAAAAACATGTTCAAACATCAAAGTTAGGATTTTTAACGAATTGAACTCAAAACGCTAAAAATTGGAATTTTCACCAAATCGATTCAAACCAAAAGCAATTGCACAAGAATAAGCGTTAGGAATTCATACCTAACAATCGAAGATAATTCATAGACTTAGATGTGAGATTACAAATCTCACCTTTGAACCCAAACGAATGAAGAAGATGCTATGAAGCAATGGCAAGAACAAGCACTCTTTAATTCCAACTCAACAAGCTTGAATCTAAGCTTAAAAGAGAAATATTCCCTAAATTAGGTTTAGGAAATTTCTGAAATCAAAGAGAGAATGAGTTGGAGAAGAAGAAGAAGAGGAAGCTTACCAATGGGTTCTCTTGAACTTTGGAGCTAGGAGATGGATTTGCAAAGGAAGCTAGGGCTTGGAGTTTCAATTTCCACTCTCCACCTCCATTTTCAGTTTTGCTAGAGAGTTAGGAGTTGGAATGAAGTAATGAAGAGGAGAGGGGGATTGGGACTGAGTTAGTAAGTGGTTAATTGGCTCAGCCCAAACCAAAGCCCTAAGCGGGAAAAAGTAGCAAAAATCAACTTTCTCCAAACATATCGAAGCTTATACTCAAAAAGGTCGCAAACGGCATTTTGAACTCAGTGGAAGTGGTCTCGAATCCTAATTCGGCTGTTTGCAAAAAGTAGCTTTTCGGACTAAAATCCGACTAACGATAAAATATTTAAATAAAATATTTAAATATAAAATCGATAAATATGCGGGTTGTTATAAGTATCTTGCTATTTCCAGAGACATTATAGGTTTTCTCTTCTTCTTTTTTATTTATTGAATAAAAACTTAAACTTTAAATTTATATTACATAACCATATTTGATTTAATCATAAATCCTTAACACAGATAAGATCAATCTAAAATGGAGTTTTAAGCACATTCTTAAAACCTGGAACTTAAGTACAGAGAACTGATTTCCCAGAAGCATACACAACTATATATTATATATATATATTCATATATATAAATACCAGCAATGAACTTGTAAATGACATGCAAATATTTTTATTTCCAGAGTAAGGTAAACAACCAAAATTCATACTTAATCTTTAAAAGAGTGAGGTTACTCACAGATTTTAGTAGCAAAGCCTCTATTTATTGAAAGCTTTGAATCTGAATGCTTTATGATGCTTCAGTACTTTAAAAATTGCAATTTGATTTTGAAAACATTCATCTTGTTATTTGCATTGTTCCTTGATTTTTATCACTGCAGGTTCCAGAAAGAAAAGAATTGCAGCCTTTGAAAGCTTCAGGTTGCTTCTTCTTACATTTTTTTATAAGCTTTAATTCCAGATTTATTTACATGTTCCCAGATTTCATTTTGTATGCATGCTCCCAGAAAACAAAATGCATGCAGACTTTGGGAATTTGTAAATTAATTTGCAATTTGATTTCAAGTTAATGATTTTTAAACTTTAATTCCTGAGAAAAGAAAGATCTGCAGTCTTTTGATGAAGTTCAAAACAGAAATGCATGCAGGCTTTGAGTTGTAAATTGGTTTCATTTTGGTTCCTGAGGAAATTTTATAGATTTGCATTTCAAGATTGGGTATGGTTTAAATGGTTTTAGTTTAGAGGAAGATTCAAACAGATTTGAAGAAGAAATTGGTAGATTTTATTGAACAGAATTTCTGTGTTGTTGAAGAAGAAGTTGAATCAAAGAAATTTAAATTTTAGTTTGAATATTGATTTCAGATTTCTTTGGCTGAAGAATTTCTTGAGGTTTTGAAAAAGAAGAATAGGAAGGAAAGAAGATAAAATGAGGAGGGATAAGTTTATATAAGTAAATTTTGATTCAATCAAAAATAAAAGAAAAAGAAAACTTTAAAGGACACTTGTTTCAATTTTAACATTTGTCACTAAATTAATCTATGCCTTACACACGTCAACAAAATGTTAAGAGAAACTTACGTATGTATTAAGTATTCTAATTTTAATTTAAATTGTTTTATAAAAACCTTTAAACTTAAACTTATTATTTCTTATGTATAAATAAATGAATTCCTCTTTTTTAAATTAAAAAGAAATGAAAACAATCAAATTATACATACAAGCTTATTCTAATATTTTTAAATACTTATTCTTTAAATTCAAGACATTAAATTCAAATTTTAAATTAATTTATCAAATCAAATTTTAAAAATCAAGTTATATATAGATGCGTATATAATTCTTATAAAAATTAAAAATAACAAATCCTATCTTTAACAAAAATTATTTATGATTGTAAAAACTAAATATTATAATTACTATTTGAAAATAACAAATTAAACAAATTAAATAATTTATAAAAGAGATTATAATCAAAATAAGATCATTTGTAATTTGTATTTTAAATTCTTATATATAAGTTTCAAGTAATATTTAAAAATAAAATAAAACAAAGTTTTTATGCTAATCAAATTTAAATTCACATTTAAGCTAATTAAAAATATAAATTTAAACAAATAAGATTTACTTTAAGTATAAACCATATAATTATTTATTGAATTGTGTTGAAAAGCCAATTGTTAAATCAAATTTCAAATTTACCAAATATAAATTAAAATTAGAAAATTGATTTATTTACTAAATTCCAAATCAAAGTTTATCAATTTACAATATATACAATTATATATATTATAAACAGAAAACAATTTTAGCTTTAAAAGATAAAATCTTCCAATTTAAATATTTATTAAAAGATGATTATTAGACCAATTCAAAATTTTATTATCAAAAATTATTAAATCAATTTAATTTTTAACACAGATTATTAAATTTATATTGCCCAATTTCCGGGATATCACACTACTGTTATTTGTTACCTATTTGTTTAACTTGTTGAAATCAAATTGGAAATAAATTGCAATAAATGTAATTTAATATTGCGTTAATGGAAATTAAGATGAAATTGGAGAATTTAATGTAAACAAATATAAACTATATCTATATTGTAATGATTGAGTAAAAGATTGAAATCTAATTAAATCAAATTATTGGAATTAGAATATAATTAATTGGAATTTAATGTAATTATATATTGTGGTTAATGAAAGAAATTGCGTCAATTATAGAAAATGAGGATAACAAGAAAGAATCCTATGTTAACAGTTTCATAAGGTATTGATTGATTTAATAGTAGGAGTGTAAATCAAAATAAAAGAATAAAAATGAATAAGTTTGGCCAAGGAGTAAACATATATTTATTTATTTGAAATGTTTGGTAGTTGAAAGATTGATTGTAGAGATGAGAAACTATTATTTAGTAAAAAATGTATAATTATTGTTTGTATCTAATAGTGTATAAATAATTTTAAATTACTATTAGATAGAAAATAATTGTACTACTTGTTACATTCATTTAGTCCATTATGAATCTTAATCAACTAAAATTGATGTAATCAAAAAAATTCAATTAATAAGGGAGAGAATATTGAATTGTAAATTAATAGGAGTAACTAAAAATAGCTAATGCTTTGTGAAAATATAAGGGTAGTTTGATTTAATGAAAAGAACATTTACATAAAATAAAATAAATGTTTCATTCATGAATGTAGGTTTAATTTCATTAAAATAAAGAATAGAATGATTGATCTTAAAAAAAGAAATATATATTTATTTGAACTATGTTTTGGCTTACAAATTGATTATAGGAATAGGAAAATAATCTATTTCAGTAAGTTATTTATTACTCTTGTGCATACAATAAATTTATAAATATGTTTACATAAACAATTGTTCTATTTTTCGTCCATTTTAGTTGTCTGTTTTGAAATTTAACTTTTTAAGGAATTGAAATTAATGTAATTGAAATATTTCAATTAAAAGTGGAAAAAAACATTGATTTCAATTAATAGATTTAATAAAAGAAACACAAGTGTTAAATAAAAAGGGTGTTTTAGTGGAAATAAAAGATTATTTTGGGAAAAACAAATTGAATGTTTCCATTTTAAAGGTATGTATAAAAAATTTATTATGCATAGATAAAAACCTAAATGCAAACAAATTTTAATATTATTTGAGTTAATGAAGTTAAATTGGTTACGTTTCAAAAAAAAAATTGAATTTCAAAAGGTTGTGCAATGTACATGGTCCCTTCATTTTTTTTGTTATCAATTATTACATGGACGTTTTAAAATAGTTACCTCATTACTAATATTTGATCCGTTCTTTTCTCCTTCTGAGCCTAGACTTTTAGGCTGTGTTTAATTCTTGCCACCTCATTTTCGCGTATACAAAGTTTTACTTTTGTTTGATTTGCAAACTTTTCCATTCCTACGTATACTTTCTTATGCATTATTAATTCTTGGAGCTTTCGAAATAAAACTTGACATTTATTTTTGTCCCTACACATTCATTTCCTAATTATAAATAACCTGCATCTTATTTCTTCATTTGCATTTTGTTTCTCCTGACACCTCATATTCAAAAGATCTTATTCTTGCAAATCCAAAATCTTTCTTTTATGAAACATGGTTTTTTTCATTTTTCCGTATATGTCCTGTCCTCATTTTAGTTGTTCTTCAATCTTTTCCTTAAGCCTCATCTTGAGAGAAACGTAAGTATTAAATTTTGTTTATTTTTTTATGTGTACTAATTATTATTTTAATAATATTTCTTAAAATATGAATATCTTTCGCATATAAACTTTCATTCATGCACAATTTCTCCTGTTGGATTCATATTTAAATTTCGGACAACATGAAATTTATTTAGTTGACTTTGGAGACTGTTGAGTTTTTGTGCTTCTATTTGAGTTTTTGTGCGCTAAAATCAAAGGTGGGTGTTTTAACCCACTCACAACTACTAAATTATCTTATGTTGGTTAAATTAAATTTATGATGCCAATAGAGATTGACTGATTGATGTTTGGTATATTTAAATTGTCATTCCAATATGACTTTTATTGCATTTAAACATCATTTAATTTAATAAAAAAATTTAGTTCGTCAGTTTATACTTATAATTAATAATCAGTTAGCCATTGATGTTTATTGATTGATTTGGATGATGATTTTGATGGATGTTTGGTTGTTTATAGTGTATGACTAGATGTTATATTTTACATTGTTGTAACATTGCAAGTTCCCTATGGGTTGAAATGATACATACCTGAACGATCCGATAGACTCGAGGGATTTCATGTATTGAAATTAAATTTTGGGATTTCGGGTTGAAATGATATATGCACCCATAGAATTTTAAATTGCGGATTGAAATGATAAATATCTGTATCACTTGACCATAGGTTAGAGAATTATATATGGACATCGAATTGGTTAAATTAAACGATTTTAAATCTTTAAATTTTGAATTTAGTTAAATGATATTTTGAAGAAAACTTGATTTACATAAATAGAATTAATTTTTAAAATCCGAGTTTTAAATGTTGAAATTGGAATTGATTTAAATTGAAATGATGAAGTTGTAATTGAAGTATAAACGACAATTATTGAAATTACGTTATTGAAATGTTGGAATGTGTAACGACCCGGGATTTTCGAACCCGAAAATTCCATATAGTTATGAAAAGAAGAAAGAGATAGAAGAAGAAGCAGAAGATCAGAACATCAACACCTCACATTCGCAGCGGATAAAATATAATAATAAATAATAACAATTTACAAAAGAATATTATATCAGTCGATTACATTTTAATACATCAGAGTTATACATATATATAAACACTGAATGTACACAATTATCATGTCATAGATATACAGCAATATAATACAGTGGAAATACTTTATACGTTCATGCCATCCAGCTCGCCTCCTGAGCTCCTGAACGTCCCTACCTGAAAATCTGTAATACTCGGTCTAACCCGAGCATATACCAAAGTAACATCCGGGTCAGGCTGGAAAACAGCGTGAGTAACTCATCCCACATGGAATACAAAGCATACAACTTATATAGAACCCGGAGTAACTCGAGTCAATTTACAAGTTCACAATTTGTTATAGACATCACTTATTTCACACCTCAATTTCCTAAGTACCAAAATTTAAATTAAAATAGTCCAATTTATTTAAATCACCTCATTCTAGCCTATAGATTTCACATATCAATCTATAAAATTCGAAGTGGTTCCGAGTATTTCCTAATACCCGAACCCGGTCTCTTCGAGTCTCATATCATCCTAACCCAAGTTATCCAAATGAAATACACAACATTTCATATCAGAGATATCAACTCATTCAAAACATTCAATACCATTCAATCATCCATAAGCAAAGCTTGATCGCTACCAAAGTTAATTCAATTAATTCTCAATCACTTAGATTTCTTCACTTGTCATTAATTAATTTCAAATCAACTAACCAATCATCCCTTCATTGTTCATCTTAATTAATCAACCTGGATTAATTATTCTTCAATTTCATTCAAGTAATTATCATTAATTAATTTCATAACATAATTATTCTTAACCAAAATCAATAACTAATCTTAATTACTTCATAAATTAATTAACTATATTAATTACATTAATCCTTAATTACTTATATTAATTAACTTCTCATAAGTCACTTATTATTGATTAATTCATCTGAATTAATCAATCTTTAATTACATCACTAATTATATAAATTAATGATTTCTAATTATATTTTAATTTATCCTAATCTAAACTAATTACATTAATTAAACCACAATATTAATCATTCTCGATTAATCTCAATCTGTAATTAACTATCTTTTATTTACTTTATTAAATAAATAAATTACTCGTTTTAAAATAGAAGTTCAAAGGAATTTAAAACCAAATTCATTTTAAACTCAAATCAATATAAAATGCACTTTAATATTCAAGTTGTTACAATAATTAAGTTTTTAAAACTTATTTGTTTTAAAAACTGAGACTCACTAACTTGAATTCTAGATTTATCTTTGATTTAAAACTTATTTTAAATCTCTACTTTACAATTTAACTTCAGTTTTTAAATATCACTTTTATTTATTTCCAATTCATTCTTATTTTTTTTCTATAACTACTTCACTTTCAAAATTCGCCCTTATATTTCTTTCAAATTCTATATATTTCGATAACTCAGGGTACCGAAATATTTAAGCAAACCACAGCATTCAATATTCCAATTACCAATAATATCCATCACAAAATATCAATCACACCACTATATACTATATACTATCATATATAATAAAGCACATCAAAACAAACCATCCATTCAACCAATTATTTAAATTCAACCATTTAAATTTAAATAAAAATCCAGGAGAGTGGGATTAACTCACCTTTGACTTTGCAATCCAAATGCATTTTCGACTTGTTTCCTTTCAGATTTTAACCTTGTATAAACATTATATGATTTTATGAATATTCGAATTTTTTTGGACAAATCAATTTCTATTTAATAAATTTCATTTTACCTAATAAGTTAATTTCAAACTAATTTTCTGTTTATAAATTTTTTCTAGTTATCAAATAATTATATAAGTTAACTAAATAAATTGATTTCCATTTTATAAATTTAATTTAACTAAATCTTTATTTAAACAAATAATTAAATTTTCCTAAACTAATTTTCCCCTTTTGTTCTTTTCTTCTAAATCCTTACATATATTTTTGTTCTGCAAATATATAAACACTTATTTTCATAATTTAAATAAATAAAAGGAAATCATTACCTCACTGCAAATCGACAAACTTTGCCTTGTTCTTCACGACATCCAATGGCTCCACAGCCGACTTTCACTTTCACTTGCTCCAAACTCGACATCCAACTCGATGTATTCACGATAGCCTCCACTTGCCTTCATTGATGTCTTCCTTTACCGCTGCCAATGCCCCAATTCAAGCCAAATCAAGTGTCATAATCCAAGTCATGCTGCCGCTCCATCATTCGATGCTATAATGGCAACTCGCGCGCATGCGAGCATCATCCACCACCAGCTGCGCCTTCAAGCGCTATGCACGCGAGTGCGAAAACCCATCAGATTCCTTGCTCGATTACTGCTCTTGCCCGTGCATGATGCTTCCCATGCGCCTCCGCCTCCAGATCTCATCATGCGTGCGAACGTGCAAATGTTATACCCTTTTTTTCGAGATCTGGAAATCAAGTTTCGTATTTCTTTTTTTTATTTGAGTTCGATTTCTGCTCTTAGATTAGAGAGGGAGACGGGGATAAGATATAGGTTTAGGGATGGCTTCTTGAGTATGCTTGTTTATTTATAAAAATATCTTTGACTAGTTGACTTCAAATTTTATTATATTATAAAACTTCCAAAACGTCTCGTTAACTGCCATTTAAAATTTAAAACTCCTCTTAAGGAGTGCCGCTAGGCGTTTATAAGGTTTTACCCGTATTCCAAACACGATGGAATGTGTTTCGAAACCTAATTCGATCGTATGCGCGAGTTATGGAAGTAAACGATCAATTTTAAATTAAATCGATTAAAATAGTTTCTAAGCGTTTTGAGCTGCCAAGGTCGAACGACAACTCCGATTGCTATGAAAATTGAAATCTGATAATAACTAACTATTACGGATCCAATGGAACTAGTTTCATCGAAATCCGAGAGTGTGCCTTGGAAGGCTATTTTTAAATATTGATTTAAACGATATGTTTTCAAAACTTAACAAAACGCTCCCAAATTCAAGTTTAACGCTTTTACTGTCTTCAGTATTATCAATATAAAATTCAAAAGCCTTCAAATTATTTTTAACTGGCTTAAAATTCCAGATTCAACATTTTACCCAGCTTCCAGTAATTAAATCCAATAATTAAATTCCAAATAATGGTGATATTTGAAATTCAAGTTAAACGTTAACTTTTTAAATATTTAAAATCAATTAATCACTCCTATTTAAAATGTTAAAATTCCGGGTCGTCACATTCCTCCCCCTTAAAAGAATTTCGTCCCCGAAATTACTATCTAGGAAGAATGGTCCAATGCACGTTTTTCCTTTCCCTTTATAATACCTGCATAACTTACCTAGCAATAATATCCAATCATAGCCTTTTATAATCATTTCATACATTTCCTTATAGAAGTTTTCATATCTACTTCTATTCAAATTAGTTTTTCCCATTTCCATATGAATTTAATTTATCTTTAATTTTGAACATAGAATTTTATCTTCCATTTGTAACTGATTCATAGCATTATTTTAAATTAGTTTTATCCTTTAATTTATTTTAGTTTCCAATTTGAAATCGTTAAGTCCCAAACAAAAATTTCCTAAAAATTTTCACAAATTTTCTAACTCCCAAGATTTTCGGAAGATTTTGGTAGAGTCTAATTTGTACGGAGGAGTTTTTGCAATTTGACAAGAGATATAAATATATATACATCGACCCACCCGTTCGGAAAATCAAAAACAGTTCATATTTTCTATTTTTATTGCGTAGGCGTGCCTTTATTTAGCATTTTAAGCAAGCGGCTTATTAATTTAGCAATTAGCGTGTCCAAATCGAGCCAAACGGCCTTCAGGTACCTGTACTTACTCAATTTAAACATGTAAGTGCCATATATAAAAAATTTATTAGCATTTCACTTACTTTCAATAGCTAAACACATGCATTTCATAAGCAACAAGCACTAAACGCTTCCCATAAGCGATTTATATGATTTAAAGTTAATCCAATTGCTTCCAACCAATTCATATGCCATTTCAGTCAATTTTAATGGTTTACAACTCAATTTCTTACATTCAGTTTATTTTTAATCCAATCAAGCTCATATTCAATTCAATTCATTTCAAAATCAGGTTATTTAACTTCTCTCAACCCATAAAATTTTAATTTCTTTTGTTTACGTCAAACGACAACTATTTTTATGTAAATTCGGCAATGTTTGCTTAACAGAGTATCCATTTTAGTTTATAACTACTTCAAATTAATTTCAACTCATTCTGTATTTCCATTTCATTCCCAATTTATTCACCAACCATACATTTGCATTTCAATTCATCCCCGCATTGGTTTCATTTTAAAACTATTTCATTGAGCTTGAAAACGTTCGATGCTTATATTAATATCATTTGTTTTGTTTCCAAATAAATTGAACCCAAAATTTTATTTAATGGTCTTCGATTCTTCTCGAAACCAAGATTTTATTGACTTTAGTAAGTTCACTTCAAATTAATACGCTTCTGAACTTAAGTTCATTCTGATAACTCAATTCCAATTAAAACTTTGATCAAATTTTTATTCAATCAGACTTCATCCATTTATTATTTCATGAAATTAATCCATTTATTCACCCCATTTTAAATTTTAAATTCACTTAATTCATTTTGAATTTATTTTATTAATACCAAGTCATTCTCAATTTATTTCTACTCACCTGGGTTTTTTGGTTGCAACTCAAACCATGTCTATTATAATTCCATTTTATTTTTACAACATTTCCACTTATTTTAATTCGTTATTAATTCAAATCGAATTCTATTTATAATTCGAATTTATTTCAAAACTTCATTATTAACTTACAATCCATTTTATTTCACCGAGTTAAATTTTATTAACGTACCCTATCATATAGTTATTTAGCTAATTGGCTTACTTCCAGCCTTTAAATTAATATTCGATTTTATTACAAAAATCACTTCATTAAATCTTCCTGATTTCAAAAAAAAAATTATTCCGGTTTCGATTTCTTTCATTCTCAAAAATTCCAACATTTTTTCTAAAAGAAAATTTAGAAATGCTTTTAAACTCACATAATATTATTGAAATAGCTTTTTATAAAAATACTTCTTATAACTCGATGTCTCAACCAGTACATGCTTGTTCTCATAGAAATTCAGTCATACGTTGATCGGGCGTAGGACTGAAAATCTATAAGTACTTACAGACCCATTCTCAACATCCAGTGAAAATACTTGGAAAAATAATTTTATTTAAAATATAGAAAACGGTTTTTGAAAATAGAGGAAATATCTTTGGTGAGAATGCTCTGGAAATCATCACCCCCATCCATGGTCGCAGTTACATCATGGGTTACGTTGCCATCGCAGCAAAAGTCCATGTGACTGTGGGCACTCAGCACCCCTCAATTACGCCATGGAACCCATAACAGATCGCAGTTACATTCCAGGGTTACGTTGCCATCACAGCAAAAGTCCATGTAACTGTAGGCATCAGTGCCCTTCGATTTTCGCTGCAAAAATGAAACTTCTCCACTCCTACATAGGTTGCAGTCTACCGATGTAAAATCAAACGCAGATTGTTGGCTCTCAGCAGCACACACGACTTTTGCTATGTTACCGTAGGTCGCAGTCTACCGATATAAAATCAAATGCAGATTGTTGGCTCTCAACGTCACACACGACTTCCACTATGGTACACACTACTCATAATCCTTGGAAACTAGTTTTGTCTGGACTCCTCACAGGATCAACTTTAGAAACCCCCCCCCCCTTGGGGATCAAGGCAGCGCCACCGGGTGGCACTCCTGAGAAGTACATTTCAAGGGAGCGCCTTTTTCCCCTTTGCCATCGTCAAAACACTTTATACTATACACATATAGTATCTTTCAAATCATACACCTAGTACGATCTCATACAAAGCTGCTTTACATAAATTCGGTTATCCCAAAATCGATAATTCTCAAACTAGGCTTTCCAAATTTCAATATTGATTTACCCAAAAATCAAAAGCCTTTCCAAATCCAAAGGTTCCCAAAACCCTTTTCCAAAATCCTCATAAGATCCTTTATATATATATATTCAAATATATATAATTTTTAAAACTTTTGATCATTTCAAACTTGTATAAATCTCCTTTTATACTTCAAACACTTCCAAAATCCTTTCCTTCTGGCAATAGATTCAACAAGGGGAGATTTATCTTATATAACAAAGATTATAACTTTTTTTATTCAAAATTTTCAAATTTTATTACTCTTTCCAATATCAATTTCATTCAAAACTGTACGATGTACACTTATCATCCGTATGTTATACCAATCTGATCGCTCACTCGATCACACAATTTCACTTCCGAACTAGTATCGTCCACCCGATTTCCTAGTGCGGACTCAGATCTGGTTTCTTGATCAGAAATCGTCATTCTCCTTACATAGCCATAACTATGATAGAGAATATCCAAAACCAATCAACAATCCATATCCAGGTTCGCTGTCGAAAATCGAGTAAAAAATCCCAACTCGGATCGATATATCTATCTCGAAATTCTGTGCTCGACTTTGGATCAAATCATTATGCGAATAGAATAATATACGTACATTCTACGTATTTATTTTCATTGATTATTAGCCAAATCAATTTCCTTTCTATTCATCCTCACTTTGAATTTTATTCACTTATTCACATTTGCCTTAATTCTCATTTGGATTATATCTTCAATTCTTGTCCCAGTTGGGTATTTAATCAATAACAGTTTGAACTTCGACCAGTTTATTTTTAGAAAATAGCTTGAAAATTAAAAAAAATAGATAAGTAGTTGAAAAATAATTATTACTTTGCAAAATAGCAGTAAAATAGTTAACTAATTGTAAAATAGTTGGAAACTAGTTAAATAGTTATAGAGATTTTGGACAATTGCAAAATAGTTGTAAAATAGTAATTAATTTGTAAAATAGTTGAAAAGTAGTAATTAATTTATAAAACAGTTGGAAAATTGTTAAATAGTTCCAAAAATAATTGTAAAATAGATATAAAATAATTTGGCTTCAAGAAAGAAAGGTTGCATATATTAAATAGGTAGGAAAAAAATAAGTTTATATTAAAACAATTTATATTGAAAATAGTCCAGAGTCAAAACTGTTCACCTCCCTATCAATTCAATTTAAATTTCCATTTCTATTTAAATTGACTCAATTCTAACTTTAATAACTTCAATTTCTATTGAAATTTATTTAACCCCAATTCGAGTTGAATCAATCTTGATTTCTTTCCTAATTTAAATCAAATTCCATGTGATTTTAATCTTGTCCAACTTCAGATATAATTTCTGATTATTCCAATCAATTTTGGACTATTATCAATTGAACCCACTTCACTTCAAATCATTTCATTTCAACTCAAATTTTCTATTTGAATTTTTGAACTTATCCATCTTCAATCACAAATCCAATTAATTCAAATCAGATTCAATTTGAATAATTAAATTTCAATCTCAATTTTTGACCATCTCGAATTATATAAATTTGAGTTAAATTCTCAAAGGTTGGTTTAACTTTTTAAACCAAATTAACCTTTATCTAAAGTTTTTAAACAATTTAATTTCTAAGTTCTAATTCTAGAATTTCATTTCAATTAATTTAATTTTAATTTGGTTGTATTTCTGTTACCACTTAATTTAATTCCAGTTCAAGATTTCAATCTGGTTGCATTATATTACTTCTTAATTTAATTCTGATGATTTGACAACCAATCACCTTAATATTTATTAGAAGGAAATATTGCTTTATATATCAAAATATACTTTTATATAAAATGATTTAAAACCTTTATATAAGAAAATAACTGTAACGAAGCGGATTTTGCCCGTTCGAAAATCGACATCCATACTTTACATCGTACTCGAATGCCGTAGATTCGACCGTTCAAATCCGAGTCGCCGGAGCTTATAACACAATTAAGTAAATAACACAGCGGAAGAAATAATGAATATAAATATACAACATCTGATACAACATCCTGATACAACAGATGATACAATCGATATCGATATACATCAGAGATAAAATACAATAAAATAGCAGCGGAACAGATAACTCCAATAAAATCTTCAAGAGAGAACTTCATAACTGCAGCTCCATCTCCAAGAACCAATCCAGAAATAGCTCGAACTCCCAATAACAATGCACTAAGCTAAGCAAGGTCAGTCATATCCAAAGACTGAACTAGCTCCAGATAATCCACCAAACCTAACTATCTGAAAAACCCAACTCTAGACTGCTCGTGTGGAAAATAGTGAGCACCCAGAGTTTAGGAAAGGAACAATAAACTCCTAGTCAGTCATGGGACTGGTGTGAGTAACAAAAGCAGTTTATCTTTTAAATAAAACAAGATTTATAAAAGAAAATCCGATATGCTTTTTAGAAAATGAAACTACCATAAGACCTCCCTCCACACACACAATGCAAACGCAGAATTGGAGGAGATTTCTTCTTATGATAGTCAAACATGCTTAATACGCAGAAAATTTCTTGGATATTATTATTATTATAAGTGCACAGTGCAGAAAACCATTTCGAAAGTAGAATATTAATCTTAGCCAGCATACGACCATTATCGTATGCCTACTATAGCTACCATCCAAACAGTGGTGACCACCATAAGTGAATGGCAGGTTCTACAATTAAAACCGTACAGGGTTTCGTATTGGATGAATGGATTTCCAACAAATGGTCAGGCTAAGGAACTTCCTACTACCACATGGGATCGCCTCTGGCGGGACGTCCCGAGAACCTATCCGGATCTCTGCCAACACAAGGCCGGGTTACCTCTGTAACTAGGTAACTACTACTCGAGCAAGCCATTCCCCGGTCCTTTGGGACCTTTATCCGAGGTACCTCTAAGAAACAACCACACAGTAAATGAGATTGGAGCAACCACATAGGTTAAATATCAGGGCTCCATACCTAATATCACCCTTTACCAGAAGGGAATGACACACCCTAAAGGGCGCGACCCTCATAACCTTGCCGCATCTTTCCTGTTTCGACCATTTTCGGGGTGTGAGGTCCTGATGCAGTCTCGTCCACAAAGCCACGCTTTGGTACAAAGCCATGCTTTGGGTCAACAAATGATCAAAGTAATGATCACAAAGATAAATGATCAAACAAATGATCATATCACAAATGATCAAACAATGATCATCAACACACAGCAGCACTCAGCATGCCACACTACCAAATTGGGAATATATTGCTGATAACCTTCAACTACATAACCTCTGAGCTCGTACGTCTCAGAGAAGGGTGTTAAGCTAAGAGAATAAATTCTCCGCCACCAACAGAAATGTATTTGAAAGAAATCTGCTTTATATCTCAAAGTGTAGTGTCAGACATACAACCACACAAGTCTGTTCCGGGTTCGAACAGAACGAAAGGCACTTCCGAAGAAGTCCTTGCAATCCGGGTATTCACAATCCCGATCGGACTTCCTATCACTTAAGAAATCTCTATACCGGAGCAACTCAGTGCAGAGACAATCGATAGGTCATCCTATCGTTTTCGCAAATACCCGGTCTTCACCACCGGTCTTCAAGTGCTATCCATATACGTCGAATCACATATTCGGAATGGGTTATATGACACAAAGGTCCTCTCCTGGCTAAACCGAATAGTGAGCGCAATATTTAAAAACATATGGATATAAGATTTCAATTAAGTCACAACTTAATAATTCAACACTTTCTTCCAAATGGTTTAAACAAATTACCATTTCAAACTTTTTTAAACAAAAAGATTTATTTCACTAAGTTCACCCATTTTCACAAAGATCCATTTACGGATTTCAAATCAATTTCCATTTCAATTGGATTAACTCGTTTAAAATCTTTAAATTAAAGATTTAACTTATAACTCCCAAACCGTTTCCATAACTTGGAAAATCATTTCCATTTTTTTAACTTGAAATCCCTTTTTAACACAATTTGGAAGTTTACTTCCTATATGAAAGCTTTTATTATTTGAAAACAAATAGTTTTCGTTTCAGAAAGATCAAATTTTATTTACACGAGTTAAAGCCTTTGAATTTAAATTCAAATTCCCAAACCAATACCTTAAAATAGTTTAACCCGTATAAACTCATTTATAAGTTGAATAGCCTTTTTAAACCCTAGTTTCCAAATCATAGAATTCAATTTTAAATATTGAATTCAAATTTAAATCAAATTATTTAAATTTCAAAACTTAGTCAAGTTATTCAAATAAATTTCATCTTTGAAATTTTATTTCAGAAGCTTTTTGCTTTAAATCCAATCCATTTCCAAAACATTTGAATTTAAATATTCAACTTTATAAATCATTTCGAAATCTGTGACTTAATCGATTTCCTCGTGAAATCCATATTTGTGTGTGTATAAGTGTGGTCCAGGGGGTTTAACACAATAGTGCAACATCATTCAATCATCACAGATTAAATCACAGAAATATAATTGATAGGCGATATAAACTATAACGCTTATCGTCTATTCACAAATTCACAGATAATATGCAAATGTAAATAAATGAATAAATCATACACGGCATAAACCACATAACAAAATATCACAGATCAGACGGGATAATCAATTCAAGGCATCACATATAATACGATCATTCATAAGTAAGGTCAAACATTTAATAATCATTTATAAGCAGGATTAATTAATGGTTTAAATCCTAATTAATTCAATTTATTTCCAATTTAACTAATAACTTATGAATTGGTTATCCAATCCTGATGAATTAATTTCAAATCATTCGATATAAATAAATTAATCAATCACCTTATTAAATTTATTTATTCTTAATTAATCATATTTATTAAGTTAACCTTTAAACTAATTACAAAATTAATTCTTAATTAAATTACTTAATTAATTAACTATTAATCATTCATAATTTAACATAAGTAGTTAATTACAATTTACTTTAACACTTAATCATCAGTTTTATCAATCCTTAATTACAAGTAGTTATTCTTAATTACTTTCTAGAAATAATTCATCTAGTTTTGATTACTCAATGTAGTTAACCCTTACAAGTCCTCTTTAAATGTCAAATCACTTTATTATTAACTACAAACTTAAGAGTTAATTAACTTTACACTTATCCTAAATAAATTTTTTTTTTTTATTAAAATAATTTAAGTGTTTAAGATCATCGTTAAGCTTTTGACTAAAAAAAAATTAAAACTTGAACAAAATCTTAGCTTAACTTTTAAACATTTTCTAAGCTCAAAGTGTTTAAACAAATTTGTAAAAAAACAAAATTTACTTAACTCTTACACCACTGCAAAATTGAAGTTTGACCCAACCCGAAACTTCCCAGTTAAACCCGAGACCTCCCCTACATCATACTCAAGTATAGCTTCGAGTTCCACCCCCTTTTCCCCGTGTCCTGAACATCTTCTTCTTCTTCCTTTATTTTATTTTTTTCCTTTTAACAGTATGTTCAAATTTAAAACTGTTGCACCAAGCTATCCCACACAAGCACATACTCGAGCAAAGCCATCAATTTCCCGAGTTAAACACAAGCACGATCCTGTTCGCTCGTCTTCTTCTCTCTTTTTTTTTGTTAAGTTTTGAAACCGATATTCAAAACTGTAGGCACCATCACCAACACCACCGTGCACGTGCACGGTGGTTCGCTGCCACTCCGATGATCATCACGATCATCGGCAAATCATAAAATCCACGCCAACGCGACAACGAACCTCAATTTGACCAAAAAAATTCGAAATAAAATTTCGCTCCCTCGTCGAACTGTAAACTTGAACGTGCCCAACCCAAACGCCTCGTTCTCCTCGCACAACCAACCAGAAAATTCGCGACTTCACCCATAGCACGTCAACACCCCAAGCCATCATCACCCACGAGCATATGCAGCTCGATCGCTCCTAGATGACGAAATCATCCCGCGTTCTGCCCATTTCAAAACTCAGGTTTAAACCCTAACTTCGACTCGTTCGAACAACTCTGGTGTTTGAAAATTAATTCGACAATTTTCCCAACATTCTAGATGTTTAAGAATGCTTTAGTACAAATTTCAGAATTTATAAAGGATTCGATTGCCAGGAATTTAGAGAAATGCACATTGAACAAAATTCCAAACTACTCTTGAAACACTCCATTAAAAATCTTCATTTTTGTTTTAAAAATCATAGATTGAAGTATAGATTCAGATCATAATCTTGAATTATTATTTTACAACATTTTATTTTTTATCATTTTTTTTTTTACTTGAAAACCTGTAAACAATATTGTAGTAATAATGACTTACAAACATGGTTTAAATCAATCTTTAAGAATCTTATTTTTATTTTTATTTTTAAGTTTAACAACTTGTTTGTTGGGAAATCAAAGCTTACAAAATGTTTTAAACAAAATGGTTTGAATGTTTGAACAGAAAAATGAAATCTGTAACAACTTTCAAAGAACACGGAACATAGTAAAATCATATGCTAACTGAGGTATATGCACAACAGTTTATAGATGAAGTTTTTAAACTGTCTTAAATAAACTTAAACCCTTTTTTTGAAGATTTATGTTTACTCGCCTTGCTTTTAGAAGAAAGAACAGAGATGAACATTTTACCAAATCATCCAAACATTCATATGTATACTCAGAAAAGTGTGTATATATGTGAAGCATATCATTCCAGATTTTATTATGCAACCAAAATCCACATACTTAAATTTTTAAAGTGTTACTCACTGTGTTTTCCAAAAAAGAAGAACAGAGCTACATTATTCATGTTTTTTTTTCCCAGGCTTTGATTCCAGAAGTTTCCAGGTTGAAAGTTGAAATCTTTTTGTATTTCTCAAGTTAAAGGAAATCCTGGGCTTGAGTTTGTCTTGTTGAAGCTTTTTAGATCTCGGGTTTGTACTGATGTATATGGTTGTTTTTTTTAAACTTGAAGTTTTTGATTTAGTAGGAGATAATGGTCGAACTGAAATGAAGTTGATTAATATATATAAGATAAAAGCTTACAGGTGAATACATCTTTTAAGTTTACAGTTGATAATATGGTTTGTACAGGGCAATATCTTTGTTTTGTACAATTCAAGAGATACTTACTTGTTTTGGTGGCTGCAATATTGTTTAATTATCTTCTTGCATTAATTACTCGGCTGATATGGTCATTTTGGTGTGCTTGCATTAATTATCTTGTACCATATACTTATAATTTTTTTCATTTTATTTCGGCTGTACATAATATCAAGGTTAATGTCTTCCTTTATAAGCTTTTCACTTATTTTTTCTTTCTTTCTTTTGTTTGATGGCTTCAGATTTTATTTCCTACTTGGTGGCTGATATGGTGTGCTAAAGCCAGCATATTAATTACCTTTGTCTTTTTTTATATTTTATGTTTTATGTATTTTATTCCTTTTGTTAATGTCATACTTCATTTGTACAACTCCTTTTGCAAGCTATTGAATATGTTTACATTTGTTTCTTTTGTTTGATACTTGAATGTACAGCTTCTTTTGTTTTGTTTTGCAATACTTCCATATGTATGTTTCATATTTACTTTACAGGCAACACTCCTTTGCCTTGTTATTATTATTTTTATTGTCTTCTTGTGCAAGCTTATGGATATTTTAACTTTTTTTTTTCCAGGTTTTCATGTCAAATTGGTACATACTTGAAGTACATTACTGTCTCTATTTGCTTGTACATAAATATACTTCATTTTCTTACTTTAGTATTCATCTTCATACCTATATATATTTGTTTGTATCATATTTTACAATTTATCTTATATATATATATAAATTTATTTCTAGCTTAATATTTATTTGTTTTATTTTATTTTTAAAGACTTCATTTTGAATTTTCAAATCAATTTATAAATAAATTTCACCATTTTAAATCAAAAAAAAGAATTTAATTATCAATTAAAATAAATTAAAATTCGGAATCGTTACAATAACAACTACGCTCTCGTATATATATATACATACATACATATATATATATATATATATATATATATATATATATAATCAACTCATCTTAGAGCACTACGGACTCTATTTAAGGAGTAACCCCACCAGAGCCAAGGTTCTCGCTTAACCTTTCAGCTCTGATACAAACTGTAACGACTCAGGATTTTCGAACCCGAAAATTCCAAATAGTTATGAAAAGAAAAAAGAGATGGAAGAAGAAGAAGAAGAAGATCAGAAACATCAACATCTCACATTCGCAGCGGATAAAATAATAATAAATAATAACAATTTACAAAAGAATATTATATTAGTCGATTACATTTTAATACATCAGAGTTACACATAGATAAAGACACTTAATGTACACAATTTTCATGTCACAGATATACAACAATATAATACAGCGGAAATACTTTATACGTTCATGCCATCCAGCTCGCCTCCTGAGCACCAGAACGTCCCTGCCTGAAAATCTGTAATACTCAGTCTGACCCGAGCATTACACCAAAGTAACACCCGGGTCAGGCTGGAAACCAGCATGAGTAACTCATCCCACATGGAATACAAAGCACACAACTTATATAGAACCCAGGGTAACTCGAATCAATTTATAAGTTCACAATTTGTTATAGACATCACTTATTTCACACCTCAATTTCCTAAGTATCAAAATTTAAATTTAAATAGTCCAATTTATTTAAATCACCTCATTCTAGCCTATAGATTTCACATATCAATCTATAAATTCAAAGTGGTTTCGGGTATTTCCTAATACCCGAACCCAGTCTCTTCGAGTCTCATTTCATCCTAACCCAAGTTATCCAAATGAAATACACAACATTTCATATCAAAGATATCAACTCATTCAAAGCATTCATTACCATTCAATCATCCATAAGCAAATCTTGATCGCTACCAAAGTTAATTTAATTTCTAAACTCAATCACTTAGATTTCTTCACTTGTCATTAATTAATTTCAAATCAATTAATCAATCATCCCTTCATTATTCATCTTAATAATCAATCTGGATTAATTATCCTTCAATTTCATTCAAGTAATTATCTTTGATTAATTTCACAATATTAATTATTCTTAACCAAAATCAATAAGTAATCTTAATTACTTCATAAATTAATTAACTATTTTAATTACATTAATCCTTAATTACTTATATTAATTAATTTCTCATAAGTCACTTATTATTAATTAATTCATCTGAATTAATCAATCTTTAAGTACATCACTAATATATAAATTAATGATTTCTAATTATATTTTAATTTATCCTAAACTTAATTAATTACATTAATGAAACCACAATATTAATCATTCTCGATTAATCTCAACTTGTAATTAACTATCTTTTATTTACTTTATTAAATAAATTAATTACTTGTTTTAAAATAGAAGTTCAAAGGAATTTAAAACCAAATTCATTTTAAATTCAAATTAATTTAAAAATGCACTTTAATATTCAAGTTGTTACAATAATTAAATTTTTAAAACTTATTTGTTTTAAAAATTGAGATTCACTAACTTGAATTCCATATTTATTTTTGATTTAAAACTTGTTTTAAATCTCTACTTTACAATTTAACTTCAGTTTTTAAATATCACTTTTATTTCTTTCCAATTCATTCTTATTTTTTCGATAATTACTTCACTTTCGAAATTCACCCTTATATTTCTTTAAAAATCCAATTCTATATATTTCGATAACTCAGGGTACCGAAATATTTAAGCAAATCACAGCATTCAGTATTCCAATTACCAATAATATCCATCACAGAATATCAATCACTCTACTATATACTATATACTACCATATATAATATAGCACATCAAAACAAACCATCCATTCAACCAATTATTTAGATTCAACCATTTAAATTTAAATAAAAATCCAGGAGAGTGAGATTAACTCACCTTTTATTTTGCAATCCAAATCCATTTTCGACGTGTTTCCTTTCAGATTTTAAACTTGTATAAACATTATATGATTTTATGAATATTCGAACAATTTTGGACAAATCAATTTCTATTTAATAAATTTCATTTTACCTAATAAGTTAATTTCAGACTAATTTTCTGTTTATAAATTATTTTCTAGTTATCAATTAATTATATAAGTTAACTAAATAAATTCATTTCCATTTTATAAATTTAATTTAAATAAATCTTTATTTAAAAAAATAATTAAATTTTCCTAAATTAATTTTCCCCTTTTTTTCTTTTCTTCTAAATCCATACATATATTTTAGTTCTACAAATATATAAACACTTATTTCACAATTTAAATAAATAAAAGGAAATCGTTACCTCACTGCAAATCGACGAACTTTTCCTTGTTCTTCACGACGTCCACTGGCTCCACAGCCGCACTTTCACTTGCTCCAAACTTGACAGCCAACTCGATGTATGCACGATAGCCTCCACTTTCCTTAATTGCAGACTTCCTTTGCCACTGCCGATACCCCAATTCAAGCCAAATAGAGTGTTATAATCCAAGTCACGCTGCCACTTCATCATTCGACGCTATAATGGCAACTCGCGCGCTTGCGAGCATCATCCACCACCAGCTGCGCCTTCAAGCGTTGTGCACGCGAGTAAAGAAAACCCCATCAGATACCTTACTCAATTACTGCTCTCGCCCGTGCGTGATGCTTCCCATGCGCCTCCGCCTTCAAATCTCATCACGCGTGCGGACGTGCAAATGTTATACCCTTTTTTTTAGATCTGGAAATCAAGTTTCGTATTTTCTTCTTTTTTTATTTGAGTTCGATTTCTGCTTTTAGATTAGAGAGGGAGACGGGGATAAGATATAGGTTTGAGGATGGCTTCTTGAGTACGCTTGTTTATTTATAAAAATATCTTTGACTAGTTGACTTCTAATTTTATTATATTATAAAACAACCAAAACATCTCGTTGACTGCCATTTAAAATTTTAAACTCCACTTAAGGAGTGCCGCTAGACGTTTATAAGGTTTTACTCGTATTCCGAACACGATGGAACGTGTTTCGGAACCTAATTCGATCATATGCGCGAGTTATAGAAGTAAACGATCAATTTTAAATTAAATCGATTAAAATAGTTTCTAAGCGTTTTGAGCTGCCATGGTCAAACGACAACTGTGATTGCTACGAAAATTGAAATCCAATAATAACTAACTATTATGGATCCAATTGAACTGGTTTCGTCGAAATCCGAGACTGTGCCTCGGAAGGCTATTTTTAAATATTGATTTAAACGATTTATTTTGAAAGCTTAACAAAACGCTCCCAAATTCAAGTTTAACGCTTTTACTATCTTCAGTATTATCAATATAAATTTCACAAGCCTTCAAATTATTTCTAACCAACTTAAAATTCCAAATTCAACATTTTACCTAGCTTCCAGTAATTAAATCCAAAAATTGAATCCCAAATAATGGTGATATTTGAAATTCAAGTTAAACATTAACTTTTTAAATATTTAAAATCAATTAATTATTCCAATTTAAATTGTTAAAAACTCTGGGTCATCACATTCCTTCCCCTTAAAAGAATTTCGTCCCCAAAATTACTAGTTAGGAAGAATGGTCCAATACCCGTTTACTTTTTTCCAAAACCAAACAGTTATATCAACTTGCCATAATATATCTTTTATTAAAGACCCACTATCACTTCAACCAACTTCCCAAAACCTTTCATTGTTTCCCACAACATCATTTACTTCATTTATCCAAATCTAATTTTAATCCAAGCTTAAATTATCAGAACTTCCTCAAAAATTTTCTAACACCCTAAATTTTCGAAAAATTTCGCCAGCGTCTCCTTTGAGCAGCTAGCTCGGTACAACTACAAAATGCCTCTGCGGGCTCCCAAATTCCAAAAGAAACAGAAAGCCTAATGGCTAGATCAAAAACCCAATCCAATTTCATACAGAAATTTAAGTACATACCTTTTAGTCGGGCAATTCAAATTTATCTTCTAAAATCAAAACCAATTTTCCTTTCCCTTTATAATACCTGCATAACTTACCTAGCAATAATATCCAATCATAGCCTTTTAAAATCATTTCATACATTTCGTTAAAGAAGTTTTCATATCTACTTCTATTCAAATTAGTTTTTCCCATTTCCATATGAATTCAATTTATCTTTAATTCTGAATATTGAATTTTATCTTCCATTTATAACTGATTCATAACATTAATTTAAATTAGTTATATCCTTTAATTTATTTCAATTTCCAATTTGAAATCGTCTTGTCGCTAACAAAAATTTCCTAAAAATTTTCGCAAATTTTATAACTCCCAAAATTTTCGATAATTTTTGACAGAGTCTCCTTTGTACGGAGGAGCTTTTGCAATTTGACAAGAGATATAAATATATATACATCGACCCACCCAGTCGGAAAATCAAAAACAGTTCATATTTCCTATTTTTATTGCGTAGGCGTACCTTTATTTAGCATTTTAAGCAAGCGGCTTATTAATTTAGCAATTAGCGCGTCCTTATCCAGCCATACGGCCTTCAGGTACATGTACTTACTCAATTTAAACAAGTAAGGGCCATATATAGAAAATTTATTAGCATTTCACTTACTTTCAATGGCTAAACATATGCATTTCATAAGCAACAAGCACCAAACGCTTTCCATAAGCGATTTATATGATTTAAAGCTAATCCAATTGCTTCCAACCAATTCATATGCCATTTCAATCAATTTTAATGGTTTACAACTCAATTTCTTACATTCATTTATTTTTAATCCATTCAAGCTCATATTTAATTCAATTAATTTCAAAATCAAGTTATTTAACTTCTCTCAACCAAGAGAATTTTAATTTCTTTTGTTTACGTCAAACGACAACTATTTTTATGTAAATTCGACGATATTTGCTTAATAGAGTATCTATTTTAGTTTATAACTACTTCAAATTAATTTCTACTCATTCTGTATTTCTATTTCATTCCCAATTTATTCACCAGCCATACATTTGCATTTTAGTTCATCCCCGCATTGGTTTCATTTTAAAACTATTTCATTGAGCTTGACAACATTTGATGCTTATATTAATATCATTTGTTTTGTTTCCAAATTAATTTAACCCAAACTTTTATTTAGTGGTCTTCCATTCTTCTCGAAACCAAGCTTTTATTGACTTAAGTAAGTTTACTTCAAATTACTACGCTTCGGAACTTAAGTTCATTCTGATAACTCGATTCCAATTAAAACTTTGATTAAATTTTTATTCAATCAGACTTCATCCATTTATTATTTCATTCAATTAACCCATTTATTCACCCCCATTTTAAATTTTTAATTCACTTACTTAATTCATTTTCGAATTTATTTTATTAATGGCAAGCCATTCTCAATTTATTTCTACTCACCCAGGTTTTTCGTTTGCAACTCAATCCATGTCTATTATAATTCCATTTTATTTTTACAACATTTCCACTTATTTTAATTCATTATCAATCCAAATCAAATTCTATCTATAATTCGAATTTATTTCCAAACTTCATTTTTAACTTACAATCCATTTTATTTAACCGAGTTAAATTTTATTAACATACGCTATCATATAGTTATTTAGCTAAGTGGCTTACTTCCAGCCTTTAAATTAATATTCGGTTTGTTTACAAAAAATCACTTCATTAAATCTTCCTGAGTTAAAAAAAATTATTCCAGTTTGGATTTCTTTCATTCTCCAAAATTCCAACATTTTTAAAAAAAAATTAGAAATGCTTTTAAACTCACATAATATTATTGAAATAGCTTTTTATAAAAATATTTCTTATAACTCGATGTCTCAACCAGCCCATCCTTGTTCTCACAGAAATTTAGTCGTACGTTGATCGGGCGTAGGACTGAAAATCTATAAGTACTTAGCAGATCCATTCTCAACATCCAGTGAAAATACTTGAAAAAATAATTTTATTGGAAATATAGAAAACGGTTTTTGAAAATAGAGGAAATATCTTTGGTGAGAATGCTCTGGAAATCATCACCCCCATCCATGGTCTCAGTTACATCCTGGGCTATGTGGCCATCGCAGCAAAAGTCCATGTAACTGTAGGCACTCCACGCCCCTCGATTATGCCATGGAACCCACAACAGATCGCAGTTACATTCCAGGGTTATGTTGCCATCGCAGCAGAAGTCCATGTAACTGTAGGCATCAGCGCCCCTCGATTTTCGCTGTCAAAATGAAAATTCTCCACACCTACACAGGTCGCAGTCTACAGATGTAAAATCAAACGCGGACTGTTTGGCTCTCAATGGCACACACAACTTTCGCTATGTTACCATAGGTCGCAGTCTACCGATATAAAATCAAACGCAGACTGTTGGCTCTCAGCGGCACACACGACTTCCTCTATGGTACACACTACTCATAATCCTTAGGAACTAGTTTTGTCCGGACTCCTCATAGGATCAACTTTAGAACCCCCCCCCCCCCTTGGGGCTTAAGGCAGCACCACCGGTGGCACTCCCAAGAAGTTCATTTCAAGGGAGCGCCTTTTTCCCCAGAGCCATCATCAAAACACTTTATACTATACACATATAGTATCTTTCAAATCATACACCTAGTATGATCTCATACAAAGCTCCTTTACACAAATTTGATTATCCCAAAATCGATAATTCTCAAACTAGGCTTTCCAAATTTCAATATTGATTTTACCCAAAAATCAAAAGCCTTTCCAAATCCAAAGGTTTGTAGGATCTAGATTAACCCTAGAGGGGGGGTGAATAGGGTTATAGCAAATTTTCTTGATTTAAAACTCAGAAATAAACTGCAGAAATAAATATGCTAAAAAGTAAATCACACACAAAATTTACCCAGCTTCGGCAACCCCTGCCTACTGCTGCATTCACAGATTTCTATTAGAATTAAACAGTATCACGCTTACAACAACTCTATTAGACTCGCAGACCCTTTTGCTCCCGCTTACAAACACTCTACTAGACTCGCACACCCTGCTCCCGCCTATAGAGTTTCGCTCACTCGCAAACACTGCTCCCGCCTATAGAGCTTTGCAAACTCGCACACCCTGCTCACTGAACTAATTCAAAATAGACAATCTGACACTACCTAACCTAGGTGGTGATTAACTAACTTTTTGGTTCGTAAAATAAAAAACAATAAATTAAAAAACAATAACTCTAAAAACAATATTAGTAAAAGCCTTAAAACAAAAACAAAACCCCCTTTTTATTTTTTAAGGACCGGCCCACTATTCTTTCAACCCGTTCCCTTCTATTTGTTCGTGAGAAACAATGGCGGCCTCTCTTTGTTGAATTAGGGCTTCGGCTCTTTCTCGAATTAGGGCTTCGTTCTGATGCTCGATTCTCTGATTTGATGGCTTGCGTCGCTTGTTCCCTGATATTCAATTGTGGTTAACTTTGAAATTGTGGATTGTTCGGCTTGCTCGTTGATCGAATTCCTTTCTTGCTCGGTATGTAATGCTTTTGCTTTTACTGATTTTGTGCTTTCTGGAATTCGATACTTTGATTGCCGATGATGATTGGGTTATATATAGGATTTGATTTCCTATTTTTGCGTTCGTATATTTTTGATTGAATTCGTCTTCGGCCGTTTGATTTCACTTTGATGCTAAGATTGATCTTTGACTTGTTCATATTTACTTGAATAATACGGTTTTAAACTGCGACTTGTTCAATTTGCTTGGTTATCACGGTGAACGCTTGATTGACTTTGACAATACTGATTTCGTGAATTTTTACTTTGTTGACTTGTTCAACATTGATTTTTGCTGGCATTTTTTGGTTCGAACTAGTTGCCTTGACTTGGGATTCTTCACTGCACTACTTCATCATGTTGCCTACACTCCATAATATTGTTGATACTTGGTTTACTGGTGCATGTTGCTGTTGTGTTGCCATATTGATGCCTCTGTTAGTTTTTGATAGTACTTTCCAGTTGAGCATTAGGTAGTTGTCACTGTTTTGCATTTAGCTCGGTTTACTGGTGCATACATGTTGCATTTCATGATTCATCTGATCACTGCTGTGTCTTGATTAATGGAGTCAGAGATAGTCATGTGCCACTGCATCACTGTTGCAAGTGTTCTTGCTTCTGCATATTGCTGTATCCATGTGCCACTGCTTGTACTTGATGGTTGCTGTGCACTTTTGTGCTTTGAGTCAGTTTCATTGTTTTAGTTTTTCTTCATCTTGTGGTTGCCACTGTGTATTCTGGTTCGTGTATTCATTTAAATGTTCATGTTGCATATATGCGCCTACTCTGGTTGCCTTGTACAACAATGTTCTCTTGTTCAATCACTTTCACCTGTTGACTACTCTTCATTCACTGCCTGTAGTTGTTGTGTCATTGCAGTTGACATGTTGTTGCATTCGCTTGAGTCTGTAGCTTGATGATTTTGTAGTTGTTTGTGTTCATTCCTTGTGTGAAGCTGGACTTGATCTTGTTACTGCCGTGTCTTTGATGTTGGGTCCATTGTTGCTGTAGCATGTACATTTACTCTGTCTTGTGTTGATCTTGAGCATTGCTCAGTCTTTTCATTTCCTTGTATTGTCCAGTAGAGTTGATTTGGGTTCATATGATGTTGAGCATTGGATTTTTGAAACTCTGATGTCATTGACTTCATGTTGCATTATGATGTTGTCTGGACATTTGGTCTTCATGTGAGGTTGTAGCTTTGGTCTTTGTTTGTTTGATCACCTTGCTGTTCCTGTAGTTGGTCACTGATGCAGTTTGAAGCTTTGAACTGTTTGCTTTTGCATTCATTCATTTGTTTGTTTAATCATTTGACTGGCTGTTGTAGTCGAGCTGTATTCATGTACAGATGCATTTGGAATTTGAGTTGTCTGCTATCATGAATTCGAATTGGACTTGCTTGATCATTGACTTTCTTTTTGCACTTGCACACTTGCTCTTGTTGGCCACGCACATGAGTTGGCGAGGCAGTGCACACGTGTATGAATGTACACGTGTGTATTGCAGCCACTTATGGTTACCTGTCCCTGTAATATCTATCAAGTGTATATATCGGTGTGCACGGCCTTGTGGCATATACAGTGATACACTGTGTATGTCACAAGTTGTTCGTGTATGATGAATTCAAATTTAAATGATGACGAACAACCCAAATAACTGAGGCAAATATTATTTTCAAAAACCATATTTTATTTTTGAATTGCAAAAATATTTCTTTTTCAATTTTACTGCGTTAGTTTATATTTTTGTAGATTGCTCAGATGCTGGATTCAAACCGGAATGCAGTTGAAGACAAAAATACGAGTGTGAGTGATATGTAGTGAGGTTATCAATGTAAATGTGATGTGATTGTAATCAAAAATGTATATGTATAGTGAGAGCATGAATTTGTACTATTCAAGTTTGTAATAAATATTCGTTTGGATAAAATATTCGTTTGAATTCAAAAAACTGTGTAACTTGTTCTGTTTGAATTCAAATTCAAATTCCGTGTAATTTATTTTATTCAACAGATATTTATCTAACCAAATACATACTATACAAAATATTTGTTTGAATAAAATTTCTGTTTGAATTCAAAATCTGTTTAACTTGTTTTGTTTGAATTCAAATTCAAATTCTGTGAAATTTAATTTTATTCAACAAATATTTATTTAAACTATGAAAAATAAAAAAGTACATTACCAAATACATTTATATGAATGTATATATGTTTATTATCATCAAACAAAAATCATATAGCGCAAAGCGCATATTCAACAAGGTTCCCAAAACCCTTTTCCAAAATCCTCATAAGATCCTTTATATATATATATAAATATATATATATATATATTTAGATATATATAATTTATTAGATATATATATATATATATTAGTTCAAAAATTTCAATCTCAATTTTAGACCATCTCAAATTATATAAATTCGAGTTAAATTCTCAAAGGTTGGTTTAACTTTTTAAACCAAATTAACCTTTATTTAAAGTTTTTAAACAATTTAATTTATGAGTTCTAATTCTAGAATTTCATTTTAATTAATTTAATTTTAATTTGGTTGTATTTCTGTTACCACTTAATTTAATTCCAGTTCAAGATTTCAATTTGGTTGCATTATATTACTTCTTAATTTAATTCCAATGATTTAACAACCAATCACCTTAATATTTATTAGAAGGAAATATTGCTTTATATATCAGAATATACTTTTATATAAAATAATTTAAAACATTTATACAAGAAAATAACAAGTACGCTCTCATATATATATATATATATATATATATATATATATATATATATATATATACTCAACTCATCTTAGAGTACTACTGACTCTATTTAAGGAGTAATCCCCACCAGAGCCAAGGTTCTCGCTTAGCGTTTCAGCTCTGATACCAACTGTAACAACCCAGGATTTTCGAACGCGAAAATTCCAAATAGTTATAAAAAGAAGAAAGAGATGGAAGAAGAAGAAGAAAATCAGAAATATCAACATCTCACATTCACAGCGAATAAAATATAATAACAAATAATAACAATTTGAAAAAGAATATTATATCAGTCGATTACATTTTAATATATCAGAGTTACACACATATACAGACTCTGAATGTACACAATTATCATGTTACAAATATACAACAATATAGTACGGTGGAAATACTTTATACGTTCATGCCATCCAGCTCGCCTCCTGAGCTCCAGAATGTCCCTACCTGAAAAACTGTAATACTCGGCCTGACCCGAGCATTACACCAAAGTTAAACCGGGTCAGGCTGGAAACCAGCGTGAGTAACTCATCCCACATGGAATACAATGCATACAGCTTATATAGAACCTGGGGTAACTCGAATCAATTTACAAGTTCACAATTTATTATAGACATCACTTATTTCACACCTCAATTTCCAAAGTACCAAAATTTAAATTAAAATAGTCCAATGTATTTAAATCACCTCATTCCAGCTTATAGATTTCACATATCAATCTATAAAATTCGAAGTGGTTCCGGGTATTTCCTAATACTCGTACTCGGTCTCTTTGAGTCTCATGTTATCCTAACCCAAGTTATCCAAATGAAATACACAACATTTCATATCAGAGATATCAACTCATTCAAAGCATTCAATACCATTCAATCATCCGTAAGCAAAGCTTGATCGCTACCAAAGTTAATTTAATTAATTCTAATTGAATTTCTAATCTCAATCACTTAGATTTCTTCACTTGTCATTAATTAATTTCGAATCAATTAATCAATCATCCCTTCATTATTCATCTTAATTAATCAACCTGGATTAATTATCCTTCAATTTCATTCAAGTAATTACCTTTAATTAATTTCACAATATTAACTATTCTTAACCAAAATCAATAAGTAATCTTAATTACTTCATAAATTAATTACCTATATTAATTACATTAATCCTTAATTACTTATATTAATTAACTTCTCATAAGTCTGATTAATTCATCAGAATTAATCAATCTTTAATTACATCACTAATTATGTAAATTAATGATTTCTAATTATATTTTAATTTATCCTAATCTAAATTAATTACATTAATTAAACCACAATATTAATCATTCTCGATTAATCTCAACCTGTAATTAACTATCTTTTATTTACTTTATTAAATAAATTAATTACTCGTTTTAAAATAGAAGTTCAAAGGAATTTAAAACCAAATTCATTTTAAATTCAAATCAATTTAAAATGCACTTTAATATTCAAGTTCTTACAATAATTAAGTTTTTAAAACTTATTTGTTTTAAAAACTGAGATTCACTAACTTGAATTCCAGATTTGTCTTTGATTTAAAACTTGTTTTAAATCTCTACTTTACAGTTTAACTTCAGTTTTTAAATATCACTTTTATTTCTTTCCAATTCATTCTTTTTTTCTATAATTACTTCACTTTCAAAATTCACCCTCATATTTCTTTCAAAACTCCAATTCTATATATTTCGATAACTCAGGGTACCGAAATATTTAAGCAAACCACAGCATTCAATATTCCAATTACCAATAATATCCATCACAGAATATCAATCACTCCACTATATACTACATACTACCATATATAATATAGCACATCAAAACAAATCATCCATTCAACCAATTATTTAAATTCAACCATTTAAATTTAAATAAAAATCCAGGAGAGTGAGATTAACTCACCTTTTATTTTGCAATCCAAATCCATTCTCGACGTGTTTCCTTTCAGATTTTAACCTTGTATAAACATTATATGATTTTATGAATATTCGAACAATTTTGGACAACTCAATTTCTATTTAATAGATTTCATTTTACCTAATAAGTTAATTTCAAACTAATTTTCTGTTCATAAATTATTTTCTAGTTATCAATTAATTATATAAGTTAACTAAATAAATTGATTTCCATTTTATAAATTTAATTTAACTAAACCTTTATTTAAACAAATAATTAAATTTTCTCAAACTAATTTTCCCTTTTTTTTCTTTTCTTCTAAATCCCTACATATATTTTTGTTCTGCAAATATATAAACACTTATTTTCACAATTTAAATAAATAAAAGGAAATCGTTTCCTCACTGCAAATCGACGAACTTTTCCTTGTTCTTCACGACATCCACTGGCTCCGCAGCCGACTTTCACTTTCACTTGCTCCAAACGCGACATCCAACTCGATGTATTCACGATAGCCTCCACTTGCCTTGATCGCAGTCTTCCTTTGCCACTGCCAATGCCCCAATTCAAGCCAAATCGAGTATCATAATCCAAGTCACGCTGCCGCTCCATCATTCGATGCTATAATGTCAACTCGCGCGCATGCGAGCATCATCCACCATCAGCTGCGCCTTCAAGCGCCGTGCACGCGAGTGCAAAAATCCCATCAGATACCTTACTCGATTACTGCTCTCGCACGTGCATGATGCTTCCCATGTGCCTCCGCCTTCAGATCTCATCACGCGTGCGAACATGCAAATGTTATACCCTTTTTTTCAAGATCTGGAAATTAAGTTTCGTATTTTTTTTATTTGAGTTTGATTTCTGCTTTTAGATTAGAGAGGGAGACGGGGATAAAATATAGGTTTGGGGATGGCTTCTTGAGTACGCTTGTTTATTTATAAAAATATCTTTGACTAGTTGACTTCCAATTCTATTATATTATAAAACTTCCAAAACGTCTCGTCAACTACGATTTAAAATTTTAAACTCCTCTTAAGGAGTGCCGCTAGGCGTTTATAAGGTTTTACCCGTATTCCGAACACGATGGAACATGTTTCAAAACCTAATTAGATCATATGCACGAGTTACGGAAGTAAACGATCAATTTTAAATTAAATTGATTAAAATAGTTTCTAAGCGTTTTGAGCTGCCAGGGTCAAACAATAACTCTAATTGCTACGAAAATTGAAATCCGATAATAACTAACTATTACGGATCCAATGGAACTGGTTTCTTCAAAATCCGAGACTGTGCCTTGGAAGGCTATTTTTAAATATTGATTTAAACGACATATTTTCAAAACTTAACAAAACGCTCCCAAATTCAAGTTTAACGCTTTTACTATCTTCCGTATTATCAATATAAATTTTAAATGCCTTCAAATTATTTTTAACCGGCTTAAAATTCCAGATTCAACATTTTAACCAGCTTCTAGTAATTAAATCCAATAATTAAATTCCAAATAATGGTGATATTTGAACAAGTTAAACTTTAACTTTTTAAATATTTAAATTCAATTAATTATTCCAATTTAAATTGTTAAAAATTCCGGGCCGTCACAGAATGGAAGAAATGGTTAAATATGATGTTAATTTCAAAATTTATTATCTCAATATAAACTATAAATGTTCTTCTAATTCTAATTTTTTGATTTCGACTATTAAAATAAGTTAATCTATTTTAAACCAACTTAATCAATTTAACCTATTTTAAACTAATTAACCTATTTAACCTATCTTAATCTATTTTAATTTATTTAATCTGCTTTAATATATTTTTATTCTATTTTAAATTATTAAACTTTATTAAAATATATTTTAATATTTTAATCTATTTAAAACAATTTTAATTTATTTTAAACTATTTAATCTTTTTAATTCAATATAATCTATTTTTAAATTCACTTAATCTATTTTAAATCTAATTAATCCATAATAAACCTATTTAATCTTTCTTAAACCATTTAAACTACTTTAAATCTAACTAAAGTATTTTAATATATTTTGAATTTATTTAATCTATTTGAAACTTATTAAACCTAATTTATCTCCATTTAAAACTATGTAAACTGCTCAAACTATTTGTAACTATCTAAATAATTTTATAAATTTCAGATGGTGTAAAGCGGAAATGTTTTAATTAAAGCCTTGATTTCTAAGCGAATAAGGTTTAATGATGTTATAACATAAGAAGGGATTTAAATGATATATTTAAAGAATATAATGGTTTTAAATGAGGTTAATCTATTTTGAAAATATGAATTCGAAAGTGATATGATTTCAAATGTGATATAATTTCGGAAGTAAATGTGATTCTGAAAATGATATGTTTGAAAATATGATATTTTGATATCAATTGTAAATTTACTTTTGAAATGTAAAAGAACCATCCGGTGTGAAAAAAGCATTTGATTGTTAAAGAGACTGGGATTGGATATTGTCATACTCTCTGCCAATACCAAAAACCAGTTTAATAACCATGTACGTGGTGGAGATTCTAGAAACGAAGTATGATGGTTTGGCGAACAATTCTATATGAGATATTTACGTGACCCTGACTCCCATGAGTCAGCTTAGATGTGACTAAAACATGAGCCTATGTCGGGGCAAGTGAGGTCGCACCTCCGATCGGACACATTTCGTTGATACCATACTATGACTCTGTGATGATTTGGTGGCCGCCCCTTGATTTTGATTATGGGAGTGTGTTCCGAGGTGAACGGTAGTAGCGCTATGTGTTTCCACCAGTCTGGATCCGCAATTGGTATATCTACTCAGGCATTGCCTAGAGTGCCATGTTCACATGCCCTATCGTACCTTCTACAATTTTAGGTTGTACCATATATATGGAGTGCCTTTGATAGCCCTCCAGTTTACGGAGGAATTACAGTACTGTATAGACTTTGGGAATATATAAAAATGTGTTAAGGGGGATATGGGTAACGCCTTAATGCTATTTTAATATTTTATTTTAATCTAGACACTATTATAATAGCGTATTATACTACATAGTAGATAGGTTAATCGATCCTTAGGAGATGTGAGTCCTGAACATCTCTGAAGTTATTGCACTCACGGTTGGCATTGGATAGGAGGTTTCAAAACCTGTAAACATCTCTGATGTTGTCACACTTATATTTATTAACTGTTGATTTAACTTGCATAAGATCTTTTAGTTCTGACTCGAGTGTTTTGTCTTTTCAATTTGCCCGGGTAAGTCTGAGCTTTTCGTTTATCGAAGATTGCTTTCTGGAGGATGAAGACGAAGATTTTGTACTATTATTATTTGATATATTTATTTCATTGCATCATGTTGTTCCGTTGCATTTATTTATTATTTATTATTTATTCTTATTGTATGTAACTCTGATCTGTATTATAAAAGGTTTAATCAATGTTATTTGTAAACAGCTTCATGAACTGTTTGTTTAATTATTAAATTTTGTCATTCTGGTGCGAGATTCTATATTTGTTTTCTTTCTTTCTATGCTTTTTTGTATTTGCCTCATAACATTCTACCCTTTTATATGGTTTAAATCTGACGTGTGTGGTTTATCGTCGATCTAAACCGTCCAAAAAGGCCGGTCGTTATACAATTAAAGAAATCAATTAGAATAGATATATAGGATGTAACTAGACCATATTATTTGCATAATTATTAATCCAGATTCGGGCACATGATTTCAAGATTATTTGCATCGGTCCGAACAAGGATTTTTCACTCGATTCTTGATAGGAAACACTTGGTACGAATTTTTGATTGATTCTGAAGTTCTCTATCATAGTATAAGGCTATGCATGGAGAATGACAACTTTCTAGTTAAGGAAATGAATCGGAGTCCGCACTAGAGAAGTCAATTGGACAATACTAGTTCGGAAGTGAAATTATGCGGTCGTGTAAGAGATCGGATTAACAGTGCATATGGATGATATATATACATCTTACAGGCTTTATCAAAATAAAATTTTAACATCAGAAGGGGTAAACAATATGGTTATGAACTATATGGTATGATATCATTTGTAAGTTAGATGCAGGTTCAAGGAAGTAGAGCTAGTTGACGCTTTTGTTTCCACGAGCCGAGTTTGGCCACCCAACAAATAGGTACATGTTTATACTGTTGTTTGGTTTAATGATTTACTGATTAACCACTTGATTTTGTTTTCTTTTTGTTCCTAGGTCTGTAATGATGATTTGTAGTAGTTCTGATTGAGTCACACAAAAGAGGCGCTGCTGAAATTTTCCGTAAATTTAAAGACATGGAATTTTTATAGTCTATTTCAACTAAATGATTTTGAAAGGTAAATGGGCTTGGAAGCATCTTTCTTACCTTGTAAATTGTGAGAATGAAATTCATTTAAGGGGGGATGAATGTAACGACCCAGAATTTTAGTCAGTTGATTTTGAAACATTTTATTTGAATATTGATGTTTTAGTTTTGTAAGTCAAATAACTTAAATTTTAAAATATAGAGATTTATTTGAATAGGTGAATTGTGAATTTAATATTAGGACTATCTAAATAATTGAATCTAGGGCTAAGGGAATACAAATGATTTTTCAAATCATATATAAATTCAGTATAAATAAGAATGATCATCGGATGCTTTTAATTTAGAATTTAAATGTAATTGAAGGTGTTGAAACCATTTTAATAATAACTCGTTTAATTAATGTGTGGAATTATCGTCTTGGAACAATGTCTCGGATTTTGATGAAACCGATGCCATTGGATCTAGCATAGTGAATTATTGTATAATGAATTTTGTGGCGATCGAACGTGTCATTTGGTCATGTGAGCTTGAAGCGTAGAAATTAATTACAGAAATTTAATTAAATATAATTCGATTTTGGAAACTAACTTCTACATATGATTAAATTTAGTACCGATAGTAGTTCCATTGAGCTTGGAATAAGAGTATTTATTATGGAATGCCAACGAGCACACCTTATTTAGAGTTCCAGATATTCGGGTGTTTAGGACTAGATATTTTGAATATAATAATATATGCACCATACTCCATCATTATTCAAAGCCATACCCTTCACCATACCTCGCTATTATTTAGCCATACTCTACCAATGTTCTAAAACCATACTGCCCTCTCCCTATAACTACCCACTAACCAGACAAATGTGTTAATTGTTTTTTCGAAATCAAAATCATCCACATCCAAAGGCTCACGATCATCGGAGCCATTAATGACATTATTAAGTGAAATTCCCAACTAGAGTATTGTTCACGTTGAGATGGCGAATGCAATCAATGGTGGAGATCGTCGATGGTGGGTAGTGGCGGTGGAATTTCGTTGATGAACAGTGATTGTATATTTCATCAATTGCGGCGACATGGGTGGTATTGTTGGCCAATGGGTCTGAATAGGAGTTGTGGAGCAGGATCGGGCCTATCTACGGCTGGAGTTTGGAGGCACGAAATCACCTACGGCAGCCGAAATCGCATGACGAATGTCGCAATAGTTTGCGCTCGGTTTTCTTCAACGTCGAAGCTTGGGGTAGAGGCACTTAGGGCTTGGGCTTGTTGAGGTCAGGGGGTGCTCGAGGAATGGTCATAGTGGCCTTTGGTGAAGCAAGGAGGTAGTGCGGCAACGTTGAGTCGAGCATAAGAAGGGGTCGCAATTCTATGTAGAAGGGTTAGCTGAGGGGATTAATTTAAGATGGTAATTAATTAACTTAATAATGTGATTAGTATATTTAATTATAAACTTATAATCGATAACTTATAAAATTCATAACTCTCTTGTACAACATCGGATTTGAATGTGAATTTTTGCATTACATTTGTAACTACAAATACTACATAATGGGAGTGAATTAGTGGCGATTGAAGCGTGTTGAATTTAATGTTGAATTCGAGTGTCTGGGTAACAACGATGAGTTAAACTCACCTTTTTTGGTTAACCATTAATTTTATATAGCTGATAAAAATTATTGATTGGACGCTTGGATGTTTATCCGTTGACTGTTTGGCTTTGATGAATTATCACTTTTGAAATCGATCAACGTATGAAATCAATTACAAGGGAACAAGTTGGAGGGATCCAGCAGTATTTCTCACCATTGTTGAATTATATGTATGTGTGTTGATACATATATGAGTTGTGATGCAAGAGGACAGGTTGGAGGGATCCAACAAGATTCCTCGTCGTTGTTGCTTTTAATTTCAATAATATTCCTGTCATATGAATTATTAAATATTAAACTTAATTGTTGGCCCTATTGATTATGACATTGTTATATGTTCAGAAATTAACCCTATAGTGATAGAAAATCAATATCGATATTGATTAAACGTTGGGTAGCTATTGGCCTCAAATTTTTATTTTATAAATATTATAAATTGCCATTTGAGTTGGAATTGGTTTTTGAGATAGGAAACGATTTTAAATCTGAAATTAGGTTTTTGGAAATATTTTGTTTTAAATGATTTAACTTCTATTTTATTCCAACCATTTTAACTGTCCTTTCTAAGTTATTTATATATATTTAATATTGCTTTAAAGACTATTGTTGTATATATTTAAGGTTGTTGTAAAGTTATTTATCAATATGTTAATATTTTTGAAAAGTTAACTATTTAAATAGTTATTATAGTTTGAAATTAATAATAATGATTTATTAATGAAGTTTTGGAAATTAATTATTATTATTTGTAATAATGTTGAAGATTTATTTATTATTATTCTATTAGTAATATTTTGAAATTATTAATTATTCTTTTAAGATATTTTAAAGTTAATGATTATTATTTACTTATAATTTTTATTATTAATAATTATTATTATATAATGGTGTTTTAAAGTAAATGATTATTATTATTAATAAATGTTTTATAGATTTATGAGGAGTTTATAAATGATTTTAAAATTAGAAAAAGAACATCTTTCTCAGTTTTGTAAATATATTTATGCCATTGAGATAAGTATATGAGTACATTTTCCAAGTTGTGAAGTGTAATGTTTTTGAATATACATATGCCATTAAGATAAGTATATAGATATTTTTCCAAGTATTGAAAATATAGGGATTTACGGGTATATATTTGCCAACGTATTTTTATATAAGTAATTTATAAAGTGGTTTTAATTAATTAAAAGATTGGTTAAAGGGGTTGGTGGTTGCTTATATGTTTAACCAATGTTGCTTTTCCCTTTTTAAATAAATCCATGATTTGAATGTTTGTTTCTTCGATAATTAAATAACCGACTATCAAATTAGGACACAAAACGTAACCCTATAAAATAGGAAAAACATGTAAGTTATATGGTACAGTAATCTTCGATTATGTTGTGCTACGCATATAAATCTCGTTTCGTTCTCCTAGGATAAAATATAAGGAAATCGGTCCACTAACGGTTAGGGAGTGAACTCCGCTCTTATCGTTGACTGTTTATTTCTCAAAAGAACCGAAGTTGAGTTTACCGAAAACTATCGAATGTTGTTTCGAAGAGACTGGGATCGAATATTTTACCTGAAAACCACATTGATCCAACTCAAGGGTTTCGAAGTGAAGGCATCTTACAGATGATGGAATGGAAGATGAAGCTCTTTGAAGTGCAAGGCTGCTTGTTACTAATCTTGAGGGTGATTCCAAAATGGATGTAGTAGAAGTAGTGCAACTTGTATGGATGAATGCAGGCATTGTATTGTTGCTTTGAGGTCGACGTTAGCATTCCAAGTGGGAAGTGCTATATATAAAGGTAAAACATAGTCCTAAGCCTCATCAAGCAGGAAATGAACAAAATCGAGCATATAGTAGGGTCATGTGGGTCTGTCCCATTAGAGTATAGTCATCATAAATCTAGATCGATTACTATCTACTCATGTATGCTTCGGGGCCCAAAGTTGGGCGATCATATTCAGTACTACTAGTCAAGTGGTAGGTCGGTCCTCTGTGGCAGGGGTACAAGATGTTCTTGCCAGACCCTGGTGCATTTTATCTAGGGATGTACCATCGGAAGGTAGTTCCATACCTTGTCATAGTATGAAATCCATTCTCCAATACGAGCTTTATGGACTTAGTTGTTCCCAACTATGCTGAAGCATGAGATGCAAGCATTTTAGCTATATTCATATTGTGACAACCCATTTCTTCTGCCCTCGAAAATTGACACTAATACATCCTCGGTATTCGCATATCGCAAATCCAAGTAATAGAGGGGCTGACTATCAAAGGTAAGAAAGAAAATAAAGATAGAAAAAAATCTCACATGAATGGAATAACATATATTATTTCAATATATATATATATATATATATCTGTGTGTGTGTGTGTGTGTGTCTTTATAGCGGAAACTTTAAATACGTATATCAGAGCTAAACAAGGACAGTTATAAATATCTGTTCTTACAAATGCAGAATACAATAGTACATTAGTGTGGTGGAAATGTATAACAATATTTAGAAGAATCTTCTAATTCCATGCTTCGAGCTCTTTCAGATTTCTTCTAACTAAACATAACCACTCGGCTGCTCGGGAAGATTAGGGCACCTAGTGTTTAAGGGATAGGAAATAAACTCCGGGTCATTAGTGGGACTGGTGTAAGAAACTCAAAATACGCATTTTGAAAACAAAGCATATGACCATGCTACACATATACATAGAATGGGTTTTTACGTTATAATAACCAAAACGTTTGTTACGTGGAAATTAGGGGTATTATTTTTAATAACATTCTTTTGAAAATACTTTTCAAATAAACTTATGAATCTTAACCAAAATTTTTAAATTGGTTAAATTTAACGGCATAATAGGTTTACAACTAAGTCTGAAGGCACTTATTGGAGAATGGATTTCCATACAATGGTAGGTAAGGGACTACCCTCCATACGTTACAACTCAAGAGGGATGTACCGAGGATACACAAACAATCCTTCGCATCTGGTAAGAACGGTTTATCCCTATTTGGCACTCTAATAAGACCTAGATAGAAACGAATATGTCATCATCCCGGTCGTTATCGACCTATTGGGCCCCATAGGACACATAACATAATCGACATATAAAGAGTTATCAAGAAAGGTAATGATCATACCCTAATGGTTGTGAACCACATAGCCTTATGACGTATCTTGTTTAAGCCATTGCCGAGTGATGAGGCCTCAAGTAATGATTACCTTTCACATGGCATATTCCACTTTGAATGCCATAATGTCATTCCATGATCACACAACTGATGTAACGACCCAGAATTTCTATCATTTGAAATTCGTATATTTAATTGATTTTAAATATTAACAAGTAAAATTTGTAAGTCGAATAAATTTTATTTCGAATATCTAGATTTAATTGGATAATTAAATCGATAATTTAATATTTGAAATTACGGAAATAATCGGAATTGGGTTTAATGTGATTTAAATTGATTTGTAAAGTTGTATTAAATCATATTGGAGTTATAATGATGTTATAGAACTTTTAAAATTTAATTAAAAGTTAATTTGTAGAAATTGAATATTTTAATATTTAATTAACGAGTAAAAATAGCCATTTTTCAAACAGTCTCGGATTTCAACAAAACTAGTTTAATTAGATCCATAATGTTATATTATTGTAAGATTTCAAATTTCGTGTCAATCGGATTTATGGTTTGTCCAGGGCAAGCTAAAACGCGTAGAAATCGGTTTAAGTGGATTTTAAATTTAAATAGTCGATTCGGAAACCTATCTTCCAAATATGATCGAATTGGCTTCCGATATATATTCCATTGCGTTCGGAATAGGGGTAAAACATTATAAACGTCAGGCGGCACGCTTCGTTTGGAGTTCGGAAAATTTCCGGATGAATAGTGTCGCGAGAATTTTCTATATAAGGCCCCCTATTTCTTTCATTTGCATAAAAACCCTAGGCTTACAAAAGCCGCCACCAACAGTATCAATGGCTGAAATCTTCCTCTCTTCTTCCCTCAAAATCTATCAATCCTTGAACATTTAAGAAAATTTATCAACTACAACGTTGAAGAGCTTCGTGAGGTCTACGATTTCAACGGCTGTGATCGAAAATGGAGCTACGGATCGACGACAATTTAGTGATGAACATGCAATGTTCGTGCACGAATTTGTTGGCCATGGCGTGACCGAGCTCGACAAGATTCAGGCCGATGGTAGAGTGGAGCAAGGCGCTTCGAATGGCAACATATGATTGTCGTCTAGATCGACGAGGTTCGTACGAAGATTTAGTGAACAAACGACGCGTTGGGTTTCCTTGCGCGCGATTTGTAACCTAGAGAAGAAATAGTTAGCGGCCCTGATGGAAGCACGAAATCGAACGGCCCTGATTTGGTTAGGATTTAAAAAAAAAATAATAGCTGTAAATTTATATAATATAAATTGTATAAACTTTATAATGCCATAACTTTTCATACGAGGTCTGTTTCGTACGAAACGAATTGCGTTGGGATCGTATGCACGAATACTACGCAATGGAGCTAGATTGGAGTTGATTGGAGCTAGTGAGAATTTTGGGTAAAATTAAACGCGTGTTTAATTTTATTCGAAACGAAACACTGCAACTGTTATTGGTAGCAAGGTGAGAACTTCTCGCTCAATCGAATTGTGTATTTAAAATTTTAAATAGTTAGATCTAAAATTGCTTGATTGTGTTGATTGCATGCTTGGATGATAAATTGCTATCTGTTGTATTGAAATAGACCCTATACACCACATATTAAGCGGAGGTTATTATATTAAACCCATATACCGCGATATTCCACCTTGAAGTGGAATTGGTATTATATATGTACTTGGAGTTGATTTCCCGCATTATATAGCGGATAAGACCCTGTTGCGCCACATAATAGCGGATGATATTTTTATCTAAACCCATGTACCGTGATATCCCATCTTGAAACGCGATTGGTATTGTGCTAACATCTATGGATGCAGGGAAACCGGTTGGAGGGATCCAACTAGATTCCTCAAATAATTGAATTTGTTTCAATGTTGTGTGTTGATTTTTTTATAATCTCTGTGTAATTTTCTTTGTGATTGAAATCGTTGAAGGCTAAAATTTAGCCGAATATAATTTTGGTATCGTTAGATACCGGAAATAAATAAAAATTTGATTTTGAAAATTCAGGTTGAAAGTTTATATTAATTTTTTTTTTGAGAATTGGATAAATTTAAAAGAAAGAATTCTAAATAATAAAGTTTTATTTTTAATCTTATTGAATAAAATTTCAAAATATAGGAAAACCTTTAATAAATGGATTTCGGGTAATATTATTCAAAGGTTGAAGAATTTATTCAAAATACGGATTTTAAAGAATTTCAAAAAAATAAAAGAATTGGGTTTCTTTAAAAGGAATTAATTTTTAAAAGGAAATAAAATTTAAACCCATTTGGGAATTGATTTTTGGCGTTTGAATTTAAATCTTTTGGAAATCCATTTGGAAATTTATTTGGTGTTTTGAAAAGAATTTGGAATCAATTTGAAAATTGATTTGGGGTTTAGTAGAAACAGATTTCAATTTGAGATTTGAATGAAATTCACTTGGTGTTTAATTTCTTGGATAATCAATATGGAATTTGATTTGGTTGTTTTTGAAATCAATTGAAAAATTGAATTGTTGTTGAAAGTTAAGATTTGAAAATCGTATATCAGTGGATATTTGGAAATTTAAATTCACCATGGAATTTATAAAGAAAAGGGAAATTTGTTTAAAAATAAACATTGATTTGTTTTTGAAGTGTGGAAATAAATTTACGGATTTAGAACGTAAATTTAAAATAAATCAGCAAGGATTTATTTAATTGGTTTAAATGGTCCATTTTGAAATAAAAGTGTATTCTCCCTGGAAAGCCGAATAAAATTTCTGAATAACTTTGAAAAATATATACATATATTTGTATATAATTCCAGAATTGGTTTTGAAAAGGATACTTTGGAGAAATTAACTTCTTAAATTGTTTTGAATCCTTTAAGTAAAGATTTATTAAGTTGATATAGAAACGATTATTTCTAAGATTTAATCAATAGTTGTTTTAGAAAATAGTTATTTAAATAGTTATACTCTATCTACTAATTTTATTTTGAAAATTAGTTTGGGCTTAAGTTATATGTAATATTGGTATAATATTTTTATAACTAATATTTTCAGTAAAGTGTTTAAAGAAAAATAGTTTTATTTCAAAGTGTTTTCCTGTTATATTTTGGATAAGTGTTATAAAATTATTTTAAAATATTTGAACTCGGCAGATTTTCAGTGAAAATGAATAAATATTTTGGAAGCGTTTCCGCGTAAGGAAAATGATTTGAAATTTGTTTTCAAAAGTTGTAAAGGTGAAAAGTGATTTGAAATTTGTTTTCAAATGGTTGAAGTGTGGAAAAATTTACCTTGCAAAGATATTTTTGGAAAATAAATAACTTGAGAAATTTTTTGGAATCTGGCGATGTCGTGCATATCTATTGATAGTTAAATAACTGAATATCAATATTTACATTTAAATGGTATTTGTTGTGATTTGTGAATTTGAATGCTACACTTATTTTAAAATAAGCACTCGTTATTCGGTTTAGCCGGGAGAGGACCTTTGGGTCATAAATCCCATTCCGAATAGTGATACGTCGTAATGGATAGCATTTGAAGACCAGTGTTGAAGACCGGATATTTTTGGAAACGGAAGGTTTACCGTCTAATGTCTCTGCATTGGCTGATCTTAGATATAGATATTTTATCACCCTTTGTGATGGAAGTCCGGACGTGATTAGTGAATATTCAGATTACAAGGGCTTCTTTTGGAAGTGCCTTCGGTTCCGTTCGATCCCGGAAAGGACTTATACGGATGTGTGTCTGACGTTACAATTTGAAATGTAAAGCTGGTTTCTATCAAATATATTTCTGTTGGTGGCGGAGAATTTATTCTTTTAGCTTAACACCCTTCTCTGAGATGTACGAGCTCAGAGGTTATGTAGTTGATGGTTACTAGTGATACATTCCCAATTTGGTAATGTGGCATACGAAGTGTTGCTGATCATTTGTTGATCAAAGCATAGCTTTAGTGAAATGCGTAGCTTTGTGGAGGAGACTTCGTCGGACCTCACAACCCGGTAATGGTCAAAACAGGAAAGATGCAGCAAGGTTATAGGGAGTAGCACCCCTTAGGGTATGTGCATTTCCTTCTGGATAGAAGTGGTATCATGGTATGGAGCCCAGACACTTAACTTATGTGGATATCGCAAATATATATGACTTTGTGATTGTTTTTGGTTGAGGATCCTCGGATAAAGGTTGTTTACAACCGGGGGATGACATACTCGTGTCAGTAGTTACCTACTTTTGCAGAGCTAACCCGGCCTTGTGTTGGCAGAGATCCGGTTAGGTTCTCGGGGCGTCCCGCCAGAGGCGTTCCCATGTGGCAATAGGAAGTTCCTTAGCCTGACCATTTGTTGGAAAATCCAAAGAAACAATACGAGTTTTGTACGGTTTTAGTTGTAGAACCCGCCATCTAATATGGTAGCTATAGTAGGCATACTATAATGGTACCTATGCTGGTTAAGATTAATATTGTACTTTTGAAATATTTTCCTGCACTTTGCACTTATAATAATAATATCAAAGAAAATTTCTCGTATCAAGGATGTTTGACTACCATAAGGAGAAATCTCCTCCAATTCTGCGTTTGCATTGTGTGTATGGCGGGAGGCCTTATGGTAGTTTCATTTTCTAAAAGCATTGCGATCTATTTTAAAATATTTCTTTGTTTGTTTTTTTAAAGATAAACTGTTTTAAGTTCTCACACCAGTCCCATGACTGACCTGGAGTTCATTGTTCCCTTTCTAAACTCTAGGTTCCCACCAGTTTCCACACGGACATCCTAGAGTCAGGTTATCAGGCCATTCTGGAATTCAGGAGTTGCTGTAGAGATCTAGGGCAAGCTGGATGACATGACGTATCAATTAGTATATAGTATTTCTTTTCCGCTGTTTGTTGTTGTAAACTCTGATAATGTAATGTAATGTGATGTAATGTAATAACTGATATAGTTCTTTGTTTTAATGATATTTATTTATCTATTATATGTTGTTCCGCTGTGAAATGTGAGATTCTGTTATTGTTTCTGATTCTTCTTTCTTCTTCTTTAACCCTAACAATTCGGTTTTCCAGCATTCGATTGCTCGGCAGTTGATACAATGGACGTATTAATGTCAATTTTCGAAAGTCGAAAATCCCATTCGTCGCATTTGGTATCAGAGCATTTGGTTAAGCGACAACCTTGGCTCTGTTGGGAATTACTCATTAGAGATAGAGTCAGCAGTACTCTAGAATGAGTGTGAGTGTAATAATAGATATGAGTGCGTATTTGTTAGTGTATATAAAAATTGTTTTATATTGTGTTGATTGGTTTGTTGAGTGGTATATGGATTCTGGTCAATATGAGTAATTAACATTATTGATAGGAATCTCTAAACACTTGTACAGAACAAATTCGATACGATATCGTTTTAAAATAGGGTAAATGAAATAATTTTACCTAAATTATTTTCGTATATAAAAGAGAGAGAAAAAAACTTTCTGTGAATTATTATAATATATGATTGCTTGGTTGTTAGAAAGTGATGATATTACATTATTATCATTATGTTGAAAAAGAAATTGAAATCGTAACTTCAAAGTTAAGAAATAAATTCACATACAAATAGAATTGGAGAATATAAATTGTAAATGTGATTTGCAATTTGAAGTAAAATTCCAGAGGAATATTTGGAAATGTTTTTTAAGGGTTTGCAATTTGGAAAAGATTAAATTCCTTTTTGAGTTTGAAAATGGTTTTTAAGGGTTTGGAAAAATGTTTTTGGAGGGATAAAAGCTCTAAACTCTTTTCGGTCGCTGGAAAATAACTTCGATGATGACTGCAGCATCATCGGTGTTCATTTTCGGGTTTCTAAAAGAGGGATTGCTGCCAAGTTGTTTTAAATGGAAGTTGTTTGGAAAATTTGGGTTTGGGTTCTGAAATTCAAAGGATTATTTGAATTGGTTTCAAAAAATGTTTTTGAAATGTTGGAAAGGCTCTGGAATCTGGTAAAAATAGTTATGGAATAAAATTTATTTAGTTGAAAATAAATTTGGGGTAGAGACAAATGAATTGAAATTGAGTTTGAATTATGGAAATAAATTTATGAATGAATGAATTTACAATTGCGAGTAAATGAAATTGGAAACTAAATGTTGAAATTCATTTTGAAATTGCAAGTAAATTGAAAATTTGTCAAGTTGGATCAAATGAAGCTAAGTATTAAAATAAAATTAGTAAGCAAAACTAATTGAAGAAATGACCCAAATTTAATACGAGTTGAAATGAATTGAATTCGACATTTATAAATAAAGGGTAAATTAAATTCATATGAAATTTGAAATCCAGTTTGAATATAAGTGGTTATAAACCGAAATAGTGAATTGAATTGTGTTTGGGAACGAACAAAAGAATAAAAACTGAAAGTGAAAACTGAATATCGAAAACCAATTTGAATTGTGCGAGATGAAATGAGTTAGAACTTGCAATGAATCGGTAAAAGAAACTAATTTAAAATAGCAAGATGAATCAGTTGTGAATGAAAAATAATTGATAAAATTCAATATTCAGAAGGTAAATTGAATCCAAATAGAATTGAAATGGTAAATTGAATTCAAATGAAATTGATAATGTGAGATTGAATGAAAATGGATATTACGGTTAGCAGGATATACATGTGGATTAAAGGAAATTGGGATTTTGATTTCGAAAATAAAAAAATTGAATTGCTCGGCAAAAGGTATGTATTTGAATTCAGTATGAAATTTAATGATTTCTTGTCCAGCCACCTGGCTTTTTTTTCCTTTTTGAAATCTGGGGTCGTGGTGCCATTTTTGTAGTCGTACCGAGCTAGCCGAGCAAAGGAGACGCTGGCCAAATTTTTCGAAAATTTAAGGCGTTAGAATATTTTTGAGAAAATTGAAAATTTTTGAAAACTATAACTTTGATTTGGAGTGAAAAGTTAAACGATATAGTTGGTTTTGAAAAGATAACTAAGTATGATTTGAAAACTTAGTAAAGTTATCGTAAAAAATTTAACTATGGATTTTTGAAAAAGTTAAAATGTTTAAATGAATTTTAAATTTAATTTGAACAAATGGTTTTGAAAGATTAATGGATTCTATAACTTTTTCTGACTTGGCAATTTCGAGGACGAAATTCTTTTAAGGGGGAAATTTGTAAGACCCAGAATTTCTGTTATTTGGAATTCGTATATTTAATTGATTTTAAATATTAACAAGTAAAATTTGTAAGTCGAATAAATTTTATTTTGAATATATAGATTTAATTGGATAATTAAATCGATAATTTAATATTTGAAATTACAGAAATAATTGGAAATTGGGTTTAATGTGATTTAAATTGATTTGTAAAGTTGTATTAAATCATATTGGAGTTAGAATGATGTTAGAGAACTTTTAAAATTTAATTAAAAGTTAATTTGTAGAAATTGAATATTTTAATATTTAATTAACGAGTAAAAATAGCCATTTTTCAAACAGTCTCAGATTTCGACGAAACTAGTTTCATCAGATCCATAATTTTATATTATTGTAAGATTTCAAATTTCGTGTCAATCGGATTTACGGTTTGTCCAGGGCAAGCTAAAACGCGTAGAAATCGGTTTAAGTGAATTTTAAATTTAAATAGTCGATTCAGAAACCTATATTCCAAATATGATCGAATTGGCTCCCGATATATATTCCATTGCGTTCGGAATAGGCGTAAAACATTATAAACGCCAGGCTGCACGCTTCGTTTGGAGTTTGGAAATTTTCCGGATGAATAGTGTCGCGAGAATTTTCTATATAAGGCCCCCTATTTCATTCATTTGCTTACAAAACCCTAGGGTTACAGCAGCCGCCACCACCAACAGTATCAATGGCCGAAATCTTCCCCTCTTCTTCCCTCAAAATCTCTCAATCTTTGAACATTTACGAAAATTTATCAACTACAACATTGAAGAGCTTCGCGAGATCTACGATTTCAACGGCTCTGATCGAAAATGGAGCTACGGATCGACAGCAATTTAGCGATGAACGCGCAATGTTCGTGCACGAATTTGTTGGCTATGGCGTGACTTAGCTCGACAAGATTTAGGCCAATGGTAGAGTGGAGCAAGGCGCTTCGAATGGCAACATCTGATCGTCGTCTAGATCGACGAGGTTCGTACGAAGATTTGGTGAACAAACGACGTGTTGGGTTTCCTTACGCGCAATTTGTAACCTGGAGAAGAAATAGTTAGTGGCCCTGATGGAAGCACGAAATCGAACGGCCTTGATTTGGTTAGGGTTTAAAAAAATAAAATAATAGCTGTAAATTTATATAATATAAATTGTATAAACTTTATAACGCCATAACTTTTTCATACGAGATCCGTTTCATACAAAACGAATTGGCATTGGGATCGTATGGACGAATACTACGCAATGGAGCTAGATTGGAGTTGATTGGAGCTAGTGAGAATTTTGGGTAAAATTAAACGCTTGTTTAATTTTATTCGGAACGAAACACTGCAACTGTTATTGGAAGCAAGTTGAGAACTTCTCACTCAATCGAATTGTGTTTCGATTTAAAATTTTAAATAGTTAGATTTAAAATTGCTTGATTGTGTTGATTGTATGCTTGGATGATAAATTTCTATCCGTTGTATTGAAATAGACCCTATATGCCGCATATTGAGCGGAGGTTATTATATTAAACCCATATACCGTGATATTCCACCTTGAAGTGGAATTGGTATTATATATGTACTTGGAGTTGATTTCCCGCATTATATAGCGGATGAGACCCCATTGCGCCGCATAATAGCGGATGATATTTTTATATAAACCCATGACTACGATATCCCGTCTTGAAACGGGATTGGTATTGTACTAACATCTGTGGATGCAGGGAAACAGGTTGGAGGGATCCAACTGGATTTCTCAAATAATTGAATTTGTTTCAATGTTGTGTGTTGATTTTTTTTATAATCTCTGTGTAATTTTCTTTGTGATTGAAATCGTTGAAGGCAAAAATTTAGCCGAATATAATTTTGGTACCGTTAGATACCAGAAATAAATAAAAATTTGATTTTTTAAATTCAGGTTGAAAGTTTATATTAATTTTTTTTTGAGAATTGGATAAATTTAAAAGAAGAAATTCTAAAATAATAAAGTTTTATTTTTAATCTTATTGAATAAAATTTCAAAATATGGGAAAAGCTTTAATAAATGGATTTCGGGTAATATTATTCAAAGGTTGAAGAATTTATTCAAAATACGGATTTTAAAGAATTTGAAAAAAATAAAAGAATAGTGTTTCTTTAAAAGGAATTTTTTTTAAAAGGAAATAAAATTTGAACCCATTTGGGAATTGATTTTTGGCGATTGAATTTAAATCTTTTGAAAATCCATTTGGAAATTTATTTGGTGTTTTGAAAAGAATTTGGAATCAATTTGAAATTTTATTTGGGGTTTAATAGAAATTGATATCAATTTGAGATTTGAATGAAATTCACTCGGCGTTTAATTTCTTGTAAAATCAATATGGCATTTGATTTGGTTGTTTTTGGAATCAATTGAAAAATTGAATTGTTGTTGAAAGTGAATATTTGAAATCGATTTGAAAATCGTATATCGGTGGATATTTGGAAATTTAAATTCACCATGGAATTTATAAAGAAAAGGGAAATTTGTTTAAAAATAAACATTGATTTATTTTTGAAGTGTGGAAATAAATTTACGGATTTGGAATGTAAATTTAAAATAAATTGATAAGGATTTATTTAATTGGTTTAAATGAACCATTTTGAAATAAAAGTGTATTCTCCCTGGAAAGCCGAATAAATTTTCTAAATAACTTTGAAAAATATATACATATATATGTTTATAATTACAGAATTAGTTTTGAAAAGGATACTTTGGAGAAATTAACTTCTTACATTGTTTTGAATCCTTTAAGTAAAGATTTATTAAGTTGATATAGAAATGATTATTTCTAAGATTTAATCAATAACTGTTTTAGAAAATAGTTATTTAAATAGTTATATCTACTAATTTTATTTTGAAAATTAGTTTGGACTTAAGTTATATGTAATATTTTTATAACTAATATTTTCAGTAAAGTGTTTAAAGAAAAATAGTTTTATTTCAAAATATTTTCCCGTTATATTTTGGATAAGTGTTATAAAATTATTTTAAAATATTTGAACTCGGCAGATTTCCAGTGAAAATGAATAAATATTTGGAAGTGTTTCCGCTTAAGAAAAATGATTTGAAATTTGTTTTCAAAAGTTGTAAAGGTGAAAAGTGATTTGAAATTTGTTTTCAAATGGTTGGAGTGTGGAAAAATTTACCTTGTAAATATATTTTTGGAAAATAAATAATTTGGGAAATTTTTTGGAATTTGGCGATGTCGTGCATATCTATTGATAGTTGAATAACCGACTATCAATATTTACCTTTAAATGGGTATTTGTTGTGATTTGCTTCAATTTGAATGCTACACTTATTTTAAAATAAGCGCTCTTTATTCGGTTTAGCCGGAAGAGGACCTTTGGGTCATAAATCCCATTCCGAATAGTGAAACGTCGTACTGGATAGCATTTGAAGACCGGTGTTGAAGACCGGATATTTTCGAAAACGGAAGGATTACCGTCGAATGTCTCTACATCGGCTGTTCTTCGATATAGAGATTTTATCACCCTTTGTGATGGAAGTCCGGATGTTATTAGTGAATATCCGGATTACAAGGGCTTCTTTTGGAAGTGCCTTCGGTTCCGTTCGATCTTGGAACGGACTTGTATGGATGTGCGTCTGACGTTACAATTTGAAATGTAAAGCTGGTTTCTATCAAATACATTTCTGTTGGTAGCGGAGAATTTATTCTTTTAGCTTAACACCCTTCTCTGAGACGTACGAGCTCAGAGGTTATGTAGTTGATGGTTACTAGTGATACATTCCCAATTTGGTAATGTGCATACGAAGTGCTGCTGATCATTTGTTGATCAAAGCATAGCTTTTGTGAAAAGCGTAGCTTTGTGGACGAGACTTTGTCGGACCTTACAACCCGGTAATGGTCAAAACAGGAAAGATGCAGCAAGGTTATAGGGAGTAGAGCCCCTTAGGGTATGTGCATTTCCTTCTGGATAGAAGTGGTATCATGGTATGGAGCCCAGATACTTAACTTATGTGGATATCGCAAATATATATGACTTTGTGATTGTTGTTGGTTGAGGATCCTCAGCTGAAGGTTGTTTACAGCCGGGGGATGGCATACTCGTGTCAGTAGTTACCTACTTTTGTAGAGGTAACACGGCCTTGTGTTGGCAGAGATCCGGTTAGGTTCTCGGGACGTCCCGCCAGAGGCGTTCCCATGTGGCAATAGGAAGTTCCTTAGCCTGACCATTTGTTGGAAAATCCAAAGAAATAATACGAGCCTTGTACGATTTTAGTTGTAGAACCTGCCATCTAATATGGTAGCTATAGTAGGCATACTATAATGGTACCTATGCTGGCCAAGATTAATATTGTACTTTCGAAATGTTTTCCTACACTATGCACTTATAATAATAATATCAAAGAAAATTTCTCGTATCAAGCATGTTTGACTATCATAAGGAGAAATCTCCTCCAATTCTGCGTTTGCATTGTGTGTGTGTTGGGAGGCCTTGTGGTAGTTTCATTTTCTAAAAGCATTGCGGATCTATTTTAAAATATTTCTTTGTTTTTTTTAAAGATAAACTGTTTTAAGTTCTCACACCAGTTCCATGACTGACCTGGAGTTTATTGTTCCCTTCCAAAAACTCTGGGTGGCCACCAATTTCCACACGGGCAGCCTAGAGTCAGGTTATTAGGTCATTCTGGAATTCAGGAGTTGCTGTAGAGATCTGGAGGCAAGCTGGATGGCATGACGTATCAACTAGTATATAGTATTTCTTTTTCGCTGTTTATTGTTGTAAACTCTGATAATGTAATGTAATGTGATGTAATGTAATAACTGTATAGTTCTTTGTTTTAAAGATATTCATTTATCTATTATATGTTATTCCGCTGCGAAATGTGAGATTCTGTTATTGTTTCTGATTCTTCTTTCTTCTTCTTCTTTAACCCTAACAATTCGGTTTTCCGGCCTTCGATTGCTTGGCAGTTGATACAATGGACGCATTAATGTCGATTTTCGAAAGTCGAAAATCCCGTTCGTCAGAACTGATTTCTACAAACATATGACTCCCGAGCTCGTACGTCTCAGGAAAGGGTGTTAAGCTAAGAAAAGTTGCCTTCTCCGCCACCAAACAGATGATACGTTAATAAAGATCAATCAATGTAATTAGAATTGCAAAGTCGGACATTTGTCCATACAAGTTGTCCAAGAACAGGACAATCCAAAGGCATTCTCCTACCACATCCTATCAAGAATTACCCCTAGGATAACTAGCGAGAAGTCCTTGCATCGAAGATCTTAAATGAGGAACTACTACCAGGTAAATATGATATGGGAAATTTCCCCTAAGAGGTAGTGACAGCATCCCTACATTCCATCATCCAAATCATTTCCATGTCTTCAATTGGAATACGTAAATTGGTTCAAAGTTGTTTCTGGATAAGAATTACTCAAATCTGACCCTGGTTCCTTCGAACTAATTATCAATAAAAGAGGTGTTAATTATAAGGGTAACCATTTGATTAATTCATTCCTTTTCATCAAAATACCTATTAGAGATATAAAATTTTAAACCATTTCGCTCCAGTATATACAGAAGCATTAGATCTAGATTATTCAAATAAAATCCAATTTCATTTAATTTTCTTAATTAACTAATGACTTAATTAAATAATGTTATTTGTAGAGTTTATGAGTATATCATTATATACTCATATGTGTAAATGTGCACATGCAATGTAATCGTATGTGCATATTAATGTATACATATATAGATGTTAGGAGTTGCATCTTAAAATATTTAAGTAGACTTTTACCAAGTCAATATATTTTGATCTAAATTCAATATCCAAAACATCTTATTTTACTTAGTAAACTATTTTAAATGTCAAATTTAAATTTATAAAATAATTAAATTATCATTTAAATACTTGTTATAAACATAGTTAAATATATATAATAAAATAATGATATTGTTGAAATAAAATATATTTTGTTACTATTATTAAAATATACATGGTAATTAACTTCATAAAGGAACTAATATATGAACATTTTTGTAATAAAAATTAAAATATATACATACTTAAAATTCTTTTCAACTAGATTAAAAAATATTCTTTTATTGATTTAGACATGAGACCACTATTATTATTATTTCTTTCTAAAATATACATATACTACATATTTTAAAAATGATTTAAAATGTTGTTTAAATAATTATAATTTTAATATGTTTAATATATAATTTTGAAACTTTAATTTTTTTAAACCTAAAATTAATTTTTATTATAACTATTTTTAATAAAACAAATATAAAATGACTACATGTATAAAAAAATATAAAAACCATTACCTAAATAATTATCGATTTAAATAAAATTATGTCATATTCAAAATATAGAATTAATTAAAAAATTATTAGATCCAAAAGTGTTATATTTATATAATATTTAAATACACACATACACATACACATACACATACACATATACATATACATACACACACTTTAGGTATATGTTCAAAATTAGTATAAATGGTTTTTAAATCAGTTAAATAAATTTTATAACTTTGAAAATAAAAAATAAATTATTAATAATACACATGGTCGAAAAGGTTTTTGTTATTATGATTTTATGCAAAGATCCGATAACAATTTCAATCAATATAGACGATTTAATGATTTATAAAATCAAGTAATTATGGGTGACAGCAATTGTGCATATAAAATCATTCTATAAGGTACATCTGACAAATATATATAATATAAATGTTAGTTAAAATTTATACCATTGGTATGCTGCCTTTGAACACACTTTAATTAATGCATTTTCCAAGATCAACCTTAAATAGATCTCATAACATTGCAATAGCTTGAAGTACCATGATTTAAATTTGTTTTATATGTTTGGGATTAAAAAAATTTGGCAAATGAGGAATTGAGGAGTTTACAACCATGAAGGGAGCTAGATGAGCTGCAAAAATGAGATTGCCAAAATAAGGGGTTAATATGAAATGTATAGAGAAAGATGAGGAGAACTATTCCTATTGTTTTTCGAATCCACTTGTACCAATCCCAGATCTAACAATATAAATCTAAAACCCTGTAACGAATGTGATTTTTGAATTACTGTCGTAATAAATATTTTAAATAGAATTTTTAAATTAAAATTTGAAAATAAAGTAGCAATGCAATTCATCAAAGTTAGTTGAGTTGTGTTATTTTGCACTGCTTTCACGTGTAGGTATGGGTCCTTTATGGAACAAAAATGTGAACACTTTGCATTATTTATTATAATCATCATGTATGCCTGGGTATCACTCTATCCATAAAGAAAGTATTTGAACAACTGCTATCATCATTATGTTATGCAGTGAGTCCATTTTTTTGTTGCTTTATACACGTTGCATTTAATGCAAAAGTAGACAACACGTTTTCGATTTAATGCTTTTCTACAAAATGAGGCCAACACATTTTTCTTTGGACTGGTGCATATTTGTGAAAAGAAACATTCTTTATTTGTTTCATTTTGGAGTAGCCTGCATTTTCATTCTTCCTGAAGCAGTGAGGTATTAATGGCAGATCTAGAAATAACTTCTAGTAGCTAACAAATTGTGAAGAAAATTTTATGATGAGTACCACTCACATATCTAAATTTATTTGGTCCAGATGTTCTTTTGTTTTGTTTTTTTTTTGTTCAACTTGTTTTTTTATACCCAGTTCTTGTTTGTTCTCTTGACAGTAAGCCTTACTGGTCTAGTTTCATTCAAACTTTGGTGTACTGCCTTGAGTTCTAATTGCTTTTGAACGAGTTAAGGTGAGATCAAAACTCACTTTTCTAATTTATTGAATGCTTTGTGTATATAAGCCTTCGTGAAAACAGAGTACTCATTTTTCTCTGGCCTTGTTCAACATTGACAGTACTTGTCATTATTACTGTTCATGTGTAGGCTAGGCATTTTTCATGCAAAGCTTTACAAGTATCTACGTGCACAGTTGTACGTGCATATATTTAGATTCTCATGATGTATGTGCACATTTTTAAAAACGTTGCCTGTAATTTTTCCTTAATTTTTGTGTGTGCACAAGTTCATATCTTCATTCCCAGGCATTTCATATTTAAATGTTGATGTGTCTGCAAGGATTTGGTGTTTGTGCATCTAGATGTTCTGACGTGCGTGCGAAATTTTAAATGCCTAGGCCTTTCATTTTATTTGGTTACGTACCTGTATGCTATTTCATTATTTGCCTGAGGTTTGCATTTTAAAGAAAGAAAGAAAAAAAAGCGTTAGTATATGAGCCCAGAGCAAATCATTTCCATGTGTGTAAAGCATATTATTCATGCGTGCATGAAGCCATGCCAGGCATCACATATAGTCATTTCGTGTATGTGCAAATATATTGCATGAAAATATTGTAAGTCCTGGTTTCTTGCAATGTTATCTATTCACCTTTGTCCAGGTTGTTACATTTTTTGTTTCACTTCTTACGTGCAAATAGGCTGTTTATAAAAGTAAGTCATGTTATTTAGTTCAAGTTATACTTGGTTTACATCGTAGTGTGCGTGCATGTATACCAGGTCCAGACTATTGTCATCAATTTTTAAACGTGCGTGAGTCCAGGCTTTAATTTATTTTTCTCACTTGCGTTGCATACGTGAGATGAGTCCAGGCGTCATTTTTATTCTATTTTGTGGGTGCAAGTATGTGTTAATGTAACATGTCCAGGCAGTGCAATAAAATTATTTATAAGTAGTGCAGTCTGGTTATTAATTTATCTTGAACCGGTGTTTGGTTTTGAAACGTATTTTGTTGCTGTTATTTTTATAACGGAATTTTTACACCGGTATTATATTTTTGAAACATATTGTTTTGACGACATTTTTGACGAATATAAATTACCGTTATTTAACGTCAGTAACCGTTAAATTAAAGTGAATTTTTTAGCGGTTACCCCGAACGCTGTTTCGGCATCCTTTTTTATGGTGTTTTGTGTAGCGCAATTTCCTCGTCGAAATTGGTATAGTTTTTGATGTTTTAATCACCTGTTTTAAAAATCATTTTTAAATAAAATTATTTTCAAAAAATTTACAGTTTGCGCTTTCAAAAGAATGAGAAAGCGATTTAAAAGCTGCAGTAAAATTGAGGACTATGAACCCTTACTTTTACTGATTCTCTTAATTCCGGACTTTTCCGTTTGAGAACGAAATTTTTTATTTATATAAAATATACAATTTTGCACTTTCAACGAAACGATGAAGAGATTTAAACGATTTAGCAAAAGTACGGTATATGGAACCATGCTTTTACTAATTCGGTTAATTCCGGACTCATTAATTGAAATATCCATTGTGGATTTGTTGCTTGATGATTTTGATGATTTTGTTGGGCTTTCGAGCCACTACGTTGGTCCTTCGGGTAATATGATGGACCTTCGGGTCAAATACTAGTACTAGACCTTTGGGTCATATGTTGGGCTTCGGATCATTTGTTGGGCGTCGAAAATTATGATAACGGTACTTTGTAGGCTTTGGCCATATGTTGATGCATGTGCGGCGTAGCTTAGACTCGTCATATGATGGGATCGAACCACTTTTTATCTTGATTTTCTAATTATCCATTTTTGATTTCTAGATTTTGTGAATTGCTGTTTTGAATTTAATTGTGAATTTGAAAGTTGATTTTGGTGGAGTTTGATGTGATTTCTTCATTTAAACTATGTAGATTTCTTATGTTGAATAGTCTCATTCGAGATTATTATTATTTGGCTTTGATGTTATTTATGATGTATTCACTTCGTATTCACTTCTAAGAATAAATTAGACTGATCCGTTTATTATTTTCTTTTAAATAATACTCGGGTCAGACCGAGTTATTTCAGGGTAATCTCTATCTCTAATTCAGTTGCAGCTTCAGCTTTTGGGATTTCACATCATCTTTTGCCTAGCCTTCGAGAAGTACTTTTGGTTTATTAATTCTCATCACATGTATGTTTTGATGTATATGTACATGTACATTTGGTGCTTGTGAACCATCGGTTGTTGTAGCATGTATCCAGACTTGTCTTCCTCTATATATCTGATATTTCTGTTCTGATGTGATTATATCTATCAGTGTTGTTGTTATTATGAGTTGTTCTGAATTTTTCTTAAGCCACTGTAGTTTCGTTTTAGATCTGGATTGAATATATATCTTTGCGAGTAATTTTCACAACTCCTATCGATGTAATCAATACTCGTCTAAGGCATAACATACGGATGGTCGCTTCTAACAAATCTTATTCTTCGCAATAGCAGACGTTATTCCTTATAATAACCTTTGTTATTGTGAGCATAGAGGTGGGGCATCACAAACCCTCACTATCTCCTACTATGTCTAGATAAACAAATAAGGTATATGGGCCTTCTAATGCCCAAAACCCATTTAGTATATAATTGTATTTAAATCTAATAATTTAAATGCGTATCAATATCGTATATCGATTTGTCCACATATATAACTTCTATATACATACCCAATTAATTACTAGTGGCACTAGAAAATTACTTATATCACTTAATATATCAAATAAATAATTTGTTAATATTTCATAAATATTAGTTAATTCATAACAGTTTATAAATAAAATAAATAATGTGTTATTTTAGGGAAATCACCAGTACGGTTGTGCGACTCTTAGATGCAAATCTAGTTAGCGATTAATATCGAACTATTCGAATATTAACGTTCAGTCGTTACCTTAGATAGTGGAGTGACAGTTTAGCCAGATTTATCGCTTAAATATCTTTATCTTTAAAATTCAATTTTACAGTTTTATGTGGTACCTTTTAGTAATGATTGTTTCCACCAATTCTTTTCGTCGACACTATACCACTCTTGGATGTATGGAATTTAATACTGGTCGAAATTTGAATATAGGAACAATTCAACTCGTTTGTCCTTAAATAAAGTCCTAGGTTCATAATAATATTTATTATTGATTGTATTACTTTGGCCAAAGACTTTGACTTTTAGTCGACTAAAGTTGAGAATGATGCTAACATCATATAACCGAGGACATGAATTCTCTATTGAATAGTGTCTCATATTAATACTTCAACTCTAACCTAACTATTATTGTTCGATAGACGTTATGCTACGATTTAACTATAATCAAAGTGGAGTATCCACATTTAAGTTCCATGATATTCTCAAGTCGATAGAACTATATAATATCGTCACTTCGAGACTTCCTACTTGACCTTAGTAATTATTACCAAAATGAAACTCTTAAGTGATTCACTCCATAGTTATCTAATCATTATCAATAGGTAATCCTTGAAAGTCTATAGGATCTTTATAAATAATGCAATTTATATATATACGTATGTGTATTACTAAATACGTTAAGCAGAGAATAATAATTGAATAAAGAATAAAGAATAGAAACGATCACACCAAATATTTATTTTGGTTCGGACCTCTCGTTCTGTGTCCAGTCCCGAAGCTTCCCTTCGGTATTTTCCTTTAACCAACTGACATCGCTTCGCCCAGAGGAATAGGCTAATACAAAAGTATATCTTTAACAATCTTGTGTTCTGAATAACACAATTTTTGACTGATAGTACAAATCTTCCTATGATCTCCTTTAACTATGTGAATGTGAATGCTTTGAGTTGTAGGAAGTGATTTAGACAAAATTATAATTTGGTTATAATAGATTGAGAGTATGTAAGCAATGTATGAACACGAGAGAAATAAGAAATCAAGAGAGAAAAGATTCAATTAATTCAATTTAGTTCATTTACACATCTCAATAATGGTAGTATTTATAGATTTAAAAGGCTGTAGATGAAGAGTTATTACTATTAGATAAGTTCTATTCATTTTAATGGCTACAACCTTTTGATGAAGGGTAATTTCTTTTTGTTCAACAGAAGCCTCTTTTTAAAATTTTGCAGTTTTTCAAATTACAGACGTCTGTGACTTCAAAAAATAATTACCCGACGATTGTCATAGATATTTGTGATTTACCTCAGATGTTTGTGCTTTCATAAATTTATATTCCCGAGTATTTCCTCAGACGTCTCTGGTTTTACAACAAACGTCTGTGAGTGGGAAAAAGCAGTTTTTCAAATTAAGTTTAGTGCATATGAAATCGTGTATGTATATATAATCATGGAGACCTTAACAATATTTTATCTAAGACTCTTTTATAGTAGAATACCCATACTAATATAGTGTGGTCGATAGATCGTTGTTTGTCTTCGAGTCCCAATATCTTCAAGCATGATGTCGTCTTGTAGTATATACTTGTAATTTTGATAAAATATATGTGTGTGTGTGTATGTATGTATCTATATGTATATGATTGTATACTTGTTGTCATTGAAACATAAACTGGAGGTTCTAACATTCTCCCCTTTTTTGATACATACATACACTATACAATCAAAATGGAAGAATTATTATATTTGTCTCCTTCTATGAATATGCATAAATTCCTCCCTCTTTGTCATTATCAAAATGGAAGGAATGATATAATATATAAGATTTAATACTTAAAACTTAATAAGGAAGTACAAATGGAAACAGATACTAATGTTTCAGGAGTTAAATAATTAGACAGACAATCATAAGCATAAATGATGGAAAAGTAGTAAAAAGATAACTAAAATAAAATGCTAGTTGTACTGGTGTGAAGAGTAAGATAAGCTTCCATAATTCCCATAGTGTTCCCAATAAAATGATGGATCATGTTTGTATATGCCTGGTCGTTGTATTTGGACATTGTACTCCTCGTTTCTTGAATGGAGAGCCCTCGGGACGCCATGTAAGATTGATGTTGGAAACGCGGAGTATCGGATACGTACATATCATCATTGTCTTCTTCCTCCTTAGGTTGTTCTTGCATAGGAGTCTTTCCTTTGTCGTGAGAAGATCCTTTAGGAGAAGTATAAGCACGATAAACTGGTGTCTGTGCTCGAGAAGGTAGTGTCGGTAATTGCGAAGATGATGAGCGAGAGGATGATCTGCCATGGACCTTTCTTATAACTTTTCCTAATGTTGAAACAACCTTTTCTAACGTCTTTTCCATTTTAGTCATTCTTGTAGAAAAAGAATGTTCCAATCTAGTCACCTTTTTATTGAAAGCTCACTGGTTGGTCGTGGTTACCTTTTGGTTTCTAAGTGCTAAATCACGAAGAGATTCATTTTGCATTGATTCAGCGCGAGCTTCTTAAATTTCATAATCCGAATAATATTCGATAGCGTGACTGGAGGGTGTAGGTTGTTGTGAAGGAAGAGGTGAGTAAGTATGCTGAGGAGCAATAATGGAAGGAGTACCATGATGCACTTGTTGTTGTTGTAATCTCCATTTTTCAAGGGAGATTATTGGGGGTCGTTGTGGAGGAAAATGCATCAATGATAAACACCATAAACCGCTTTCTTTAACAGGGATTTCTTCAAAATGATAGATATTGGATTGTACCCCAAAAGCATTTAAGAGACACGTAATGTATGGAGCATAGATAATAGTGCATCAATGATGAGACCAAAAGCTTTTAATTTCACCATGGATGAATTTAGCCCAATTTATTTGTATTCCACCGAAGATATCATAAAGGGATTAGTGATCATTATCATAGATTTTTTCATGACTTTCTAGACGTGGGATTATCGTATTTATTATCATATGATTTAACAATCTAACTTTTGGTCATAAGTAGATGGATTTCCACTAGGGCATCCTATCTTCCCAAATAAGATGAGTTATTTTGTCCCATGGCAAGTTTCTATGGTCGGGAATTTATTCCAAATCGATCTCGGATGGAGAACAATTTAAGTATACGTCCAATGGCATTGATGCTAATTTATAAAAAAAAAAGTCCATACACACTCATCCATAATCATCCTTCATCATTCTCAAGATTTTAAATATCGCTACTACAAAAATTATGTAGATAAGAAAGATAGATAATTGGTCAATTCGTACCTCATTTTCGTCGAAATTGATTAAATCTCGACATTCGCAGACGACGATAAGTTCTTGAATGTTATATTCTCCAAACTTGCATAATCTATAGAAAGGCCGGGAATGAAATTTATTTTATTGTAGCTCGTCAAATCGCTTGTTGACAATCCTGCTTTGCAAAGTCGCTCTTGAATGAGAGCATCTTTAACTATGGGACTGTGGGAAGAGGATGATTGACCTTTCTTGGCTCGTTTGTTAAATGGATTTTTTTTGTTTAGGAGTCGTTAGTGGGAAAATAGAGGTTGGATGGAGATTAAGGTTTTAGATTTTGGAAGTAAATTTGATGTAGGAGGTAAAATTAGGGAACACTTATTTATATATGACTACTAGAGGTAGGGTTTCGAAATAGCGACATACATCTATGGGTGGGGCATAGACATTTGTGCTTTTATTTAGAAATAAATAGAAAGATACAGCAGATATCTGTTAGTTTTAAATAGATATCTGTGGTTGCAAAAAAATAAATAGAGAAAAAGGACAGACGTTTGTGAGTTTCCACATACGTCTGAGGTTACAGAAAATTGCTTTCCCATAACTTTTGATAACATATGTGGTATATTCATAGATGTTTGTGGTTCTAAAATTATGAACAGAATTTAAGTGGTAACCAATTTTTATTGAAATATCAATACAATAAAAAAAATACATACCATAAATTAACAAATAAACTTATTTTATACGATGCATAGCATAAGTTTAGTTTTTCTCTGAGAATATAGAATTTTTGATTTGTTGTATATCCCATGAATTTGGTTCGGCTTTTGTGTCGTCAATTAACAGTTTTAGTGGAGACCATCTCGAATGAGCTAGAGTGTCAATCCAAGCTTGGTTTTTTTTGGTTCTGGTTTCAGATTTCTTGTAGTAATGTTTTACGCCTTAATAGGAGTCTCTTGTAATCGAGGAGATTTTTAATGTACGCAATTTTTTGTTGGCGAATGACTACAAATTACTATAATACATTTTTTAAGAAAATTTAGATAAGATCCTTTACGTCGTTGTTCATAATACATTTCACGTTGAATTCCCATCATTTCTTATTGATAGTCTGAGTCGATCCCTAGAACGCCTGGTCCCAGAACCTGAAATAAATAGATATACTCTTCCTATTGATTCAAAACTCCAAGCAGAACTCAAGCTCAGATTGATGTTTTGCTCGAAAAACCTCGAATCCAGTTTTTATTGTTGTGTTATAAGAAACAACAAATAGGGAAAGAAGAAATCTTTTTTTTTTTGAAAGATGTTCGTTCATTCCCACTATTTATCTTAATTTCTTTTTAATTTCTTAAATTCATTTTTATTTTATCTTCTCGGAGTCCATTCTCCGGGGAATTCTATTCTGTTTTCGCCATTTATATATATATATATATATGAGATATGACTTTTTAATCTCTTCATCGACTTTGTCGGTGAGAGATATTGATTGCAGATCAGTTGACCGTTTGGCTTTCTTTTCCTTAGGGGAAAAGATAGTGTGATGCATATGTGATGCAACAATGTTTAGAGAGGCTGAGCGAGTTGATGTGTGTATGGATTTAGTTGGTGAAACGTAAGTGCTATATGATGAGGGTGATTTATAATCGATAGTTGAATAGGTAGAGTCATGATCAGAAACATTTTTTGAGTAATATTTGGCTTAATAAATTAATTTTTTAGGAAGAAATTTAGTTGATTTATAAGATGAAGTTTTTACTATACTTAAAGAATGGTTGAGGAAAAGAAGTTCAACCATATAACTTTTAACAGTGAGTAGTTAGGTTTTATATGGTTAGTATTAGTTTATGTTTATAAACTTTATCTTGTGTAGTTTAAGTGTACAAAACTAATCCTATAGATTTAGGGGAATTCATTATAGGAACATATTCCTAGATCTCGTATTAATTTAATATTTCACTTAATGGTTTAGTAAAAATATCAGCTATTTGATTTTCGTATTTACAAACTCTAGTGATATAATTCCTTTTTCCACATTATCTCTTAAAAATGGTGACGAATATCAATATGCTTCGTTCGAGAATAGTTAATAGAATTTTTTTTGATAAATTTATGGCACTAGTATTATCACAATATATAGGAGATTTTATTATGAGTTTACCGAAATCTAAAAGTGTTTGTTGCATATAGATTACTTGTGCATATGTTAGAGTCGCTGAGATGTATTCGGCACACATGTCGAGAGCACAACATAGTTTTTATTTTTACTAAACCATGAAACTAAAGATTGACCAATAAAATGACATGTGTCAGTTGTGCTTTTTTATCTATTTTACAACCACCGAAATCAGTATCATTATATGAAACGAGTTTGAACAGCTTCTTTTGGGGGGAAAATCTGTAATCTCTAATATTATTAAATATCTTAACATTCCTTTTACCGCTCGATGATGTGATTCTTTTAGCTCTGCTTGAAACCGAGTACATTAACATACACTCATCATAATATCTGATCTACTAGTTGTTAAGTATAACAGAGATCCTATCATACTTCGATATAACTTTTAGAAAAAATTTTCGTTATGTCATCACAAGTAAGTTCAAAACGTACCTTATCAGTATTAGCCATAAAACACACATTTTCTTGTTTCAAGTCGCTTTTCACTTCATTATCTGAAGAAGAAGACGAATTCAAATCATCCCATGTTACTTAGAAAGCTCTTTTCTTTTTCTTGAATTTCTCAAATTCACTTCTCCTTTTGTCGTTAAATCTTTCTTCATGTGGCCAAATTTCATTCATAGCATTTAATCGATGTTTGATTTGAATAGTTTGATTTTCCGCCATTTTTAAATTTGATCATCCTCTTGAACTTCCTGAATTTATTTTAGTTTTTGATAATAAAGACAATCTCCTCTTTGTCTAAGTTTGAAACTTTTTTACTTGCTTGGAATGCTATGTTTTCATGATTTTGATCCTTTCTAATCCGCAAGTTAGCTTCATTTGACATCAAATTTCCTATTAGCTCTTTGACTTTAAGTTCAATAAGATTATTAGCTTCTTCGATAGCTAAAAATTTTCTTTTCCAGTCATTTGTCAAAGAGTTTAAAATTCGCGTGACTGGATTAAAATCTGTGAATTTGACTCCAAGTGCCATGATATCATGTTGAATAGTTTGAAATCTTGCATGCATATCAATAGTTGATTCACTTATTTTCATTTTGAAAGATGAGAATTGGTTTTGTAAAATCGAAATTTTAGTTTGCTTTACTTTATTAGTGCCTTCATGTTGACTTGTAAAGTGTGCATATATCATATGTAGTCTTGTGGAGCATGACACATGAAAATTTATTTTTGTCAAGTGAGCAAAATAATACATTCATAGCTTTGACATTGTTAGACGCCTCTGCTTTCTGTGCATCAGTCCATGTGCTAATATCAATGTCAGGTGCTACGTATTTTTTTGAGTTGCTAGCCTTATTTCTAAGCCATTGGCTTCCATAAAAATGCGCATACATGTTGACTGATAAGCATAATTAGAACAGGAAAACAGTGGAGGATGAGCAGTTATTGACCTTCTTGAAATATGCTTGTCATTTTAATAATTTTTCAAATACGTGTTACTGTAGATTGAAGTAACCACGCTTTGATACCAATGAAAGTCTAAAGGATCTTTATAAATAATGCAACTTGTATATATACATGTGTATATTACTAACTATGTTAAGCAGAGAATAATAATTGAATATAAGGTAATAATAGGAACGATCACACCAAATATTTTATACTAGTTCGGACCTCCCGTTCTACATCCTGTCCCGAAGCTCCTCTTCGATATTTTTTTAACCAACCGACCCTCGCTTCGCCTGGAGAAATAGGCTAATACAAAAGTATATCTATGATAATCTTTTGTTCCAAATAACACGGTTTTTGACTGATAGTACAAATCTTCCTATGATCTCCTTTGAGTATGTGAATGTGAATGCTTTGAGTTGTAGGATGTGATTTAACCAAAATTATATCTTGGTTATAATAGCTTGAGACCATGTAAGCAATGTATGCACAAGAGAGTAATAACAAATCAAGAGAGAAAATATTCAATTTAGTTCATCTCCACATCTCAATCATGGTAGTATTTATAGATTCAAAAGGATATAGATGAAGAGTTTTTACTATTAGATATAAGTTCTATTAATTTTAGTGGCTGCAACCTTTTGATGAAGGGTAATTTCTTTTTGTTTAATAGAAATGTCCTTTCAAAAATTAACAGTTTTTCAAATGACAGACATCTACGGTAATTCTCAGACGTCTATGACTTCATAAAATAATTACGCGATGATTGTCACAGACGTCTGTGTTTTACCTTGGATGTTTGTAGTTTTAGAAATTCATTTTTTCGAGTATTTCCTCGGACATATGTGGTTTTACCTCATATGTCTGCGAGTAGAAAAAACAGTTTTTAAATTTAAGTTCAGTGTATATGAAATTACGTGTGATCGTGTATGTATATATACTCAAGGAGAGCTTAACAATATTTTATCTAAGACTATTTTACGGTAGAATACCCTTATTAATTATGGTATATATGGTCGATAGATCGTTGTTTGTCTTCGAGTATCAATTCTTCGAGCATGATGCCTTCTTGTAGTATATACCTGAAATTTTATTAAAATATGTATATATACGTATGTATGTATGTATGTATGTATGTATGTATGTATGTATGTATGTATGTATGTATGTATGTATGTATATGATTGTATAGTTGTTGCCAACGAAACATAAACAGGAGGTTCTAACAATCCCTTGGCGCCCCTAAAGGTATGAGTAATACACTACCCAACATTTGAAGAGTGTTATGTATTCTGATCTCAACTGATATATCGATATGCTTTCTCGAAACAACTTGATCAGGAATATCTAAAACGGTATGTTATTTTATATTGTAAAATTTTTCTCATGATTACAACTTATTATAATAATTATCATATAACATATCATTTAAGGATTTTTTTTTTAATATAAATGAAAATACTCGAAAAAGTCACGTAAGTAATAATAGTTTCTTAGTTTCTACCTTGCTCCATTAAAGAACATGAAAAGGAATATATAAAATGATTTTAAATTGTATCAGTCGACCCGGTTTACGAATTTATTCCAACGGCAAAAATATTCCTAAGATTTTAGGCAGAATGAGAATTCTAATTCTTTCCACATTAAATTATTTATTTAATTTATTATATCACTATATAAAAAAGTATATAATCAAAATTAAATAGCTTTATTACGAACAGGTTGGCTGGAGTTAGATATATGCGACAAAACAGCTAATTGCCCCTAGGACATACTCCTAACTCTATCAACTATGAGGAACTAAGGATTGGAATATGAGAAAAAGTGAAAGAAGCACTGAAGGAGATAATTACATAATAATCTTTAGACGAAGAGGAGAAGGTATATAACCTAGATTTAAATGGGAGAAAAGGATACGTATGGTTATTATAGGTTGAACATTTTATATATTGTATGAACTACCGATTATATGAATTTCGTACAAATCCTAAATAAATTTTATTACGAATAATAAAGTGAATTCTCAAAAAAATTATTTAATTTTAATATTCTAATATAATATGTTGTAATAAAGAAAGAGACAAGTTAATACAAAATTAAAAAATCACTTGAAACTCAATCCTTCAGTTCTCCGATTTATCGATTCCATTATCTTTGTCTATAGCCTGCAATAATTAAAAATACAAAAAAAGTCAATCTCAAATAAATAGTTAAATCCAATGATCCAAAAATTATTCTTTAGTCTAATTTTCAAAATGTAAAACTCAAATCACAATGAAACAAAAAACTATTACATGCATTAATGATAGATATATGAAAATAAAAAATACGAACAACAAAGTCAATCCGCAATAAAGTAAAAGGAAAAACATTTCATTTTTTAACATTGTAATAAATATCTTGTAATAAATAATAGACATAAGTTACCATAAAATTGAGAAACAAGCAGAAAATTAATCTTTCAGTTCTCCAAACTTTCGATTACATTAACTTAATCTAAACCCTACAAAAATTAAGTAAAACTAAAACCGTTAATCTTGAACAAAAAATTAAACAAAGTTAGATGATAATGAGTCAAAAACCATTATTCTATTTATTTTTTAGAATAGAAAACACAAATCAGAATAAAACTAACAAATAGAATGAGATTAAATGAAATTAATGGTATGCTGCAAACGCTAATGATATAATTAATATTTGACATGTATGAGAAAAAAAATGAAAAGTATATAAATGTTAATAGTATCCAAGATCATTGGAACTTTAGTCTAGAGAACTTTATCACCTACACTTCAGCCAATGATTTATGACTTTTTGTCCTCCCTCCTTTATTCAGTTTGACCATATGTATTAATTGTTTGTTCTTATGGTGTAACGTGTGATGATTGTAATAAACAGATACATATAATGAGATGTTAGAATAAGCAGTGCTAAGCTATTTAAGTATTCCTGTTATTCAAATTTATGTAGTAAAAAAATGGTGAAATTCATCATGTGAAAACAAAAATTTTCTAATGTTTAATTACAAATTATCTTATGACTGAAAGGGGTTGCTTTCACATTTATTGGATGAACACTAACACGTGTTAAGATTTCATTTATCAGGCAAAACGGTATAATCAATTTCAATTACATAAGGAAACCATACTTTTTACTGAACTTGTTAAAAACGGTCGAGTTCAATAAAATCAATTACATAACAAAACGTTTGAGTTCATACTAAAATCACAGGCTACTTTTTTTATTCTGCAATTAACTAATATTAACTAGAAGGATTAATCTTTTTAATAAGTTCAATAAAAAATATGGTTTTCATGTGTAACTGATTTTAACGTTTTGTCTAATAAATGAAATCTTAACATGTGTCGTGTTGTTACTGTGTGCTCTAAAGGCATCGGTTAATATTCAATATTTATTCACTAAAAGACAAAAAAAATTGCCGAATGTATCAATTCTATTCTTATGTCTTAAATAATAGGCGGAATTCAATGGGTCTATATAGATAATTTAACACCATTAAATGTTAACATTTTCAATAAACAAATATGCAATGCATGAAAATTTGAAGGACCATTTCGAGAGAAAAAAAACCATATAAAAGCTTTATGACGGAGTCATTTTCCCTGACGTTCTACAAATTCTCTCCCTGTTGTTGGAAGAACCTCCTCACAACACGCGCCCGTCACGTTCTATATTTACTAGCTTCGCCTGATGTTGGAAGAACCTCCTCACAACACGCGCCTATCCTCACCGGCGAATAACTGTACTACCTGCCGCACCCGCCCCATGCACCATTTCATTTCCCCCACTACTCTTGCCTGGCACCATCGCGTCTATCACTTCACCGATCCAATCAATAAAGACAACAAAAAACTGAATCCAACTCAAACCCATCCAAATCCGATCAGAAACCCAATGAATCTCAACCCTGCAATCTCCAAACTAGGCAGGCCAATCGCCATCCGGATTTTAAGATCTCTTTGCCCGCTGTTAAGATTTTGAGCATGGAAAAAGGGAAGAGAATTTGTGGATATGATATGGGTCATTGCAGCTGCAAGAAATTTGAGGGGGAAAGGTGTAAATTTTCGATTGCCTTGAAGAAGGAAGAGATCGAGGAGGATTTTTTGAGAATCATGGGTGTTAAGCCACCGCGAAGGCCTAAGAAAAGGCCTAGGAATATCCAGAAGAAGATAGACGTGAGTTGCATCTTTTTTTTTTTTTTTTTTTTATGGTAAATTGTTGTTTGAATTTTAGGAAAAACTGCCAGATTTCTTTATGGGTTTTTTAACTTGTATAAAAACTGAAACTTTTGAATTATCGGTAATTGCTGATTTCAAAAATAATGCCAGCTTTTGCATTGTGTCAAAATTTCTTTTTTTCTTCTTCTACAAAATGGGATGAAATTCAAGTTTAATCATTTTAATCCAGCCTTGCATTTTGCTGGGTTCAGTGATTTTCCCTTCTGCTTAGTGTTTCATATTTTCATTTTTCTTTTGTTTAAAAAAAAAAAAAATTGGTTTTAATATTGTATTTAACTGACAAACTGGTGGTTATTTTGGAGGCTGATTTATTTCTAATAAAAATAAACTAGTTTGAAAGAGTTATCTTCATATCAACTACTCATAAATTTTATTGGTTTGAATTGCATGATCATCTTGCAATTGCCTTTCATGATTCTTCCAATATGTTGTAATTATTTTTCACTTGATTGTATCTTTTTACTTAAATAACAATTAATGAAGTTGACCAAACAATAATGAGTGCAGTAATGAGTATTTAATGCCTATTACAGTTGAAAATTCAGCAATATACACTTGCAAACAATATTGGAGTGCAATGATGAGGCATTGTTGTGTCTGTTACATTTGAAAATTTTCAATATACACTTGATAAAAAAAATCCCATTTATGTTTATCAATTATCAGATTGACATGTTGCTGCATTTATGTTATTTGCATTCCTCTTTCTCTCTAACCTGTATTTGGTCATAATGTGTAGATTGCTATGTTAGTAATGTACTCCTTATGAATACTTATGGGCTCATTTCTTTTGTGAAATTGTTTGTGCAATCAGTTTTTCCAGGCTGCCGGTTATGATAACAACTGGTTTATGCAAAGTCAATGCTATGGTAACTATTGACGGTATAATCATACCCTTGTTTGTAAGTTATTTAAAGAGTACTGGGAATAACACTTGCATCTATTTTGTGCAGAGGCCTTAAATCGCTTCACGTTTTAATTGAGGAAGTTGGAAGATTGCTCGCCTTCTGATGTAATATGGCATGGATTTTAGTTAGTTTTGTGTCTAGTTACACTGTTATGCAATTTGTGAGTTGTTACTATATATACACACACACACACACACACACACACACACACACACACACACACACATATATATACATATAATATAGATCCCCATTTCATAATTTTGAACTCTTTAATTTAAATTTTTGCTTTTAGCTATGTTTGTTTTATAGTTAAATGTCTCGTATAGGCTACAAATTTTTGTTCTTTGAACATATAAAAAAGGGTTTTGGACCAAAGTTCCTTATTCTCAAAGCTCATGCATAAAAAATCTCTACGCATAAATCCATGTAAATTAGGTCTCTATTATGATATTTTTGACCAAAATGCCCTTTTCCAGAAAATTGGTCCAACATCGAAATCAGAGGCAAAACTAGCATAATTAGCTAAAAACTAAAAATAGAGACCTAATTTTCATAACTTTTTCGGGAGGGTCTTTTCTTCCATTATCTTTCAGTTCTGGGGACTAAGCAGTCATTCCTTGTATAAAAAAACAACTAACACTGAAAGGCTTAATCGATTTCAAATTCATCCACATGAATAATGTTTTCGTTCCCAATTCCAACTTCTGATGGTTTAAGCGACGTTTTACTATAAATGGTAATATTAAATTATGTTTTTACATTGCAATTTAGATGGTTGTTTTTCTACTGTAATCAATACATTTGAATTATGCTTTTCTTAAATCACTGATAAGTAGGTGTAGTCTTGTAATTTTATTTTATTTTGGTTTTTTTCTATAAATATTATAAACTTTCAGTGACTTATGTATGATTCTCTTCTATTCTGAGAGAATCTCTCAAATAAATATTAACAGGTTTAGCTTCCTTGTGCTCTTGATTGAACTTATTCATTTCACTACAAGAAAAAGTTGATATTGTGATGCAGATTTTGTGATGGAAAAAACCGTGACTAATTTATGATGGATCTGCCTCGGACTTATGATGTGTGACTCCCCACCTCTATACCCACGCTAGCCAAGAACACTACGGTGTAATGCTGTCAACTAGCGCGGAGAATAAGGCTGTTGAGGAGCGGCCATCAGTAGTTAAGCCTTACACTAGTATTGGTTATCTCGATATGAGTGGTGTGTGTGTGCATATATATATATATATATATTCTTTCATTTTTCATCTCTGATTTATTTACTCCCATCGACATACCCCAATTCCAGTATAAAACGAACTACGATGGTTCATAATAGTTTAGGACAGTAGATATAATAATAACACAGATAATATCAATAAATGTGGAACACATATAAAACAGAAAAGTCTCATATATATAACTGATGTCAGTTACAATACATTTGACATAGAACATATGATACAACTACAACTGTCGACGCAGGAAGTTATATATACAAGTACATTATCGACTAACATACATGAATACATATCGACCTATGCTATGACACGACAACTCCCAAAAGATATGAAAAGTCTTCATAGCTCAAACAGCTACCCAAAGCAAGATATCTACGACCTGAAATAACTCGGTCTGATCCGAGTATTAAATTCAAAAGAAAATAATACGCGGGTCGGTCTAATTCAAACTCAGTTATTAGTGCACAGAAGCAATAATAATTAAATAATGAATAGACGACAGTCACAATAAATCTCGTCTATCCGATCCTTAAATAAAGAAATCGGATAACGATAAATATAACACGTAACAGTGTTAAACAACAAATCAGCAAATTAAACCAAATCAGAATACAATTCAGAATATTGAATTGAATAAACAAAACAGTTCAAACCATTGAAATATCAATTAAAATATTTAATTCGAGTAGGGCTACAGTACACGCACGCGTGCACTGCCTCGCCACTACAGCATATGGAATATGCAAAAGATCAATAAATCAAAACAAGATAGAATATCATAAAATCCATACCGTGTGGCTGCAGTTCACGCTTGCGTGCACTGCCTTGCCACTACAGTGATAATGTATCCAAAAACTCAATTATGTGTGGCTGCAGTTCACGCTTGCGTGCACTGCCTTGCCACTACAGTAATGATGTACACAAAAGATCAACGAACCAAAATCAATGAAGGTTCAAATATCAATGTCACGGCCTCAATGGTCAAAGTAGACAGACATGTACAATGTGCACGTATGTACACAATGAAAGTTCACAAACGAACACAAGGTCAAACCCGAATACCGGATTCAACTCAGGCGCATGTATCATAAACCAAATATACAACTGCACATGAACTACATGACTTGAAGTTCAGTGGACAGTGCAATGAAGGCCACAAGGATACAAGGGAAAACTGCAACTAAAAACTACAGCCACCACAAGATCACAATGTAACAAAAAACTGTCTCGAAGCAAATTAGTCGAGACTATCAAAATTCAGTAAAATCAGAAGCAAGCTAAGATCAATACATCAAGAAACCAAATCAAGTCAGTGACAATAAGGCACTGCAAATACAAGGCAGGACTGCAACATGATTGCAGTCACGAGAAGGTCAACGGCAAGCAACCAACATTAACATTTTTACACAAATGTACATGTATGCATATATAGGTACACGCATACATATCTACTCAATAAAACAGTGCCAGTGACTAAGCTCATATGTGCAGGTAAATGAGGATGCAATGAAGCCAAAGCAAGCAATCATAAACAAAGTCGAAGTCAACTAGACCGAACAACAGGTAACAGCAGTTACAAGTGACTCGGGGAAATGTACAGAAGCAATATACACAAATGGCCAGAGTCGAGAAATAAATACTATCAAACAAAGTCAAAGCCGATATCAATAAGGCAAAGACAAAGACAATTTCTTTCTATACCAAAGAAATTTTAAAACTACCAGAGAGAGAGACAAATAAAAATTAACAAACCATGGATAAACAGAAAAAGTCGACAATTTGAAATGCAATTTGTCTCAAAGAATGATACCCAAAACCCAATTGCATGGAGACTGCATCAGGTACACAGTTCAGAGGTAAGAATACATATATACAGCAGTTCAAATAAACAATGCGAGCTCAGATCGAAGTGTGTACGAGTTGCACCAATACGCAACTTGGTATAACATACACACAATGACACTTAGCAGTGGTTATCAAACATCACTGATGAGGATGAGAAGAAACGAGTGCAGACAACACATACCAAATGAAATATCACTAGAGCATATATATGTAAACATGAAAGGGTGATATAGCTATTTAAAGTGGATATGCAAGTGCAAACTCGAGATAACCCCAGATTCACTGAAGACAGTGAAACAACAGCCGTGATGAAAATGCAGTGATGGAACAAAGAATCCAAGTTTATATGCAAAAAAGCAATGTCGTGATAAAAATGTAGTGATATGCAGCAGGATACATAACACGTTGAAGCAAATCGAGCTAGGTACCGGGGATAGTTTTAGTCAAGTAATCGAAATTCAACAAAATCAAGAGGCCGAAATTATCAAGTGGCAGGGGTTTGAATGTGTAGCAGTTTCAAATAATACCAACACAAGCATCAGGGCCGTCATTTAACAAGTCAGTGCCAAAGACGAACCCTCAAAATCGAAATCAGGATGAGCGTATCAATGAATCAAAAGAAAATCAGAAATCAAAACCATGTGGATTGAAAATATCAAAGAAATCATCATCAACAAAACAAAATCGAAATACCGAGCATAGCATCGAATTAGATGTGAGTGAATGGTCACTCACCTTTGTCCAACGCGCGCAATCCACGGCCGAAGAGAGCAACGAGGAAACGATCGATCCAGGGTATTCGTTAATATCCACCAATCGAACACCAGAGGCGCGACTTCGAAGAATTTTTCAGAAGCCCTAATTTAAGAACACGGAATAAAAAGAGAACAGGAAGCCGCCATTTTCTCTTAGGTTTTCGAACGAAAGAATAATAAAAAGGAACGGGTCGAATTTAAAATAAAAAAGGGAACGGCACAAAATAAACGAATGAAAATGTGGGCCAAATTCAATTGAAGCCCGCAACCATTTTCATCAAATTTTTGAAAGGAATTTAATCTGGGTTTTATAAACTCCAAACAGCAATTAGCAACAATATTAATCGTTTAATGTCGATTATCAATTGATGCGAAATACCGGGTTGTTACAGACTTCCCTCCTTAAAGAAATTGCGTCCTTGCAATCATAAGGAATAAATGAACATATGGTAACAATCATAAAGAACATCATCACAAGATGAAGAAATTTGAAATAGGAAGTTCACCATAAAGAGCTTGAAAGAGTAAGCCTGAACGTGTTTGCTCGATAAATTCTCTGGATTCCTAAGTGCAATCCTTAGGATTTGAGAACCATTGAACTTCCGCAAGAAAAACATCTTTATTTCGAAGGTGGCACACCCCCGAAGCAATGATGTGAATAGATAGTTGCTCAAAAGTATAAATCGAAAATCTCTAAGGCATTTCCGTAATTGGAAGATGCGGAAAACGTCATGAATAGCAGAAAATTGAGCCGGTACACCGGCGTAGTACAATATAACCACCAAAGAAATCTTTTAATTTCATAAAAGAAATTCACAAATTCTCTACAAAATTTAATTATAAAATAGATAATCAGAATACAGAAATCTCAAAACAGCAATATCTAATTATCGATACGATAATTAGAAAACAGCAAAATCAGCAAATCTAATTATCAACAAAGATAATTAGAACACACAAATCACAAATATCTAACTATCAAATACGATAATCGGAAACAACAAATATTTAATTATTAAAAATGATAATCAAATCTTAAATCACAAATATTTAGTTACCACAAATGATAATCAAATCTCAATTCAACAAATATTTAATTATCAAAAACGATAATTAAATCTCAAATATCTAATTATCACAAGTGATAATCAGAAACAACAAATATCTGATTATCAAAAACGATAAATCAGAAATCACAAATATCCGATTATTAAAAACAATAATCAGAAATCACAAATATCCGATTATCAAAAACGATAATTAGAAATCATAAATATCTTATTATCAAAAACGATAATCAGATATCACAAATATTCAATTAACGAGTCCGGAATTAACCGAAATAGCAAACACACATGTCCCATAACCACGAGTTTTACTAACTTCATCGTTTCCTTGAAAGTGCAAAATTGTGTATTCTAAAAATAACATTTCACATTCTCAAACGGACAAGTCCGGAATTAAGCGAATCAGTAAAAGAAAGGGGTCATAGTCCTCGATTTTTCTAAAACGTTTAAATCGCTTTCTCATTCTTTTGAAAGCGTAAACTGTAAAAAAATTGATTTATATTTTGAAACAATTTTTAAAAATAACAATTTTCTTTTTAACACGTGATTAAAACAGCAATATCAGTAGCAATTTCAACAAGGAAATTTCACTTCTCAAAATACCGTAAAAACAGATAACAAAATCAGCATTGCGGGATAACCGCTTGAAAATTCATTTTAAAATTGACGGTTACTGAAGTTAATACGTAAAAATCTCATCAAGATAATTGGCATCAAAATATAATACCACTGAATTTTCATTCATCAAAAATGTCGCAAGAATCTTCTCAAAGGTAGAAAGGGGTATCATACCCTCAACTTGTATTCATAACAAGTCAATGACACACGAATTCACCAATGCACAAAAATTGATAAATCACGAAAATTAGTGAAGCACAAATTTTAGAAATCATCACAAGAAATCCAGAAAACACAAAGAGGGAAAGAGGCCTATCCCATGACGGTCCGAAGACCATGGGGAGCTACCCCATATGGGTGAGGCGGAATCATCCAGATGTGGTCTAGGCTAACCACGCAAACAAAAAGGTATGTGTGAACGGAATCACACAAATGGTGTCTAGGCTAACCAAAAAGCAAAAAGGTATGTGTGAGTGGAATCACACAAATGTGTCTAGCCTAACCTCGCAAACAAAAAGGTATGTGTGAGCAGAATCACACAAATGGTGTCTAGGCTAACCAAAAAGCAAAAAGGTATGTGTGAGTGGAATCACACAAATAGTGTCTAGCCTAACCTCGCAAACAAAAAGGTATGTGTGAGCGGAATCACACAAATGGTGTCTAAGCTAACCAAAAAGCAAAAAGGTATGTGTGAGTGGAATCACACAAATGGTGTCTAGCCTAACCTTACAAACAAAGAGGTATGTGTGAGCAGAATACAAATGGTGTCTAGGCTAACCAAAAAGCAAAAAGGTATGTGTGAGTGGAATCACACAAATGGTGTCTAGCCTAACCTTGCAAACAAAGAGACGTCGCAGAATTGCTAGTCTAAATCATGAAAAGGAGAAGGCCTATCACAAAATGGGAGCATGAAAACTCACCAACCGGTATCACAAACGAGACACTATCTCATGGTGGCCAACCATTAAATTTTGACACACGAATGGTCCGAAGACCGTGGGGCGTTACCCCACATATGTGATGGCGAAACATCACACAAATGTGATGGCGAAACATCACAAGAGCGGGTCTATTCTCCCTCGTAGACAAAGAGACATCGCACAGTTGCTAGCCTAAATCACAAAAATGATCGTCATGATCATAAAGAAGTGTCAATTACACTAAGTTAGTAAATATAAAAGTTTAGCTTCATGTCCCATAACCACTTGCTTAACTTAAATATTTACGAACAAACTGTAAATCTTCACTAGAAAATTGTCACAAGAGGTTCAATCGAACAAGTTCAAGAATTAACCAACGAAGTGAACGCAAGCATTTCATACCACTTGTTTTACTAAGCCGTTTAATTCAATTTCTCATACGAGTGCGGTAAAGGTTTGTATATACTAATAGATTGGAAAATGGTTTAGGAAAAGAGCTTTGTAGTAAAATAGTTTTGAAATCGTTTGGAGAAAGGGTTTTGATATTTACTACTAGTATAGAAAACCTTTATATTTTTAAAGTGACAAATCACAAAAATGATTGTACAAACAATCAATTACAAGAATTCACATACGAAGATGTGAATAGAATCCAAAGAAATCGATTCCAAATCCGTCAAAGTAGAAATACTCAAAAATTCCAGAAATAGAAGTTATCAAAGTCGACAAAGGTGATAACAATTAATCGGAAAAGAAGAATCGATTAACAATTGGAAAAACAAAGCAAAACGAGCATAAATGCATAAATGACTTCAACAAGAATAAAAATCAAGTCAATGCCGAAGTCAACAATTACTGGCCACGGTCGAGTACAAAACGAATCAACATCCTCATCAAAGAATTCAACGGCAAACAAATTCAGAGTCTAGGAAATCAAGAAACTAGCAATTTCACGAAAACAAAGTCAAATGCACATGAAAAAACGTTAGGAATTCATACCTAACAATCAAAAATAATCATAGACAAAGATGAGAGATAAAACATCGACAATTAGTCGTAACACATGTTCCATCTAAGTTATGTTTTATATTAAGTCCATAAACTCCAGGCTCTGATACCAAGCTATGACGTCCCACCTCTATACCCACGCTAGCCAAGAACACTACGGTGTAATGCTGTCAACTAGCGCGGAGAATAAGGCTGTTGAGGAGCGGCCATCAGTAGTTAAGCCTTACACTAGTATTGTTTATCTCGATAGGAGTGGTATATATATATATTCTTTCATTTTTCATCTCTGATTTATTTACTCCCATCGACATACCCCAATTCCAGTATAAAACGAACTACGATGGTTCATAATAGTTTAGGACAGTAGATATAATAATAACTGATGTCAGTTACAATACATTTGACATAGAACATATGATACAACTACAACTGTCGATCAAGGAAGTTATATATACAAGTACATTATCGACTAACATAATATAAACTACAACTTTCGATCCAGGAAGTTATATTAACAAGTAAAATTTGTAAGTCGAATTAATTTCATTTTGAATATCTTGATTTAATTGGATAATTAAATCGATAATTTAATATTTGAAATTACAGAAATAATTGGAAATTGGGTTTAATGTGATTTGAATTGATTTGTAAAGTTGTATTAAATTATATTGGAGTTAGAATGATGTTATAGAACTTTTAAAATTTAATTAAAAGTTAATTTGTAGAATTGAATATTTTAACATTTAATTAACGAGTAAAAATAGCCATTTTTCAAACAGTCTCGGATTTCGACGAAACCAGTTTCATCGGATCCGTAATGTTATATTATTGTAAGATTTCAAATTTCATGTCAATCGGATTTACGGTTTGTCCAGGGCAAGCTAAAACGCGTGAAATCGGTTTAAGTGAATTTTAAATTTAAATAGTCGATTCGGAAACCTATCTTCCAAATATAATCGAATTAGCTCTCGATATATATTTCATTGCGTTCGGAATAGGGGTAAAACATTATAAACGTCAGGCGGCACGCTTTGTTTGGAGTTTGGAAAATTTCCTGATGAATAGTATAGCGAAAATTTTCTATATAAGGCCCCATATTTCTTTCATTTGCATACAAAACCCTAGGGTTACAGCAGCCGCCACCAACAGTATCAATGGCCGAAATCTTCCCCTCTTCTTCCCTCAAAATCTCTCAATCCTTGAATATTTACGAAAATTTATCAACTACAACATTGAAGAGCTTCGCGAGATCTACGATTTCAACGGCTGTGATCGAAAATGGAGCTACGGATCAATTTAGCGAAGAACGCGCAATGTTCGTGCATGAATTTGTTGGCCATGGCGTGACTGATCTTGACAAGATTCAGGCCGATGGTAGAGTGGACCAAGGCGCTTCGAATGGCAACATCTGATCGTCGTCTAGATCGACGAGGTTCGTACGAAGATTTGGTGAACAAACGACGTGTTGGGTTTCCTTGCACGCAATTTGTAACCTGGAGAAGAAATAGTTAGCGGCTCTGATGGAAGCACGAAATCGAACGGCCTTGATTTGGTTAGGGTTTAAAAAAATAAAATAATAGCTGTAAATTTATATAATATAAATTGTATAAACTTTATAATGCCATAACTATTTCATACGAGGTCCGTTTCATACAAAACGAATTGCGTTAGGATCGTATGGACGAATACTACGCAATGGAGCTATATTGGAGTTATTGGAGCTAGTGATAATTTTGGGTAAAATTAAACGCTTGTTTAATTTTATTCGGAACGAAACCCTGCAACTGTTATTGGAAGCAAGGTGAGAACTTCTAACTCAATCGAATTGAGTTTCGATTTAAAATTTTAAATAGTTAGATTTAAAATTTTAAATTGTGTTGATTGTATGCTTGGATGATAAATTTCTATCTGTTGTATTGAAATAGACCCTCTATGCCGCATATTAAGCGGAGGTTATTATGTTAAACCCATATACCACGATATTCCACCTTGAAGTGGAATTGGTATTATATATGTACTTGGAGTTGATTTCCCGCATTATATAGCGGATGAGACCCTATTGCGCCGCATAATAGCGGATGATATTTTTATATAAACCCATGACTGTGATATCCCGTCTGGAAACGGGATTGGTATTGTGCTAACATCTGTGGATGCAGGGAAATAGGTTGGAGGGATCCAACTGGATTCCTCAAATAATTGAATTTGTTTCAATGTTGTGTGTTGATTTTTTTTATAATCTCTATGTAACTTTCTTTGCGATTGAAATCGTTGAAGGCTAAAATTTAGCCGAATATAATTTGGTAACGTTAGATACCAGAAATAAATAAAAATTTGATTTTTGAAATTCAGGTTGAAAGTTTATATTAAAATTTATTTTGAGAATTGGATAAATTTAAAAAAGGAATTCTAAAATAACAAAGTTTTATTTTTAATCTTATTGAATAAAATTTCAAAATATGGGAAAAGCTTTAATAAATGGATTTTGGGTAATATTATTCAAAGGTTGAAGAATTTATTCAAAATATGGATTTTAAAGAATTTGAAAAAAATAAAAGAATAGTGTTTCTTTAAAAGGAATTTTTTAAAAGGAAATAAAATTTGAACCCATTTGGGAATTGATTTTTGGAGATTGAATTTAAATCTTTTGAAAATCCATTTGGAAATTTATTTGGTGTTTTGAAAAGAATTTGGAATCAATTTGAAAATTGATTTGGGGTTTAGTAGAAATTAATTTCAATTTGAGATTTGAATGAAATTCACTTGGTGTTTAATTTCTTGGAAAATCAATATGGTTGATTTGGTTGTTTTTGAAATCAATTGAAAAATTGAATTGTTGTTGAAAGTGAATATTTGAAATCGATTTGAAAATCGTATACCAGTGGATATTTGGAAATCTAAATTCACCATGGAATTTATAAAGAAAAGGGAAATTTGTTTAAAAATAAACATTGATTTATTTTTTAAGTGTGGAAATAAGTTTACGGATTTGGAATGTAAATTTAAAATAAATTGATAAGGATTTATTTAATTGGTTTAAATGAACCATTTTGAAATAAAAGTGTATTCTCCCTGGAAAGCCGAATAAAATTTCTGAATAAGTTTGAAAATATATACATATATATGTATATAATTCCAGAATTGGTTTTAAATAGCTATACTCTATCTGTTAATTTTATTTTGAAAATTAGTTTAGACTTAAGTTATATGGATTATTTTTATAACTACTATTTTCAGTAAATTGTTTAAAGAAAAATAGTTTTATTTCAACGTGTTTTCCCATTATATTTTGGATAAGTGTTATAAAATTATTTTAAAATATTCGAACTCGGCAGATTTCCAGTAAAAATGAATAAATATTTGGAAGTGTTTCCGCGTAAGGAAAATGATTTGAAATTTGTTTTCAAAAGTTGTAAAGGTGAAAAGTGATTTGAAATTTGTTTTCAAATGGTTGGAGTGTGGAAAAATTTACCTTGTAAATATATTTTTGGAAAATAAATAATTTGGGAAATTATTCGGAATCTGGCAATGTCGTGCATATCTATTGATAGTTAAATAACCGACTATCAATATTTACCTTTAAATGCGTACTTGTTGTGATTTGCTTCAATTTGAATGCTACACTTATTTTAAAATAAGCGCTCGTTATTTGGTTTAGCCGGGAGAGGACCTTTGGGTCTTAAATCCCATTCCGAATAGTGAAACGTCGTAATGGATAGCATTTGAAGACCGGATATTTTCGAAAACAAAAGGATTATCGTCGAATGTCTCTACATCGGCTGTTCTCCGATATAGAGATTTTATCACCCTTTGTGATGGAAGTCCGGACGTGATTAGTGAATATCCGGATTACAAGGGCTTCTTTTGGAAGTGCCTTCGGTTCCGTTCGATCTCGAAACGGACTTGTATGGATGTGTGTCTGACGTTACAATTTGAAATGTAAAGCTGGTTCTATCAAATACATTTCTGTTGGTAGCAGAGAATTTATTCTTTTAGCTTAACACCCTTCTCTGAGATGTACGAGCTCAGAGGTTATGTAGTTGATGGTTACTAGTGATACATTCCTAATTTGGTATTATGGCATATGAAGTGCTGATCATTTGTTGATCAAAGCATACCTTTTGTGAAAAGCGTAGCTTTGTGGACAAGACTTTGTCAGACCTTACAACTCGGTAATGGTCAAAATAGGAAAGATGCAACAAGGTTATAGGGAGTAGCGCCCTTTAGGGTATGTGCATTTCCTTCTGGATAGAAGTGGTATCCTAGTATGGAGCCCAGATACTTAACTTATGTGGATATCGCAAATATATATGACTTTGTGATTGTTGTTTGTTGAGGATCTTCGGCTAAAGGTTGTTTACAACCGGGGGATGGCATACTCGTGTCAGTAGTTACCTACTTTTGCAGAGGTAACCCGGCCTTGTGTTGGCAGAGATCTGGTTAGGTTCTTGGGGCGTCCCGCCAGAGGCGTTCCCATGTGGCAATAGGAAGTTTTAGCCTGACCATTTGTTGGAAAATCCAAAGAAACAATACGAGCCTTGTACGGTTTTAGTTGTAGAACCTGCCATCTAATATGGTAGCTATAGTAGGCATACTATAATGGTACATATGCTGGCTAAGGTTAATATTGTACTTTCGAAATGTTTTCCTGCACTTTGCACTTATAATAATAATATCAAAGAAAATTTCTCGTATCAAGCATGTTTGACTATCATAAGGAGAAATCTCCTCCAATTCTGCGTTTGCATTGTGTGTGTGGTGGGAGGCCTTATGGTAGTTTCATTTTCTAAAAGCATTGCGGATCTATTTTAAAATATTTCTTTGTTTTTTTTTAAGATAAACTGTTTTAAGTTCTCACACTAGTTCCATGACTGACCTAGAGTTTATTGTTCCCTTCCGAAAACTCTGGGTGCCCACCAATTTCCACACGGGCAGCCTAGAGTCAGGTTATTAGGTCATTCTGGAATTCAGGGGTTGCTGTAGAGATCTGGAGGCAAGCTGGATGGCATGACGTATCAACTAGTATATAGTATTTCTTTTCCACTGTTTGTTGTTGTAAACTCTAATAATGTGATGTGATGTGATGTGATGTAATGTAATAACTATATAGTTCTTTGTTTTAAAGATATTCATTTATCTATTATACGTTGTTTCGCTGCGAAATGTGAGATTCTGTTATTGTTTCTGATTCTTCTTTCTTCTTCTTCTTTAACCCTAACAATTCGGTTTTCCGGCATTCGATTGCTCGGCAGTTGATACAATGGACGTATTAATGTTGATTTTCGGAAGTCGAAAATCCCGTTCGTCACAACTGATTTCTACAAACATATAACTCCCGAGCTCGTACGTCTTAGGAAAGGGTGTTATGCTAAGAAAAGTTGCCTTCTCCGCTGACAAACAGATGATACGTTAATAAAGATCAATCAATGTAATTAGAATTGCAACGTTGGAAATTTGTCCATACAAGTTGTCCAAGAACAGGACAATCCAAAGGCACTCTTCTACCACATCCTATCAAGAATTTCCCCTAGGATAACTAGGGAGAAGTCCTTACATCGAAGATCTTAAATGAGGAACTACTACCAGGTAAATATGATATGGGAAATTTCCCCTAAGAGTTAGTAACAAGAAGCCATACATTCCATCATCCAAACCATTTCCATGTCTTCAATTGGAATACGTAAATTGGTTCAAAGTTGTTTCTGGATAAGAATTACTCAAATCCGACCCTGGTTCCTTCGAACTAATTATCAATAAAAGAGGTGTTAAGTATAAGGGTAACCATTTGATTAATTCATTCCTTTTCATCAAAAATACCTTTTAGAGATATAAAATTTTAAACCATTTCTCTCCAGTATATATGGAAGCATTAGATCTAGATTATTCAAATAAAATCCAATTTCATTTAATTTTCATAATTAATTAATGACTTAATTAAATAATGTTATTTATAGAGTTTATGAGTATATCATTATATACTCATATGTGTAAATGTGCACATGCAATGTAATCGTATGTGCATATTAATGTATACATATATAGATGTTAGGAGTTGCATCTTAAAATATTTAAGTAGACTTTTACCAAGTCAATATATTTTGATCTAAATTCAATATCCAAAACATCTTATTTTACTTAGTAAACAATTTTAAATGTCAAATTTAAATTTATAAAATAATTAAATTATCATTTAAATACTTGTTATAAACATAGTTAAATATATATAATAAAATAATGTTATTGTTGAAATAAAATATATTTTGTTACTATTATTAAAATATACATAGTAATTAATTTCATAAAGGAACTAATATATGAACATTTTTGTAATAAAAATTAAAATATATATATATATATATATATACTTAAAATTCTTTTCAACTAGATTAAAAAATATTTATTTATTGATTTAGACATCGAGACCACTATTATTATTATTTCTTTCTAAAATATACATATACTACATATTTTAAAGATGATTTAAAATGTTGTTTAAATAATTATTAAATTAATTATAATTTTAATATATTTAATATATAAGTTTGAAATTTTAATTTTTGTTAAACCTAAAATTAATTTTTATTATAACTATTTTTAATACAATAAATATAAAATGACTACATGTATAAAAAAATATAAAAGCCATTACCTAAATAATTGTCGATTTAAATAAAATTATGTCATATTCAAAATATAGATTTAATTAAAAAATTATTAAATCCAAAAGCGTTATATTTATATAATATTTAAATACACACATACACATACACATACACATACACATACACATACTTTATGTGTATGTTCAAAATTAGTATAAATGGTTTTTAAATCAGTTAAATAAATTTTATAACTTTGAAAATAAAAAATAAATTATTAATAATACACATGGTCGAAAAGGTTTTTGTTATTATGATTTTATGCAAAGATCCGATAACAATTTCAATCAATATAGATGATTTAATGATTTATAAAATCAAGTAATTATATGTGACAACAATTGCGCATATAAAATCATTCTATAAGGTACATCTGACAAATATATATAATATAAATGTTAGTTAAAATTTATACCATTGGTATGCTGCCTTTGAACACACTTTGATTAATGCATTTTCCAAGATCAACCTTAAATGATCTCATAACATTGCAATAGCTTGAAGTACCATGATTTAAATTTGTTTTATATGTTTAGGATTACAAAAATTGGCAAATGAGGAATTGAGGAGTTTACAACCAAGAAGGGAGCTAGATGAGCTGCAAAAATGAGATTGCCAAAATAAGGGGTTAATATGAAATGTATAGAGAAAGATGAGGAGAACTATTCCTATTGTTTTTCGAATCCACTTGTACCAATCCCAGATCTAACAATATAAATCTAAAACCATGTAACGACCGTGATTTTTGAATTACTGTCATAATAAATATTTTAAATAGAATTTTTAAATTAAAATTTGAAAATAAAGTAGCAATGCAATTCATCAAAGTCAGTTGAGTTGTGTTATTTTGCACTGCTTTCACGTGTAGGTATGGGTCCTTTATGGAACAAAAATGTGAACACTTTGCATTATTTATTATAATCATCACGTATGCCTGGGTATCACTCTATCCATAAAGAAAGTATTTGAACAACTGCTATCATCATTATGTTATGCAGTGAATCCATTTTTTTGTTACTTTATACACGTTGCATTTAATGCAAAAGTAGACAACACGTTTTCGATTTAATGCCTTTCTACAAAATGAGGCCAGCACATTTTTCTTTGGACTGGTGCATATTTGTGAAAAGAAAAATTCTTTATTTTGTTTCATTTTGGAGTAGCCTGCATTTTCATTCTTCCTGAAGCAGTGAGGCATTAATGGCGGATCTAGAAATAACTTCTAGTAGCTAACGAATTGTGAAGAAAATTTTATGATGAGTACCACTCACATATCTAAATTTATTTGGTCCAGATGTTCTTTTGTTTTGTTTTTTTGTTCAACTTGTTTTTTATATACCCGGTTCTTGTTTGTTCTCTTGACTGTAAGCCTTACTGGTCTAGTTCCATTCAAACTTTGGTGTACTGCCTTGAGTTCTAATTGCTTTTGAACGAGTTAAGGTGAGATCAAAACTCACTTTTCTAATTTATTGAATGCTTTGTGTATATAAGCCTGCGTGGAAACAGAGTACTCATTTTTCTCTGGCCATGTTCAACATTGACGGTACTTGTCATTATTACTGTGTGTGTGTAGGCTAGGCATTTTTCATGCAAAGCTTTGCAAGTATCTACGTGCATAGTTGTACGTGCATATATTTAGGTTCTCGTGATGTATGTGCACATTTTTAAAAACGTTGCCTGTAATTTTTCCTTCATTTTTGTGTGTTCACAAGTTCATAGCTTCATTCCCAGAGATTTCATATTTAAATGTTGATGTGTTGCAAGCATTTGGTGTATATGCATCTAGATGTTCTGACGTGCGTGTGAAATTTTAAATGCCTAGGCCTTTCATTTTATTTGGTTACGTACCTGTATGCTATTTCATAATTTGCTTGAGGTTTGCATTGCAAAGAAAGAAAGAAAAAAACATTATGAGCCCAGAGAAAATCATTTCCGTGTGTGTAAAGCATATTATTCATGCGTGCATGAAGCCACGCCAGGCATCACATACAGTCATTTCGTGTATGTGCAAATATATTGCATGAAAATATTGTAAGTCCTGGTTCTTGCAATGTTATCTATTTCACCTTTGTGCAGGTCGTTATATTTTTTGTTTCACTTCTTACGTGCAAATAGGTTGTTTATAAAAGTAAGTCATGTTATTTAGTTCAAGTTATACTTGGTTTACATCATAGTGTACGTGCATGTATACCAGGTCCAGACTATTGTCATCAATTTTTAAATGTGCGTGAGTCCAGGCTTTAATTTATTTTTCTCACTTGCGTTGCATACGTGAGATGAGTCCAGGCATCATTTTTATTCTATTTTGAGGGTGCAAGTATGTGTTACACGTAACATGTCCAGGCAGTGCAATAAAATTATTTATAAGCAGTGCAGTCTGGTTATTAATTTATCTTGAACCGGTGTTTGGTTTTGAACCGTATTTTGTTGTTGTTATTTTTATAACGGAATTTTTACACCGGTATTATATTTTTGAAACATATTGCTTTGACGACATTTTTGATGAATATAAATTACTGTTATTTAACGTCAGTAACCGTTAAATTAAAGTGAATTTTTTAGCGGTTACCCTGCAACGCTTTTTGGCATCCGTTTTTACGGAATTTTGTGAAGCGCAATTTCCTCGTCGAAATTGCTATATTTTTTGATGTTTTAATCACGTGTTTTAAAAATCATTTTTAAATAAAATTATTTTCAAAATTTTTACAGCTTGCGCTTTCAAAAGAATGAGGAAGCGATTTAAAAGCTTCAGTAAAATTGAGGACTATGATCCCTTACTTTTACTGATTCGCTTAATTCCGGACTTGTCCGTTTGAGAACGAAAATTTTTATTTATATAAAATATACAATTTTGCACTTTCAAGGAAACGATGAAGAGATTTAAACGATTTAGCAAAAGTGCGGAATATGGAACCACGCTTTTACTAATTCGTTAATTCCGGACTCGTTAATTGAAATATTCGTTGTGGATTTGTTGTTTGATGATTTTGATGATTTTGTTGGGCTTTAGAGCCACTACGTTGGACCTTCGGGTAATATGATGGATCTTCGGGTCAAATACTAGTACTAGACCTTTGGGTCATATGTTGGACTTCGGATCATTTGTTGGGCGTCAAAAATTATGATAACGGTACTTGGTAGGCTTTGGCCATATGTTGATGCATGTGCGGCGTAGCTTAGACTCGCCATATGATGGGATCGAACAATTTTTATCTTGATTTTCTAGTTATCCATTTTTGATTTCTAGATTTTGTGAATTGCTGTTTTGAATTTAATTGTGAATTTGAAAGTTGATTTTGGTGGAGTTTGATGTGATTTCTTCATTTAAACTATGTAGATTTCTTATGTTGAATAGTCTCATTCCAGATTATTATTATTTGGCTTTGATGTTATTTATGATGCATTCACTTCTAAGAATAAATCAGACTAATCCGTTTATTATTTTCTTTTAAATAATACTCGGGTCAGACCGAGTTATTTTAGGGAAATCTCTATCTCTGATTCAGTTGCAGCTTCAGCTTTTGGTATTTCACATCATCTTTTGCCTAGCCTTCAAGAAGTACTTTTGGTTTATTAGTTCTCATCTCATGTATGTTATGATGTATATGTATATGTACATTTGGTTCTTATGAACCATCGGTTGTTGTAGCATGAATCCAGACTTGTCTTCCGCTATATATCTGATATTTCTGTTCTGATGCGATTATATCTATCAGTGTTGTTGTTATTATGGGTTGTTCTGAATTTTTCTTAAGCCATTGTAGTTTCGTTTTAGATCTGGATTGAATATATATCTTTGGGAGTAATTTTCACAACTCCTATCAATGTAATCAATACTTGAGATGACCCAACTTCCTATCTCCAGGAAATCGCATCATCTTGAAGAAAGAAAGAGATAGAAGAAGAAACAGAACAACATCAGAGAACTCACAACGGAACGAATAAAATATATTATATCACATAAATATTACATAGTATCTATTACATCTGAGTACACAACTTATACAACAGATATTAGAAAGTTATAAACTTCTGTCTAACTATACAATTCAAGTACACAAGAAACAGATACCAAACAAACACAGCGGAACCATAATATATCTACACATCGAAGCCTCCTGCTCCATATCTCCTCCAGAATTCGTCAAGCTAACCTGATCCACTTGACTACTCTTACATAATATGAGTACCCAGGAGTTTAATAAAACAGAAAATAAACACTCGGGTCAGACGGGGGTCTGGTGTGAGTAAACGGGTTATAATTGCTTAACTTTAGAAAAACCTTTGAAAAGAAAAGGTATCACATAAGACTTTCCACACATAAACATGGAAAAGTTTTTACCTTACGCTAACCAAAACATTTGATAGAAAATCCAGTGATATTATAATAGTGTCTAGGGTTTTCAAGTAAATAAGAAATAGCCGAAATTGTTACATTTATTAAATTCCAGCTACTAGCCACAAAAGTGGGTAATACAAACAAAACCGTAGGGTCTCGTAGGGAAAATGGGTTTCCATCAATGGCAGGGCTACTGGGGTACCGCCCGTCACAGTATGTGGCCTAGATCACCGTACCGAGGAGTACGCCCGCTCCCCTGCAACACAAGGCCGGAACCATCCCTTACTGGACAGTCCCGAACAAGACCACCCTTTAGTTGGCGCGACCAACCACACACTAAGCGGAAATATAAAGGGACCTCTAGACAAGGGTAAATCTCGCTCTCAAGTGGGGGCTACCCACGAAGCCTTGTTGCACCTCCCATGTTTTAGCCATTCCCAGTTAATGAGGCTTGAGGCTGCGATTTACCTTAATAGAACACATCTATCTTAGAATGTTCATCGTCCACCTGACGATGTTCTGAAAGCACTCAATCCATACAAGTTCGTTCCGGGTTCGAACGAAACCGAAGGCACTATCTCGTTGCACTCATTTTGGAATCACCCTCAAAGTCAACGACCATAGCCCTTGCACTCTATATCACCATCTCGAACCTATAAGCACTATTCCTTCAAACTCATTACGGAATCACACACAGAGTTATACTGACGTATAGCCCTTACACCTTGAGTCTTCACTTTCTCCTCTTGGATTCACGTCCTAAGTTTAATTGGAATCGATGTGGTTTTCAGATTCCAAATATGGGAACCCGATCCCGGTATCACCGAAACCAAACGCCATTTTAATGTCCAAGTTGTACTTAAGGGTTTAAACAATTAAACTTATATTCAGGATGATATAAACAGATAGATGAATCATATTATCACAATAGATAATTCATATCACATAACAGAGTTATCCAGTATCAACTAGTATTAACCAATATCAAACATCCAATATCAACCAATCATCCAATATCAATCTCCAAATATTGATCATCCAATATCAATCAATTAACCAGTATTAATCAATCAACCCATATTAATCAAACATCCAAAACAGAATTGATTATCTCTAAATCAATTGAATTACCATAACCCTCCTTCATTAATTATTATTCCAAATAAAATAAATTAATCATCTCTAATGATTTTCCTTAATTAATCTTCCTTGATTAATTATATTTAATTACATTCAAGTAATTATCCTTAACCATATTCAGTAATTAACCTTTAATTACTATCATTAATTAAATAATTAATGATCCTTTATTAATTAATTAACTATAATTAATTACGTTAAACCTTAATTAATTACCATTAATTAATCACACTTAAATTAATTACTTTTATTAATCAACCTTGATTAATATCATTAATTATATTAATTAATAATCCTTATTAATTAATAACTACTTTAATTAATTAACCAATTAACTTATAATTAATCAACTCATTAATCATAATTAGTAATTAACAATTTTTATTAATTAATAGTCTCCCTGTCCCCAAAGTTTAATTAATCCTATTTTATTTAATGTCTTCTGGTTCCAGGCGATTGTCTTCCCCTCCGTGATTTCTTGCCCCACTCTGGTTCGATCGCCCCCTTCATGTCCTCTCCTCATTCTTTCCTCAAGCCTCCGCGTCTGCTCTCCCCTTCGTCTACTCGTTCAGGCCGCCAATTTGGAGCCATGGTCCTACATAACATCGACCGTCCAGATCTTCTTTCTCCCCGTGAATTTCCTCCCCTTGTTTCTACTGCCCACTCTAGCCTCAATGTTTTATCTACTACCGGTATCTCGGCTGCAACAACGACGCTGTGTAAGTCAGGTAAGCTACCTCTTTCTAACTCCGGGCACATTGTCGATTCCGTTGGGTCTCCCTGTGGTGTTTTTGGCGAGCAAGTCGGAGGAACATTGGCAATAGTGAGTGATCTTGGTGGACTGACTGGAGATGATTTTGGTTTGGTTGTGCCTGTTGTGATCGAATGTTGCACGACTAGTGCTTGTATTAATGACAAAGTGGGATCTGGTCCATCTATCAGAGATTCTGGTTTGTTTAACTCTTTGTGTGATGCTACTCCGTCCATGCCATCTGGTGTTGTTTGTTTTGGGCCTCCTACGGCACCGATTGTATGCCCTGAGCCTAATGTGTTAGGCTCACCTGTCATTGATTGTGGCTCACCTGTCATTGCTGATGTTGGTGATAATTTGCAATCTCCCATTGTAGCAAATTGCCCCATTCCTGTGGCCTCTACTGGTGTGGTGGAGTTTCGCCCTGTTGTTACTTGCCCTACGGTCCCAAAATCTTGGTCTTCTCTCTTTAAATCCATGCCCCGTAATGCGGGTGTTTATGAACCAGTTGAGTTCGAAATCCTTGAGGAAAACGGAGTAAAGATCCCTCCCCCCAGTGTTATACAAGCCGGTGTGGACTTTTGGTCAGAATACGTAGTTGGATTCTTTTTAGACCCTAAGCATCGTCTTCTTGATGTGGCTGCTGTCTGTCGTAGGGCCTGGCGTCTTCTTGGTGGTCTTAGAATCAAGTTGGTTGATTCCTTATACTACATTTTGTTCTCCTCCCCTGAGGAACGTAGCCGTGTTCTTGGGTCCGAGCCTACTTTCTTTGATGGTCAGCCTTTTATTATCACCCCCTGGTCTCCGACGGTTGCTAGAGCTCGTGAACAGGTTCTTTCTATCCCTGTTTGGGTTTACTTCTCTCAAATTCCTTCTGCTCTTCAACCGCTTCTTGGATTGAATTGGCTTGCTTGCAATGTTGGTAAATTGAAGTGTTTTGACTCCAACACTGCGGCGCGTGATAAGCTTGTTTATGCCAAGGCTTTGATTGAAATTACTCCCCATAAGCCTCTTCCTACCTCTATTCCTGTTCAGCTTGCTGTTGGACATGTCGAGAATGTGCGTGTTCGGTATGGATGGGTCCCTGACATTTGTACCTCCTGTCACTCTTTTGGTCATATAGCATCTGCATGCTTGCACTCAGTTATTTCTGCTTCTGCTCCAAAGATCCCTCTTCCTAGGCCTCCGCTTAAGAAATGGGTCCCCAAAGTCAAACAGAATCTTGTTGTTTGGGCTGACACAGAACATAGTTGGGTTGATCTCCGTTCAGATATGAGATTCAATCCTGTGGAGAACTCCTATTTCAGATATGTATCTGATGACCTTCTTGATCTACGCTGCCTCTACTATAAAATTTCTGGTGATTCCTTGGTTCTTGACACGGATGGAACGCATGCGCAAGCTAATTCTGTTATTCTAGCTGATTCTGCCTGGGATCGATCTTTTATTTACTCTTCTGGCGTTGACTGTTATGATCCTTCTCTTGCTGTACTTTTTCGCCCCTATTTTGGTCTTCTTGGAGGTGGAACTCTGATTTCTACCCGTGTAGTTGAGAGCGATTGTGTTTCTTCCTCTTCTGAGGAGAACTAGTCTAGTAACTTATATCTAGTAGATGTGACATGTCTGTCATACTCCTGTGCTGTATTTTTATTTCTTTCTTTCTTAGTAGCTAAGGTGCTTCTACCTTACTCCTGTACTTCAAACTTTATTACGTTCGTAATAAAAGTGGTCGGTCCACTATAAAACCGTCGGCCTTGCCAAAAAAAAAAAAAAAAAAAAAAAAAAAAAAAAAAAAAAAAAAAAAAAAAAAAAAAAAAAAAAAAAAAAAAAAAAAACAATTTTTATTAATAAATAAATCCTTAATTAATTATTTTATTAATTAATTACAAGTTTAAATAATTACCCTTAGTAATTAATCTTAAATTAATCATATTCATTAATTAATTAATCACATTAATTAATTAATTAACTAAAATAATTAAGTAAATAATTCTTAATTACTTACATAAGTAATTATCTATAATTACTTTCATTAATAAATCTTAATTTATCGCTTAATTAATTAAGTAATTAATTCCATCATTAAACAGTCCTTCATTCTTTAAATAAATTAATTACTTCATAATTAATTAACTTCAAAACAATTAAATTAATCAATTCTTTAATTGATAACAACAAGTGATTACCCATTAATCACCTCCAACTTAATTACTTCCATAATTAATTACCTTCTTAATTACATTCAATTATTAATCATTAATTACTTCATTAAGTAATTACACTTAATTAATCTAAAATTAAGTGATTATTAAAATTAAATAAATAACTAATTATTTAAAATTTATTTAATAACTAACTAATTAACTCTAATATTTCAAAATCCTTAATTAATTAAGAAAGCATTTATCTTAATTAATTCTTTACTTATTAACAAATCATATTAAATATTCTTAAGTTTATATTAATAATTTAACCATAACTATCATCACAATTAAATCATTTGAATTAATCAAACTTTAATGATTTAAAAAAACAAATTATTCTATTTGGATTTCAAAATCATAACTTAAACTTTATTTGAGATTAATTTATTTAGAATCAAATTTTGAAATTTAAAAATAATTTAATTATCCAATTTAAACTTATTCATTTCCAATATAATTTGAAACTTAGTCTTAAACATTACAAAAGATTTACTTTAAACTTTGATTCAATAATTAAATTCAAAACATTCTTCATTTAAATTTAAAATTCAAATTTAATTAAGTTAAATTACTTTCAAAAGAAACCATCTTTGAACATTTTAAATTTGAAATTAAATTCAATTATCACTTTAATAATTTGCTTAACATTTACTTTAAAGAACACGTTTTTGACTTTGAAAATTCATTTTATTTTTTATGAAAATTGCTGATAATTAGCACCAGAAAGTTATCCTGGGTCAAACACGAGAGGAACCCACCAAAACCCTGAGCATGCCACGAAGCAAATCCCATGCTTCTCGAGTCACTCATTCCCTGCATCTACTTCGGGTCGTCCCAATGAAAATCACGAGCACCCACCCGAGCAAATGCGTCTTCCCCAAATCCAATAACGCTCAGACCCAAAACAGTGCACATAAACATGCACGGTGCACGTCTTCCCTCACCTCCGGCCAGCTACGGTCGTCGCGACCCCTAACCACCATCACACGCAACCCCAACATCTCGATTATCAACCCAGAGCCAACAAATAGTATGCGAGTCAAAAACGAACCCCTCAGCTCGAACAACTGCACAGTCACGACCCAAAAACCCCACCGCCAACGACGAACTCGCCGCCATAAACTCCGGTAATCCTTCCAAAGCACCACCGTAACTCCTCACCTTCATCCCCCTCCTGTCGATCGCCTCCGGCACACCATCCTTGTCGCAACCACCTCAATAGTAAAGCCCAGTAAAAAGAAACTTTAAACCCTAGATTGAATCAATTCGAAAAATTCATCCATTTAAAAATTTTAATTTTATTTTTCCCTAAATCCGTAACATTCAAGCAAGATTTAACCAAAGAATCAAATCAAATTATTAGATAAATCATTGGCAGTTCACAAAAATTCACAAAACGATCAAACTCAAAATTCTCATGATTTATCAAACTAAAAATCAAGAAATCTAGATTAAAAATCATGATTTCTAATCACTAATTCATTCATGTAATCTAAATCAGCAAACAAGATTCTTTATTTTCCCTGTGTAACAGTATTTTACTGTAATTCGAAAATTCTGAGTAACTCCTTCAATTTAAAATCCTATAAGTATTTTTTAATGATATACTATGTGTTTACAAACAACTTTCATTAACACACCACTATTTAATTCATGATAAAAATCAAACTATTTAGATTTCTGAAGAATTTGGACTGTTTCTAGTAACACTGTAACCGTATTTTTTTTCTCAGGCAGTTCCATATTTTTATAAACATGCATTCAGGAAAAAAAATTCATTATCAAAGCAAACTCATTTGCATACAATCATTCAATCAAAAAATTAAGTCAAAAAATGTTTTCAAAATAGGATTTACTCACCTCTTAAAATATGCAGAGTAGAGCGGTTTTTCTTTTTTTTCCTCTATTTTCCAGGCTTGAACATATAATCAGAAAATTGCTTGATTTATCTTTGTTGATGAAATGAATGCATGCATGTTGAAAACTCCTTATGAATTTGCAGGTTTGAGCTTATTTGAATGCAGGTTGATTTGAAGTTGCAGATTTCACTTTAATTCCAGATTTGTATTTGATTTGCTTTGAAAATTGCAGGCTGCAGTTGTGACGCCCCACCTCTACACCCAAGCTAGCCAAGAACATTACGGTGAATGCTATCAACTAGCACGGAGAATAAGGCTGTTGAGGAGCGACCATCTGTATAATTGCTTTGTGCGAGTACCGATATGCCAGGTAAAAATATAACTTTTCATCTCAAGGGAAAATCCGACATACCGACACAAACTCAAAGCTGCTACACAGTGGCTATAAAGGTCTTCGGAAAGAAATATAGAAATAAACACAACACAAATCAGTCACAGATAATTCATATCACAAAGGCGGAAGAAGATATGAATATACAACTAACACATGAAAGTGTATATCAGAGTAGTGGTCAAAAAGATCCACAATAATACAAAAGAATAGCAACATGTGCTATACAAAAGAATACAACTATGAGTCCATATCTCAAGTGTATACAACAAAATAAACTACTAATCTAAGTAGTTAGCCAAAAGTCAGAGTAATCAATCCCAAGTGAGAAGTCAAGCTGAAGCACCTGCAACATCTCGGTCTGACCCGAGTATTATTTAATAAGAAAATAATAAACGGATCAGTCTAACTGTAAATATCAGATGAAACGATATAGAATAAGAGATATGACTAAACACATAATAATCACAATGCCAAGCTGTGATATATATAAGTAATTGAAAATCAACAAGAGATTAATCAATATCACAGAATCTACACAAGAATCAAAGAAATGTCATACTCCTTATTTCGTTCACCAAACCATAAATATTGACGATTATATCAATGTCAATCACAAAAGTCAATGACACACGAATTCACCAATGCACAATTATCGATAAAACTTATCAATGGAAATCACGAAAATTAGTGAAACACAAGTTTCAGAAATTCAACACACGGATTCCAGAAATCACAAAAGTCAATGACACACGAATTCACCAATGCACAAAAATTGATAAATCATATCAATAGAAATCACAAAAATAGGTGAAGCATAAATTCCAGAATTCAACACACGAATTCCAGAAATCACAAGAAAGGGGGGAGGCCTATCACACGAACGGGAGCATAAAAACTCACCAACATATGTATCACACGAACGAGAAGCTATCTCATGGTAGCTAGCTATTAATTTTTGACACACGAACGGCCCGAAGGCCTTGGGGAGCTACCCCACCAATTTGAGTCGAAACTCCACAAAACGGGGTTTAGTCTCCCTCGCAGACAAAGAGACATCGCACATTGCTAGTCTAAATCACAAAGATGATCGTCATGATCAACAAGAAGTGTCAATTACACTAAGCTAGTAAATATATGAGTTTAGCTTCATGTCCCATAACCACTTGCTTAACTTAAATATTTATGAACAAACTGTAGATCTCCACTAGAAAATTGTCACAAGAGATTCAATCGAACAAGTCCAAGAATTAACCGACGAAGTAAACGCAAGCGTTTCATACCACTTGTTTTACTAAGCCGTTTAATTAGATTTCTCATACGAGTGAGGTAAAGGTTTGTGTATACTAGTAGATTGGAAAACGGTTTTATAAACGAGTTTGATATTGAAAATATAGTTGAAATCGTTTTGATGAAGAGGTTTTGCTATTTAATACTAGTATTGAAAACCTTTATATTTTTAAAGTGACAAATCACAAAGAAGATTGTAGGAACAATCAATCACTAAAATTCACATACGAAGATGTGAATAAAATCTAAAGAAATCGATACCGAATCCATCAAAATAGATATTCTCAAAAATCACGAAGAAAATGTCATCAAAGTCCATAATAAATGATAACAACAAAAAGGGAATCAACATGAATCGATTAAAGTTGGAAATATACTCAAAAATAGTCAAAATAGGCAAATTAAACAGTTCCAGACGTCTGAAGGTCCAATCCAGGCATCTGAAAACTAATCAGACGTCTGGTTTAGAATCCAGACGTCTGGATTTGTTCTCTAGGAATAATCCAGAGAACACCCAAACGTCTGAAACTTCAAGTCAGACGTCTGAGACCTATCCAGACGTTTGACCCTAAATTTCAGACGTTTGGAATTAGTCTCTTCCTTTTTTTATATTCTGCGTAGTTATATTTTTTTCTCTCCAGGTCCAAACCAGACGTCTGGACTTGGTCACCAGACGTCTGGTCACCTGGTCCGGGCAACAATTTGCCTAGGCCAAAGTGGCCAAAACATATCGGGAGCGATCGGATGAGCAACGACGACTAAGGATTTATGCCTAGCGACAACCCAGCCTTAACGACTCCTCAATATACCCCGAATATCATTGTCCAAATATTCATAATAGGATTTTCATAAACTTGGACCAAAACACCCAAATTAGGAAAATTCACCAAATCAATTCAAGTCAAAAGCAAATGAATATGCACAAATGTTAGGAACTCATACCTAACCACAAAGATAGATATAGAAAAAGATGTGAGATAAAAATCTCACCTTTGAATCCAAACGATTGAAGAAGAAGCTCGAAAGCAAAGGAGAATCAACCACTTTTCAAATCCAACTCAAGAAGCTTGATTCTAAGCTTTAAAAGAAGAACATTCCCAAAGTTAGGTTTAGGAATTTCTGAAATTGATAAGAGAATGAGTTGGAGAAGAAGAAGAGAAGCTTACCAATGGGTTCTTCTATTAGTTTGGAGCTAGAGTTTGATTTGCAAACAAAAACTGGGGTTTGGAGTTTTAATTTCCCATCTCTCCCACCATTGATGTTTTAGAACTGAATAGAGGAGGAAGGGAGAGTGAATGGGGAGGAGTGGTTTAGATTTGAGTATAAGTTAAACATAGGGCTGAACCCAAACCCAAACCCAAAGTGAAAAAGTAGCAAAACCTGACTAACTCCAAACATATCGAAGCTTACACTCAAAAAGGTCGCAAACGGCATTCTAAACTCAATGGGAGTGGTCCCGTGTCCTAATTCGACCGTATGCAAAAAGTAGCTTTTGGGACTAAATTCCGAGTATCGATAAAATATTTAAATAAAATATTTAAATATAAAATCGACAAATATGCGGGTTGTTACAGACTCCCCTCCTTAAAGAAATTGCGTCCTCGCAATATTTAAGAAGAAGATATATAGTAACAACCATAAAAGCATATTCAACACAAAAGAAGTTTGAAATAAGAAGTTCACCTCAAAGAGCACGGGAAAGTAAGTCCGAATGTGATCGCTCGATGAACTCTCTAGATTCCCAAGAACAATCCTTAGGATTTGAAGACCATTGAACTTTAACAAGCGGAACATCTTTATTTCGAAGTCGTTTGACTTCCGAAGCAATGATACGAATAGGATGTTGCTCATAAGTTAAATTAGGCAAAACTTCAATCTCTTCCACAACACCGGGCTCAAGAATAGAATCTGAATCTCGAAGGCATTTCCGTAATTGAGAAACGTGAAACACGTCATGGATAGCAGAAAATTGAGCCGGTAATAAAAGGCGATAAGCCATGGAACCAATACGTTCAGTGATAGGAAATGGCCCAATATATCGAGGCACTAACTTTCCCGATTGATTGAAACGCACAACACCTTTCATAGGTGAAACACGAATAAAAAAAAGATCTCCAATAGAAAATTCTAATTTCCTTCTCAGGTTATCGGCATAGGATTTTTGTCTACTCTGGGCTTCTTTCATCCTATGACGAATAAGATTAATCTTTTCTGTGGAATCACGAATAAAATCTGGACCTAAAACCAGCTTCTCACCGGCCTCAAGCCAACAAGAAGGAGATCGGCATGGCCTTCCATAGAGTGCCTCGAAAGGTGCCATACCAATACTAGATTGAAAGCTATTATTATAGGAAAATTCAACAAGAGGAATATGATCTTCCCAGCTTCCACCGAAATCAAGCACACAAGCATGAAGAAGATCTTCAAGAGTTTGATTCACACGCTCGGTTTGTCCATCGGACTGGGGGTGATAAGCGGTGCTAAAATTAAGCTTCGTTCCCAAAGCTTTTTGAAGACTCTTCCAAAATCCACTAGTAAACAATGGATCACGGTCGCTAACAATAGAAGTAGGAACTCCATGTAATTTAACAATCTCTTTAATAAAGAGTTTGGCCAAAAGGGGAATGGTTCGATTAGATCGAACGGGAATAAAATGGGCGGATTTAGTAAGTCTATCAACAATCACCCATAAGCTATCATGGCCCGAACGAGAACGGGGAAGGCCATCTATAAAATCCATGGAAATTTGGTCCCACTTCCAAATTGGAATTTCTAAAGGTCGCAATAACCCACTGGGCCTTTGATGCTCGGCCTTAACGAGTTGGCAAGTCATGCAACACTTAACGAAGTTAGCGATGTCAAGTTTCATTCCCTCCCAACAATAAAGTCGCTTCATATCCGCGTACATTTTGCTACTACCAGGATGAATGGTGAATTTAGAATGATGGGAATCTTCTAAAATATCTTTACGAAGATCACCAATATTTGGTACAATAAGTCTAACAAATTTCCGAATGCCGCCACGAGAATCGATATCAAAGTCTTTCAAACCATCAATATCAATCTTATCCTTAATATTTTGGCCAAGAAGAGCCAATTCAGGACCTAGCCCTTGAGCTTCAAGAATGCGGTATAAAAGAGAAGGATGAGCCTCAAGGCTACATATAATAAATGATGAGCATAAATCGGATACGCGGTCTCGAATCTCACAAGTGGATAAGATCTCGAGATCGTTCCATTCGGATATCATCATAGAAACAACAGCTTGTTGTTTACGGCTAAGAGCATCGGCGACACGATTACCCTTACCGGGGGTATAAAGAATATCAAGATCATAAGGAGCAAGGAACTCGAGCCAACGTTGTTGACGCAAATTAAGTTCCTTTTGAGAGAATAAATACTTCAAGGACTTATGATCGGTATAAAGAACAAATTTCTCTCCCAAAAGATAATGACGCCAAATCCGAAGAGCGAAAACAATAGCCGCGAGCTCTAAATCATGAGTGGCATATCTAGTCTCGGCTGGCTTTAATTGCCTAGAAGCATAAGCAATAACACGTTCTCTTTGCATAAGAACGGCACCCAAACCAATGCGACTAGCATCGGTATAAACAATGAAATCTTGATTCCCTTCGGGAATAACAAGAATAGGAGCATCAGAAAGGGGTTCTTTTAATTTATGAAAAGAAGTTTCACATTTGTCCGACCAAATGTATTTAACACCTTTTTTCGTTAAACTAGTGAGAGGCACGACAATCTTAGAAAAGTCTTTGATAAAACGGCGGTAATAACCCGCCAATCCAAGAAAACTATGAATCTCCGTCACACTCTCCGGTCTCTTCCAATCTTGAATCGCTTCAATCTTTGAAGGATCCACGGAAATTTCGGATTCAAAAATAATATGACCAAGAAACTTCACACGAGATTGCCAAAAATGGCATTTAGAAAATTTTGCTTTCAAATGATTACTCCTAAGAGTTTCCAACACAATCCGAAGATGCTTCTCATGCTCCTCCTCGGTTTTTGAATACACAAGAATATCATCAATAAAGATGAGAAAAAACCGGTCGAGGAAGTTTTTGAAAACTCTATTCGTAAGGTCAACGAAATAAGCCGGGGCATTCGTCAACCCAAATGGCATAACAAGCCATTCATAAGATCCATAACGAGTACGGAACGATGTCAAAGGGATGCTATCCTCTGCAATACGAAGCTGATGAAAACTGGTAGCTAAGTCTAATTGTGAAAAGACTCTAGCACCACTAAGTTGATCGAATAGATCATCAATCCGAGGTAAAGGATATTTATTTTTGATAGTAAGATCATTAAGCTTGCGGTAGTCAACGCAAAGCCTAAGTGTACCATCGGATTTCTTCACAAAAATAGCTGAAGCTCCCCAAGGTGAGGAACTAGAGCGAATAAATTGCTTCGTCTCCAATTCGGATAATTGTTTATGCATCTCCTCGTTTTCTTTATTAGACATACGATAATGAGGACGAGTGATAGGTTGAGCTCCAGGAATGAGATTAATTCTGAACTCAATTGCTGCTTAGGTGGTAATCCTAAAATGGGCTCAAATATGTCGGAAAATTCACGAACAACGTGAATAAGAGAAATAATATCTTCCTCATCATCATTATCGTCATCACGAGGATTTAAAGAATATAAAGATGCAACCAAGCTGGAATCCAAATCTTTAAGATCAATAGAAATCTGCTTAACAGATTGAGGATGCCGAAGATGAATAGTCCGGTCAGGACATAAGATATGTGCTTCATAACGGTTAAGCCAATCCATTCCCAAAATCATTCCAAAGCCTAAATAACGCATGACATGCAAATCGGCTAGGAAAGAAAAATCACACAAAATAATCTCGACATCTTTACACAATAAACTGATTGTTTCGGATCCACCAACCGGATTCGCAATTCTCAAAGAAGTCATTAAAGCAACAACACTTAAAGAAAAAGTATCAACAAGCTCTTTTGATATAAAAGAATGGGACGCACCCGTATCAAAAAGAACTCGAATAGGATGACCACGAAATAAAATAATACTATCAAGGATAGAATGAGAAATACCTTGGCCACGAGATGTGTTGCCAGGGGCTTGAGCAATATTTAACTTTCCCTCCTTCCTGCCCTGAAGCTTGGGGCAAGAAGATAAATAATGATCCAGGGTTTTGCAATAGCGACAAGTACGAGGCTTTGAACACTTGTTCGCAAAATGGTCTCTGGAACCACAGTTAAAGCATTTCCCTTTAGTAGAGGAAAAGGTCTGTGCAGCAGTTGCTTGCCTCCCTTTCTTATTGGGATAAGGACCTTTGAATTTGTTTGGCCTCTTCTTGTTGTTGAAGTTTGGTTTGGAACCCACCACTTCAACCTCACTTTCCCTATCCGCCTCTTCAAGATGAAGAGCGGTATCAATGAGTTGGTCGAAGGGAACTTCTAATTTTAGAAGTAATGGCTTCTTGAGATTTTTGTTTAAGCCATAGACGAATCTCTGATTTTTCTTCAATGGGTATTGATATATTCAACCCCGTATTTAGAGAGAGATTCAAATGACGCGACATAATCTGTCACGAAAGATTCACCTTGAACAAGGTCTATAAAATGGCGAGCCAAAGTCACCTTCTCAGCTTCTGGCACGAATTTTAACTCGAAGCACTCTCGGAATTTCTCCCAAGTGAGATCCGCTTCATTAATCTCAGAAATAAGAAGTTCGTACCAGTCTAATGCTCTTTCTTGGAGCATACTAGAAGCCACCTGAACTCGGTGAAGATTAATGAGGTTCATGCGAGAAAAGATTCGATCGCATGTCCTTAACCAAGCCTAGACTTCAATAATAGTCTCAGAACCTCTAAATGGCTTCCCGCCCAGGTTGGTGTAATCATTGCACAAACGTACAAACCCAGATTTAGGGTGAGTAGGTTCCGGATTAGAACCAGCAGCTTGAGCATTTGTGACAAGGTCAAGAAGTTGTTGGGTAGTCATAAAAACTCCGTCTTGGGGTGGAGCACTAGATGGTCCAGCTCTGGGACGACCAGGTCTAACCATTTCTCTTCTTTAAGAAAGAGAGAAGAGGAAAAAGTTATTCTCAAGATAAATATCAAGAAAATCTTGATAAATAAAACAAGGAATCAAAAAGAAAATAGGATGAATCGGTACGAAGCCTCGAATTAAATCCTAAAGCACGACTCCTAAGAAAGACTTAGGACATGATCCTTGCTACAATATTCTACATTGTTCCGAAGTTTGGCTCCGATACCAAGCTGTGACGCCCCACCTCTATACCCACGCTAGCCAAGAACATTACGGTGAATGCTATCAACTAGCACGGAGAATAAGGCTGTTGAGAAGCGACCATCTGTATAATTGCTTTGTGCGAGTACCGATATGCCAGATAAAAATATAACTTTTCATCTCAAGAGGAAATCCGACATACCGACACAAACTCAAAGCTACTACACAGTGGCTATAAAGGTCTTCGGAAACAAATATAGAAATAAACACAACACAAATCAGTCACAGATAATTCATATCACAAAGGCGGAAGGAGATATGAATATACAACTAAATATGAAAGTGTATATCAGAGTAGTGGTCAAAAAGATCCACAATAATACAAAAGAATAGCAACATGTGCTATACAAAAGAATACAACTATGAGTCCATATCTCAAGTGTATACAACAAAATAAACTACTAATCTAAGTAGTTAGCCAAAAGTCAGAGTAATCAATCCCAAGTGAGAAGTCAAGCTGAAGCACCTGCAACAACTCGGTCTGACCCAAGTATTATTTAATAAGAAAATAATAACGGATCAGTCTAACTATAAATATCAGATGAAACGATATAGAATAAGAGATATGACTAAACACATAATAATCACAATGCCAAGCTGTGATATATATAAGTAATTGAAAATCAACAAGAGATTAATCAATATCACAGAATCTACACAAGAATCAAAGAAATGTCATACTCCTTATTTCGTTCACCAAACCATAAATATTGACGATTATATCAATGTCAATCACAAAAGTCAATGACACACGAATTCACCAATGCACAATTATTGATAAAACTTATCAGTGGAAATCACGAAAATTAGTGAAACACAAATTCCAGAAATTCAACACACGAATTCCAGAAATCACAAAAGTCAACGACACACGAATTCACCAATCCACAAAAATTGATAAATCATATCAATAGAAATTACAAAAATAGGTGAAGCATAAATTCCAAAATTCAACACACGAATTCCAGAAATCACAAGAAAAGGGGGAGGCCTATCACAAGAACGAGAGCATAAAAACTCAGCAACATATGTATCACACGAACGAGAAGCTATCTCATGGTAGCTAGCCATTAATTTTGACACACGAACGGCCCGAAGGCCATGGGGAGCTACCCCACCAATTTGAGTCGAAATTCTACAAAACGGGGTTTAGTCTCCCTCGCAGACAAAGAGACATCGCACATTGCTAGTCTAAATCACAAAGACGATCGTCATGATCAACAAGAAGTGTCAATTACACTAAGCTAGTAAATATATGAGTTTAGCTTCATGTCCCATAACCACTTGCTTAACTTAAATATTTACGAACAAACTGTAAATCTCCACTAGAAAATTGTCACAAGAGATTCAATCGAACAAGTCCAAGAATTAACCGACGAAGTAAACGCAAGCGTTTCATACCACTTGTTTTACTAAGCCGTTTAATTAGATTTCTCATACGAGTGAGGCAAAGGTTTGTGTATACTAGTAGATTGGAAAACAGTTTTATAAACGAGTTTGATATTGAAAATATAGTTGAAATCATTTTGATGAAGAGGTTTTGCTATTTAATACTAGTATTGAAAACCTTTATATTTTTAAAGTGACAAATCACAAAGAAGATTGTAGGAACAATCAATCACTAAAATTCACATACGAAGATGTGAATAAAATCCAAAGAAATCGACACTGAATCCATTAAAATAGATATTCCCAAAAATCACGAAGAAAATGTCATCAAAGTCCATAATAAATGATAACAACAAAAAGTGAATCAAAACGAATCGATTAAAGTTGGAAATATACTCAAAAATAGCCAAAATAGGCAAATTAAGTAGTTCCAGACGTCTGAAGGTCCAATCCAGGCATCTGAAAACTAATCAGACGTCTGGTTTAGAATCCAGACGTCTGGATTTGTTCTTTGGGAATAATCCAGAGAACACCCAGACGTCTGAAACTTCAAGTCAGACGTCTGAGACCTATCCAGACGTCTGATCCTAAATTTCAGACGTCTGGAACTAGTCTCTGCCTTTTTTTATATTCTGCGTAGTTATATTTTTTTCTCTCCAGGTCCAAACCAGACGTCTGGACTTGGTTACCAGATGTCTGGTCACCTGGTCTGGGCATCAATTTGCCTAGGCCAAAGTGGCCAAAACGTATCGGGAGCGATCGGACGAGCAACGACAACTAAGGATTTATGCCTAGCGACAACCCAGCCTTAACGCCTCCTCAATACACCTCGAATATCATTGTCCAAATATTCATAATAGGATTTTCATAAACTTGGACCAAAACACCCAAATTAGGAAAATTCACCAAATCAATTCAAGTCAAAAGCAAATGAATATGCAGAAATGTTAGGAAATCGAATCTAACCACAAAGATAGATATAGAAAAAGATGTGAGATAAAAATCTCACCTTTGAACCCAAACGATTGAAGAAGAAGCTCGAAAGGAAAGGAGAATCAACCACTCTTCACATCCAACTCAAGAAGCTTGATTCTAAGCTTTAAAAGAAGAACATTCCCAAAGTTAGGTTTAGGAATTTCTAAAATTGATAAGAGAATGAGTTGGAGAAGAAGAAGAGAAGCTTACCAATGGGTTCTTCTATTAGTTTGGAGCTAGAGTTTGATTTGCAAAAGAAAACTAGGGTTTGGAGTTTTAATTTCCCATCTCTCCCACCATTGATGTTTTAGAACTGAAAAGAGGAGGAAGGGAGAGTGAATGGGGAGGAGTGGTTCAGATTTGAGTATAAGTTAAACATAGGGCTGAACCCAAACCCAAACCCAAAGTGAAAAAGTAGCAAAACCTGACTAACTCCAAACATATCGAAGCTTACACTCAAAAAGGTCGCAAACGATATTTTAAACTCAATGGGAGTGGTCCCGGGTCCCAATTCGACCGTATGCAAAAAGTAGCTTTTGGGACTAAATTCTGAGTATCGATAAAATATTTAAATAAAATATTTAAATACAAAATCGACAAATATGCGGGTTGTTACAGCAGTTTTCATTTGAGTTTGCAGATTGAAGTTTGATGTTGCAGATTTTTAAATTTTGCTTTGTAGTTTTAATTTGACATGAACTTTGTTCAGCTGAAAATAGATTGAAAAATGGATGAAAATATGTTTAATAAACTTAATTTTGATTTAATAAAAATTAAAGAAAGTGAATTTTTTAAAAAAGAAGACACTTGTTATTAAATTGAACAAATGTCACTATAGTACTTAATTGCTTTACAAATGTCACTAATATGTTAATATGTTTACACATGTCTTTTTTTAGTATTAATAAATTATTTAATTTAAATGCAATTATAAACTTACATAATTAAGTTACTTTGTTAATAAATGCTTACTTATGCATTTATATGTATTTATGAAATGTTTTTATGAAAATAAGCTTTTGAATTTTAATAAATACAAGTGTGAAATCTTTGTAAACCTTTATTTTATAAATAGCTTACCTTTTATAGAAAATATTATAAACTAATTATAATACAAATAAATCTTTATACATGTTTATATAAACATTTAAATTTAAACACTTTAAAAAGAAAATAAAACAAAACTTTGATTAAATCCTTTATAAACTAACACACTTAAAATAAGCAATTATCTTATATTTTTGCAAACAATTGAATTAATCTAAATTAACTTTTGAAAAATATTACTTTTTAAACAAAGCTTTAAATTACAATTCATTCATATATAAATTATTAATAGATTAAATTAAATTTCAAAACAACTTAAATTATAATATATACATACATATATATTACAATTTGAAAATTAAATCTTTTATTTAAAACAAAAGATCTTCTATTCACAATATATATCGGATGTATATATTATAAACAGAATAAAATTTGATTAGCTTTGGAAAATAAATCTTATCTATTTTAAATTGTTAGGAAGATATTAATCACAATTATCAGACTAAATATTTATTAACCATAAAAAGAATAAATTTATCGGTTTAAAAAAAATATAAAGAAAAATTATCAAACCAGTTTAATTAGTAATACAGATTATTAAATTGGTATTGCCCAAAATTCCGGGTCGTTACAATCCTTCCCCTTAAAAGAATTTCGTCCCCGAAATTTAAAAGCAAAGGTAATTTAATAACCCATTACAGATTTTAATTTCAAATAGCAAAGCATACTTAACAACCAGTAACTAACAACCATAGCAACCAAATAAACAAACTAACTAATTATTCTGACACTAATCAGAATAAATCTCTAATACTATCTCGAGTTTCCCAAGTTAAATCACCAGGAGACTCGCTCTACAAAAGCAAACAAACTGACTACACAACCAAAATCCAGAGCTCCACTCATCTCTAGATCCATCAATCTGAACAGAACATCAGACTATACCCAAGTCCAGCTCAACTTCTAAATCCAACTGAACTACAGATTCAATAACCAATGATGAATCATACACGTATTCCCTCAGAGATACGTGAAATACAATGAATTCCAGCTATCCAAACTGGCAATTCAATCTTATCCTATCACTGCTCTTTTAAACAGAGAAATTTTAACAACAATAAAGTCTCCAACTTCGAATTCCAAAACTTCTTATCCCATATCTGTAACTCAATAGACAATCCAAGGCTGTCAATATTCTCCTGATCAGCTCAACCTATGATGATACTTCCAGAAACAACTAGACCAAAACAAACCAGATTTTGGATCCTATCCAACAGAAAAGTTTTCCAAAATCCGTTGAAATCCAGAACACATTCTCTACTCCAAAGCAATAGAAATCCGAGCTTGCTTCCTTACTTGCACAGCTGCTACCTCGCTTCCGCTGCACAACTCTGATTCTGAAATAGATGAGAATATTGCTGATCAACACGAATAAAAAATTACCCAATATATCCGGGAAACTTTGTTCATCAAATCCATAAAAATCTGAGTGACTCATCTGACTCAGTCACACATCCTTATAGCAGAAATCCAAACTCATAAACTAGATTGAACCAATCCAAAAATATTTCTGAGCTGCTACACCAACTCTTTTCTCTCAAAACAACCATCCTACTATCAGGCTAACTACCAAGATTGCTTCCGGAACCAAAACAATATGGAACTCAACTCCAGATGTAGACAAACTTCAGATTACTCCAACAGCTCCTATCCACATGAGAATCCTCAGTCTCAACAAACGATTGCCCAAATAAATTCCCAAACTAATCGCAAATCACTTTTGTGATCCAACCTAATTCGGATTCCAAAGAAACTGTCCTCTCTTTACCAATTAGAACAGCCTAAAGCTTTTTCAAACAAGGTTAACCTTCCAAGAAAACTTCCACCTTCTGCCCAGGCTGTTGATAGAAGAACCGCTGACATTCCTGAACCATCAGAGAGACAAGCCACACAGCTGTTTCCAAACTCTACCTCGATGATACTGCAAATCTAAAGGATCTTCTCGTCAGCACGCCGAACACTTCGAGCTGAAACTGCTGCCACATCTAACCCAAGACTCTAATCCAAAGGCTTCTCCAAAACCCAAAACCACCAACAACCCACACAACTGACTTCCGAGATGGCAAACCTCCCTTCAAGAAACTCGGACTCCAAACCAAGCATCAACATCTCGCTCTCTTTAAGAAATGACAAATGAGACCATGCCGAAGCGAAGTAACTCATAGACCTTAGTCTCATATTCCAAAATAGCCAAACTCCTTACTGAAGATCCAAACAGCTTATACACAGATGAATCATCTCTGCGGCAGGTAAAACTGCTCCTCAACAACTTCTAAAACTGCTTCAAACGGAAACATCTTCTCCGGAAAATATCTAAGGATACCGCATCTCATCATGCAGTTATCAAGATACCATCACTCTTATCTGTACTTACGACAGATTCAAATTCAAGAAAAATTCGCTCACCTGAGCGAAATCCAAACTTACACTTCAAAGATGAACTTTGAATCTTTAAAAAGATTTCATTCGGATATCTGAGAAATCCCAACTCCAAACTACAAATCTCACTCGAGACGGTATTAGGTCTACAGCCTTGTCAAATACTTCCAACTGCAAACATATGGAACCTCTTCCATCAGTGGTTGTCGTGTTACAGACACACACCACTACTCCATCCACCTCTAAATCTTATGCTGGAAAACCCGAACAGATAACCCAACAAATTAGGTAGATAAAAATATATATATATATATATATATATATATATATATAGTTATATATAAAAAATAAAAGTACGCTCCCTCAAGAAAGCACTACTACAGATCCTAGGTATTCACTCAACCTAATGCTCCCTAAAGAAAGACATACTTCAGAGCCTAGGTATTCACTCAGCCTAATGCTCTGATACCAAATGTGACGAACTGACTTCCTATCTCCAGGAAATCGCATCATCTTGAAGAAAGAAAGGGATAGAAGAAGAAAAGAAAGAGAAAGAAGAAACATAACAACATCAGAGAACTCACAGCGGAACGAATAAAATATAATACATCACATAAATATTATATAGTATCTTATTACATCTGAGTACACAACTTGTAGAACAGATATTAGATAGTTATAAACTTCTGTCTAACTATACAATTTAAGTAAACAAAAAACAGATACCAAACAAACACAACGGAACCATAATATATCTACACGTCGAAGCCTCCTGCTCCATATCTCCTCCAGAATTCGTCAAGCTCACCTGATCCACTTGACTACTCATACATAATATGAGTACCCAAGAGTTTAATAAAACATAAAATAAACACTCAGGTCAGACAGGGGTCTGGTGTGAGTAAACGGGTTATAATTTCTTAACTTTAGAAAAACCTTTGAAAAGAAAAGGTATCATGTAAGACTTTCCACACATAAACATGGAAATGTTTTTACCTTACGCTAACCAAAACATTTGATAGAAAATCCAGTGATATTATAATAATGTCTAGGGTTTTCAAGTAAATAAGAAATAGCCGAAATTGTTACATCTATTAAATTCCAGCTACTAGCCACAAAAGTGGGTAATACAAACAAAACTGTAGGGTCTCATAGGGAAAATGGGTTTCCATCAATGGCAGGGCTACTGGGGTACCTCCCGTCACAGTACGTGGCTTAGATCACCGTACCGAGGAGTACGCCCGCTCCCCTGCAACACAAGGCCGGAGCCATCCCTTACTGGACAGTTTCGAACAAGACCACCCCGTAGTTGGTGCGACTAACCACACACTAATCCGAAATATAAAGGGACCTCTAGACAGGGATAAATCTCGCTCTCAAGTGGGGGCTACCCACGAAGCCTTGCTGCACTTCCCCTGTTTTAGCCATTCCCGGTTGATGAGGCTTGAGGCTGCGATTTACCTTAATAGAAACATCTATCTTAAATGCTCATCGTCCACCTGACGATGTTCTGAAAGCACTCAATCCATACAAGTTCGTTCCGGGTTCAAACGAAACCGAAGGCACTATCACGTTGCACTCATTTTGGAATCACCCTCAAAGTCAACGACCATAGCCCTTGCACTCTATATCACCATCTCGAACCTATAAGCACTATTCCATCAAACTCATTACGGAATCACCCACAGAGTTATACTGACGTATAGCCCTTACACCTCGAGTCTTCACTTGCTCCTCTTGGATTCACGTCCTAATGTTTAATTGGAATCGATGTGGTTTTCGGATTCCAAATATGGGAACCCGATCCCTGTCTCACCAAAACCAAACGCCATTTTAATGTCCAAGTTGTACTTAAGGGTTTAAACAATTAAACTTATATTCAGGATGATATAAACAGATAGATGAATCATATTATCACAATAGATAATTCATATCACATAACAGAGTTATCCAGTATCTACTAGTATTAACCAATATCAAACATCCAATATCAACCAATCATCCAATATCAATCTTCAAATATTGATCATCCAATATCAATCAATTAACCAATATTAATCAGTCAACCCATATTAATCAAACATCCAAAACAGAATTGATTATCTCTAAATCAATTGAATTACCATAACCCTCCTTCATTAATTATTATTCCAAATAAAATAAATTAATCATCTCTAATGATTTTCCTTAATTAATCTTCTTTGATTAATTATATTTAATTACATTCAAGTAATTATCCTTAACCGTATTCAGTAATTAACCTTTAATTACTATCATTAATTAAATAATTAATGATCCTTTATTAATTAATTAACTATAATTAATTACGTTAAACCTTAAGTAATTGCCATTAATTAATCACACTTAAATTAATTACTTTTATTAATCAACCTTGATTAATATCATTGATTATATTAATTAATGATCCTTATTAATTAATAACTACTTTAATTAATTAACCAATTAACTTATAATTAATCAACTCATTAATCATAATTAGTAATTAACCATTTTTATTAATAAATAAATCCTTAATTAATTATTTTATTAATTAATTACAAGTTTAATTAATTACCCTTAGTAATTAATCTCAAATTAATCACATTCATTAATTAATTAATCTTATTAATTAATTAACTAAAATAATTAAGTAATTAATTCTTAATTACTTACATAAGTAATTATCTCTAATTACTTTCATTAATAAATCTTAATTTATCTCTTAATTAATTAAGTAATTAATTCCATCATTAAACAGCCCTTCATTCTTTAAATAAATTAATTACTTCATAATTAGTTAACTTCAAAACAATAAATTAATCAATTCTTTAATTGATAACAACAAGTGATTACCCATTAATCACCTCCAACTTAATTACTTCCATAAGTAATTACCTTCTTAATTACATTCAATTATTAATCATTAATTACTTCATTAAGTAATTACACTTAATTAATCAAAAATTAAGTGATTATTAAAATTAAATAAATAACTAATTATATAAAATTTATTTAATAATTAATTAATTAACTCTAATATTTCAAAATCCTTAATTAATTAAGAAAGCATTTATCTTAATTAATTCTTTACTTGTTAACAAATCATATTAAATATTCTTAAGTTTATATTAATAATAATTTAACCATAACTATCATCACAATTAAATCATTTGAATTAATCAAATTTTAATGATTTAAAAAAACAAATTATTCTATTTGGATTTCAAAATCATAACTTAAACTTTATTTGAAATTAAAGCATTTAGAATCAAATTTTTAAATTTAAAAATACTTTAATTATCCAATTTAAACTTATTCATTTCCAATATAATTTGAAACTTAGTCTTAAACATTACTAAAGATTTACTTTAAACTTTGATTCAATAATTAAATTCAAAACATTCTTCATTTAAATTTAAAATTCAAATTTAATTAAGTTAAATTACTTTCAAAAGAAACCATCTTTAAAAAATTTAAATTTGAAATTAAATTCAATTATCACTTTAATAATTTGCTTAACATTTACTTTAAAGAACAAGTTTTTGACTTTGAAAATTCATTTTTTTTTATAAAAACAGCTGATAATTAGCACCAGAAAGTTATTCTGGGTCAAACCCAAGAGGAACCCACCAAAATCCTGAGCATGCCACGAAGCAAATCCCATGCTTCTCGAGTCACTCATTCCCTGCATCTACTTCGAGTCGTCTCAAAGAAAATCACGAGCACCCACCTGAGCGATTGCGTCTTCCCCAAATCCAATAACGCCCAGACCAAAAACAGTGCACATAAACGTGCACGGTGCACGTCTCCCCTTACCTCCGGCCAGCTACGGTCGTCGCGACCCCCAACCACCATCACACGCAACCCCAACATCTCGATTATCAACCCAGATCCAACAAATAATACGCGAGTCAAAAACGAACCCCTCAGCTCGAACAACTGCACAGTCACGACCAAAAAACCCCACCGCCAACGACGAACTCGCCGCCATAAACTCCGGTAATCCTTCCAAAGCACCACCGTAACTCCTAACCTTCATCCCCCTCCTCGCGATCGCCTCTGGCACACCATCCTTGTCGCAACCACCTCAACAGTAAAGCCCAGTAAAAAGAAACTTTAAACCCTAGTTTGAATCAATTCGAAAAATTCATCCATTTAAAAATTTTAATTTTAATTTTCCCTAAATCCCTAACATTCAAGCAAGCTTCAACCAAAGAATCAAATCAAATTATTGGATAAATCATTGGCAGTTCACAAAAATTCAAAAAACGATCAAACTCAAAATTCTCATGATTTATCAAACTAAAATCATGAAATCTGGATTAAAAATCATGATTTCTATTCACTAATTCATTCATGTAATCTAAATCAGCAAACAAGATTCTTTATTTTCCATGTGTAACAGTATTTTACTGTAATTTGAAAATTCTTAGTAACTCCTTCAATTTAAAATCCTATAATTATTTTTAAATGATATACTATGTGTTTACGAACAACTTTCATTAACACACCACTATCCAATTCATGATAAAAATCAAACTATTTAGATTTCTGAAGGATTTGGACTGTTTCTAGTAACACTGTAACCATATTTTTTTCTCAGGCAGTTTTATATTTTTATAAACATGCATTCAGGAACAAAATTCATTATCAAAGCAAACTAATTTGCATACAATCATTCAATCAAAAAATTAAGTCAAAAACTGATTTTAAAATAGGATTTACTCACCTCGTAAAATATGCAGAGCAGAGCAGTTTTGTTTTCTCTATTTTCCAGGCTTGAACATATAATCAGAAAATTGCTTGATTTATCTTTGTTGATGAAATGAATGCATGCATGTTGAAAACTCCTTATGAATTTGCAGGTTTGAGCTTATTTGAATGCAGGTTGATTTGAAGTTGCAGATTTCACTTTAATTCCATATTTGTATTTGATTTGCTTTGAAAATTGCAGACTGCAGTTTTCATTTGAGTTTGCAGATTGAAGTTTGATGTTGCAGATTTTTAAATTTTGCTTTGTAGTTTTAATTTGACATGAACTTTGTTCAGCTGAAAATAGATTGAAAAATGGCTGAAAATATGTTTAATAAACTTAATTTTGATTTAATAAAAATTAAAGAAAGTGAATTTTTTTAAAAAGAAGACACTTGTTATTAAATTGAACAAATGTCACTATAGTACTTAATTGCTTTACAAATGTCACTAATATGTTAATATGTTTACACATGTCTTTTTTTTAGTATTAATAAATTATTATTTAATTTAAATGCAATTATAAACTTACATAATTAAGTTACTTTGTTAATAAATGCTTACTTATACATTTATATGTATTTATGAAATGTTTATACACATTAGTGAAATGTTTTTATGAAAATAAGCTTTTGAATTTTAATAAATACAAGTGTGAAATCTTTGTAAACCTTTATTTTATAAATAGCTTACCTTTTAAAGAAAATATTATAAACTAATTATAATACAATTAAATCTTTATACATGTTTATATAACCATTTAAATTTAAACACTTTAAAAAGAAAATAAAACAAAACTTTGGTTAAATCCTTTATAAACTAACACACTTAAAATAAGCAATTATCTTATATTTTTGCAAACAATTGAATTAATCTAAATTAACTTTTGAAAAATATTAATTTTTAAACAAAGCTTTAAATTACAATTCATTCATATATAAATTATTAATAGATTAAATTAAATTTCAAAGCAACTCAAATTATAACATATACATACATATATATATTACAATTTGAAAATTAAATCTTTTATTTAAAACAAAAGATCTTCTATTCACAATATATATCGGATGTATATATTATAAACAGAATAAAATTTGATTAGCTTTGGAAAATAAATCTTATCTGTTTTAAATTGTTAGAAAGATATTAATCACAATTATCAGACTAAATATTTATTAACCATAAAAAGAATAAATTTATCAGTTTAAAAAAAATTATAAAGAAAAATTATCAAACCAGTTTAATTAGTAATACATATTATTAAATTGATATTGCCCAAAATTTCGAGTCGTTACAATACTCGTCTAAGGCATAACATAAGAATGGTCGCTTCTAACAAGCCTTATTCTTCGCAATAGCAGACGTTATTCCTTATAATAACCTTTGTTATTGTGAGCATAGAGGTGGGGCGTCACAAACCCTCACTATCTCCTACTATGTCTAGATAAACAAATAAGGTATATGGGCCTTCTAATGTCTAAAACCCATTTAGTAAATAATTGTATTTAAATCTAATAACTTAAATGCGTATCAATATCGTATATCGATTTGCACACATATATAACTTCTATATACGTACCCAATTAATTACTAGTGGCACCGGAAAATTACTTATATCACTTAATATATCAAATAAATAATTAGTTAATATTTCATAAATATTAGTTAATTCATAACAGTTTGTAAATAAAATAAATAATGTGTTATTTTAGGGAAATCACCAGTACGGTTGTGCGACTCCTAGATGCAAATCTAGTTAGCGATTAATATCGAACTATTCAAATATTAACGCTCAGTCGTTACCTTAGATAGTGGAGTGACAGTTTAGCCAGATTTATCACTTAAATATCTTTATCTTTAAAATCCAATTTTACAGTTTTATGTGGTACCTTTTAGTAATGATTGTTTACACCAATTCTTTTCGTCGACACTATACCACTTTTGGATGTATGGAATTTAATACTGGTCGAAATTTGAATATAGGAACAATTCAACTCGGTTTGTCCTTAAATAAAGTCCTAGGTTCATAATAACATTTATTATTAATTGTACTACTTTGGCCAAAGACTTTGACTTTTAGTCGACTAAAGTTGAGAATAATGCTAACATCATATAACCGAGGAGATGAATTCTCTATTGAATAGTGTCTCACATTAATACTTCAACTCTAACCTAACTATTATCGTTCGATAGACGTTATGCTACGATTTAACTATAATCAAAGTAGAGTATCGACATTTAAGTTCCATGATATTCTCAAGTCGATAGAACTATATAATATCGTCACTTCGAGACTTCCTACTTGACCTTAGTAATTATTACCAAAATGAAACTCTTAAGTGATTCACTCCATATTTATATAATCATTATCAATAGTTAATCCTTGAAAGTCTATAGGATCTTTATAAATAATGCAACTTATATATATACATATGTGTATTACTAAATATGTTAAGCAGAGAATAATAATTGAATAAAGGATAAAGAATAGAAACTATCACACCAAATATTTATATTGGTTCGGACCTCTCATTCTACGTCCAGTCCCGAAGCTTCCCTTCGGTATTTCCTTTAACCAACAGACATCGCTTCGCCCAGAGGAATAGGCTAATACTAAGTATATCTTTAAAAATCTTGTGTTCTGCATAACACAATTTTTGACTGATAGTACAAATCTTCCTATGATCTCCTTTAAGTATGTGAATGTGAATGTTTTGAGTTGTAGGAAGTGATTTAGCTAAAATTATAATTTGGTTATAATAGATTGAGAGTATGTAAGCAATGTATGCACACGAGAGAAATAAGAAATCAAGAGAGAAAAGATTCAATTAATTCAATTTAGTTCATCTACACATCTCAATCATGGTAGTATTTATAGATTTAAAAGGCTGTAGATGAAGAGTTATTACTATTAGATAAGTTCTATTCATTTTAATGGCTACAACCTTTTGATGAAGGGTAATTTCTTTTTGTTCAACAGAAGCCTCTTTTTAAAATTTTGCAGTTTTTCAAATTACAGACATCTGTGACTTCAAAAAATAATTACCCAAGGATTGTCATAGATATTTGTGATTTACCTCAGATGTTTGTGCTTTCATAAATTTATTTTCCCGAGTATTTCCTCAGACATCTGTGGTTTTACATTAGACGTATGTGAGTGGAAAAAGCATTTTTTTCAAATTAAGTTTAGTGTATATGAAATCGTGTATGTATATATACTCATGGAGACCTTAACAATATTTTATCTAAGACTCTTTTATAGTAGAATACCCATACTAGTATAGTATGGTCGATAGATCGTTGTTTGTCTTCGAGTCCCAATATCTTCAAGCATGATGTCGTCTTGTAGTATATACTTGTAATTTTGATAAAATATATGTGTGTGTATATGTATGTATCTATATGTATATGATTGTATACTTCTTGTCATTGAAACATAAACTAGAGGTTCTAACATTCTCCCCTTTTTGATGATGATAACTATACAATCAAAATGGAAGAATTATTATATTTGTCTCCTTTTATGAATATGCATAAATTCCTCCCTCTTTGTCATTATCAAAATGGAAGGAATGGTATAATATATAAGATTGAATATTTAAAACTTAATAAGGAAGTACAAATGGAAACAGAGACTAATGTAGCAGGAATTAAATAATTAAACAGACAATCATAAGCATAAATGATGGAAAAGTAGTAAAAAGATAACTAAAATAAAATGCTAGTTGTACTGGTGTGAAGAGTAAGATAAGCTTCCATAATTCCCATAGTATTCAAAATAAGATGATGGATCATGTTTGTATATGCCTGATCGTTGTGTTTGGACATTGTACTCCTTATTTCTTGGATGGAGAGCCCTTGGGACGCCATGTAAGATTGATGTTGGAAACGTGGAGTATCGGATACGTACATATCATCATTGTCTTCTTCCTCCTCAGGTTGTTCTTGCATAGGAGTCTTTCCTCTGTCGTGAGAAGATCCTTTTGGAGAAGTATAAGCATGATAAACTGGTGTCTGTTCTCGAGAGGGTGGCGTCGGTGATTGCGAAGATGATGAGCGAGAGGATGATCTGCCATGGACCTTTCTTATAACTTTTCCTAATGTTGAAACAACCTTTTCTAACGTCTTTTCCATTTTAGTCATTCTTGTAGAAAAAGAATGTTCCAATCTAGTCACCTTTTTATTCAAAGCTCACTGGTTGGTCGTGGTTACCTTTTGGTTTCTAAGTGCTAAATCACGAAGAGATTCATTTTGCATTGATTCAGCGCGAGCTTCTTAAATTTTAGAATCCGAATAATATTCGATAGCGTGACTGGAGGGTGTAGGTTATTGTGAAGGAAGAGGTGAGTAAGTATGCTGAGGAGCCATAATGGAAGGAGTACCATGATGCACTTGTTGTTGTAATCTCCAATTTTCAAGGGAGATTATTGGGGGTCGTTGTGGAGGAAAATGCATCAATGATAAACACCATAAACCGCTTTCTTTAACAGGGATTTCTTCAAAATGATAGATATAGGATGGTACCCCAAAAGAATTTAAGAGACACATAATGTATGGAGCATAGATAATAGTGCATCGATGATGAGACCAAAAGCTTTTAATTTCACCATGGATGAATTTAGCCCAATTTATTTGTATTCCACCGAAGATAGCATAAAGGGATTTGTGATCATTATCATAGATTTTTTCATGACTTTCTAGACGTGGAATTATCATATTTATTATCATATGATTTAACAATCTAGCTTTTGGTCATAAGTAGATGGATTTCCGCTAGGGCATCCTATCTTTCTAAATAAGATGAGTTATTTTGTCCCATGGCAAGTTTCTATGGTGGGGAATTTCTTCCAAATCGATCTCGGATGGAGAACAATTTAAGTATACGTCCAATGGCATTGATGCTAATTTAAAAAAAAAAGTCCATACACACTCATCCATAATCATCCTTCATCATTCTCAAGATTTTAGATATTGCTACTACAAAAATTGTGTAGATAAGAAAGATAGCTAATTGGTCAATTCGGACCTCATTTTCGTCGAAATTGATTAAATATCGACATTCGCAGGCGACGATAAGTTCTTGAATGTTATATTCTCCAAACTTGCATAATCTATAGAAAGGCCAGGAATGAAACTTATTTTGTTGTAGCTCGTTAAATCGCTTGTTGGCAATCCTGCTTGACTATGGGACTGTGAGAAGAGGATGATTAACCTTTCTTGGCTCGTTTATTAAATGGATTTTTTTGTTTGGGAGCCATTTGTGGGAAAATAGAGGTTGGCTGGAGATTAAGGTTTTAGATTTTGGAAGTAAATTTGATGTACGAGGTAAAATTAAGGAACACTTATTTATATATGACTACTAGAGGTAGGGTTTCGAAATAGCGACATACATCTATGGGTGGGGCATAGACATTTGTGCTTTTAGTAAGAAATAAATAGAAAGATACAGTAGATATCTGTTAGTTTTAAATAGATATTTGTGGTTGCAAAAAAATAAACAGAGAAAAAGGACATACGTTTGTGAGTTCCCACAGACGTCTGAGGTTACAGAAAATTGTTTTCCCATAACTTTTGACAGCATATGTGGTATATTCATAGATGTTTGTGGTTCTAAAATTATGAATAGAATTTAAGTGGTAATCAATTTTTATTGAAATATCAATACAATAAAAAAAATACATACCATAAATTAATAAATAAACTTATTTTATACGATGCGTAGCATAAGTTTAGTTTTTCTATGAGAATTTAGAATTTTTGATTTGTTGTATATCCCATGACTTTGGTTCGGCTTTTGTGTCGTCAATTAACAGTTTTAGTGGAGACCATCTCGGATGAGCTAGAGTGTCAATCCAAGCTTGGTTTGATGGTTCTGGTTTGCATAGATTTCTTGTAGTAATGTTATACGCCTTAATAAGAGTCTCTTGTAATCGAGGAGATTTTTAATGTACGCAATTTTTTGTTCGCGAATGACTACAAATTACTAGAATGCATTTTTTAAGAAAATTTAGATAAGATCCTTAACGTCATTGTTCATAATACATTTCACGTTGAATTACCATCATTTCTTATTGATAGTGATATATTTCATCGACTTTGTCGGTGAGAGATGTTGATTGCAGATCAGTTGACCGTTTGGCTTTCTTTTCCTTAGGGGAAAAGCTAGTGTGATACATATGTGATGCAACAATGTTTAGAGAGGCTGAGCGAATTGATGTATGTGAATTTAGTTGGTGAAACGTAAGTGCTATATGATGAGGGTGATTTATAGTCGATAGTTGAATAGGTAGAGTCATGATCAGAAACATTTTTTTGAGTAATATTTGTCTTAATAAATTATTTTTTAGGAAGAAATTTAGTTGATTTATAAGATGAAGTTTTTACTATACTTAAAGAATGGTTGAGGAAAAGAAGTTCAACCATATAACTTTTAACAGTGAGTAGTTAGGTTTTATATGGTTAGTATTAGTTTATGTTTATAAACTTTATCTTGTGTAGTTTAAGTGTACAAAACTAATCCTATAGATTTAGGGGAATTCATTATAGGAACATATTCCTAGATCTCGTATTAATTTAATATTTCACTTAATGGTTTAGTAAAAATAACAGCTATTTGATTTCCGTATTTACAAACTCTAGTGATATAATTCCTTTTTCCACATTATCTTTTAAAAATGGTGACGAATATCAATATGCTTCGTTCGAGAATAGTTAATAGAATTTTTTTGATAAATTTATGGCACTAGTATTATCACAATATGTAGGAGATTTTATTATGAATTTACCGAAATCTAAAAGGGTTTGTTGCATATAGATTACTTGTGCATATGTTAAAGTCGCTGAGATGTATTCGGCACACATGTCGAGAGCACAACGTAGTTTTGCTTTTTACTAAACCATGAAACTAAAGACTGATCAATAAAATGACATGTGTCAGTTGTGCTTTTTAGCTATTTTACAACCACCGAAATCAGTATCATTATATGACACGATTTTGAACAGCTTCCTTTTGGGGGGAAAATCTGTAATCTCTAATATTATTAAATATCTTAACATTCCTTTTACCGCTCGATGATGTGATTCTTTTAGCTCTGCTTGAAATCGAGTACATTAACATACACTCATCATAATATCCGGTCTACTGGTTGTTAAGTATAACAGAGATCCTATCACACTTTGATATAACTTTTAGAAATCTTTTCCGTTATGTCATCACAAGTATGTTCAGAGCGTACCTTATCAGTATTAGCCATAAAACACACATTTTCTTGTTTCAAGTCGCTTTTCACTTCATTATCTGAAGAAGAAGACGAATTCAAATCATCTCATGTTACTTAGCTCTTTTCTTTTTCTGGAATTTCTCAAATTCACTTTTCCTTTTGTCGTTAAATCTTTCTTCATGTGGCCAAATTTCATTCATAGCATTTAATCGATGTTTGATTTGAATAGTTTGATTTGCCGCCATGTTTAAATTTGGTCATCCTCTTAAACTTCTTGAATTTATTTTAGTTTTTGATAATAAAGACAATCTCCTCTTTGTCTAAGTTTGAAACTTCGTTACTTGCTTGGAATGCTACGTTTTCCTTTTCATGATTTTGATCCTTTCTAATCTGCAAGTTAGCTTCATTTGACATCAAATTTCCTATTAGCTCTTTGACTTTAAGTTTAGTAAGATTATTAGCTTCTTCGATAGCTAAAATTTTTCTTTCTCAGTCATTTGTCAAAGAGTTTAAAATTCGCGTGACTAAATTAAAATCTGTGAATTTGACTCCAAGTGTCATGAGATCATGTTGAATGGTTTGAAATCTTGCATGCATATCAATAATTGATTCACTTATTTTCATTTTGAAAGATGAGAATTGGTTTTGTAAAATCGAAATTTTAGTTTGCTTGACTTTATTAGTGCCTTCATGTGTGACTTGTAAAGTGTGCCATATATCATATGTAGTCTTGTGGAGCATGACAAGTGAATTTTTTTTTTTAAGTGAGCAAAATAATACATTCATAGCTTTGGCATTGTTAGATGCCTCTGCTTTCTGTGCATCAGTCCGTGTGCTAATATCAATGTCAGGTGCTACATATTTTTTTTGAGTTGCTAGCCATATTTCTAAGTCATTGGCTTCCATAAAAATGCACATACATGTTGACTGATAAGCATAATTAGAACAGGTAAATAGTGAAGGGTGAGCAGTTGATTGACCTTCTTAAAATATGCTTGTCATTTTAATAATTTTTCAAATATGTGTTACTGTAGATTGAAGTGACCACGCTTGGATACCAATGAAAGTCTAAAGGATCTTTATAAATAATGCAACTTGTATATGTACATGTGTATATTACTAACTATGTTAAGCAGAGAATAATAATTGAATATAAGGTAATAATAGGAATGATCACACCAAATATTTTATACTAGTTCGGACCTCCCGTTCTACATCCTGTCCTGAAGCTCCTCTTCGATATATTTTTTAACCAACCGACCCTCGCTTCGCCTGCAAAAGTATATCTATGATAATTTTTTGTTCCAAATAACACGGTTTTTGACTGATAGTACAAATCTTCCTATGATCTCCTTTGAGTATGTGAATGTGAATGCTTTGAGTTGTAGGATGTGATTTAACCAAAATTATATTTTGATTATAATAGCTTGAGACTATGTAAGCAATGTACGCACAAGAGAGTAATAAGAAATCAAGAGAGAAAATATTCAATTTAGTTCATCTCCACATCTCAATCATGGTAGTATTTATAGATTCAAAATAATATAGATGAAGAGTTTTTACTATTAGATATAAGTTCTATTAATTTTAGTGGCTGCAACCTTTTGATGAAGGGTAATTTCTTTTTGTTTAATAGAAATGTCCTCTCAAAAATTAACAGTTTTTCAAACGACAGACATCTACGGTAATTCTCAGACGTCTATGACTTCATAAAATAATTACGCGATGATTGTCACAGACGTCTGTGTTTTACCTTGGATGTTTGTAGTTTTAGAAATTCATTTTTTCGAGTATTTCCTCGGACATTTGTGGTTTTACCTCATATATCTGCGAGTAGAAAAAACAGTTTTTAAATTTAAGTTCAGTGTATATGAAATTGCGTGTGATCGTGTATGAATATATACTCAAGGAGACCTTAACAATATTTTATCTAAGACTATTTTACAGTAGAATACCCTTACTAATTATGGTATGGTCGATAGATCGTTGTTTGTCTTCGAGTATCAATTCTTCGAGCATGATGCCTTCTTGTAGTATATACTTGAAATTTTATTAAAATGTGTATATATACGTATGTATGTATGTATATGATTGTATAGTTGTTGCCAACGAAACATAAACTGGAGGTTCTGACAATCCTTTGGCGCCCCTAAAGGTATGAGTAATACACTACCCAACATTTGAAGAGTGTTACGTATTCTGGTCTCAACTGATATATCGATATGCTTTCTCGAAACAACTTGATCAGGAATATCTAAAACGGTATGTTATTTTATATTGTAAAAAATTTCTCATGATTACAACTTATTATAATAATTATCATATAACATATCATTTAAGGATTTTTTTTTAATATAAATGAAAATACTCGAAAAAGTCACGTAAGTAATAATAGTTTCTTAGTTTCTACCTTGCTCCATTAAAGAACATGAAAAGGAATATATGAAATGATTTTAAATTGTATCAGTCGACCCGGTTTACGAATTTATTCCAACGGTAAAAAAATTCCTAAGATTTTAGGCAGAATGAGAATTCTAATTCTTTCCACATTAAATTATTTATTTAATTTATTTTATCACTATATAAAAAAGTATATAATCAAAATTAAATAGCTTTATTACGAACAGGTTGGTTAGAGTTAAATATATGCGACAAAATAGCTAATTGCCCCTAGGACATACTCCTAACTCTATCAACTATGAGGAATTAAGGATTGGAATATGAGAAAAAGTGAAAGAAGCACTGAAGGAGATAATTACATAATAATCTTTAGACGAAGAGGAGAAGGTATATAACCTAGATTTAAATGGAAGAAAAGGATACGTATGGTTATTATAGGTTGAACATTTTATATATTGTATGAACTACCGATTATATGAATTTCGTATAAATCCTAAATAAATTTAGTTACGAATAATAAAGTGAATTCTCAAAAAAATTATTTAATTTTAATATTCTAATATAATATGTTGTAATAAAAAAAGTGACAAGTTAATACAAAATTAAAAAGTCACTTGAAACTCAATCCTTCAGTTCTCCAATTTATTGATTCCATTTTCTTTGTCTAAAGCCTGCAATAATTTAAAATACAAAAAAAGTCAATCTCAAGTAAATAGTTAAACCCAATGATCCAAAAATTATTCTTTAGTCTAATTTTCAAAATGTAAAACTCAAATCACAATGAAACAAAAAACTATTACATGGATTAATGATATCATAATATCGAAGATATATGAAAATAAAAATATACGAACAGTAAAATCAATCCGCAATAAAGTAAAAGGAAAAACATTTCATTTTTTAACATTGTAATAAATATCTTGTAATAAATAATAGACATAAGTTACCATAAAATTGAGAAACAAGCACAAAATTAATCTTTCAATTCTCCAAACTGTCGATTACATTAACTTAATCTAAACCCTACAAAAATTAAGTAAAACTAAAACAGTTAATTTTGAACAAAAAATTAAACAAAGTTAGATGATAATGAGTCAAAAACCATTATTCTATTTATTTTTTAGAATAGAAAACACAAATCAGAATAAAACTAACAATATGCTGCAAACGCTAATGATATAATTAATATTTGACATGTATGAGAGAAAAAATGAAAAGTATATAAATGTTAATAGTATCCAAGATCATTGGAACTTTAGTCTAGAGAACTTTATCACCTACACTTCAGCCAATGATTTATGACTTTTTGTCCTCCCTCCTTTATTCAGTTTGACCATATGTATTAATTGTTTGTTCTTATGGTGTAACGTGTGATGATTGTAATAAACAGATACATATAATGAGATGTTAGAATAAGCAGTGCTAAGCTATTTAAGTATTCCTGTTATTCAAATTTATGTAGTAAAAAAATGGTGAAATTCATCATGTGAAAACAAAAATTTTCTAATGTTTAATTACAAATTATCTTATGACTGAAAGGGGTTGCTTTCACATTTATTGGATGAACACTAACACGTGTTAAGATTTCATTTATCAGGCAAAACGGTATAATCAATTTCAATTACATAAGGAAACCATACTTTTTACTGAACTTGTTAAAAACGGTCGAGTTCAATAAAATCAATTACATAACAAAACGTTTGAGTTCATACTAAAATCACAGGCTACTTTTTTTATTCTGCAATTAACTAATATTAACTAGAAGGATTAATCTTTTTAATAAGTTCAATAAAAAATATGGTTTTCATGTGTAACTGATTTTAACGTTTTGTCTAATAAATGAAATCTTAACATGTGTCGTGTTGTTACTGTGTGCTCTAAAGGCATCGGTTAATATTCAATATTTATTCACTAAAAGACAAAAAAAATTGCCGAATGTATCAATTCTATTCTTATGTCTTAAATAATAGGCGGAATTCAATGGGTCTATATAGATAATTTAACACCATTAAATGTTAACATTTTCAATAAACAAATATGCAATGCATGAAAATTTGAAGGACCATTTCGAGAGAAAAAAAACCATATAAAAGCTTTATGACGGAGTCATTTTCCCTGACGTTCTACAAATTCTCTCCCTGTTGTTGGAAGAACCTCCTCACAACACGCGCCCGTCACGTTCTATATTTACTAGCTTCGCCTGATGTTGGAAGAACCTCCTCACAACACGCGCCTATCCTCACCGGCGAATAACTGTACTACCTGCCGCACCCGCCCCATGCACCATTTCATTTCCCCCACTACTCTTGCCTGGCACCATCGCGTCTATCACTTCACCGATCCAATCAATAAAGACAACAAAAAACTGAATCCAACTCAAACCCATCCAAATCCGATCAGAAACCCAATGAATCTCAACCCTGCAATCTCCAAACTAGGCAGGCCAATCGCCATCCGGATTTTAAGATCTCTTTGCCCGCTGTTAAGATTTTGAGCATGGAAAAAGGGAAGAGAATTTGTGGATATGATATGGGTCATTGCAGCTGCAAGAAATTTGAGGGGGAAAGGTGTAAATTTTCGATTGCCTTGAAGAAGGAAGAGATCGAGGAGGATTTTTTGAGAATCATGGGTGTTAAGCCACCGCGAAGGCCTAAGAAAAGGCCTAGGAATATCCAGAAGAAGATAGACGTGAGTTGCATCTTTTTTTTTTTTTTTTTTTTTATGGTAAATTGTTGTTTGAATTTTAGGAAAAACTGCCAGATTTCTTTATGGGTTTTTTAACTTGTATAAAAACTGAAACTTTTGAATTATCGGTAATTGCTGATTTCAAAAATAATGCCAGCTTTTGCATTGTGTCAAAATTTCTTTTTTTCTTCTTCTACAAAATGGGATGAAATTCAAGTTTAATCATTTTAATCCAGCCTTGCATTTTGCTGGGTTCAGTGATTTTCCCTTCTGCTTAGTGTTTCATATTTTCATTTTTCTTTTGTTTAAAAAAAAAAAAAATTGGTTTTAATATTGTATTTAACTGACAAACTGGTGGTTATTTTGGAGGCTGATTTATTTCTAATAAAAATAAACTAGTTTGAAAGAGTTATCTTCATATCAACTACTCATAAATTTTATTGGTTTGAATTGCATGATCATCTTGCAATTGCCTTTCATGATTCTTCCAATATGTTGTAATTATTTTTCACTTGATTGTATCTTTTTACTTAAATAACAATTAATGAAGTTGACCAAACAATAATGAGTGCAGTAATGAGTATTTAATGCCTATTACAGTTGAAAATTCAGCAATATACACTTGCAAACAATATTGGAGTGCAATGATGAGGCATTGTTGTGTCTGTTACATTTGAAAATTTTCAATATACACTTGATAAAAAAAATCCCATTTATGTTTATCAATTATCAGATTGACATGTTGCTGCATTTATGTTATTTGCATTCCTCTTTCTCTCTAACCTGTATTTGGTCATAATGTGTAGATTGCTATGTTAGTAATGTACTCCTTATGAATACTTATGGGCTCATTTCTTTTGTGAAATTGTTTGTGCAATCAGTTTTTCCAGGCTGCCGGTTATGATAACAACTGGTTTATGCAAAGTCAATGCTATGGTAACTATTGACGGTATAATCATACCCTTGTTTGTAAGTTATTTAAAGAGTACTGGGAATAACACTTGCATCTATTTTGTGCAGAGGCCTTAAATCGCTTCACGTTTTAATTGAGGAAGTTGGAAGATTGCTCGCCTTCTGATGTAATATGGCATGGATTTTAGTTAGTTTTGTGTCTAGTTACACTGTTATGCAATTTGTGAGTTGTTACTATATATATATACACACACACACACACACACACACACACACACACACACACACACACACATATATACATATAATATAGATCCCCATTTCATAATTTTGAACTCTTTAATTTAAATTTTTGCTTTTAGCTATGTTTGTTTTATAGTTAAATGTCTCGTATAGGCTACAAATTTTTGTTCTTTGAACATATAAAAAAGGGTTTTGGACCAAAGTTCCTTATTCTCAAAGCTCATGCATAAAAAATCTCTACGCATAAATCCATGTAAATTAGGTCTCTATTATGATATTTTTGACCAAAATGCCCTTTTCCAGAAAATTGGTCCAACATCGAAATCAGAGGCAAAACTAGCATAATTAGCTAAAAACTAAAAATAGAGACCTAATTTTCATAACTTTTTCGGGAGGGTCTTTTCTTCCATTATCTTTCAGTTCTGGGGACTAAGCAGTCATTCCTTGTATAAAAAAACAACTAACACTGAAAGGCTTAATCGATTTCAAATTCATCCACATGAATAATGTTTTCGTTCCCAATTCCAACTTCTGATGGTTTAAGCGACGTTTTACTATAAATGGTAATATTAAATTATGTTTTTACATTGCAATTTAGATGGTTGTTTTTCTACTGTAATCAATACATTTGAATTATGCTTTTCTTAAATCACTGATAAGTAGGTGTAGTCTTGTAATTTTATTTTATTTTGGTTTTTTTCTATAAATATTATAAACTTTCAGTGACTTATGTATGATTCTCTTCTATTCTGAGAGAATCTCTCAAATAAATATTAACAGGTTTAGCTTCCTTGTGCTCTTGATTGAACTTATTCATTTCACTACAAGAAAAAGTTGATATTGTGATGCAAATTTTGTGATGGAAAAATCCGTGACTAATTTATGATGGATCTGCCTCGGACTTGTGATGTGTGACGCCTCACCTCTATACCCACGCTAGCCAAGAACACTACGGTGTAATGCCGTCAACTAGCGCGGAGAATAAGGCTGTTGAGGAGCGGCCATCAGTAGTTAAGCCTTACACTTGTATTCATAACAAGTCAATGACACACGAATTCACCAATGTACAAAAATTGATAAATCACGAAAATTAGTGAAGCACAAATTCTAGAAATCATCACAAGAAATCCAGAAAACACAAAGAGGGAAAGAGGCCTATCCCATGACGGTCCGAAGACCATGGGGAGCTACCCCATATGGGTGAGGCGGAATCACCCAGATGAGGTCTAGGCTAACCACGCAAACAAAAAGGTATGTGTGAACGGAATCACACAAATGGTGTCTAGGCTAACCAAAAAGCAAAAAGGTATGTGTGAGTGGAATCACACAAATGTGTCTAGCCTAACCTCGCAAACAAAAAGGTATGTGTGAGCAGAATCACACAAATGGTGTCTAGGCTAACCAAAAAGCAAAAAGGTATGTGTGAGTGGAATCACACAAATGGTGTCTAGCCTAACCTCGCAAACAAAAAGGTATGTGTGAGCGGAATCACACAAATGGTGTCTAAGCTAACCAAAAAGCAAAAAGATATGTGTGAGTGGAATCACACAAATGGTGTCTAGCCTAACCTTACAAACAAAGAGGTATGCGTGAGCAGAATCACACAAATGGTGTCTAGGCTAACCAAAAAGCAAAAAGGTATGTGTGAGTGGAATCACACAAATGGTGTCTAGCCTAACCTTGCAAACAAAGAGACGTCGCAGAATTGCTAGTCTAAATCATGAAAAGGAGAAGGCCTATCACAAAGTGGGAGCATGAAAACTCACCAACCGGTATCACAAACGAGACGCTATCTCACGGTGGCCAACCATTAAATTTTGACACACGAATGGTCCGAAGACCGTGCGGCATTACCCCACATATGTGATGGCGAAACATCACACAAATGTGATGGCGAAACATCACAAGAGCGGGTCTATTCTCCCTCGTAGACAAAGAGACATCGCACAGTTGCTAGCCTAAATCACAAAAATGATCGTCATGATCATAAAGAAGTGTCAATTACACTAAGTTAGTAAATATAAAAGTTTAGCTTCATGTCCCATAACCACTTGCTTAACTTAAATATTTACGAACAAACTGTAAATCTTCACTAGAAAATTGTCACAAGAGGCTCAATCGAAAAAGTTCAAGAATTAACCGACGAAGTGAACGCAAGCGTTTCATACCACTTGTTTTACTAAGCCGTTTAATTCAATTTCTCATACGAGTGAGGTAAAGGTTTGTATATACTAATAGATTGGAAAATGGTTTAGGAAAAGAGCTTTGTAGTAAAATAGTTTTGAAATCGTTTGGAGAAAGGGTTTTGATATTTACTACTAGTATAGAAAACCTTTATATTTTTAAAGTGACAAATCACAAAAATGATTGTAGAAACAATCAATTACAAGAATTCACATACGAAGATGTGAATAGAATCCAAAGAAATCGATTCCAAATCCGTCAAAGTAGAAATACTCAAAAATTCCAGAAATAGAAGTTATCAAAGTCGACAAAGGTGATAACAATTAATCGGAAAAGAAGAATCGATTAACAATTGGAAAAACAAAGCAAAACGAGCATAAATGCATAAATGACTTCAACAAGAATAAAAATCAAGTCAATGCCGAAGTCAACAATTACTGGCCACGGTCGAGTACAAAACGAATCAACATCCTCATCAAAGAATTCAACGGCAAACAAAGTCAGAGTCTAGGAAATCAAGAAACTAGCAATTTCACGAAAACAAAGTCAAATGCACATGAAAAAACGTTAGGAATTCATACCTAACAATCAAAAATAATCATAGACAAAGATGAGAGATAAAACATCGACAATTAGTTGTAACACATGTTCCATCTAAGTTATGTTTTATATTAAGTCCATAAACTCCAGGCTCTGATACCAAGCTGTGACGCCCCACCTTTATACCCACGCTAGCCAAGAACACTACGGTGTAATGATGTCAACTAGCGCGGAGAATAAGGCTGTTGAGGAGCGGCCATCAGTAGTTAAGCCTTACACTAGTATTGTTTATCTCGATAGGAGTGGTATATATATATATATATATATATATATATATATATATATATACTTTCATTTTTCATCTCTGATTTATTTACTCCCATCGACATACCCCAATTCCAGTATAAAACGAACTACAATGGTTCATAATAGTTTAGGACAGTAGATATAATAATAACTGATGTCAGTTACAATACATTTGACATAGAACATATGATACAACTACAACTGTCGACCCAGGAAGTTATATATACAAGTACATTATCGACTAACATACATGAATACATATAGACCTATGCTATGACACGACAACTCCCAAAAGATATGAAAAGTCTTCATAGCTCAAACAGCTACCCAAAGCAAGATATCTACGACCTGAAATAACTCGGTCTGACCCGAGTATTAAATTCAAAAGAAAATAATACGTGGGTCGGTCTAATTCAAACTCAGTTATTAGTGCACAGAAGCAATAATAATTAAATAATGAATAGATGACAGTCACAATAAATCTCGTCTATCCGATCCTTAAATAAAGAAATCGGATAACGATAAATATAACACGTAACAGTGTTAAACAACAAATCAGCAAATTAAACCAAATCAGAATACAACTCAGAATATTGAATTGAATAAACAAAACAGTTCAAACCATTGAAATATCAATTGAAATATTAATTCGAGTAAGGCTGCAGTACACGCACGCGTGCACTGCCTCGCCACTACAACATATGGAATATGCAGAAGATCAATAAATCAAAACAAGATAGAATATCATAAAATCCATACCGTGTGGTTGCAGTTCACGCTTGCGTGCACTGCCTTGCCACTACGGTGATAATGTACCAAAAAACTCAATTCCGTGTGGCTGCAGTTCACGCTTGCGTTCACTGCCTTGCCACTACAGTAATGATGTACAAAAAAGATCAACGAACCAAAATCAATGAAGATTCAAATATCAATGCCACGGCCTCAATGGTCAAAGTAAACAGACATGTACAATGTGCATGTATGTACACAATGAAAGTTCACAAACGAACACAAGGTCAAACCCGAATACCGGATTCAACTCAGGCGCATGTATCATAAACCAAATATACAACTGCACATGAACTACATGACTTGAAGTTCAGTGGATAGTGCAATGAAGGCCACAAGGATACAAGGGCAAACTGCAACTAAAAACTACAGCCACCACAAGATCACAATGCAAAAAAAAAAATGTCTCGAAGCAAATTAGTCGAGACTATCAAAATTCAGTAAAATCAGAAGCTAGCTAAGATCAATACATCAAGAAACCAAATCAAGTCAGTGACAATAAGGCACTGCAAATACAAGGCAGGACTGCAACATGATTGCAGTACGAGAAGGTCAACGGCAAGCAACCAGCATTAACATTTTTACAAAAATGTACATGTATGCATATATAGGTACACGCATATATATCTACTCAATAAAACAGTGCCAGTGACTAAGCACATATGTGCAGGTAAATGAGGATGCAATGAAGCCAAAGCAAGCAATCATAAACAAAGTCGAAATCAACTAGACCGAACAACATGTAACAACAGTTACAAGTGACTCGGGGAAATGTACAGAAGCAATATACACAAAAGGCCAGAGTCGAGAAATAAATATTGTCAAACAAAGTCAAAGCCGATATCAACAAGGCAAAGACAAAGACAATTTCTTTCTATACCAAAGAAATTTTAAAACTATCAGAGAGAGACAAATAAAAATTAACAAACCATGGATAAACAGAAAAAGTCGACAATTTGAAATGCAATTTGTCTCAAAGAATGATACCCGAAATCCAATTGCATGGGGACTGCATCAGGTACGCAGTTCAGAGGTAAGAATACATATATACAGCAGTTCAAATAAACAATGCGAGCTCGAATCGAAGTGTGTACGAGTTGCACCAATACGCAACTTGGTATAGCATATACACAATGATACTTAGCAGTGGTTATCAAACATCATTGATGAAGATGAGAAGAAACGAGTGCAGACAGCACATACCAAATGAAATATCACTAGAGCATATATATGTAAACATGAAAGGGTGATATAGCTATTTAAAGTGGATATGCAAGTGCAAACTCGAGATAACCCCCAGATTCACTGAAGACAGTGAAACAACAGCCGTGATGAGAATGCAATGATGGAACAAAGAATCCAAGTTTATATGCAAATAAACAGTGCCGTGATAAAAATGTAGTGATATGCAGCAGGATACATAACACACTGAAGCAAATCGAGCTAGGTACCAGGGATAGTTTTAGTCAAGTAATCGAAATTCAACAAAGTCAAGAGGCCGAAATTATCAAGTGGCAGGGGTTCGAATGTGTAGCAGTTTCAAATAATACCAACACAAGTGTCACGGTCGTCATTTAACAAGTCAGTGCCAAAGACGAACCCTCAAAATCGAAACCAGGATGAGCGTATTAATGAATCGAACGAATATAAGAAATCAAAACCATGTGGATTGAAAACATCAAAGAAATCATCATCAACAAAACAAAATCGAAATACCGAGCATAGCATCGAATTAGATGTGAGTGAATGGTCACTCACCTTTGTCCAACACGCGCAATCCACGGCCGAAGAGAGCAACGAGGAAATGATCGATCCAGGGTATTCGTGAATATCCACTGATCGAACACCAGAGGCGCGACTTCGAAGAATTTTTCAGAAGCCCTAATTTAAGAACACGGAATAAAAAGAGAACAGGAAGCCGCCATTTTCTCTTAGGTTTTCGAACGAACGAATAATGAAAAGGATCGGGTCGAATTTAAAATAAAAAAAGGAACGACACAAAACAAACGAATGAAAATGTGGGCCAAATTCAATTGAAGCCCGCAACCATTTTCATCAAATTTTTGAAAGGAATTTAATCTGGGTTTTATAAACTCCAAACAGCAATTAGCAACAATATTAATCGTTTAATGTCGATTATCAATTGATGCGAAATACCGGGTTGTTACATGATGTTTATTTTATTTTTACATAAAAAATTCATTGTCAAATGCAAAAAATTGTGATATAACAAGAATCCATCATAAAACCGTGACAAATCAGTAACGTATCTATAATCTATATTTGAAACGTAGCTAAATTTATGCTAAAATCATGAAAATTGACGACTTATAGTATTTGTGACATAAAGTGGCCGATTCATCCCAAATCAGTTACCTAAAATACTTGAAACATAGCTAAAATTTATGACAATAAGAAAATTACAATTCAATATCAAATCCCTCACAAATCCGTAATTATTAAAAAGAAATTACAAAAGTACATCTCAAATATACAACTAATTATAATTTTGATTATAATTTTTTTAACATAAATTGTCTTATGTTTTTAATTATAACTAAATTTAAATTATAAATATCAGTTTATAAAAAAAATTAATCAGATACATGTTACGTGACGACCCACATTTTGAAAGGTTTAGATCGACAATAATCCACACGTGTCCGACTTAAACAATCCGGAACGTAGATAATCAATGGTTAAATAAGGAAATAAAAAGAGAAGAAAGAAACAAAATAAAGAATCTCACAGCGGAAACAATAAAATAGAATAATCAAATAAACAATTCATGAAGTTGTTTACTATACATTTGATTTTAATCTATACACATTTATCAGAGTTATATATATATACATCAGGAATAAATAATCAGTACAGTAGAATAGCGTGATACAGGGGATAATAATAATAGTAATATACCGAAACTCCGTCTTTGTCCTCTAGAGAATAGTCTTCAATATGCTGGAGAGAAAAACTCAGGACTGGCCCGAGCATAATGAAAAGACAAAACACTCGAGTCAGGACTAAAATACTCTTATTTAAGTCAAATCAATAACACAAATATGAGTGTAATAACTTAAGAGATGTTACAAGATTTTCCATCTCCTAAGGATCCGTTTAATCATTTATATATAATAATATACGTTATAATAAATAATGTCATCAGTAAAATAAATATCAAAATAGCGTTAAGGTTTTACATTGATCCATTTTAACACATTTTTATAGTTTTAAACCAAAGTCGTAATGGGCTCGTATAGGGATAAGTATGACAAGGCACATGAGGCAATGCCCAAGGTAGGATTCTACCAGTTTACCCTTTCTGGCTGGTCGTAACCCATCCATGGCCGACCGTGAAAATCAGTCCAACTGACAAAAAAATGCACCCATCGAATACGAAATCATAGTAATACGAGGGATCAACGTCGCTAGAGGTAGCTAATCTTATTGATCAGACATAGGCTTATGTTTTAGTCATTTTAATTATGACACGAGTGTCAAGGCTATCCATCGTCGTTCTCTTACTTCATTCCAGTAAACATCACCAATTCAACCACTACATTCTAGATATCATCCACCGCGTACACAGTTGTCAAAGTGGTTCCAATATTGACAGAGAATATACCAATAAGAGGCCTCGGTCTCTTTAACAACCAAACGTCATTTTACACACCAGTTGGTACTTTAATATTTCGAAAACAATTCGTATTTGATATCAAAATATCATATTCGCTTCAAAATCAAATTCATTTCAAAATTTACCATATTCACTTCAAAAATCAAATTATACTACCAAATATCAATTAAATTCGATATATCGATCTCACTTCGAAATTTTGTTCGAATTACAATTTAGGTTATAACTTCACTTTAACCCAATTCATATTTTCAAGATTTAAATATACACGTTCCACCCTTTGACCAGTTTGGATTTTATAAAAATGGTTTTAAAATAGTTAAATAGTTAAAATAGTTTAATAGAAAATAGTTTGTGTAATATAATGGTTTATATAGTAAAATAGTTTGAATATTTAAAGAAAATAGCTTTGAAATAGTTTACACTAAAATAATTTATTTAAAAATAGTTTACAAGCCAAACTGATTCAATCCCAAAATTTCCAATCTAAACCAATTTCCATTCTGATTTACCCGATTAAATTCCGATTTCAAGTCGAATTTTAATTTCAATTCCAAATTAATTTAAATTCCCATTTCAAATTAATTTCACTTCTAATTTCAAATTAATCCAAATTCCAGTTTCAAACGAATTTCAACTCCAATTCCAAATTTTAAACCATTTCGATTTATATCAATTTCGAGCCATTTTCAAATATCGATTCAAAAACTTCAATCAAATTTTCCTTCAATATTCAATTTAAAATCCAAATCTTTAAATATAATTCAAATCTAAGATAAATTTCAAAATATCGTTTTGTATCACTTTTCTTAGCAATATTCAAAGTTTGAATAAAAGTCCAATCTCTTAAAACAAATCAATTTTTGAAATTCACATCATATTCTGATTACCACTTAAACATCTCAACTTCGATTATTTAAACAATTTCGTTCATCAAATTTAAATTTCAACATTTCCAGCTCTAGTTCGAAAATAATTCGATTTCCATAAATACGATTCTTATTTCTTAAAATCATATCATTTTAAATAATTTCAAATCAAAAATTTTAAAATCATTAAATTTAATCAATCCGTTATCCGTATATAATTCTCTATCCTATGATGAAGTGAATCAATTACTTCAATTTAATTTCAAGGATGGATATATATCATTTCAATCCAAATAAATGTCATAGGTATATATTATTTCAACCTATTTCTTAATTTATTCGAAATAGTTCAATTTATATATTTTTTACTGTAAATAATATACAGGATGATAACAGGGTATATTAAACATAAACAAACATCCAAAATATAAATCAATACCATCCATCTCAATCAATCATCCAAACAATCAAAATCACAACAATCAACCAATTATAATCAGGGATTTTACTAGCAGTTTAATTCTAATTAAATTTAACTGTCATTTCAAATCATATTAATTAATTCAGATGTCAATCTAATTGCCGACTTAATTTATCAGTAAGTACATTTAAACCACATCACAATGTAAATTTTACTAACATAAAAGTATGTTAGTCAAAAGTGAGCGTATAAAAAACTCACCTTTCATTTGAAACTGAAAATATCTTCAGCTTCAAATAAATGTCAATCTAAAGCCAAGCTATAGACGATGTCGATACGATTCCAACGCCTCTCGTTTCGTCCGAAACGGACCTCATATAAACAAATTACGAATTTATAAATATCAGCATAATTTAATTTTAGTTAATAAAATCAAAATAAATAAAAACAAACCTAGCTTCAACACGTTCATGCGACAACGCCTCTCCCCCTTCCTTCCTCCAGACAACGCAGTCTTTGTTTGTTTATTTTTTCCTTTTTTTTCTACATGAACGAACCCTTGGGCCTCGCCGACCATCAGTGCCTCGACCAACCGCCGTTCTGCTTCCATCGCCCCACCTACGCGAACGCCGACCATCACCAATCAGTCGTGCATGAAAAAATTGAAACCCGAACTCAAACTGTAACCCTAATCGAATGCTACCGCGCCTATCACACGCATAAACCATCGGGCGCCTTCTCCTTCGCACAACACGAGCAAGCGCATTCCACCTTTCGCCACCAGATCGAGAAACAAATCTCGCTTTAACCAATAAATGGATCGCGACCATTTTATTTTGTTCACGTGTATATATACATACATACATATATGAATATATATATAATCGATCCGCGGTTTTTTTCTACACTGATATGCAATTTGAAGAAAAAAAGGGAAAGGGAGAGGGATAAACAGCTGAAAGGGGGATACGGGTTTGAATGAGTTTGACATGTAGATATTTATTATTATTATTATTACGAGTATGGTGTCATGTCCGTTGGACGTGTGCAAAGAAGGAAGTGAGCGTATTTTGTCTTTGTTACAATTATGATATTGTAAGAGATTACAGTATAACAAATTTACCTTTGTTTAGGGTTAAACTAATGCAGTGGTGAGCAGTATTTAACCATATAAATTGATTAACCTTATTCTTTTTGTTTGGTTTTATTTGGCTGTGAAATTACATTGGTTTATAATTAGGCTGTCAAATAAAATAATCAGACTATCAAAATATATAATATTTTATTTCTACTATTTAACTTTTAATAATATTCTCCTTTTATCTCCAGATTATAGCCACACATAGTTTATGGAAACACGTATAGAAAGTAGTTTAACATAGGAATAAAGATGTATAAAAGATTCGTGCAAAAATTTAACCGGCACGTGCGATGCACGTGCGCAGAAGGAATTTATATTATAAAACACTGTTTGTAAGATTTTTTTTAATCTTATGAAATGACTTGATGTGCATTTAGTGTTGCATTTTCTATGTGCATACATTCACAAATCAATCATTTATCAAAACATGAATGAGACTATTTTATGTACCTAGCTATTGTGCAACTTTTGCAGCTTTCGTCCACATCATTTATACATCGGCAATGTATGCACGGTTCAATTAAAAAATATAGACATAACATGTAAGATACCATGTGTGCGCATAGGAGGAACTGATATTAATATCACTCTACTTGTAATGTTTTTGGGATGTTACAAAATTATTTTGATGTTATGTAATGTTGCATTTTTATGTGTACATGCACAAATCAACGATTAGGCATTAGTTGAAACATGAATGAGACCAAGTTTTTTTAGAAAATAATTAAATAGACAAAGAAAGTAACCAATTATTATATCAATATTCAAAGAAACGCAACAAATATTATAATTAACGCATCCAATAGTGTGGAACCTAGACAAATTGCATCATCTCTTTTTCAAAAAGGGATTAAAACTATTGAATAAGGGATGATATTTGTCATCGAAGATGATGAAATAACAAAAGCTAAGTAAACTAATACGAAACAAACAATATTTCAAGCTTTCACCATTTTTGTAATAACTAAATATAATTAACAAACAAATAATATGTAGCCTTATCCTTCATATGTACTTCTACAAATCATATACCGATCAATAATTGTAGCTAGTACTTATTTTATATGTTGTAGTATGTAGTTATTTCGTAATGCAACTAACAATTCTAAAAATACACACTTGTGTAACTTTGGAATTAAAAAAAATCAAATTCATGAAAAATAAGTTAAGTATATGATTTTAATAGAGATACTTGAAGGTCTTCTTAGTACAAAGTCGTGTTTCCAGCATTTGAACTAAGTTTAAGAGGTTGACCCAATATATATTGTTGATGATTGTTCTGAAATACACATTAAACAGTGTTTGCAAAAAAATACCTCAATATTTTTACCATCTTAGAAACTGTTGCTCATTTGATCGAACTTAAATTATTCATATTTAATGAAGTTTCTCCTTTTTTAAAAAAAAAAATTGGTTTATTTTATTGATTTTTCAATATAAAGTACATATACATATTACATCACACACCTACCCAAACTAAAGTTGAGCATTCATCTCTTAATCATGCACAAATTATACTAATGACATGTTCTTATAAGACACATCACATAACAAATTGTCAAGATCGAACAATGCCAATGGGGCATATTGCATTTGCATGGAGGTGTGTGTGTGTGTTCATCTAGAACCTTCTTGAATCCTTATATGGCACATGAGCATTTTTATGTGATAAGGAAAATATTGCATCTCCAAGAGTAGATAATGACTTATTGATATGTTGTGTTTCCTGGAATCTGTCCCCGGTTACTTCAGAACGATCAATCCTCACTTCCAGCAAGTTCCACTAAGTGAAGGGTGCCACACAGAATAACTCCTATTTTTACTTCCAATCCTCGCACCTGCACAGTCACAATGCTGGAGTATGAAATAAGTCAGTTGCATGAGAAAAATATGAAATTGGATTTAACTGTAGTAATGTACCACTTGCTACCGTACAAATTTAGCCAGATCATATAAGCATACATAATACTAAAGGTTTATGGTTGTACATTTAACCACACTTGATAATGTAATCCACACATATGTTTAGTTATTATATATTATCCTTCAAAAATGAAAAGAAAAGGAAAAAAAACTATATCAGTTAGCTTGCAAGGCAACTTTAGCCACAATCCTACAATTCTGAATGACAATGCCAGTAGATTCATTCATCTGCAATCTACCATGTACTGTAATTGTGTTCATTTCACTCGGCAAACTAAAATCGATCCTAAGAGAATGAAAACAAAACCGAAGAGATCAAATAATTAAAGCAAGTTGAAGATCTTACGCTTGAGAAATATGCCACAGCAATATTGCAGGTTTACAGTATTTTCCGCCATTGAATTCACTTATTACATTTAGGAGAGAAAGCAACTTAGGTTATGGAAGAGAACGTGGAAGCAGATAGTGTCCACTATGCAGTTTTTGGAATTTACATTAATATCCAATGTAACCAATTTTATGAAAGAACTAATATGGCTATTTTGGAAAGTCTAAAAAATTTAAAGTTTAGGATTCACGCATTTTATAATGATGTATATCTTTACAAATAAGCGAGCTTCTAATAGTGACAATATAAAGAATTCATTCATGCATAATTAAGGATATATAAATTATATGTACATATAAGTTGTGAAAACTGTATCAAATTTCTATAAATGCTTTGAAATAGTTAAAGTTTTAAGAACATATAAGGTTTCATACCTCCAGTTTATACATACGCCAAGCCTTCAAAGATAAAATGCTTTGTGTGTATATACAGTTACATCTGCACATGATTTCTGATATATACATTGTTTAGACTCAAGTTTACATGATCTAATAATACCTCTAGCTTTTGAAAGCATATCAATTTCATACAAATATTTAGTTTTAAATATATATGTCTAATTGCAAGGGTGCGAGGTTCCACATACATATGATGTCAAGATTTGGAATATACTTAAAGTTTTGAACGTATATGGCAGCAGGTTAGAAAGATGAATTAAAAAAAAGGGTTTCAAATACATATTCAGGAAGCATATTGAATTTAAAGGTATAAAGTTTATTATACGTATGACTTCAATTATGTGACCTCTTATTTATTAAAAGATGATGGCAATAATATAGTAATATAATTATCAAAGGAAAAAATGGTTCTTCGCCGTATTCAAAGAGGTAGCTTGCTTCATATTTTATTTTATTGATAAAAAAGGTTATGTATGGCCCTATGTTTAGTGATAGGGAATCGCAGAAGCGCCATACGGCAAAGGATGTCGGGGAACAATGGGAGCAGCCAACGTTGATAAGCAGATATAACAGCATATATATGCTTATGAAGAAGGTCAAAAGAAAAGGTATTAAACTATCCAAATATATCTTTCATTTAATTATTTACGTTACTAATAAGAATATGAATAGTTTAGGAAACAAATGAAAACTTAGCTAAGTAAACGAATTGCTTTGTTAATATAGTTACATTTATGCACCTAATAGGTATAGTTATAGTTAATTGTGACGTTTCGAATTTTGCGCGCTCGAAAATCGCATCCATACTTCATATGTATTCGAATGTCATAGATTCGACCGTTCAAACCCGATTCGTCGGAGCTTATAACAACATTAAGTAAATAACACAGCGGAAAAAAAGAATAATACATTGATATACAGCTTTGATACAATATCTGATACAACAGATGATCCAATAGATATCAATATACATCAGAGATATGATACAACAAAATAGCAGCGGAAAAGAAAAATAGATAACATCTAGCAGCGGAATAATATAACTCTAAGATAGCCTTCAAAAGAGAACTCCGAGAACTGCAACTCCATTTCCAAGAATCAATCCAGCAATAGCTCGAACTCCCAATAACCATGCACCAAGCTAAGCAAGACTGGTGTGGTCCAAATACTGGAATAACTCTAGATAATCTACTAAACCTGACTATCTGAAAAACCCAAAACTCTAGACTGCTCGTGTAGAAAATAATGAGCACCCAGAGTTTAGGAAAGAAACAATAAACTCCGGATCAGTCGTGGGACTGGTGTGAGCAACAAAAACAGTTTATCTTTAAAAACAAACAACGAAAGATTTTCAAAGTCAATTCGCAATGCTTTTTAAAAATGAGACTACCATAAGGCCTCCCGCACACACACACAATGCAAATGCAGAATCGGAGGAGATTTCTCCTTATGATAGTCAAATATGCTTGATACGCATTAAAAAGAAACATTTGATATTATTACTAGTGCATAGTGTAGAGAAAATCATTTCGAAAATAAAGATATAAATCTTAGTCAACATACGACCATTATCGTATGCCTACTATAGCTACCATCTAAACAGTGGGGCACCACCATAAGTAAATGGCAGGTTCTACAACTAATACCGTACAAGATCGTATTGTTTCTTTGGAATTCCAACAAATGGTCAGGCCAAGGAACTTCCCATTGCCACATGAGAACGCCTTTGGAAGGACGTCCCCGAGAACCAAACCGGATCTCTGCCAACACAAGGTCGGGTTACCCCTAACTGGGTAACTACTGACACGAGTATGCCATCTCCCGGTCGTAACCAACCTTTAACCGGGGCCCCAGCAACAAATCACAAAGTAATATATATATATCTGCGATATCAACATAAGTTAAGTATCTGGGCTCCATACCATGATACCACTTCTATCCAGAAGGAAATGCACATACCCTAAGGGGTGCTACCCCCAATAACCTTGTCGCATCTTTCCTGTTTCGACCATTTCGGGGTGTGAGGTCCGACGAAGTCTCGTCCACAAAGCCACGCTTTATACAAAAGATGTGCTTTGGGTCAACAAATGATCATAGAAATGATCACAAAGATAAACGATCAAACAAATGATCCTATCACAAATGATCAACACAATGATCATTTCACAGCAACACTCAGCATGTCACATTACCAAATTGGGAATATATCGCTGATAACCTTCAACTACATAACCTCTGAGCTCGTACGTCTCAGAGAAGGGTGTTAAGCTAAGAGAATAAATTCTCCGCCACCAACAGAAATATATTTAAAAGAAATCAGCTTCATATCTCAAATTGTAATGTCAGACATAACAATCCATACAAGTCTGTTCTGGGTTCGAACAGAACCGAAGGCACTTCCAAAGAAGTCCTTGCAATCCGGATATTCACAATCCCGATCGGATTTCCCATCACTTAGGGAGTCTCTATACCGGCGCAACTCGGTGCAGAAACAATCGATAGGTCATCCTATCGCTTTCGCAAATACCCGTTCTTCATCACCGGTCTTCAAATGCTATCCATAACGTCGAATCACATATTCGGAATGGGCTATACAACACAAAGGTCCTTTCCCGGTTAAACCGAATAGTGAGCGAAAATATTTTTAAAACATATGGATATGGGATTTCAATTAAGTCACAACTTATTACCCAAAACTTTTCTTCAAATGGCTTAACAAATTACCATTTTAAATCTTTAAACAAAAAGATTCATTTTCACAACCTTTAACGGTTTAAACAATTTTCACATTTTAATCTTTTAAACAAAAGATTCATTCACAGATTTTCCAAATCAATTTTCATTTCAATTTGATTAACTCGTTAAATCTTTAAATCAAAGATTTAACTTATAGCCTTCAAAACAATTTCATTTCAATTTGATTTAACAAATCATCAATTTAAATCTGTTAAAAATAAACAGATTTAATTCATAGCTTTCAAAAAGAATTCATTCATAACTTAGGAAATTCATTTCTCTATTCAATCTTGAAATTCCCCTAATTAACTGGAATCTCAGTTCTTATCTAAAAGTGTTTATCATTTGAAAACAACAGTTTTCATTTTGGAAATCTGATTCATTTATACGAGTTGAAATCCTTGGGTTAAATTCAAATTCCCAAAACCATACCTTTAAAATGGTTTAAATTCATACAACATGTTTATAATATCTTTAACCATAATTTCCAATCATCGAATTCAATTCCAAATATCGAATTCAAATTCAAATTGAATTATTTAAATTGGAGATTTTACCGAGTTATTCAAAATAGCTTTTATCTGTGAAAACCTTTTCCAAAAGCTTTACCGTTTAACCCAAATCCATTTTCAAAATCAGTTTGAAATTAAAACTTTAATTTCAAAAACATTAAATTTAAATTATCTGTGACTTAACCGATTTCCTCGTGAAATCCATATTTGTGTGTGTATGGTGTAGTCCAGGGGTTTAACACAATAGTGCAATATCATTCAATCATCACAGATTTAAGTACAACAATATCTTTGATAAGCGGTATAACTATAACGCTTATCGTCAATTCACAGATTCACAGATAATATAACAATGTAAATAAATGGATAAATCATACACAGTTACAGAACAAAATATTACTGATAAGATAAGACAGTCAATTCAAGGTTTCTCATACAACACAATGCAATATAATCATTCATAACTAAGGTCAAGCATTTAATAAATATTTATAGGCAGGATTAATTAATTGTTTAATCCTAATTAATTTATCTCAAATTAAATTAATTACTTATGAATTTATTATCCAATTCTGATTTATTAATTCCAAATCATTTGATATAAATTAATTTATCAAGCACTTTGAATTAATTAAATTATTCTTAATCAATCATATTAATTAAATTAACTTTTGAACCAATATATAATTAAATTTACTTTAATAAATCAAAATACCCAAAATAAATTATAATAAGTGATTAATCCTTAATTATTTTCATTAACAAATAACGTTTCTTAAATTACTTCCTTAAGAAATTATCTTAGATTAATCATTATTAGTTAGAATAAATTAACCCTTAATTAATTTTCATAAGTGATTATTCTTAATCACTTTTATTTATCAATTAATGACGTTGAGTAATTCTCGTTAATCACTTGATTACTTAATCTTTAATCATTAATTAATTACTTTAAATTAAGTAATTATCTTTAATCAAGTTCATAAGGTAATTAATAACTAACCTTTAATTATTTACATTTATAAACCATAATTACTTAAGATCTTTAAAAGATAAAACATTATTTTAGTAATGATTTAATTATCATACTCAAACACATTTGAAAACATTTTGTTTCAAATTCACTTTTAAATTCCATTTCAAATAAAAAAAAGAATTTACAATAGCTACAAATTTAACTTTACCATTTTTTTTTCTAAATTCAAATTTTTCTCATACATTCAATTGCTTTTAAATTATTAAAACAAATTGAATTTAAAGCTTTATTCATGTCCAAACTAAATTCAAATTCAACTTGGATTTACATTTACATTTTCATTTGAACTCAGTTTCTTTAATTTTGGTTTAATACTCAAATTTGGTTTTTAAAATTTTCAAAACAGAAAAAAAACAAGGTTTCAGTTTAAAACTGAAACAGGAATTCGACCCGAGAACTATTAAAACCTGCTTCGAGACCAACACTTCAATGCCCTGAGTAACACTTCGAGTTAACTTAAAAATGCAAGCCTGGAAATGCTTCAGGCCACAACATCCCAGATCATCAAATATAGTGCACGGTGTACGTGCACATCGCCGTTGGCCATCTTCCGGCCTCACCGCGACGTCAAGCATATCGACCATCCTCCCCCGAGCACGTTCTGATCCCTCGAACTTCACCGTTGCCTCAAAATCGAAATCGAGGCAAAATCCCAAACCTAGAAATGAAAGTACCCACCACCATCCAAACCTGGCAGCGCCTCGTTCGCCACGCCCCGACCATTAGCCAGCCTACAACCTCGGCCATCGATTCGTCGACGCCCCCTCTACCATCCTTTAGAAGCACGTTGAACTCGATCGTACGTCAACAATAAGCGAGTCAAATTCCTCGGCCATGCCAAAATTAGGTTAAAAAAATTTAAATGTTCGCCGCCGCCACCACGTCCATCTTCGCCACCTCCGGCCATTTTTCTAGTCAACCCCGTAGCCTCCTCCATCTCCACAAACAACCCTGACCAACTCGAATCACCCAATCACGAGAAAATGATTTAAAGGCAGATTTCGTTCCACTGTAAATTGCTCAAGATACATACAACTAAAAATCACTATATTTGTTTCAAAAATCCTATCTTGGGCTGTAAATTCAAGCTATATGATTTAATCCATAATTCATGATATTCGAAATTTCCAGAGACTTAAGTTTTTACTGTAAAAACTTGTTCTTTCACTCCACATACCTTTATTCTTCACACAACCATTTTTAGATGAGAAATCGTACCATAACAAACAAAATTTGTTTTGATCTCGAGTTCAAATGTTTAATAGATCAAGTAGAAATGGATTTTAAATCAAAGTTTTGCTTTGAAAACTCCAAACAAAGAGCAGAGAAAAATAACAGCCTGCACACATAAGCTTTCAATATTCACAGGCATTTATATGTATATAAATTTAAACATACTCATCCGCATACATACTTGCAACAAAATTTTACTTTTAAATTTGTTTTTAGAGTGATATTACTCACATGTTTCCCAGGAAAGAACAGAGCTACTTATTGTTGAACTTGCATGCTTGGTGAGATCTTCTTTGCTTCTTTGGTTTTCATTGATTGATGTTTTTAAGATAATGTTTACTTTAGTTGTTTCTCAACTTTGAATGGACGAACAAAAATGAAGAGTTTGATGTATAGAAAAGAAACTTACCAGTGATATTATATTTTGTACAACAAGTCATGGTTGAGGATGCTTTCATTAAATGCATGACCTTTGTTCCCATGCTTGCCTTACTTTAGTACTTGTTGCTGTGTTATTTTCCAGGTTAAAGTATATTACTTTAGTTCTTAGTCTTCTTATTATTTCTAGCCTAGCCTAGCTTACACAATGTTGTATCTTTTGTTTACAGCCTAGCCTACTTGTTTCCAGGTTTTAAGTATATTACTTTATACTATAAATAACTTCTATTTTACTGTGTTGTTAATTATTGTTATAAGATGGCATTTTGTTTAAGAATTTTTTGAGATGAGATTTACTTTAGATTTCCTTAGCTTTGCATCTCAAAATTTTACAGGCAACTTACAATATTTATTTTCCTAGCATACTTTATTTTGTTTACTGAAATGAAGCTATCATCTCTGCTGATATGTTGTATATACTTAGAGATGCTTTATTTGTACTTTCTTTACAAGCTTTTGCTTTGGTTTTGTTTTAAGTGTACATATTTATGTTATTCTATTATGTATGTACAGTTTATATATTTGTTTGTTTGAGTTGAGATGAAAGCTTTAATTGTTTATGTACTTTATGTTTTATTCTTATCTCTTTTACTTGTTCTTTTTACTTCTATTTTTAGTTTAAATATTTATCATAAATTTTACTTTAAAAATTATTGTTTTACATTTCTCTATGTACACATATATTTTATATAACTCAAATTATCATCATTTATAAATTTTTAAATCAATTTATTTATTTATTTTTATACTTGTGTCCAAAGTATATTATTTATTTTTCAAAATCATTTATTTAAGAATTTATTTAAAATCCAATATATACATATATATTCACATATATACAAATTTTCAAATCCATATGACTTTACATATTTTCTATTTGAATCGAGGAAACTCGCTTCCATTTATAATTAATTCTACAAATTTTTATTCAAAAATTCATTTAATTATTAATTTAAATTAAATAAAAATCTAGGGTCGTTACATTAATGGTTATACCTTTAGTAATATGGTAACACATATAGCCTGATAGATATGATAAAAGCCGTTGCATATTAACAAATATCACAATACCATTTGAGTGTGGATATTAAGGCTTGCATACATCAATATACTTATGCTGATTTCACATTCACTGATACAATAAAGACCAAACACCACATCCAAGTTATGATGATATGTATACCTATTATAGATATATATTTATAGTAAATACTATTTGTCCATTACTATGTCTACTTTTTAAAAGCATATTTTAAAGCTCAAACTGAACTTAGTAGGATACACACGTTAAGTGCAAATTATATATTACTAAGTCTATTTTAATAAGCATAAATTAAGGTTCAGACTGCACACGGTAATAGCATAACAACTTTGGTTCTTATTAATAAAAATGGATAATTTCCCGAAGATTAAATGAATTTCTCTGGGTTTGTTGAAGAGATTAGATTAAATTTTTCTATATCTTGGAACATGCAAGAAAAGATCATACAAATGGCTAGATGTGAGAAATAAAAGAATAATTTAAAATTACATTCAAAATATAAGTCCCTAGATGCAAACAGCAGAAGATGAATACCAATTTAAACCAACTGACATGGTGAAAATCTTTTTAAGCTTCAAATGTTACAAATTGGTAGGCGTAAGCAATAAATGGGTTGTATAGAAAATATTTTGTAGAAATTATAAATGCCTAAATGAAAACGACAGAGGATTAAAGACAATTTAAACTAACATACATCAACTTGTATTGAGCTCCTCAGTCACAATGGACAAATTGGCAACTTTTGACGTTGCTCCATTGACCTATACAGGTATCTACCTTCATGATTCTTCAATTCGTTCCACCTTTTCAAACTTCGAACAGTTAAATCTAGGCTTAGAGCTGAATATTATCAAGCTTAAATATCTATAAAGAAGTAATAAAGGATCAAAGACAACAAAAAACTAACATACATCAAATTGCTGAGCTTATCAGCAATAACGAAAAAATTGCAACATTCGACTCAGCATTCATGATTCTTCCGCTGGTTCTGCCGTTCCAATTTTCAAACAGTAAAATATAAATTAGAGCCGAATACTATTATTCTTTTAAATCATTTAAACAAATTCTCTAAAAAAATCTAAATTAGAAATCGAAACTTGAATAGGGTCATCTAGTAACTAATAATACGGTTAGGTTTAGGAAAGTACCAATTCGAAGATCTAGCATGCAAATTCTTGAGAAAGAGGAGTTTAGCTCCTATTACCCTCACAAAGGCATTAATTTCAATCTAATTATTTTTTAGTATTGCGAAGGTTTGATTTGAGGCAGAAAGAATGAATAAGGATGCAGTAGAAAAAACTGAAGAGAAGTCGAAGTACGCGACGTGGGATTGAATGGAAAACGTGGACACGAAAATTACAATTGTATCCTCACTTTTTGTATCATTTATGTTTTGAAACTGGTCATTTTAGAAAACCTGAAAAAGGCTTCACTTTGACCGCTTTGACTGAGGTTTTGCTTTATAGTATAGATATTTGAAAATATATGGCGTTTAACGTCCGAAATTTCTCGAACTCCAAACGAAGCATGCCACCAAGTGTTTATAATGTTTTATCCTCATTTCGAAGACAATAGAACTAATTTCGAGGCCTACTTTGGTCGTATGTGGAAGATAGCTTTTCAAATTGAATTATTTATTTGAATTCTAAATTTAAATTCTATGCGTTTCAAGCACGCATGGCTAAACGACAAGTTTGAACGCTACGAAACTTGAAATTCTAAAATAATTCACTATTACGGATCCGATGAAAACGGTTTCGTAGAAATCTTAGGCGGTGGCCAAAATGACTATTTTACTCATTAATTAAAATATAAAATTTTAAATTAGTCACATTTAAATCCAATTTAAAATGTTAACCATCTTCGTTCATATTTTGAAGATCATTTAAATTAATTTTCGATATCATTTTCAATCATCTTAAATCCAGAATCAAATTATTCAAACATTTTCCAATATTAAATTTTAACAATTTAATTATCAAATAACTTACATTAATAATCATTAAATATTTATTTCTAACCATTTTACCCAATAATCATCTTAAATTCAAAAATTTAAACTAGTAAAAATACAGATCGTTATATCTCATAATTTATTAAAATAATAAATTGTAAAAAACAATTTGATTCTCAAATTCACAATAAATTATATTTCTTAAGAAAAATTTTAAAGGAATTATATCTCGTATTGCTTAAATAATTTAACTTAAATGAATACTTGTTGTAATATATATATTAGGAATATGGGTGAATGTGCTAAATGACAAAGGAAATTATTGTAATCTCATTGCAATTGCAGTCTATAAATATAGAATTCATTTGTATTATATAGAGATCTAAATGAATAAAAATGTCTTCTCTCTCTAATGCCTTCTATTTTTATTTTATTTTATAACACGTTATCAGCACGATGGACTATATTATAAAAATATAATATTAGATTGGTAGTTTTATTTTTTTAATTACTCATTGTTCACTGACAGCATGCATGTCTACTTCTGATTTTCTTCTTAAATTTAATAATTATATTTCTGTTAGTTATTCTTATGCCGACCTATTTTTTAGGCAATACAAAGTCTCCCACTATTCACGAATTCTTCATCCTTCTTCATCTTAAAAATAGTATGCTTTATACATTTATAAGTAGAAACAACACGATACAGTGCTTATACTCCAGACTAATATTCCTTTTCTTTTTTGGATCTAGAATCTATCTAAAGCTTGCTATATATTTATATTTCATTCAAATCTAAAGGCACTTCAATGAATTTGTTTATTATTTAATCGTATATATCATCTGGCCATGGTTCATAAGTACATATTGCTATCAGTACAATAAACTAGTTATGGTTATGTATCATATTCGACCATCAATTCCATGCACTTCCATCTGTTGTGTTCAATCTTGCCATGTACTGTTGATCAGCTCTTTATATAATTTTCTATGTGTCATTTAATTTTTTTTCATGGTTATGGTTTTTGGCATGCAAGTCTTAATGGTTCTATAACTTTTTTTGTTAATCTTCTACAGGTGAAACCTAATACCTGCATGCAACCTTCCATCTTTACTTCAATATATTAAGTTTCGTCTCTATGAAATATTATCACTCCATACCATTTTTTAAATCCTTGGATGACTGAGTGTGGATTCGAATGTGGGTGTATACTTATGATTTTTTTTTCAAGTCTCATAAAGCATTAATTACATGTGAACATTTGAAAAATGAACCTATTATATCTTTTGCTTTACACTTTTACTCCAAATTAAATCAATTTTATTCATTACAAACTCGAAAGTGTACGGTTGTTTTAAATGCTTAATTATTTTGATTCTATCATGAAGCTTTTGTATTACATATTACCTACGTTTTGTTTCATTTTTATATTTGTTGGTAACTATTCATGTTCATATGTATTATATATACCATTTACATCATGCACTCTTACTGGCTATACCTTAGTTTTAATTTGATAGTAACTTTTTTTTTTGAAATGGTACTTTATATACAACAAATCATTGGGACAACATATCCCATGTCAATAAACGTTCGAAAGCAAGTTTCGAACTTGTGACCTCTTGCACCAAAGCCGAATCAATTAACCACTTGGACAATGGTGCTTGTCAGTTTGATAGTAACTTGGCAGTATATGCTGATCTCATTCAATTCTAAGTTACCTGATTGATGTTTAAACATAGTTTAGTAAAATATTTTACCATATGATATCTATGTTACTTGCTTTTACCAATATTTGCAATAGTAAACTATTATCTACAATAATAATGTTTGACCATTGATTATAGAAGTTGTCGGTAAATGAGATTACATAATCAATTCAATTGAAAACTGATTTTTTTTTAATCTGCCGTTTGTTTCTATTTTTTATTTTTACATTTTGCAGTTGCTGACCTTCGTGTATGTTAATTTTATAATAGTGTAGCTACTTTTTAAATAATTTTTTATAGGATATAACTTATTTGTTAGAAATGTATGTCTTAGTGTTTTTCTTTCCTTACAGTTGCTTTTGGTAGTGCAGACATTATTTATTTGGTATGGCATTAGTCCTACACAATACTTTCTACTGATTCCCATTTAATTCCAATTTTATTATATACACACTACGGCCTTTATTTATTTATTTATTATTTTAATCTTTGGTAGGAGACTCAGTTCATAACATGGCAAACATAGCTAAGCTTGAATTCAAAGCGTTGGACATATCTGGAGAAAACAATTTGTCATGGATAATGGATGCTGAAATCCACTTGCAATTTCAATGCTTAGAAAATGCCGTTAAAAGTGGTAATAATATGTCCTAGCAAGAAAAAGCAAAGGCTCTCGTATTTTTAAAACATCACATACACGATGATAAAAAAACAGAATATTTAACGTAAAAGGGTCCTCTCCACTTATGGAACTCCGTGAAGGAGCATTATGACCACCCAAAAGATGGTCATACTTTCAAATACTAGGTAAGAATGGTTGAACATGAGATTTCAAAACTTCAAATCTGTAAGGGAATATAATTATGCTATGTTTAGAATTACTTCTAAACTGAAATTATGAGGAGAAAAGGTAGATGATGTAAAAATGCTTGAAAAGACATTTTCAACGTTTCATGCCTCGAACATACTCCCGCAGCAACAATATCGAGAGCGTCATTTTACAAAATATTCTTAACTTATAGAACGTTTATTAATTGCTGAGCAAAATAATGAATTATTTATTATAAATCACTCCTCAAGACCAACTGGTTCGGCTGCGTTACCAGAAGTTAATGCTAGTTTTGCTCACTCTGGAAGAGGCAAAGGTTGAGGTAGAGACGTGCTCGTGGCCATAGACGTGGATACAACTCTAGTAGAGGCGGTTATGGTGATTTTAAAGGCAACAAAACTACCAAATTTAAAAAGCAGCAAAAGAAAAATGAGCCTGAAAAGACTAATGATTTTACTCTAGAAAATAAAAAGCACCGTGAGGAAGTTTGTTATAGATCTAGATGCTCTGGTCATTGGTCGCGTACATGTAGATCATCAAAGAAAACAGTTGAAGAATAACAATGTTCAAAGAATATTAAAATAAATAACACTTAAGAATTGTTTGATAACACTAACTTGAAATTAGATGATTACTTCGAAGATGATAATGGAAATTTCATAAATGATGAAAATCTCAATGCGATGATTGATGATATGATAGATCTGATCAATTAGAAGTAACCTGAAGCTTGTTGTTTGGTTTTTCCATTTTATTTAGTTAGTTTGAAGTTGATGTTTGTTTGTTTGTTTTATTTTTCTACAACTAGTTGAAACAATGTGTACTGATAGATATTGATTTGAATTAGTAGTTTGCTTTGTACTTCTTTTTAGAAAACATTAGCATTTATTTATGCTCAGAATTATTTTCAATAATCGACTAACTATATTGTCTTTAATTCTTAAGGTATGGACCATCAATACTTGAATGGTGATATATGCCTACTAGGCAGTGTAACTACTTATAAGATTTTAAAAAACCAGAAGTTTTTTCTCTGAATCGTCTAAAAAATATTTCAGCTAAAGTTTCCACTATAGTTGGATCTGCTAATATAATTGAAGGGTCCAGAAGAGCCCATATAGTATTACCAAATGGCACACAATTTTTATTCAAAATGCATTATACTCAAGCAATTCAAGAAGAAATCTGCTAAACTTTAAGGATATAAGAATGATTGGTTATCTTATTGAAACTGTAAATGAAAACAATAAAGAATATTTTTATATTATTTCTAGAATTGAAAGCCAGAAGCTTATTTTAGAAAAATTTGAAACAATTTCGTTTGGAATATATTTCATGAAAATTGGCATAGTTGAATCTCTATCTATAAACATGAGCCAGAAGCTCACAAATACAAAGACATTGATTCTTTGGCATGATCGTTTGGATCGTCCTTGGCCAATTGTTAATGCTAAAATTGAACGCTAACACCCCGATGTAAGTACAGATTAAGTGAAAGCACCACCCGTCAATACGGAAATTAGGAGTAAGTAGAAAAGTCATAGAAAAAACAGTAAAGAGAAAACAGTTTTATAATGGTTCGGCTTCAAGCTAAACCTACGTCCACTTTAATCTTCTTTATTGCTGAATCGATTACAACTTTACATTAATCTTCGATTACAACACTACTAGGACAAATAGATAGAACTCCGATGTAGAAGAAATCTTTGAATCCATGTCGAATGTGTTAGATTTCTTCTTGAAGTTCGTTGAAGTGCCTTTCGTGTTTGAAGTGTCGAGTGAGTCGAGAAATCAATAGAGTATAGGCGTTCCAGAAATGAGCCAAAAGATCCCCTCTTCGGTGGTGTAGGCATGGTATTCATAGGAGTTTTCTGAAGTTAGGTCGTAAGTCATGGGCGACCTAGGGGTTAGGTCGTAGGTCGTGAGCGACCTAGGGGTCAGGTTGGCCATGTTCTAGGTCGTGGGCGACCTAAGGAGTACCAGGAGAGGGAGTGACAACCTAAGGTACTACGGCATAAGGAGTTGTCTTGGTTTATGCTAGGTCGCTAGGTCGCTAGGTCGCACCTCTCATGGAATCACCAGAGTCTTTAGTCATTATGTTGTAGGTCGTTGAGTCCTTTAACAGGTTGGGTCGTTAGGTTGCTGTCTTCTGTAAGTCGTTAAGTCGTGGTACCTTTTAGGTCGTTACTCCGCTTCAGCAGTTTGGTCGCTAGCCCGCTTCATCGGTTAGGTTGCTAGGTCGCTTCATCGGTTAGCTCACTAACCCGCTTCAGCTTTAGGTCGCTTACTTCCTTAGGTCGTTGAGTCATGAAATTGAGGAGTTAACATTTGCCCCTCGAAGTACACGCATATGTTGCTATGTCGTAGGTCGTGTGCTTTGACTTAATTTCTTCTAGGTCGTGAGCGACCCAAGAGATGTGCTAACTCGCATGCCCATTCGTCTTCTTTTCCTTGCCTTATATAAGTTGTTAACTCGTTCTTCCTCCTTAATTGCTGTGACAACCCGATCTGCCATTAACAAATCTTCGAGCTCTCAAAGGAGAATTCAAGTTAACCGTTCGTTGGTTCACTCTACTATCATATTACGTAAGTGAATACGATCTTTACCCAACCATGATCACCGCCAAATTGTGAATCCCAATCTTTTTACCCTAGTCCAACTCCATGCGTCGTGTTTCACTTCGAGTCAGTTGCGATCGATTTCCGATCGTCGTTAGTTAAGTTGTCGTTGTGATTCGCGAGAGCACGGCAGTGAGATGGATCTAAGATGATTTGGATTGATTTTGGGTGATTTCGTAGTATGGAGAGATAGTAGATTTCACTAAGAGGATGATGGATTTTATTGTGTAGGTGATAATGGGTTATCGGATCACGAGTTAACGTGGCAGCGAGCTATTGAGTGGAGAAGAGTTAGGGGGCAAGGAAAGTGGGGCACATCGGCTTTGATAGGGAATAGCTCGAGATTGCTGAGTTACGCCAAAAGCAACATAGTGAATTTGAGCAACACACACCCTTTACGACTTAACATATTTGACCGACCTAACAAACCGACCGACTTAAGAATCCTTGCGACCTAAAATGAACCGAGCAACTTAACTTATAACGACTTAATCTTTAGATCGTGTGAGCGACTTAGTCTTTAGGTCGTGTGAGCGGCTTAGTCTTTAGGTCGTGTGAGCGGCTTAGTCTTTAGGTCGTGTGAGCGACTTAGCACTTAATCAACTTTTCACTGCCGAATTGCTTCTTGCGATCTAGACCAATTTCGACCCAACTTGTTAGGTCGCGAGTGACCTAGGACTTTGCCAGATTCACACTGCCTTGCCTTGAAGCATTACTTTAACTTGTAGAAGCATGAATAATGAACTTTTGACTTGAACAGAACGACTTGATGGAACTCTAACCCATGCTAAGTCGCTTGAGCTGAACTTGTTGTACTTCTTTACAGATTATATTAACTTTAATGCTAATAACCTGTTAAACACAACATTTGCAGAAAAATGGGACGAATATACTACCACTGATCGCCCACATCAAATGACAAATTAGTCGATAAAGGATAATCAACTTAAAGAAATTATATGAAATGTTGTGAATCAACAAATTCAAGTGAAGTATTGAAGCAAAGCAATCTTAATTAATTAAAGCTAATTTGTTTGCATCAACGTTGCACTTGTATTTGAACTTAAAGCAACAAGCCCTGAAACTTTATAATTGACAAATGCCTATTAGTTTAATTTCAGTTATATTTGCTTGTCGTTTTATTAGTTTTGCACAACACTTCACATATTTAGGAAACGTGCACCTTCATATTTGAATATCCAGTTCCTTGTGTAGAATGCTTTCTCCAGAGGAGATAAATGAGCAAGCTGAAGAGGTCTTCCTGATAGCCAATCCATTGGATAATTCCCCGGAAAGAACTCCAACTACCCTGAGTCAACAGGTGTTCAACCAACTGTGCATTCAGTTTGGTATTGCTGAAGCAGGTGCTTTACTTCCTGGACCAAACGATACTGCTGACAGACCACCTCTCGGCTTTATCGCTGTCAATCGCCAGATGTGCTTGAATGGAGCTATTCCTCCTTTTAATTATTTTCTTCAACAACTCCTTCTTCGATTAGCCATCTCTCCATTCCAATTGCATCCCAACGGCTACACCATCTTGATGGGACTGTGTGTATTATTCAGGAGGACACTTGATCGTCTTCTGAGCTTTGAGGAGATTTGCTACTTGTGCACATTTGCAAAGAATAAAGATCATCCTTCTATTATTCTTGTGAGAAGCGCCAGAAACCGCAGACTGATCGTCGATCTTCCGAAAAGCGCCCACAGGTTCTTAAATCAATTCTTCTTCGTTCGTCGTCCTCTAGGATTTTACGCCATCTGGAGAGTAGGAAGTAAGATTGCTTATCCCTGCTCTTTCCATTTGAGCTTTTCAAAGTCCAACTTACTAAGTGCTAACTCCATTCTTTACTTTTACAGCACTTCCTCCTCCCTCTAAAGATCCCAACCACAAGCCGACTTTTGAAAGATTAAGTACCGTGGCGGTTGAGGAAAGAAGTATTAAATTTTTGCTAAAAGACGAGTTTCTGCACCAGTTCGGACTCCTGCACTCTTCCTGCTCTACTCAGCCTCATGAAGTCCCTGATTCTCCAGCAGAGACACCAGATGCCCCAGTGTCCGCCGAAGAACTTATACCGAAAGGACCTACTGCTGAGGCTTCACTGGTGAAGTGTTCTGCTTCTATTGACGTTGCGGGGTCATCCAGCAAATTCGTACTTGCCCTGGTCATTGAGGAAGAGGAACCTCCTCACCAATCCGGGAAGACTGCTGATGAAGGAATTGAGGGGAAAGGTCTGCTGGGAACGACGGAGATGACATTTTTGAGGGATTGAGCGACTTGGTGATCACTTCTCAGGAGCTCTTTAAAGACGATACCACTACTACCAAAGTTATTTTCCCAGTAGTTGAAGCAACATCTGTCTTGCAGCAAACTCTGTTAGCCCAAGAGTTGTCACTTGATGTAAAATCCGTTATCACCCCCCAACCGAGGAGTGGTTCGTAGTTTGACGCGCGTAGTTTGCACGTTACACACACATAGGATTTTTGGCACTTATATGCATTTAACTTCCTTGCTTTGAAGATTTCTGAACTTGTCTTTTCTACATTTTCAGGTTATCCAATGGGACGGAGTGGCTCTTACTACGATGATTTCCAGCGTTATGGGAGACGTGGCTCTTATGACCCCAAGAGGTATCTTCCTGCCTCCTGGAAAACTGACGAAGAAAGAGCTGCAAGAAAAACTCGTGAGCGGGGTGCTTATGAAGAACGCTATGGGAGAAGGGACGAACAACATAATTCTTCCTAGAGAGAGGATGATTCTCACAAACGCAAATCTCGTGACGACAAAGGGAAAAGTCATGTCGCTGAAGATCCGAGTAAACGAGCCAAACTCGGCGAAAAGCCGGCATCTGAAATTTCTGAAAAGTCCGCTGCTCCCATCTCTTTGGAAATCCCTTCCAGCTCTCCTTCCCTTCAAAGAGGTGATATTCAAACAATCATTAGTAGGCCCTCGTATCAAGTTGGGCAGGGTCCGGCTATTCTTCAAAGCCTTTTTCCGCACTGGTGCTTAAAGGGAGTGCGTTTTGATCTTGACTTGGTCCCAATCGATAAGCAAGCCATGTTGCGAAATTTTGATGCCGTCAAACTCAATATCGAGAGAATGTCTGGTTGGCAAAAACTTGTTGACGAGCTTCAAAGAGCAAACCGCGCAAATCTCGAAGCCATGCTGACTATGGAAAATGATAAATCCAAGTGGCAGAAAACACTCGATCAGCATGATGCAGAGGTGAAGAGCATCGCCGCTTACAATGAGAAACTTGAAGCGGAAGTTGAAAAACTTAAAGAAGAGCTCGCCACTTCTTCCACTTCCTATTCTCAAAGAGAAGAAGTGCTCCAAAAGCAGGTAAGAGATGCTCATGCCGGGCAAAGAGACGCTGAAGCTAAATTCGAAGCACAGCAGCGAGTTGTAGAAAGCTACCGAACTAACGTTGCTCAGTTGCGAGAAAAAACCAGCTCTCGGAACTTGGAAATTGAAATGCTAAAAGCTCGACTTTCTGAAGCTGAAAAAGAGTGTGATGAAGCTATTGCCGGCAAAGCAGCAGCCGAAGAATCTCATATGGCAACTAAAGCCGACATCGGCTCTACTTTATTCGAGTTTTACATACATGGTGTTCTGGGGCGCGGTAGCCTTAGATTTTTGGGACCGAAGTACGAAATCACTTTGGCAGAAGTATGGGAGGCCACAGTTGATATGCTTGGAGGTGCTGGATATGCTGAAGCAGATTTGGAGGCACACTATCTAGATGACGATGCACTTGCTGCTCTTGCCAGGGGAAAGGAGCAACTCGCTAAAGAGAGAGCTGAAATGGCAGAAGAAGAACATTTTGGGAAGGCAACCTCAACCGACCTAGTTCAACTTTCGGTTTCGGCCGACATCGATATTGTTGGCTCCAGTTCCCATTCTCCACCTCCTGCTAAAGCTATCGTTGAAAGTGCAACTGCTCGCACCGGAGATGAGACTCAACAAAGCACTGAAGCACAAGACTTTGAAGTTGACATAGTAAAGCCTACTTTTCCAGGTAACCTCAATGCTGATCTTGCTCAAGTGGGCTGCTTGTTCACTTCACATGAGCTTGATGAACTTTTTGATTATTACTTGAATCTTGACGCGCCACTTTCTCCTCTCTTTATGAGAGATACTGACTTTAACTTCTCTTCTCCTATAGTGAAAGCGCCAAGTGTTGTTCAGACTTCCCCTCCTCCAGCTGTCCCCTCTCCGCCTCTTCAGATTACTCCTCCTTCCGTCTCTCAACCAGGGTCACAAGAGGAGCAGATAGAAGCTCTTCAAGGCTTAGATGACCCGGTCGCTTCATAAGAACAGAAGGCCGAGGAACCTGAATAAGGCGTTAGAACTCCGGAGTAAACAATTTCCGATGACATAAAGTTGTCTGCACTTTTCACTTCGGCCAGTGAGTCTTCTTCAAGGAAGAAGGGGAAGCGTGGAATCTCAAAGAAAAAGAGGGAAGCTTCTGCCAGCGAAGAAAAAGCAGAAGAAAATCCAATTGCACCCCTTCCTCTTTCTTCCCCTACTCTTACAAGCCGACCTAAAAAATTAATCATCCGGCCATGCGAGGGCTCGAAAGGTGGCAGGAAGAAGAAGTGATGGGTTTGGTCCTATGCTTTTCGTCTCGCTTTTTTCTTTTTTGCTTGTATATATAAAGGCTTGCGTTGACCGGAGATTGTGCGGGTACCGGTCCCCGCCTTCTTTTATTTTAAAACCTGCACATGTATAAAATTTTCATAGTATGGAATAAAATGATTCTTTTACTTGTGCAAACTTCTGTCTGTATTTGAGAATGCATTTATTCTTCCTTTTCATACAAGTTTCTTTATTTTCTCTGTGTGATGTTGCAGCAAACCTGTGGCATGTTGCTTGAGCATTGCTTTTATGAATGTAACTATATTGTATTGCCCCCATACCACGATTTATTGCAATCTCTTTCACATTGGCAAAATTTTTAGAGAACAACTCTTCTGTTTTGAGAAGACTTGTACTCGTTCTTTGGAGAACAACTTTTCCATTTGAAGGAGGCTTGCATCTGTACTTTAGAGAATAATTTTTCCATTTTAAGGAAATATTTAATTGATTTAGTAGATGCGCCTCGTATTGGAGAAGTCTTCTCTTTTTTTTTTACACTTCAACTTTTGGAGATGATCACTACTTTCTCTCTTCTTTTTTTTATTTGAAAGAAAAGTAGTGAATTCTCCTATACGTTGAAGTGGGCTTCGAAAGAAGGCTTTGATTTGGTACTTCAATTTTCGGAGAAAAATATTCTCATTATGGAGAAATTGATCTTTTCTTGAAAGTAGAAGTACGCTCCTAAAGAGGGCTTTTCACATTCCAACTCTTGTGAGGTGTGTCTCCGAAGAGAGCTGTTTGCCCTTCAACTCTGGTGAAATGGGCCTCCGAAGAGGGCTTTTCACGTTTCAACTCTTGTGAAGTTTTATTTCAGATCTCGGTGAAACGTGTGCCTCCGGAGAGGTCTTTTAGCATTTCAACTTTGGTGAAATGGGCCTCCGAAGAGGGCTTTTCACATTTCAACTCTTGTGAAGTTTTATTTCAAATCTCGGTGAAATGTGTGCCTCCAGCAAGCATTTCAACTCTGGTGAAATGGGCCTCCGAAGAGGGCTTTTCACGTTTTAACTCATATGAAGTTTTATTTCAGATCTCGGTGAAATGTGTGCCTCCGGAGAGATCTTTTAGCATTTCAACTCTGGTGAAATGGGCCTCCGAAGAGGGCTTTTCACATTTCAACTCCTGTGAAGTTTTATTTCAAATCTCGGTGAAATGTGTGCCTCTGAAGAGCATTTCAACTCTGGTGAAATGGACCTCCGAAGAGGGCTTTTCACGTTTCAACTCCTGTGAAATTTTATTTCAGATCTCCGTGAAACGTATGCCTCCGGAGAGGTCTTTTAGCATTTCAACTCTGGTGAAATGTGCCTCCAAAGAGGGCTTTTCACATTTCAACTCTTGTGAAGTTTTATTTCAAATCTCGGTGAAATGTGTGCCTCCGAGTAGGGCTTTTGCCTGGAAGTTTCTTTCTCATGGTTGGATGGATTTACGGGGCGGACACAAGTCACTTGGATGTTTGTTTGCACAAAAGATCTCAACTAGTTAACAAGGGCCCTTTGCCTTCCACTTAGGAAGGTGCCTCCGGTCATTCCACCAATCTTTTTTGGTTGAGAAAGAGAACTTTCTTTTTTTGGCATGCCCTGTTAGAGGTCTTTATCCTCCGAAGAGTTGTGCCTCCGAAGAGGGCTTGTGCCTCCGAAGAGGTCTTTGGCTGTTTCTTGCCTGCTCACCCATGTCTTTTCGCCATTTGCTCATATCAGTGACTCTCTGTTATCATTTTCAAGCACACATTCCTTAGTTTGTCTTATCCAAAGAAGCGTACTTTATTGTTAAGTGAGTTCGCAGGGGAAGACACGGGCTAATTAATTGGATGTTCGTTTGCACAAATGATCACAATTAGTTAGCAAGGGCCCACCTCCGGCAGAACCACTAACTGTTTGCTTGAAGCACTTCTTATATAGGATTTGAGTCTGGAATTTTTGTGGCTTAACATTCATTTGTTGAGTGATGTCAGGGATCGCTTGGTCTTGTGATGGGTAAGCTTTGTTTTAATGGCCTGCAATGTTAAATTGACATTTTAGCAATAAAATTAAAGTACTTTACATATATCGAAATAAAACAGGCATTTTGTAATAGTAGAGAACACAAGGTTTATAGTGGTTCGGCCAAGAACGGGGCCTACATCCACTTTATAGTTCTTATTATTCACTTGCGCTGGCTTTACAATGGCTTTCAATACAAGAATCATACATCCATAATTCTTTTACAGTATTTCAGTAAAGCTTTTAGGTAAAATATGGGCGCAAGTGAAGCTGTTCCAAGCCCTTGGAATTAGATCTCCTTCGACAGTTTTCAGTTTGAAAGTGCCATCAAGAAGTTTTTTGCCTATGACATACGGCCCTTCCCAGTTTGGCACAAACACTCCTGTTGCTGTCATGATCCTTTTCAAGACTAGATCCCCAATCTCAAAGCTATGTTGGCGAACTTTGAAATTGAAGTGGTTGGCAATTCTTTGCTGGTGAGCTACGATTCTGAGCTAAGCCTCTTCTCTTTTTTCATCAAGGAAGTCAAGTGCTTCAAGTTGCAGCTTTTCATTTTTAGCTTGATCGAAATGGATTCTTCTGTGTGAAGGGACTTCTGTCTCCACCGGAATCATTGCTTCTGATCCATATGCCAATGAAAATGGAGTGTGCCGAGTCAGTTTTATGGGTAGTTCTGTATGCCCATAGTGCTAGTGGTAGCTTATCGACCCAACCACCTTTCGCTTTTTCTAGCTGTTTTTTGATGGTTGATTTGATAATTTTGTTTACTGCTTCCACTTGCCTGTTTGCCTACGGACGAGCCACTGCTGAAAAGCTTTTTTGGATCTTGAATCGCTTATAAAAATCTTGGAACTCTTCACTTTCGAGTTGGGTTCCATTGCCTGTGATTATCTTTTGAGGCACACCATACCTGCAAATGATATTCTTAGTTACAAAGTTTATCATCTTTTTAGAGGTGATAGAAGCTAATAGTTCAGATTCAGCCCATTTAGTAAAATAATCAACAGCAACAATAGCATATCTAATTCCGGACTCGGCGGTTGGCAAAGGCCCGATGAGATATATTCCCCAAATAGCAAATGGCCATGGACTGACCATCTGTGTTATCTCGGTGGAAGGTGCTCTTGGGATTTTTGCAAATCTCTGGCATCGGTCACATTTTCGGGCATAGCTAGCAGCATCACGATTAATGTCTGGCCAAAAATACCCATAACGGAGAATTTTCTTTGCTAGAGTTTGACCACCTGAATGATCTTCACACTCTCCTCCGTGTACTTCAGCTAGAATTGTCTTAGCCTCTTCCTTGGTCACACATCGGAGTAATGGCATTGAGAATCCCCGCCTGTACAATCGGCCATCTTGAATTATATATCTAGAGGCTTTCCTCAGTAGCTTCTGACACTCCTTTGAATTTTATGGTAGAGAACCGTTGAGCAGATATTCCATTATCGGAGTCATCCACGATTCTTGCTCTTGAGATATAGTCATGATCCAGTCAATATCCATCTCATCAGTGCTTGGAGCTGACAGGACTTCCACAGGAACTAATCCCAATAATTGAGCTTCACCAGTGCTTGCGTACTTCGCGAGAGAATCTGCCTTCATGTTCTCTTCCCGGGGTATATGACTTATCGTATAATGGTCAAGATCATCGAGAAGTTCCCAGGCTCTTGACAAGTAAGCAGACAGATTTCCTCCTTTAGTTTGAAACTCTTTCTTGACTTGGCATACAATAAGCTGTGAATCACTGAAGATCTGCAACACTTTGATATTCAGTTCTTTAGCAATCTTTAGGCCAGCAATAAGAGCTTCATTTTCCGCTTCATTGTTTGTCAAAGGGAATTCCAATCTCAATGCATAGCACAATGACCGCCCTTCAGGGGTTTCAAGCACAACCCTAGCTCCAGAACAGTAATTGTTCCTCGCACCATCAATATATAATTTCCATCGAATTGGGGTATTATCAGTCACTTCTTCCTCACTATCACCTTTACCTGTACATTCTGTGACGAAATCTGCTAAAGCTTGTCCATTGATTGCTCTCCGGGGATGATAAGTGATGTCGTATTGGCTGAGTTCAATATTCCACTTCAGAAGACGACCCGAAGTCTTAGGCAAAACAGGACTTACTTCAGAGGTTGATCGGTGAGGACTTTGATAGGATGAGCTTGGAAATATGGCCTCAATTTTCTTGATGCAATCAGTAGACAATAGGAGAGCTTTTCCAACTTTGAATAATTCATCTATGCCTCAGTGAATCTTTTGCTGATATAATAGACCGGGCGCTGAATTTTTGCGTCTTCCCGCACCAACGCTGCACTGAGGGCATGAGATGAGATTGCCAAATATACGAAAAGATCCTTACCGTTGTCGGGCTTAGAAAGTATTGGAGGTGTTTCCATATGACGAATCAATTTATCGAAAGCTTTCTGGCATTCAGGAATCGTCAAAGTTTTTCCTTCCTTTCTTCAGAGCATCAAAGAACGGAATGCATTTATCAGTGGCTTTGAAAATTAATCGACTCAAGGCAGCGACTTTTCCATTGAGACTTTGCAATTCCTTCTTCGTTCTAGGAGCTTTAACTTCTCTTAAGGCAGCAATCTGAGCAGGGTTAGCTTCAATGCCCCTAGCACTCACAATGAAACCCAAGAACTTTCCGGACTCCACCCCAAATAAACATTTCAAAGGATTAAGTTTCATTCCATACTTTCGGAGGACTGCAAACATTTCTGCCAAGTGATCCATATGGTCTACTGCCTTCTTTGATTTCACCAGCATATCGTCAACATAAACTTCCATAGTTTTGTCAATCTGTGGCTTGAACATAGCATTGACAAGTCTTTGGTAAGTTGCCCCAGCATTCTTCAGTCCAAAGGGCATGACTCCTTAGCAGTAGAGGCCAACATCGATGATGAAGCTCGTGTCCTCCTGATCTGGCTCATGCATCATGATCTGGTTATATCCGGAGTAAGCATCCATAAAAGGTAACAATTCATGCCCCGCTGTTCCATCCACCAACTGATCTATTCTGGGTAACGGGAAGCAGTCTTTGGGGCAAGCTTTGTTTAAATCTAAAAAGTCGATGCACACTCTCCACTTTCCATTAGCTTTCTTAACCAGTACTGGATTTGAAACCCAATTCGGATAAGTAGACTCCCTGATGAAACCATTCTCCATGAGCCGATCTACCTCTTCTTTCAATGCTGCTGACCTTTCAGGACCCTGGTTCTTCTTTTCTGCTTTACTGGTGTAAACTTCAGATCAATATTCAGAGTATGTACTGCAACTTCTACGAATATTCCACACATATCAGCATGAGACCAAGCGAATACGTCCAGATTTGCTTTCAAGAATGATATCAAGGAATTTTGAACCGTCACACTAAGTTGCGAACCCACATTCACACTTTATTCGGATCTTTCGGGTCAACAGGTACTGGCACCGTTACTTCCACTGGCACCACTCTGTTCTCCCCTGCACTGACTTTTCTGGGATCCATTTCCTTTCGTGCACCACTATGCTCGCAAGTGCAAGGTCCATCCTGTAATTGCTACAAGGTTGGTTCTTTGATGCGGACTGGGGCTGCCGCATCCTTTCCCATCTCTCTCTTCCTCGCTTCACGCTACTCTATTAGATAACATTCTCGTCCAGCATTCTGATCCCCTTTAATAACACCAACTCCATTATCTGTAGGGAATTTCATAGTAAGGCACCACGGGGCGAGAATTGCCTTAAAAGCCGCAAGAGTTGGTCGGCCTAGGAAGGCGTTGCAGGCAGAAAATTCATCAACAATTACAAAAGTCTGCTTTCAGACCACCTTTTTCTGCCCCTCTTCAAGCTCCACGACAAGTCGATAGTTCCAATTGGCTGCTTCGGTTTCCCAGTAAACCCTACAATTTTTTGCGATGAAGCTTGAACATCAGCCATCAGAATTTTCATTTGATCGAATGTCTTTTTGAAGAGAATATTGCAAGAAGCGCCGCAATCAACAAGCGCTCTCCTTACAATAGCTGGCCCAATGCCTGCAGAGATGACCAAGGGATCCATGGTTAGGGATTCAATGCCCATAGAGTCCCTGGCTCTGAACACAATGTCATTATTAAAAGTTTTTCTGCTGTTTGAAAGGTGCAGCATCTTCCAACACAAAAACACTCTCTTCTGTTGGTGCATACTTCAAGGCACATGCATATCTTTCCATCTCACCCCAGCTTCTGCCTGCTGGGTGAGGACCTCCTGTAATCACATTAATAACAGGACTTTCTGATTCATGCGCTGCCATCCTCTTACTTGAGCTGGGTTGATAGACAGGGACTTGTTGCCCCTGAGTTGAAGAAGTTGGGTCGTTCCTGTTCCTCTTCACATACTGCTGAAGTTTATTTTCTTTTAATAGCTCCTCAATCAAGTCCTTCAAATGGCGGCACTCATTAGTATCATGGCCGGGTTAATTGTGGAATCGGCAGAATCTTCCACTTTTCTCAGCTTTTCTCCCAAGCCTCAATTTAGCTGGTGTGGGGTATTCGACAGTGTCCTTGGTTGCAAAGAAAACGTTTTCTGGTGTATCGGTTAAGGGAGAGAAGTGAAAAGGATGATTTTTCTTCGCATTTCCCTGCTTCTTCCCACCATCGTTCTCCCTCTTCCGAGTTCCAGATTCCTTCTTATTTGGAGCAGCATTATTATTCCCAACCTCTGTTGATACCACCTTGGCCGGTGCTTGAAGGCTTTCCAAGCGCATGAATTCATCAGCTTTCTTATAGAATTTCTCAAGCGAATTCGGTTCTTTCTTCTTCAGCCACTTTCCGAATTCACTCGATTTGTCGATTTCCCTCATCAAGTATGTCAAGACCATTCTTGGCTCTGCATTATTCACTTCAGCCAAAGCTATGTTAAAGCGGTTCAAGAAAGATCTAATAGATTCCCCAAGATTCTGTTTCAGGCTAGACAGTGACATAATATCCTTTGCCTTCGAAGCATACAACCTGAATTGTTCTTTAAACTTCCCAGTCAAATTGGAGAGCTGGTCTATGGATCGGACCGGTAGCTTTTGAACCAGAGTAGAGCCACTCCTTCCAAAAATACCGGAAAGTACCGACATTTGATCTCATCTGATGCCCTGGCACCTGTCATGTGCCAGTCACACTTGTATAAGAATTGATTAGGGTCACTTGATCCCTTATAAGCCGGGATGGTAGGAGGAACAAACTTCCTTGGAAATTCTGCTTTCAAAATCCTTTCAGTGAACGGAGTCTTTCTCGGAGTGAATCCCCATTCTTTTTCATCTTCTTCTCTCTGCATGCTCTCTTTCATGATTTGTTGTACCATTCCAGAGAAGTATTCCTCATCATTTAAAGGTTCTATAGGATAGACATCGGCCATTTTCTTGGAAGTTTGTCTTGACAAGCGTTCGTAGAGGGTTGGCTGCGGCCCTGATCCTCCAACTTGGGGAGGTGTCTCTTCAACGGGGCCAGCTGCCCTTTGAGGAATATTTCTTGCTTCAATATTATGAACATCATCGGCAAAGTTTTGTTCATTATTCACCGGTTGATGGTTAACTCCGAGCAAAGCGTTCATCCTTTCCAACATTAAAGTATTTTGAGCTTCCATTTGCTGATATAGCCCAGAAACTGCAGCATCTAACTCCGCTCGTGTAATTCCAACACTTGGAGCTGTTTGACTTAATGGAGGAGAAGTGACAGTATTCTCATGAATATCATCAGATCTAGCAGATCTGCGCTTTCTTCCAGGAGCCATTATCTCTGATAGACTTCTGGTTTTGAGAGAGATTCTTTCTACAAACTTTTGCGAAGCAATGATGAAAACAGCCTGAGTTGGGTTCTTAGTGAAAGCACCAAAAATGTTAACGCTAAAATTGAACGCTAACACCCCAGTGTAAGTAGAGATTAAGTGAAAGCACCACCCGTCAATATGGGAATCAAGAGTAAGTAGAAAAGTCATAGAAAAAAAAGTAAAGAGACAACAGTTTTATAGTGGTTCGGCTTCAAGTTAAGCCTATGTCCACTTTAATCTTCTTTATTGCTGAATCGATTACAACTTTACAACAATCTTAGATTACAACACTACCAGGACAAATAGCTAGAACTCTGATGTAGAAGAACTCTTTGAATCCATGTCGAATGTGTTAGATTTCTTCTTGAAGTTCATTGAAGTGCCTTTCGTGTTTGAAGTGTCGAGTGAGTCGAGAAATCAGCGGAGTATAGGCGTTCCAGAAATGAGCCAAAAGATCCCCTCTTCGGTGGTATAGGCATGGTATTTATAGGAGTTATCTGGAGTTAGGTCGTAGGTCGTGGGCAATCTAGGGGTTAGGTCATAGGTCGTGAGCGACCTAGGGGTCAGGTTGGCCATGTTCTAGGTCGTGGGCGGCCTAAGGAGTACCAGGAGAGGGAGTGGCGACCTAAGGTACTACGGCATAAGGAGTTTTCTTGGTTTATGCTAAGTCGCTAGGTCACTAGGTCGCTAGGTCGCACCTCTCATGGAATCACCAGAGTCTTTAGCCGTTAAGTTGTAGGTCGTTGAGTCCTTTAATAGGTTAGGTCTTTAGGTTGCTGTCTTTTGTAAGTCGTTAAGTCGCGCTACCTTTTAGGTCGTTACTCCGCTTCAGCAGTTAGGTCGCTAGCCCGCTTCATCGGTTAGGTCGCTAGGTCGCTTCATCAGTTAGCTTGCTAACCCGCTTCAGCTTTAGGTCGCTTACTTCCTTAGGTCGTTGAGTCATGAAATTGAGGAGTTAACACTAATCATGATGCGTAAAATCGCAAAAAATTCGAAGGGGCATGATTCATCAAACCAATTGAATTTACCAAGTGATTACTTATGTGCTACATGTGCACAAGGAAAATTAATTACTCGACCTTCATATAGTAAAATTATTTCTGAATCTCAAACATTCCTACAAAGAATTCAAGGTGATATATGTGACCCAATCCATATGGTATTGATTGGTGTATTAACTCGTTGGTCACATGTATGTTTACTTTATACAAGAAACATGACATTTGCCAGATTACTTGCTCAAATAATCAATAAGAGCGCACTTCTTTGACCATCAATCTAAATCAGTTCGACTAGATAATGCAAAAGAGTTTACTTCTCAAGTAATCGATGATTATTGTCTATCATTGGGAATTGAAGTTGTACATCCAATAGCTCATGGTCACAATCAAAATAGTCTGTAGAATCATTATTTAAGCGTTTGCAACTTAGTGAAAGACTGTTGCTTGTGCAATCAAAGCTACCTGTTTCAGCTTGGGGACATGCAATTTTGCATGCATCAAAATTGATTAAATTTAGACAAACGGTTTAACGTCAATTTTCACCATCACAGCTTTTAACTAGATCCCAACCAAATATTTCACATTTACGAAAATTTGGTTGCGCTGTGCATGTGCCAACTAGTCCTCCACTTCATACCAAAATGGGTCCTCAACGTAGGTTGTTAATTTATGTGGGATTTGACTCACCCTCAATAATTCATTATCTTGATCCTCTCATAGGTGATATCTTCAATGCAAGATTTTCATACTATAAATTTGATGTGACAATCTTCCCGCCGTTAGGGGGAGTAAAGACCATTCCAGCAGAATGACGTGAAATATCATGGAATAATCCATTTATGTCTCATTTGGATCTACTTACGAAATAGTGAAAATATGAGGTACAAAGAATTTTGCATCTTTAGAATATCGCAAATCAAATGTCTGATGCATTTAGTGATGCTGCAAAAATAACTGACTCTCACATTCCAGCAGCAAATGCACCATCTAGAATTGAAATCCTAGAACCAAAAGCAGCAAATGAATCTAAAGTAAGAAAAAACATGGAAGACCAATTGGTTCAAAAGACTTGGCGTTTTAAAAAAGAAAGTCTAACAAAAAATCATCAATTGATAAACCTCCGAATAGGTTATAAATGATCTAAAAGATAATGCAAACGAAAATCGCAATTCTTCTAAAAATGCCGAAGAAACTATTATCTCAGAAGAAATAATAGAAGCTTCCAAAAATAAAATAGTACCTAACAATAATGAAATCTCAATATTTTATACGAACTATGGAGAAATGTGGGATCGAAGTAAAATAATAATTGATGATGTATTCTTATTCGCAGTAGCTACTGAAATAAATGAAAATCAAGACTATAATAAGAATTATGATAATAAGCCAACTAGCAAAAATTAATGTCGAAAAAGACATGATTGGCCAAAATGGAAAGATGTTATCCAAATTGAGCTAGATTAACTTCAAAAACATGGTTGCTTGGACAAATAGCAAAAACATCATAAAATATTAAACAAGTAGGATATAAATTGATGTTCATTAGAAAACAAAATGATAAACATGAAGTCGTGAGATACAAGGCACGAATTGTCACAAAGGGTTTTCTGTAGAGACCAAGTTTTGATTTTAAAGAAATATATTTTCTGGTTATGAATGCCATAACATTTCGATACTTGATAAGCCTTATAGCTTCTGAAAAACTAGATATACGATTAACTGATGTTGTGGCAGCTTATCTTTACGGCGAATTAGATACCAGTATTTACATGAAGATCCCAGATGGATATAGGTTGCCTGAAGAAAAATCAAAATTTATGTACTCATTAAAACTGAGACGATCACTATATGATTTGAAACAATTTGGAACGTCTTAGTGAATATTTGGTTAAAGCCTGATATAAAAACAATCTCATTTGTCCGTGTGTCTTTATAAAGAAACCGGTAAAAGGATTTCCTATTTTAGCAGTTTATGTTGATGATATAAATTTGATTGGAACTTCAGAAAGATTGATGAAACATTAAATTATTTAAATAAAGAATTTTCAATCAAAGATCTTGGAAAAACTAAATATTGTCTCGATCTACAAATCGAGCCTAGTACTAATGGCATACTGATCCATTAGTCAAACTACATTGAAAAAATCCTGAAGCGTTTTGAAATGGATAAAGCATATCCACTTAGTACGCCTATGGTTGTCAGATCTTTGGATATTAAAAAGATCCCTACCATCCAAAAGAAGATGATGAAAATGTGCTTGGTTCAGAAGTATCATATCGCAGTGTCATTAATGCATTATTATATTTAGCCTAATGTATGAGACCAGATATTTATGTTCTCGGTAAATCTTCTAGCAAGATACAGTTTAACACAAACAGAAGGACATTGGAATGGTATAAAACATATCATGAGATATCTTCGTGGAACGACGCTTGTTTTATTTTGACATAGGTAATAACCCAAATCTAACTGGCTATGCTGATGCGGCTTATCTTTTTCATCCACATAAAACAAGGTAGCAAACTCGATATGTGTTTAGTAACAGTAATGCAGCTATTTCATAGCGATCTACGAAGCAAATATTGGTAGCAACATCATCCAATCATTTTGAAATACTAGCACTACATGAAATAAATTGAGCATGCATTTGGTTAATATCATTAATTGAGCATATTCGAAATACGTGATAGCCCCCTTCAGCTACAGAAGGATCAACTAATATTCATGAAGACAATGCTGCTTTCATAGCTTAGATTTAGACAGGTTACATCAAGGATGATAGGACGAAACACATTTCTCCTAAGATTTTCTTCACACATGAACTACAAAAGGACAAAAAAGGTGAAACAAATACAGTCCCAATAAAATTCGACAGATTTATTCACAAAGGCACTTCCAAAATCAACGTTTTAGAAGATGGAGTATAAAATTGGTATGTGTCGGAAGCATCAGTAGACTAACCGAATAATGCATTATAAATCAGGGGGACATACAAAAGTATGTTATAATGTACTCATTTTCCTTCACTGGTATTTTTCCGACTGAGTTTTTGTTAGTAAGGTTTTGATGAGGCATCATCTTGATCCAAAAGCATCAACCTTCATAATGCCATAGACTTTTAATGAGACAATTATTCTTATCAAATGCATATTCAAAGTGGAATGTTGTAATATATATTAGGAATATGGGTGAATATGTTAAATGGTAAAGAATGTTATTGTAATCTCCGTTGCATTTGGAGTCTATAAATATAGAGCTCATTTGTATTATATAGAGATCTAAATGAATAAAAATGTTTCCGTCTGATGCATCTATTCTTATTTTATTTTATAACAATACTCTCCTTCTTAAAACCTTAGGACCCGTTTGATTTCATTTTGTATTTTGAGTTTTGTGTTTTCAACTTGTATCAAAAAATAAGAGAAGAATATTTACAATTCTTAACCATTGCGACGATCAACGGACAACGAATGAGTTGGATTGTTTTTCGTGCTTTTGTTATCTTTCGAAACACGAAAAACAATATAAATTTATTTTCTATTTTATATGTTAATTTCATTTTATAGAATTATTAGTTTTTCAATAATACATACGTACTTTTGTATAGACGAAAATACAAAACTAAAAGGAAAAGGCCAGAATATAAGAGCCTGTTTGGTTTCATTTTGTATTTTGAGTTTTGTGTTTTCAATTTGCATTAAGAAATAGCAGGAAATAAGAGAAGAAGATTTATAATTCTTAACCATTGCGACGACCAACGGACAACGAATGAGTTGGATTGTTCTTCATGATTTTGTTATCCCTCGAAACACGAAAAACAAAATAAACTTATTTTCTATTTTACATGTTAATTTCAGTTTTTCAAAATTATTTGTTTTTCAACAATACGTACAACGGACGCGCTTTGGTATAGACGAAAACAAAAAAAAGACAAGTCAAACGGGTCTAACTTTTCCCTAACGTTTCGGCCACCAAATTAACCTAGTGCCCTCAAAATAATCATTCCGCTTCGCCAGTCGATCTCCGCTCCGCTCGTCGTACCACATCCATCTCGAGTCCAGCATCGCACGAGCACATCGACGCACAGGAACGACTACAATAAATGACTGCAACGCGCAGGAACGATCGAATCGACGATTTAGTTCAAGCTCCCTTATTTCTAAAGGTAAATCGATTCAACTAGGTATGCTCTGTAATTTCATGATGGATTAGTTATACGTGGAGGTTCCATCGATGATTTTAATCTTGGATTTGTCTGTGTTTTTTCCTCCTCCTTTCTGATTTGCTGCAATCGTTAAGCCAAGCAAATCATGGCACTAATTTGAATCAGTGGAAGCTAGCCTAGTTTTGATGATTTTCGTTTTCTTTTCTAATTAGTTGGTTTGGTATAATAAACACAGCACTAACATCTTGCAATAAATTGTTTTGAGAAAATAAATTATATCCTGATTAAGTGTAGGCCCAAAACTGACTGAATTAACCAATGTAGGTAGTATACTTGCTTTACAATCATATTAAAAAGTGAATATCCAGTTCTGAAATTCCTATTCAATTAAATCTCTTAATAGGATTCTACCAATGTAAAGTAACACACTTGTATTATAAAGATTCAGTGCATGTTCAGTATTTTTAAAATATTAAACTGCCAATAAAAATTAGTAACAAAATTAGTAACTTATTGTGTGTGAATGAGAAATCAAGTAGTTATCTTCCGCATTTTTTTCTGTCATCTGCGCACATTTTCTTATGTAGTATTTGATTTCTTCTTTTAGAATTTCAATTCTAAGCACGTCTATTTTTACTATTAATCTATTAAATTTTGTTTTATTTATCTTGCCTTATCAAAGTAGTTTTTATATTTTTGAGAAAATCTTTCAGTTTTTGCTGATATTTGTCTATTTTTCTAGAACTTATTCACCTGAAGTGGATGTAATCTAAAACTCTTAGGCGTAATAAGTATCTTAGCAATTGGAATACTACTGCTAATTGTTTATTATGTATAATTGTGATGATTGTGGTTGTTTTTCTAATTCATGTTGCTTCATATGTTAACTATACCCAAAATATGTAGTCTACCAAATGTGTATGTCAAAGTACACTTCTTTCATATGAAAAGCAGCAACTACTAGATAAGTAGCTAGAGTGATCTAAACAATATATTTAATTTATCACTTAGCTCATTCATTGTGTTTTATTTTGTTTGTCTATATTTAATTGGATAATGTTTATACTGTTCGAGCTTGTTCTATCTTAAATATTTGGCTTAAAATTATGTTTTGATTTTTCGTTAGAATAAGATAATGAAATATATCTATTTCATTTATTAGGTTATTCAAATTTAGTGTAGAATCATTTATGTCTATAAGTTCAGTTATATATTTATTTTTAAATATGTTTGCAATGGTATATTGATCTTTCTGACTTTAAGTTTGTATTTGTGTACTTTTGCTTGGAAAATAGAATAAATAATTTTGAAATAGAAATAAATGAAATAAAAAGAAAATTATTTGAAAATGATAAAGGAAAAAATATTATAGACATACAAGAAAACAATCTTAATAATACATTAGAAGTAATACAAGCATCTTTAATCTGTAATCTTGAACATTTAAGAGAATTAAGAATATTAACTTTAATAAATGCCAAAGGATTAGAAATAAAATTATTAGCACTTGTAGACATTGGAGCTACCAGCTCAACAATAAACTCAGAACTAATACCTCATAACAAAGGCCAACAAACCAAAGCAAAGTGCTCAATTTGATGGAACAACTAATATAATAACAAGTATAATTACGAATGTACAATTAAGGTTTCACACTACATGTGACAGTTGGTCACAACATTAATTTAAAACAAATATGGGTTGCAAAATTAAACTTGGGAAATATAAACTTAATACCTGTATTAGACTTCCTGCTAAGCGATAATGAAAGCTTTTCATTTAACAAAGACTATCTACAAATAGCTAAGAAAACAACATTAACTCCCATCATATCAGAGTTTATGCCTGAGAAGCATGGTGGAGACATAAACCAAAACTGCACTTGTGAAATTCTTGGTCAATGCCAAAAACAAGAAACTAATAACCAAAAACAAGAACCTAATAACCAACAAAATAATTAAAAAAACTATACCATAATTGAAGAACAAAACTTATATTTTGAAGGTATAAATGAAACTAATAATACTCGCTTTATGATAGAATCAAATTTAGTTCAACCAAATAAATTAAGTAGTATTCTATTAACAACTGATGACATAAACCAAATCATCAGTAAACTTGAGAAATTAGAGATTACAGGAGAAAAACCGTTAAAATACTGGAAAAAAGATTCTATTTACTGTAAAATAGACATAATCAACCCAGATATTACAATCAAAACCAAATCACCCAAATATGATAATTGAATGATTGAGGAATTTAAAGTTCATATAGATATACTAAATAAATTAGGAATTACAGAAAAACAGATTTCTGACATAGAACGTCGGCTTTTATTGTTCAAAAAGAATTTGAACGTAAGAGAGGACAAAGTAGAATGGTGATGGATTATACGTAAATGACAATACAAACGAAGATGGATATTGTATCCCATATAATGAAGTATTAATCAATAAAATACAAAATAACTATTAGTATTCCAAGTTTGATCTAAAATCAGGATTCTGGCAAATAAAAATGCACCCAGAATCAATACCATAAACATCCTTTACTTGTTCAGAAGGACATTACGAATGGCTTGTTATGCCATTTGGATTAAAAAAATGCTCCACAAATCTTTCAAAGAAATATGAATAATATATTTATACATTGCAGTAAATTTACATGCGTATCTATAGATGATATATTAGTTTTCTCAAAAACAAAAAAAAGAACATATTTCACACTTATATACCGTATTCAAGCTTTTTGAAGCCCATGGACTAATAATCTCCAAAAAGAAAATTGAACTATTTAAAAATACTATTGATTTCCTAAGAGTAAAAATAGGAAAAGGACAAATAGAATTACAACCTCATGTATCAAGAAAAGTATTAGAATTTTCAGATAAAATAGAAAATCTAAAACAATTACAATCATTTCTTGGATTAATAAATTATGCCAAACTTTTTATACAAAATTTGTCCAAATACACTGAACGTTTATGTAACGACCCGCCATTCATCTCCACAAAATGACGCATCATTAATAAGAAAGAAAGAGATAGAAAAGAGAAAGAAAGAGAAGAAAGAAGAAACAACACATCAGAATCTAAACATCGGAACAAATAATTTATTTAATAACATAAGATATTACATAATATCATAAACAACATCTATCAGAGGTACACAACTTATACATCACATACTAGACAGTTATAACACCTGTCTAGTTATTACAACTCAATACAACTCAGAGAAAACACAGAGATACCAAACACAGCGGAACACTAAACATATCTACGACGCTGAAGCCTACTGCTCCATTGCTCCTCCACAATTCATCAAAGCTAACCTGAATCCCTTGGCTACTTGTAAAAATTTGAGTACCAAAGAGTTTAAGAAAACAGAAGATAAACTCCGGACCAGACATGGGTCTGGTGTGAGTAACATGTTAAAGTTGCTTAACTTTTGAAAAACTTTTAGAAAGAAAGGTATCACGTAAGACTTCCCACACATAAACATGGAAAAGTTTTACCTTACGCTAACCAAAATATTTGATAGGAAATCCGGTGTTATTATAATAGGTCTAGGGTTTTCAAGTAAATATGAAATAGCCGAAATTGTTACATCTATTAAATTCCAGCTACTAGCCACAAAAGTTGGTAATACAATCAAAACCATTGGCATTTATTGGATTTTGGATTCCATACAATGGCAGGGCTACTGGGGTATCGCCCGTCACAGTACGTGGCCTAGATCACCGTATCGAGGAGCCACCCTAGCTCCCCTTCAACACAAGGCCGGGACCATCCCTTACTGGAAAGTCCCGAACAAGACAACCCCGGCAGTTGTCGCGAATCAACCGTCCACACAACCGAATATAAAGAGACATCTAGACAGGGGAAAATCTCGTCCTACTTTGGCATGACCCACTTAGCCTTACTGCACCTCCCCTGTTTTAGCCATTCCCGTTTGATGAGGCTTGAGGCTACGATTACCTTTAGAGAACACATCTCGTAGAATGCTCATTGTCTACCTGACGATGTTCTGAAAGCATTCAATCCATACAAGTTTGTTTCGGGTTCGAACGAAACCGAAGGCATTATCTCGTTACACTAATTTTGGAATCACCCTCAGAGTTAACGACAATAACCCTTGCACTCTGAATCTTCATCTCGAATCTGAAAGTACTACACAGTTAAACTCGTATTGAAATCACCCTCAGAGTTTTAACGACGAATAGTTCTTACACCTCGAGTCTTCACTCTTCACTTAAGATTCACGACCTATCGTTAATTTAGATCAATATGGTTTTCGGATATCCAAATTTGAAAATCCGATCCCGGTCTCATCGAAATCCAAAGTGTGTCTTTTAGGTCCAAGTTGTTTTAGGTTTAAAACAATTCAATTTCATTATCTATATAATCACAGATAGATAATTCACAGATTCACAATAATAGATAATCATCAATATCATCATTACAGATAATCCATATTATCACTATCAAAAGATAATCCAAATCATCATCACAATGCAACCAATGCATCCATATCACACAACATTACTTATCTCATTTTTGAGATTTCAAACCATTCAAGGCAAATAATATCATCCATCCATACATAAGCAATGATCTATAATCACACCATCTATAATTAATTTAAAATGAATTAAATTAATTACTTCCATCTTTAATTAATTTAAAGTGAATTAAATTAATTACTTACATCAATATAAATCTTGCTTACATATCCATTAATTAATTATAAATTAATTAATTAATTATCCTCTAGTTAATCAACTGAATTAATCATCCTTGATTAATTATTCTTTAATTAAATTTTAGTAATTATCGTTTAATTAATTGCACAAAATTAATTATTCTAAACCAAATATAGTAATTAACCTTTAATTACTTCATTAATTAATTAACTATAATTAATTACATTAAACCTTAGTTAATTACAATTAATTAATTACCTTTAATCACTTATTATTGATTAATTAGTCTTAATTAATAAATATTAATTACATCATTAATTATATTAATTAATGATCCCTAATAACGTTTTAATTAATTATCTTATTTAAATTAATTACAATAAGTAATTAATCTCAATTTAAACCATAATTATTAATCACCTTTGATTAATCACATTCTGTAATTAACTACCTTAATTACTTAATCAAATTAATTACTCCTTAATTAATTTCTTTAATTAATCCAAAACTTTGTACGACAATATAATGACAAATTTGAAAAATTAGTGAAAACACCTGTACCATATGATATTCTAGAATTTAAAGAACCACTGGAAAAGAAAAATATAAAACAAAGACCTAAACATAAAAAGGTTATTCCATGTGATCACATTTTTGACCATAAAATATACAGTGTTATAAAAACTAGACAAAATGTAATGATAAGTAAGAAATCTAATGGTAAAGTACAAATTTTTGATAGAGAAAAATATAGTGTCCAAACATATCTAGATGCATTAAGAAAAGTAACGATAGTAAAAGAAAGAGAACCAAAAGAAGTTATTTCTGAAATCTCATCTACAGATAGTGATAGCATTATGTCTGATAACTCAGAAGAAATTGAAAAAGAATTCCAAGAATTAATGAATGAACAAACCAATATAGAACAACAACCTTTTATGGAAACAAATATAATTTCAACATCAGAATCTTCAGAAATCTCTGAGATCAAAGATGATGAAACTGGATACGAACAGACCATACAAATGTCAGAAGAAAAATATAATCAAATATAAAAAATAAAACATACACTTTCTAGAGATGAATGCTATGAAATGCCATTAATAAGATATATGTCTAAAGAAAAATATGTTATAAAAACTTTTGAACAACCTATAGATGTCTTTACTATGGAAGGAGAAATTCCTTTAAAATTACTTACACAAAAAGCAATAAAAGAAGATAGGAAAAACTTTTCAAAAGAATTTAATAAACAAGTAAAATGGTTACATCTAGGATGAATAGAACTAATTATAAAATGTGCATGCAGAAGAGGGATGAATGTTCCCTGTACATTTTGGATATCAGATGATAGGATACTTCATGATGCAAAAGACGCCTTATTAGGAGTAATAAGAGGAAATTTTGCATATCAAACAATAAAAATGAGAATATTTCCTGATTTTGCAATTTCATTATCAGACCAAAATATAGAATTAGGACTTACAATGTACCATAAAATTGAAAGACTTAAAATGCCACCAGGAAGTAAAGTATGTAGTATTACAGCATGTATGGTATATGCTTATTCAAGTAAACATCATATTACTACAAAGAAATTCAAAGAAGAAAATATCAATATTGCTAAACCATTTTCCGATATATGTGAAGTTATACCTCCCAGAGAACTAAAGCATGAAGAATTAGATTTTCCGCAAGAATTAATTCTTCAAAGAAAAAATAGATATAGAAGTCAACCAACTGTAAAACCACATAGCAGAAACTCTTTTAGAATAAGTTATGATGATGAAACAGCTACTTCTGATCAGTTAAGAGATATAAATATATCATCCCAGAGAAAAGGATTAGAATTAGAACCATTAGACAAGTTAAATCTAATAGAATCAAGCAAACAATTATATATACAAGGTTTTTTTTAGATAATAAGGAAGTAAATGTGCTCTTAGACACAGGCGCAGCATCCTCTCATATTAACTCTTTGCTAGTACAAACATACCCATACAATACTATACAAAACCCCTATAAATATATAGACTATTTTGGACAAATACATGAATTGAAGAAAAGTGTAGAAGTAAGACTATCACTTATAGACAGAAGTGGGAAAATCCTGCAAATACAAATGGAAATGTTAGTAGATGATAAACTAGCAAAAAATGAAATATTATTAGGAATGAATTTTATTACAAAATATACTTTTACTTTAAAAGAATCATTCATACAGTTAGATCAATATGAATTTCCAAGAATTAATAAACAACATATAAAAAAGGCAGTAGTCACCTCACCATATTCCACATACATAGAAGGGACCATAGAAATACCTTATTACCAACCACTAATGCTAAATGCATATGTTGATACAGGATCAGGGATATCTTTGTGTAAAAAATATATTTTACCACAGAAATGGTGGATTCAAGATGGATCATCTATAATTGCTTTAGACATACAAGAAAAAGAAATTTGTTATAAAGATTATGCAATAAATGTATCTTTTACAATAGGAAATATTAAAATTAAAATACCAAAACTATGGGCCAGTAATGTTCAAGGTCCAGACATATTGTTAGGAAATGATTTATGTCTACAATATCAACCTATGACTCAGTTAACAGATCATATTATATTTACTACACCATGCGGAACACCTATTTTAGCACCTAGGCTTAAACAAGCTTATGCTATTAATCCAAGTTATCAACCTACGCCAGCACAGCGTGGTGACATTCCAAAAATTGAAAAAATACCAATATTAAAACATGAAAGCATTGATAATCTTGAAAATATTAAGGAAAGATTCAAAGAAACATATAATGAAAATCCTTCAGCAGCCTGGGATAAATATAAAACATTGGCAACAATAAAATTAAAAGACCCTAATAAAATAATAAGGGTAAGACCTATGAAATATTCTTTAGAAGACTTAGAAGAATTTAAAGTCCAAATTAAAGAACTTTTAGAATTAAAAGTAATCAGACCCTCTAACAGTCCGCATAGTTCTCCTGCATATATAGTCAGAAAACATAGTGAAACTGTTAGAGGTAAAGCTAGAATAGTTTTTAATTATAAAGCTTTAAATGATGTCACAATCTTTGACGGATACTATTTACCAAATAAAGAAGTATTATTAAATAAAATACAAAATAAAAAATGGTTTACAAAAATGGATTGTAAAAGTGGATTTTGGCAAATAAGATTAACAGAGGAATCTATACCATATACTGCATTCAGTTGCCCACAAGGATAATATGAATGGTTAGTTATGCCCTTTGGACTAAAAAACGCACCACAAATATTTCAAAGAAGAATGGATGAAGTATTAAAACAACAGGATGATTATTGTATCGTATATGTTGATGATATTCTAATATTCTCTGATAATTTAGAAGACCATATTAAACATTGTAATTTTGTGATAGACACATGTATTGAAAGAGGAATAACTCTTTCTGCTAAAAAAGCAATTATTGGAGTACAAAAAATAGATTTTTTAGGCATAACTATAGATAATGGAGATATAGAATTACAACCACATATACTTACAAAAATTAAAGAATTCCCTGACCAATTAGAAGATATAAAACAATTACAAAGATTTCTAAAATGTCTTAATTATGCTGATATATTTATTAACAAATTAGCACGATTAAGAGCTCCTTTGCAACAAAAGTTTAAAAAGAATAATAAATGGCAGTGGACAGAAGACGATACAAAATATATTCAACATATTAAAAAGGTTTGTGAATATATGCCCAAATTATCTTTACCATTAGAAATTGATGAATTAATCATATATACAGATGCTTCAGATTCATACTGGGGAGCAGCTCTAGTAGCTATCAGAAATAATCAAGAAAAATTATGTAGATATAAATCTGGAACATTTAAACAAAGTGAATTAAACTATCACTCCAATGATAAAGAACTTTTAGCTATTAAAAACAGCATTAAAGCCTTTTATTTATATCTAAATAAACCCTTTAAGGTACGCACAGACTCCATTACAGCAAAATTCAGAATAAAAAACAAAATCCCTGACATAGGACCCAATAAAAGATTAATAAGGTGGCAGTAATGGTTCTCTGAATTTAATTTTGAAATTGAACATATTTCTGGAAAAACTAACTTTGTTGCAGATACTTTAAGCAGAGAGTTACATAATGGCAGATAGAAGTGAAGATACAATTGATTATCTTAGCGTCTTCGATGGAATATATAAAGAAGTATTAATAGCACAAGAGACCTTTGAACAGTACTTAATCAAAGCAGATAATGAGAAAAGGGAGGAGCTAAGATCCTTCTTTCATCACATGATCTCTTATTCAGAGCATATGTTTAGAGAAGTACAAAAAGATATGCTTAGAAAAGAACGAGTAACTCAAAAAATGCAAATCACTGAGAATTCAGTCAACAAGCCCTCTGAGGTAAAACAGTAAAACAAAGAATTTGTAATATGGTTCAGTAAATTGGTAAAACCAATATTACTGGAGACAAACCCTTATAAAGGGATATATTCAGGATATGGTTATGATTTGAATAAAGTATATATTTACCCTGAAGCTGATCCATTGGTGGTGAAAAACTTATATGAAGCAGGATTAATTTACTGTATTTATACAGATAGTACCCTTCATAATCTGAAGGAATTACCAAAAATAAGAAATGCAGTTTATACTTTCTCAAAAGAAATTAAGCATAGCAATATCTACTTAGCATGTAACCAAGTTATTCCTGAAGATGGTAAAAAAGGCCTCTCCATGATAGAAATGAAGATGGGATCAAAAAGGTTGACTCCAAAATTCTTTCAAAATATGTTCTTAGTTGAAGAAGATATAATATCAGTTAGAAGGGTAAAGCAGTTAGCAAGTCTAGTATCAAGAACTATTGAAGCTCTATCAAACATATATGGACCTATGAATCTGATCCTAATGAGTTGATTCTAGCAGTAAGCAAAGTCCCAAAGGCAGGAGCTAAAAAAGATATAATTCAATTTATAGAAAGTATTTTAAAATGGAGCGCACACAAAAATGCATACGAATATTTCGTCAAGAATCTGACAGAAGAACTAAAAAAGAAATTACAAGTGCATGGGATAAAGTGGGAGACATTACAGTATGAAGATCAAGACATGATGGTAGGCCCCTCAAGCAAAAAAGATAAGCATGAAGAAAATGACAAGTTGGAAGACAATTTTGGAGGAGATACGGATTTTCTTGAAGGATGAACACCTGTCCAGATAAGATAACAAAAGCATCTTAAAAAGAAGAACCCACTAACAAAAGAAAAGAAGCATCGAGTAAAAAAGCCTATTCGGAAAGAGACTAAGGCGGTAGAAATCAACTATAAAAGCATCTGAAGACATTCAGAAAAGGCATTCGAAAATAAGAGAAAAGCAAATATATTTTGTAAATTAGTGGGTGAGATTGTGTGTACTGTAATCTGTATTTTCCTCAATCATCAATAAAAGTTTGTTCTGAGTGAGATTATCTGTTTAAAAATTTCTGGGTTTAGAAAATCATAAACAAAAGCTTCTAAGTTTATTTACTGCTGGGATTGCAGGAAATGGCTGAAGGATTCCCAGCAGTAAATAAACTTAGAAGCTTTTGTTTATGATTTTCTAATCCCAGAAATTTTTAAACAGATAATCTCACTCAGAACAAACTTTTATTGATGATTGAGGAAAATACAGATTACAGTACACACAATCTCACCCACTAATTTACAAAATATATTTTCTTTTCTCTTCTTTTCGAATGCCTTCTCTGAATGTCTTCAGATGCTTTTATAGTTGATTTCTACCGCCTTAGTCTCTTTCCGAATAGGCTTCTTTACTCGATGCTTCTTTTCTTTTGTTAGCGGGTTCTTCTTTTTAAGATGCTTTTGTTATCTTATCTGGACAGGTGTTCATCCTTCAAGAAAATCCGTGTCTCCTCCAGAATCGTCTTCCAACTTGTCATTTTCTTCATGCTTATCTTTTTTGCTTGAGGGGCCTACCATCATGTCTTGATCTTCATACTGTAATGTCTCCCACTTTATCCCATGCACTTGTAATTTCTTTTTTAGTTCTTCTGTCAGATTCTTGACGAAATATTTATATGCATTTTTGTGTGCGCTCCATTTTAAAATACTTTCTATAAATTGAATTATATCTTTTTTAGCTTCTGCCTTTGGGACTTTACTTACTGCTAGAATCAACTCATTAGGATCAGATTCATGGGTCCATATATTGTTTGATAGAGCTTCAATAGTTCTTGATACTAGACTTGCTAACTGCTTTGCCCTTTAACTGATATTATATCTTTTTCAACTAAGAACATATTTTGAAAATTTTTTGGAGTCAACCTTTTTGATCCCATCTTCATTTCTATCATGGAGAGGCCTTTTTTTACCTTCTTCAGGAATAACTTGGTTACATGCTAAGTAGATATTGCTATGCTTAATTGCTTTTGAGAAAGTATAAACTGCATTTCTTATTTTTGCTAGTTCCTTTAGATTATGAAGGGTACTATCTGTATAAATACAGTAAATTAATCCTGCTTCATATAAGTTTTTCACCACCAATGATCAGCTTCAGGGTGAATATATACTTTATTCAAATCATAACCATATCCTGAATATATCCCTTTATAAGGGTTTGTCTCCAGTAATATTGGTTTTACCAATTTACTGAACCATATTATAAATTCTTTGTTTTGCTGTTTTACCTCAGAGGGCTTGTTGAATTAATTCTCAGTGATTTGCATTTTTTGAGTTACTCGTTTTTTTCTAAGCATATCCTTTTGTACTTCTCTAAACATATGCTCTGAATAAGAGATCATGTGATGAAAGAAGGATGTTAGCTCATCCCTTTTCTCATTATCTGCTTTGATTAAGTACTGTTCAAAGGTCTCTTGTGTTATTAATACTTCTTTATATATTTCATCGAAGATGCTAAGATAATCAATTGTATCTTCACTTCTATCTGGCATTATGTAATTCTCTGCTTAAAGTATCTGCAAGAAAGTTAGTTTTTCCAGAAATATGTTCAATTTCAAAATTAAATTCAGAGAATGATGACTGCCACCTTATTAATCTTTTATTGGGTCCTATGTCAGGGATTTTGTTTTTTATTCTGGATTTTGCTGTAATGGAGTCTGTGCGTACCTTAAAGGGTTTATTTAGATACAAATAAAAGGCTTTAGTACTGTTTTTAATAGCTAAAAGTTCTTTATCATTGGAGTGATAGTTTAATTCACGTTGTTTAAATGTTCCAGATTTATATCCACATAATTTTTCTTGATTATTTCTGATAGCTAATAGAGCTGCTCCCCAGTATGAATCTGAAGCATCTGTATATATGATTAATTCATCAGTTTCTAATGGTAAAGATAATTTGGGCATATATTCATAAACCTTTTTAATATGTTGAATATATTTTGTATCGTCTTCTGTCCACTGCCATTTATTATTCTTTTTAAGCTTTTGTTGCAAAGGAGCTCTTAATCTTGCTAATTTGTTAATAAATATATCAGCATAAATAAGACATCCTAGAAATCTTTGTAATTGTTTTATATCTTCTAATTGGTCAGGGAATTCTTTAATTTATGTAAGTATATGTGGTTGTAATTCTATATCTTCATTATCTATAGTTATGCCTAAAAATCTATTTTTTGTACTCCAATAATTGCTTTTTTAGCAGAAAGAGTTATTCCTCTTTCAATACATGTGTCTACCACAAAATTACAATGTTTAATATGGTCTTCTAAATTATCAGAGAATATTAGAATATCATCAACATATACGATACAATAATCATCCTGTTGTTTTAATACTTCATCCATTCTTCTTTGAAATATTTGTGGTGCGTTTTTTAGTCCAAAGGGCATAACTAACCATTCATATTGTCCTTGTGGGCAACTGAATGCAGTATATGGTATAGATTCCTCTGTTAATCTTATTTGCCAAAATCCACTTTTACAATCCATTTTTGTAAACCATTTTTTATTTTGTATTTTATTTAATAATACTTCTTTATTTGGTAAATAGTATCCGTCAAAGATTGTGGCATCATTTGAAGCTTTATAATTAAAAACTATTCTAGCTTTACCTCTAACAATTTCACTTTGTTTTTTGACTATAAATGCAGGAGAACTATGCGGACTGTTAGAGGGTTTGATTACTTTTAATTTTAAAAGTTCTTTAATTTGGACTTTAAATTCTTCTAAGTCTTCTAAAGAATATTTCATAGGTCTTACCCTTATTATTTTATTAGCGTCTTTTAATTTTATTGTTGCCAATGTTTTATCTTTATTCCAAGCTGCTGAAGGATTTTCATTATATGTTTCTTTGAATCTTTCCTTAATATATTAAAGATTATCAATGCTTTCATGTTTTAATATTGGTATTTTTTCAATTTTTGGAATGCCACCACGCTGTGCTGGCGTAGGTTGATAACTTGGATTAATAGCATAAGCTTGTTTAAGCCTAGGTGCTAAAATAGGTGTTTCGCATGGTGTAGTAAATATAATATGATCTGTTAACTGAGTCATAGGTTGATATTGTAGACAGAAATCATTTCCTAACAATATGTCGGACCTTGAACATTACTGGCCCATAGTTTTGGTATTTTAATTTTAATATTTTCTATTGTAAAAGATACATTTATTGCATAATCTTTATAACAAATTTCTTTTTCTTGTATATCTAAAGCAATTATAGATGATCCAGCTTGAATCCACCATTTCTGTGGTAAAATATATTTTTTACACAAAGATATCCCTGATCCTGTATCAACATATGCATTTAGCATTAGTGGTTGGTAATAAGGTATTTCTATGGTCCCTTCTATGTATGTGGAATATGGTGAGGTGACTACTGTCTTTTTTATATGTTGTTTATTAATTCTTGGAAATTCATATTGATCTAACTGTATGAATGATTCTTTTAAAGTAAAAGTATATTTTGTAATAAAATTCATTCCTAATAATATTTCATTTTTTGCTAGTTTATCATCTACTAACATTTCCATTTGTATTTGCAGGACTTTCCCACTTCTGTCTATAAGTGATAGTCTTACTTCTACACTTCTCTTTAATTCATGTATTTGTCCAAAATAGTCTATATATTTATAGTGGTTTTGTACAGTATTGTATGGGTATGTTTGTACTAGCAAAGAGTTAATATGAGAGGAAGCTGCGCCTGTGTCTAAGAGCACATTTACTTCCTTATTATCTAAAAAAACCTTGTATATATAATTGTTTGCTTGATTCTATTAGATTTAACTTGTCTAATGGTTCTAATTCTAATCCTTTTCTCTAGGATGATATATTTATATCTCTTAACTGATCAGAAGTAGCTGTTTCATCATCATAACTTATTCTAAAAGAGTTTCTGCTATGTGGTTTTACAGTTGGTTGAGTTCTATATCTATTTTTTCTTTGAAGAATTAATTCTTGCGGAAAATCTAATTCTTCATGCTTTAGTTCTCTGGGAGGTATAACTTCACATATATCAGAAAATGGTTTAGCAATATTGATATTTTCTTCTTTGAATTTCTTTGTAGTAATATGATGTTTAGTTGAATAAGCATATACCATACATGCTGTAATACTACATACTTTACTTACTGGTGGCATTTTAAGTCTTTCAATTTTATGGTACGTTGTAAGTCCTAATTCTATATTTTGGTCTGATAATGAAATTGCAAAATCAGGAAATATTCTCATTTTTATTGTTTGATATGCAAAATTTCCTCTTATTACTCCTAATAAGGCGTCTTTTGCATCATGAAGTATCCTTTCATCTGATATCCAAAATGTACAGGAAACATTCATCCCTCTTCTGCATGCACATTTTATAATTAGTTCTATTCCTCTTAGATGTAACCATTTTACTTGTTTATTAAATTCTTTTGAAAAGTTTTTCCTATCTTCTTTTATTGCTTTTTGTGTAAGTAATTTTAAAGGAATTTCTCCTTCCATAGTAAAGACATCTATAGGTTGTTCAAAAGTTTTTATAACATATTTTTCTTTAGACATATATCTTATTAATGACATTTCATAGCATTCATCTCTAGAAAGTGTATGTTTTATTTTTTATATTTGATTATATTTTTCTTCTGACATTTGTATGGTCTGTTCGTATCCAGTTTCATCATTTTTGATCTCAGAGATTTCTGAAGATTCTGATGTTGAAATTATATTTGTTTCCATAAAAGGTTGTTGTTCTATATTGGTTTGTTCATTCATTAATTCTTGGAATTCTTTTTCAATTTCTTCTGAGTTATCAGACATAATGCTATCACTATCTGTAGATGAGATTTCAGAAATAACTTCTTTTGGTTCTCTTTCTTTTACTATCGTTACTTTTCTTAATGCGTCTAGATATGTTTGGACACTATATTTTTCTCTATCAAAAATTTGTATTTTACCATTAGATTTCTTACTTATTATTACATTTTGTCTAGTTTTTATAACACTGTATATTTTATGATCAAAAATGTGATCACATGGAATAACCTTTTTATGTTTAGGTCTTTGTTTTATATTTTTCTTTTCCAGTGGTTCTTTAAATTCTAGAATATCATATGGTACAGGTGTTTTCACTAATTTTTCAAATTTGTCATTATATTGTCGTACAAAGTTTTGAGAATTTGTCCTTAATATCGTAACATTCACCACGCTTAGTCTGTGTGGTTTATAATTATATCCTTCTGCAGATTCTGTATCAGTGTCTGATTCAGAGTCTGAGATTAATTCATATATTTCGTCATTAGAGTCATATTCAGTTTCTGATTGTATAGGTATTACTTGTTCAGAAAACAACCTAAATGCTTTTACCGCTGTTTTCTTATATTTTCCTTTTTCCGGGCACTCATTAGCATAATGTCCTTCCTTATTGCATGCCTAACATCTACATGTCTTTTTAGCCAAATCTTTTTTATTTTTAAAATTTTTTCTTTTAAAATATCTTTTCTTTTTAAAATTAGGCGGTTTGTGTTTCTTTAATTTGGCTGGCTTAAAATATTTTTTAAATTTCTTTTTATATTTTTTACCAATTGGAGTATACCCCCATTGGGTTGGTATTCCAGAAGTTTCACATGACAAACCCTTTTGTCTAGAATACTGTCTGGCGCTTCCCATAAGAGATTGTTGCATGCAATAGTAATCAATTATGTCTTTAGTAAACTTCATTTGTATTCCCAAGGATGGAAATATATCTGAATTATTTCTAAGATAACTTTCATAATCTTTTGGTAATATGTTTTCCCATGGTAAAGGTAGTTTTAAGAAATATAAAGATAATACATTCTCCATTGTTCCTTCATCTGGTGCAGATGCATAATAATATTTAGCGAATTCACAATTATATTCATCAAGGTATTTTAAATCACATATTGCAAGATTAGCAAGTTTTATTCTTGCCTTTTTCTTTTCTTCATCCTCTAATTTTTTGTCTTCAAATGGTAATCCACCAAATTCTGTTTTTAATATTTTTCTAAATGATTCAATTAAATTCAAAGGATCTAATAAATTAACAGAATTTCTTGATCCTGTGTTAATTAATTGTTTAGCTTCTTTAGTTAGATTCTTATACCAATTTCGTACATTACCTACAAATGTGTTTTCTATAATGCCTAACATGTCTATAGATGACTGTATATTTTTTGTAATTCTTAAAGTTTGTAAGTCTCCAGCCTATGCGTCTACTAGTTGAATAACATTTTTAGCGCAATCAAGATCTAAGACTGATCTTGAATGTTCTTGTAGTTTTTTAATTTTTGGTTTATATAATTCAGAATATGTTTTATATGGTTTTTCCTTTTTTGGAAATACATATTCATTATGTATTTCTTCCCCTTCATGTTGTGTTACTGATTCTAGATTATCTGTGTGGTTGTCTGTACGCGGGGGATTTTGTACAGATACTATACTACTACTGGTGGCTTCCATTTTTAAATGTTCTACAGATTTCTTAGCATGTTGTTGTAATACCGATAATCTAGACATGGCTACAGCTATGTGACCTAATTGGGAGCCATCAGCTGTATCCCAAAGCAATTCTAATTCTTCCATAGTTTTGTCATCATACTGAGTATGAGACTCAACAATATTATTCATTTTACTATTTTCTATTGAGGATTTAGGGCTAATAGTAAATCGTCCTGAAGTAGGAGACTTTATACTTATTGGCAACATTTCTTCCGATATACCTAATCTCTTTATCATTTTATCTATCTTATTATTAATTTCTACGATAGTTACATAATCACTAGGAGCTTATAGGGAGGCTAATCTTAGTTGATTATATGTAAGAATATTGGCGAACAAATTATACTCTGGAGTACCAGTTTTAATGATAAATAGCTTTTCTTCAGTTTCTATTATTGATTTTGCCATCAATAATACTGATAGTCTACTTTTAAGATCTTCATATATCTTATCTACCTCCATGGCTCTGATACCAAATATTGCAGATTCTGATTTTCTCAGTTTTTAAATTGAAATTCTTTTTCTTATCTAAAAGGACAGAATTCAAGATACAAGTTTCTATAATAATTTTCAGTATATAAATTTTTTTCCTGATTTGTACTCCTTTTTTTTTAACTAGGTTTGACTTCTGTAAAAATTTCTAAATTAAGAGAAATCAAAAACCGGCATTCTCTAGTTATTACCTGTTTGGGCCCAGCACGCTTCCAATCCTTACGATTCTCCTGTTCTTCTACGGCTTCACGGCTCACTCTGCCAAACGCCTATGAACACTGGATACTAATCAGGACTCCAGGAAATGGATGAAGGATTCCCAGCAGTAAATAAACTTAGAAGCTTTTGTTTATAATTTTCTAAACCCAGAAATTTTTAAACAGATAATCTCACTCAGAACAAACTTTTATTGATGATTGAGGAAAATACAGATTACAGCATACACAATCTCACCCACTAATTTACAATATATATTTGTTTTTCTCTTATTTTTGAATGCCTTCTCTGAATGTCTTCAGATGCTTTTATAGTTGATTTCTACCGCCTTAGTCTCTTTCCGAATAGGCTTCTTTACTCGATGCTTCTTTTCTTTTGTTAGTGGGTTCTTCTTTTTAAGATGCTTTTGTTATCTTATCTGGACAGGTGTTCATCCTTCAAGAAAATCCGTGTCTCCTCCAGAATTGTCTTCCAACTTGTCATTTTCTTCACGCTTATCTTTTTTGCTTGAGGAGCCTACCATCATGTCTTGATCTTCATACTGTAATGTCTCCCACTTTATCCCATGCATTTGTAATTTCTTTTTTAGTTCTTCTGTCAGATTCTTGACGAAATATTTAGATGCATTTTTGTGTGCGCTCCATTTTAAAATACTTTCTATAAATTGAATTATATCTCTTTTAGCTCCTGCCTTTGGGACTTTGCTTACTGCTAGAATCAACTCATTAGGATCAGATTCATAGGTCCATATATTGTTTGATAGAGCTTCAATAGTTCTTGATACTAGACTTGCTAACTGCTTTGCCCTTCTAACTGATATTATATCTTCTTCAACTAAGAACATATTTTGAAAGAATTTTGGAGTCAACCTTTTTGATCCCATCTTCATTTCTATCATGGAGAGGCCTTTTTTACCTTCTTCAGGAATAACTTGTTTACATGCTAAGTAGATATTGCTATGCTTAATTGCTTTTGAGAAAGTATAAACTGCGTTTCTTATTTTTGCTAGTTCCTTCAGATTATGAAGGGTACTATCTGTATAAATACAGTAAATTAATCCTGCTTCATATAAGTTTTTCACCACCAATGGATCAGCTTCAGGGTGAATATATATTTTATTCAAATCATAACCATATCCTGAATATATCCCTTTATAAGGGTTTGTCTCCAGTAATATTGGTTTTACCAATTTACTAAACCATATTATAAATTCTTTGTTTTGCTGTTTCACCTCAGAGGGCTTGTTGAATTAATTCTCAGTGATTTGCATTTTTTGAGTTACTCGTTCTTTTCTAAGCATATCCTTTTGTACTTCTCTAAACATATGCTCTGAATAAGAGATCATGTGATGAAAGAAGGATCTTAGCTCATCCTTTTTCTCATTATCTGCTTTGATTAAGTACTGTTCAAAGTTCTCTTGTGCTATTAATACTTCTTTATATATTTCATCGAAGATGCTAAGATAATCAATTGTATCTTCACTTCTATCTGCCATTATGTAACTCTCTGCTTAAAGTATCTACAAGAAAGTTAGTTTTTCCAGAAATATGTTTAATTTCAAAATTAAATTCAGAGAACGATGACTGCCACCTTATTAATCTTTTATTGGGTCCTATGTCAGGGATTTTGTTTTTTATTCTGGATTTTGCTGTAATGGAGTCTGTGCGTACCTTAAAGGGTTTATTTAGATACAAATAAAAGGCTTTAATACTGTTTTTAATAGCTAAAAGTTCTTTATCATTGGAGTGATAGTTTAATTCACTTTGTTTAAATGTTCCAGATTTATACCTACAAAAATTTTCTTGATTATTTCTGATAGCTACTAGAGCTGCTCCCCAGTATGAATCTGAAGCATCTGTATATATGATTAATTCATCAGTTTCTAATGGTAAAGGTAATCTGGGCATATATTCACAAACCTTTTTAATATGTTGAATATATTTTGTATCGTCTTCTGTCCACTGCCATTTATTATTCTTTTTAAGCTTTTGTTGCAAAGGAGCTCTTAATCTTGCTAATTTATTAATAAATATATCAGCATAATTAAGACATCCTAGAAATCTTTGTAATTGTTTTATATCTTCTAATTGGTCAGGGAATTCTTTAATTTTTGTAAGTATATGTGATTGTAATTCTATATCTCCATTATCTATAGTTATGCCTAAAAAAATCTATTTTTTGTACTCCAATAATTGCTTTTTTAGCAGAAAGAGTTATTCCTCTTTCAATACATGTGTCTACCACAAAATTACAATGTTTAATATGGTCTTCTAAATTATCAGAGAATATTAGAATATCATCAACATATACGATACAATAATCATCATGTTGTTTTAATACTTCATCCATTCTTCTTTGAAATATTTGTGGTGCGTTTTTTAGTCCAAAGGGCATAACTAACCATTCACATTGTCCTTGTGGGCAACTAAATGCAGTATATGGTATAGATTCCTCTGTTAATCTTATTTGCCAAAATCCACTTTTACAATCCATTTTTGTAAACCATTTTTTATTTTGTATTTTATTTAATAATACTTCTTTATTTGGTAAATAGTATCCGTCAAAGATTGTGGCATCATTTAAAGAGTTATAATTAAAAACTATTCTAGCTTTACCTCTAACAATTTCACTATGTTTTCTGACTATAAATGCAGGAGAACTATGCGGACTGTTAGAGGGTCTGATTACTTTTAATTTAAAAGTTCTTTAATTTGGACTTTAAATTCTTCTAAGTCTTCTAAAGAATATTTCATAGGTCTTACCCTTATTATTTTATTAGGGTCTTTTAATTTTATTGTTGCCAATGTTTCATCTTTATCCCAGGCTGCTAATGGATTTTCAGTATATGTTTCTTTGAATCTTTCCTTAATATTTTCATGATTATCAATGCTTTCATGTTTTAATATTGGTATTTTTTCAATTTTGGAATGTCACCACGCTGTGCTGGCGTAGGTTGATAACTTGGATTAATAGCATAAGCTTGTTTAAGCCTAGGTGCTAAAATAGGTGTTCCGCATGGTGTAGTAAATATAATATGATCTGTTAACTGAGTCATACGTTGATATTGTAGACAGAAATCATTTCCTAACAATATGTCTGGACCTGGAACATTACTGGCCCATAGTTTTGGTATTTTAATTTTAATATTTCCTATTGTAAAAGGTACGTTTATTGCATAATCTTTATAACAAATTTCTTTTTCTTGTATATCTAAAGCAATTATAGATGATCCATCTTGAATCCACCATTTCTGTGGTAAAATATATTTTTTACACAAAGATATCCATGATCCTGTATCAACATATGCATTTAGCATTAGTGGTTGGTAATAGGGTACTTCTATGGTCCCTTCTATGTATGTGGAATATGGTGAGGTGACTACTGCCTTTTTTATATGTTGTTTATTAATTCTTGAAAATTCATGTTGATCTAACTGTATGAATGATTCTTTTAAAGTAAAAGTATATCTGTAATAAAATTCATTCCTAATAATATTTCATTTTTTGCTAGTTTATCATCTACTAACATTTCCATTTGTATTTGCAGGACTTTCCCACTTCTGTCTATAAGTGATAGTCTTACTTCTACACTTTTTTTTAATTCATGTATATGTCCAAAATAGTCTATATATTTATAGGGGTTTTGTATAGTATTGTATGGGTATGTTTGTACTAGCAAAGAGTTAATATGAGATGATGCTGCGCCTGTGTCTAAGAGCACATTTACTTCCTTATTATCTAAAAAACCTTGTATATATAATTGTTTGCTTGATTCTATTAGATTTAACTTGTCTAATGGTTCTAATTCTAATCCTTTTCTCTGGGATGATATATTTATATCTCTTAACTGATCAGAAGTAGCTGTTTCATCATCATAACTTATTCTATAAGAGTTTCTGCTATGTGGTTTTACAGTTAGTTGAGTTCTATCTCTATTTTTTCTTTGAAGAATTAATTCTTGCGGAAAATCTAATTCTTCATGCTTTAGTTCTCTGGGAGGTATAACTTCACATATATCAGAAAATGGTTTAGCAATATTGATATTTTCTTCTTTGAATTTCTTTGTAGTAATATGATGTTTAGTTGAATAAGCATATACCATACATGCTGTAATACTGCATACTTTACTTCTTGGTGGCATTTTAAGTCTTTCAATTTTATGGTACATTGTAAGTCCTAATTCTATATTTTGGTCTGATAATGGAATTGCAAAATCAGGAAATATTCTCATTTTTATTGTTTGATATGCAAAATTTCCTCTTATTACTCCTAATAAGGCGTCTTTTGCATCATGAAGTATCCTATCATCTGATATCCAAAATGTACAGGGAACATTCATCCCTCTTCTGCATGCACATTTTATAATTAGTTCTATTCCTCCTAGATGTAACCATTTTACTTGTTTATTAAATTCTTTTAAAAAGTTTTTCCTATCTTCTTTTATTACTTTTTGTGTAAGTAATTTTAAAGGAATTTCTCCTTCCATAGTAAAGACATCTACAGGTTGTTCAAAAGTTTTTATAACATATTTTTCTTTAGACATATATCTTATTAATGGCATTTCATAGCATTCATTTATAGAAAGTGTATGTTTTATTTTTTCTATTTGATTATATTTTTCTTCTGACATTTGTATGGTCTGTTCGTATCCGGTTTCATCATCTTTGATCTCAGAGATTTCTGAAGATTCTGATGTTGAAATTATATTTGTTTCCATAAAAGGTTGTTGTTCTATATTGGTTTGTTCATTCATTAATTCTTGGAATTCTGTTTCAATTTCTTCTGAGTTATCAGACATAATGCTGTCACTATCTGTAGATGAGATTTCAGAAATAACTTCTTTTGGTTCTCTTTCTTTTACTATCGTTACTTTTCTTAATGCATCTAGATATGTTTGGACACTATATTTTTCTCTATCAAAAATTTGTATTTTACCATTAGATTTCTTACTTATTATTACATTTTGTCTAGTTTTTATAACACTGTATATTTTATGATAAAAAATGTGATCACATGGAATAACCTTTTTATGTTTAGGTCTTTGTTTTGTATTTTTCTTTTCCAGTGGTTCTTTAAATTCTAGAATATCATATGGTACAGGTGTTTTCACTAATTTTTCAAATTTGTCATTACATTGTCGCACAAAGTTTTGAGAATTTGTCCTTAACATCTTAACATTCACCACGCTTAGTCTATGTGGTTTATAATTATATCCTTCTGCAGATTCTGTATCAGTGTCTGATTCAGAGTCTGAGATTAATTCATATATTTCGTCATTAGAGTCATATTCAGTTTCTGATTGTATAGGTATTACTTGTTCAGAAAACAACCTAAATGCTTTTACCGCTGTTTTCTTATATTTTCCTTTTTCCGGGCATTCATTAGCATAATGTCCTTCCTTATTGCATGCCCAACATCTACATGTCTTTTTAGCCAAATCTTTTTTATTTTTAAATTTTTTTCTTTTAAAATATCTTTTCTTTTTAAAATTAGGCGGTTTGTGTTTCTTTAATTTGGCTGGCTTAAAATATTTTTTAAATTTCTTTTTATATTTTTTACAAATTGGAGTACACCCCCATTGGGTTGGTATTCCAGAAGTTTCACATGACAAACCCTTTTGTCTAGAATACTGTCTGGCGCTTCCCATAAGAGATTGTTGCATGCAATAGTAATCAATTCTGTCTTTAGTAAACTTCATTTGTATTCCCAAGGATGGAAATATATCTGAATTATTTCTAAGATAACTTTCATAATCTTTTGGTAATATGTTTTCCCATGGTAAAGGTAGTTTTAAGAAATATAAAGATAATACATTCTCCATTGTTCCTTCATCTGGTGCAGATGCATAATAATATTTAGCGAATTCACAATTATATTCATCAAGGTATTTTAAATCACATATTGCAAGGTTAGCAAGTTTTATTCTTGCCTTTTTCTTTTCTTCATCCTCTAATTTTTTGTCTTCAAACGGTAATCCACCAAATTCTGTTTTTAATATTTTTCTAAATGATTCAATTAAATTCAAAGGATCTAATAAATTAACAGAATTTCTTGATCCTGTGTTAATTAATTGTTTAGCTTCTTTAGTTAGATTCTTATACCAATTTCGTACATTACCTACAAATGTGTTTTCTATAATGCCTAACATGTCTATAGATGACTGTATATTTTTTGTAATTTTCTTAAAGTTTGTAAGTCTCCAGCCCATGCGTCTACTTGTTGAATAACATTTTTAGCGCAATCAAGATCTAAGACTGATCTTGAATGTTCTTGTAGTTTTTTAATTTTTGGTTTATATAATTCAGAATATGTTTTATATGGTTTTTCCTTTTTTGGAAATACATATTCATTATATATTTCTTCCCCTTCATGTTGTGTTACTGATTCTAGATTATCTCTGCGGTTGTCTGTACGCGGGGGATTTTGTACAGATACTATACTACTACTGGTGGCTTCCATTTTTAAATGTTCTACAGATTTCTTAGCATGTTGTTGTAATACCGATAACCTAGACATGGCTATAGCTATGTCACCTAGTTGGGAGCCATCAGCTGTATCCCAAAGCAATTCTAATTCTTCCATAGTTTTGTCATCATACTGAGTATGAGACTCAACAATATTATTCATTTTACTATTTTCTATTGAGGATTTAGGGTTAATAGTAAATCCTCCTGAAGTAGGAGACTTTATACTTATTGGCAACATTTCTTCCGATATACCTAATCTCTTTATCATTTTATCTATCTTATTATTAATTTCTACGATAGTTACATAATCACTAGGAGCTTGTAGGGAGGCTAATCTTAGTTGATTATATTTAAGAATATTGGCAAACAAATTATACTCTGGAGTACCAGTTTTAATGATAAATAGCTTTTCTTCAGTTTCTATTATGAATTTTGCCATCAAGAATACTGATAGTCTACTTTTAAGATCTTCATATATCTTATCTACCTCCATGGCTCTGATACCAAATATTGCAGATTCTGATATTCTTAGTTTTTAAATTGAAATTTTTTTCTTGATTTTCTCAGTTTTTAAATAGAATTTTTTTTTCTTATCTATAAGGACAGAATTCAAGATACAAGTTTCTATAATAATTTTCAGTATATAAATTTTTTTCCGGATTTGTACTCTTTTTTTTAACAAGGTTTGACTTCTGTAAAAATTTCTAAATTAAGAGAAATCAAAAACCGGCATTCTCTAGTTATTACCTGTTTGGGCCCAGCACGCTTCCAATCCTTACGATTCTCCTGTTCTTCTACGGCTTCACGGCTCACTCTGCCAAACGCCTATGAACACTGGATACAAATCAGGACTCCAGGAAATGGCTGAAGGATTCCCAGCAGTTAATAAACTTAGAAGCTTTTGTTTATGATTTTCTAAACCCAGAAATTTTTAAACAGATAATCTCACTCAGAACAAACTTTTGTTGATGATTGAGGAAAATACAGATTACAGTACACACAATCTCACCCACTAATTTACAAAATATATTTGCTTTCCTCTTATTTTCGAATGCCTTCTCTGAATGTCTTCAGATGCTTTTATAGTTGATTTCTACCGCCTTATTCTCTTTCCGAATAGGCTTCTTTACTCGATGCTTCTTTTCTTTTGTTAGTGGGTTCTTCTTTTTAAGATGCTTTTGTTATCTTATCTGGACAGGTGTTCATCCTTCAAGAAAATCCGTGTCTCCTCCAGAATTGTCTTCCAACTTGTCATTTTCTTCATGCTTATCTTTTTTGCTTAAGGGGCCTACCATCATGTCTTGATCTTCATACTGTAATGTCTCCCACTTTATTCCATGCACTTGTAATTTCTTTTTTAGTTCTTCTGTCACATTCTTGACGAAATATTTATATGCATTTTTGTGTGCGCTCCATTTTAAAATACTTTCCATAAATTGAATTATATCTTTTTTAGCTCCTGCCTTTGGGACTTTGCTTACTGCTAGAATCAACTCATTAGGATCAGATTCATAGGTCCATATATTGTTTGATAGAGCTTCAATAGTTCTTGATACTAGACTTGCTAACTGCTTGCCCTTGTAACCGATATTATATCTCCTTCAACTAAGAACATATTTTGAAAGAATTTTGGAGTCAACCTTTTTGATCCCATCTTCATTTCTATCATGGAGAGGCCTTTTTTACCTTCTTCAGGAATAACTTGTTTACATGCTAAGTAGATATTGCTATGCTTAATTGCTTTTGAGAAAGTACAAACTGCATTTCTTATTTTTGCTAGTTCTTTCAGATTATGAAGGGTACTATCTGTATAAATACAGTAAATTAATCCTGCTTCATATAAGTTTTTCACCACCAATGGATCAGCTTCAGGGTGAATATATACTTTATTCAAATCAGAACCATATCCTGAATATATCCCTTTATAAGGGTTTGTCTCCAGTAATATTGGTTTTACCAATTTACTGAACAATATTATAAATTCATTGTTTTGCTGTTTTACCTCAGAGGGCTTGTTGACTGAATTCTCAGTGATTTCCATTTTTTGAGTTACTCGTTTTTTCTGAGCATATCCTTTTTTACTTCTCTAAACATATGCTCTGAATAAGAGATCATGTGATGAAAGAAGGATCTTAGCTCCTCCTTTTTCTCATTATCTGCTTTGATTAAGTACTGTTCAAAGGTCTCTTGTGCTATTAATACTTCTTTATATATTTCATCGAAGATGCTAAGATAATCAGTTGTATCTTAACTTCTATCTGCCATTATGTAACTCTCTGCTTAAAGTATCTGCAAGAAAGTTAGTTTTTCTAGAAGTAAGTTCAATTTCAAAATTAAATTCAGAGAACCATGACTGCCACCTTATTAATCTTTTATTGGGTCCTATGTCAGAGATTTTGTTTTTTATTCTGGATTTTGCTGTAATGGAGTCTGTGCGTACCTTAAAGGGCTTATTTAGATACAAATAAAAGGCTTTAATACTGTTTTTAATAGCTAAAAGTTCTTTATCATTGGAGTGATAGTTTAATTCACTTTGTTTAAATGTTCTAGATTTATATCTACATAATTTTTCTTGATTATTTTTGATAGCTACTAGAGCTGCTCCCCAGTATGAATCTGAAGCATCTGTATATATGATTAATTCATCAGTTTCTAATGGTAAAGATAATTTGGGCATATATTCACAAACCTTTTTAATATGTTGAATATATTTTGTATCGTCTTCTGTCCACCGCCATTTATTATTCTTTTTAAGCTTTTGTTGCAAAGGAGCTCTTAATCTTGCTAATTTGTTAATAAATATATCGGCATAATTAAGACATCCTAGAAATCTTTGTAATTGTTTTATATGTTCTAATTGGTCAGGGAATTCTTTAATTTTTGTAAGTATATGTGGTTGTAATTCTATATCTCCATTATCTATAGTTATGCCTAAAAAATCTATTTTTTGTACTCCAATAATTGCTTTTTTAGCAGAAAGAGTTATTCCTCTTTCAATACATGTGTCTACCACAAAATTACAATGTTTAATATGGTCTTCTAAATTATCAGAGAATATTAGAATATCATCAACATATACGATACAATAATCATCATGTTGTTTTAATACTTCATCCATTCTTCTTTGAAATATTTGTGGTGCGTTTTTTAGTCCAAAGGGCATAACTAACCATTCATATTGTCCTTGTGGGCAACTGAATGCAGTATATGGTATAGATTCCTCTGTTAATCTTATTTGCCAAAATCCACTTTTACGATCCATTTTTGTAAACCATTTTTTATTTTGTATTTTATTTAATAATACTTCTTTATTTGGTAAATAGTATCCGTCAAAGATTGTGGCATCATTTAAAGCTTTATAATTAAAAACTATTCTAGCTTTACCTCTAACAATTTCACTATGTTTTCTGACTATAAATGCAAGAGAACTGTGCGGACTGTTAGAGGGTCTGATTACTTTTAATTCTAAAAGTTCTTTAATTTGGACTTTAAATTCTTCTAAGTCTTCTAAAGAATATTTCATAGGTCTTACCCTTATTATTTTATTATGGTCTTTTAATTTTATTGTTGCCAATGTTTTATCTTTATCCCAAGCTGCTAAAGGATTTTCATTAAAACAATTCAATTTCATTATCTATATAATCACAGATAGATAATTCACAGATTCACAATAATAGATAATCATCAATATCATCACAACAGATAATCCATATTATCATTATCAAAAGATAATCCAAACCATCATCACAATGCAACCAATGCATCCATATCACACAACATTACTTATCTCATTTTTGAGATTTCAAACCATTCAAGGCAAATAATATCATCCATCCATACATAAGCAATGATCTATAATCACACCATCTATAATTAATTTAAAATGAATTAAATTAATTACTTCCATCTTTAATTAATTTAAAGTGAATTAAATTAATTACTTACATCAATATAAATCTCGCTTAAATATCCATTAATTAATTACAAATTAATTAATTAATTATCCTCTATTTAATCAACTTAATTAATCATCCTTGATTAATTATTCTTTAATTACATTTTAGTAATTATCCTTTAATTAATTGCACAAAATTAATTATTCTAAACCAAATATAGTAATTAACCTTTAATCACTTCATTAATTAATTAACTATAATTAATTACATTAAACCTTAGTTAATTTCAATCAATTAATTACCTTTAATCACTTATTATTGATTAATTAGTCTTAATTAATAAATATTAATTACATCATTAATTATATTAATGATCCCTAATAACGTTTTAATTAATTATCTTATTTAAATAAATTACAATAAGTAATTAATCTCAATTTAAACCATAATTATTAATCACCTTTGATTAATCACATTCTGTAATTAACTATGTTAATTACTTCATCAAATTAATTACTCCTTAATTAATTTCTTTAATTAATCCCTTAATTAATTATACTAAGTAATTAAATCCAAATTACTTCCATAATTAAACCATCTTCCACTAATTACATCCAGTAATTATCATTAATTACTCCACTGAGTAATTATACTTCATAAATTACATTAGGTAATTATTATCCAAATCATCAAGCGATTAAAATCAATTAAACTTAATTAATTAATTTAAACCAATCACATTAAACTCCATTAATTATATTAAGGAATTAATGTCTTGATTACTTCCATTAAGTAATTATACTTAACCAATTCACAAATGAATATTATTTAATTAATTAATCTAATTAATTATTAAAAATTAATCACATTAATTAATTATTAAATAATCTTAAGTTAATGACCATCATTAACTATTAACAATTCTTTAATTACTTTTCTTAAGTAATTAACTTTAATTAATCATTATTAATTTCAAATTAATTAATCTTTAATATCCAATTAATTAACCTTTAATCATTTAGTTAATTAAGTGTTAACTTAAACTTAATTAATTCATAATTACTTGATTAATTAATTATTAATCATTAATTAAATCTAATTAATGATCCTTAATACAGATTAATTATCCTTAATTAATTAATTAACTTAACTTTAATTAATAAATTAAAAACCTTTAATTGCTTATTTAATCCAAATCATTACTTAAATTTAAATAAATAATCCATTTTAATTAACTTAATAATTCAAATCATTAAATCCTTACTTGTTTCTAAGATAAAAAATATTTTCTTATTAATGATCACATTATCATTAACAAAGCACTTAAAAACAAATTACTTTAAATTTACTTTTCAAATATCATTTTAAATTTAAGATTTAAATGAATCCAAATTATCTTTAACAAAGTGTTAAAACACGTTTCTAAACCTTTCATTTCACAAGTTAAAGATATACTCATTTAATAAGAAGTTTAAAAGGATTTAAAACCAAATTCATATTTAAATTCAAATCAATTTGAGTTATACTTTAAACATTTCAAATTGTTAAAAACATTTTAAATTTTTAAAACTTTCCTACATTTCAAAACTGAAATACCTATTTAAAATTTGAATTCAGATTAATCTTTAGATTTTAAAACTCTACTTACATTTCTAAAACTTTATTTTTTAAAAATTCAAACTACTTAAACATTTCTAAAGTAATTAAATCAAATCAAATTTAAAAACTTCATCTTATTTGAAATTTGAGATTCAAACTTAAACTTGAAATTCCAGATTTTATAAACTAGGTTTAAAACTTGTTTAAAACCTTGCTTTACATTTAAATTTCAGTTTTAAAAATTACAAAACAAATCAATACAGGATTTCAGTTTAAAACCTGTTTCTGTAATTAAACCCGAGTCTACCCAAAACTGCTTCGAGTCCATCAACCAAAAACTTCGAGCAAACTACCCAAAATCACGAGCAAAACTCGAGTCAACTACTCTGCTTCAACCCAGAGTACATCATGAACCAAAAGTGCACGGTGCACATGCACCGTGCCTCCGATCAACTCCAGCCACCTCCGGTGTCCTTCCCTCATCGGCGATCAACTCCTCACTCCACCCCGATCATCATCTCGCTTCTACATCACTAGAATTTGAATTCGAGTTCAATTCTAAAACCTGGAACAGAAAGACCAACCCCCACCAAACCTGTCAACACTTCATCCTCGGCCCTCCGACCATCATTACTTCTAAAATTCCAGCTAAGTCTTCATTGATATCCAAGTTCCCATCACCCACGATTCCGTTGAACTCGAACAACTAGAGAAGACTAGATGATTAGATTTTCCAAACCTAGTTAAAACTAGGGTTCCTGGCAAGAAATCATCACCGCTGCTGCCATAGTGAATTGCATCGCCATCAATTATTTTTCCCATCATCCTCGATCACTGCCCCCATCATCCCTGAAGAACCCGACCTCTCAGTCCATAGAGATCATCAGAAAACTCCCTATTTCCATTTTCGCTTCATCCCCGAACTGCACCCTCCTCCTCAAGTTATAAATTATAATTTTATTCTTAAAATCATGATTTCTGTTAAGGATTTAGTTTAGGTTTCTGAATCGATGAATTAAAATGATTGGATTTACACTTTACTTCAAACTTGCTCTGTTATTATTGATTTTTACAGACAATTCAAAATTATTTTAACCTGAATAAATTTTTAAACTTAAATTCATGATTCAACAAACATATTTTGTATGAATCTTAAACACTAACATAGATTACATTATGTGATAATGTAGTTTGAACAATTTCTTGAACCTGGGAACTCAAGAACAGTATAATACAGAGACTATAGCATGTTCAAATATATCCCTTCATTTATACATAGAAGACCTACTTATATATATACATATCGTACATACTTAACATAAAAAATCAACATGCATCAGATTAAAATACTTAAACTCATTAAAATGATGTTATTCACCTGTTTTGTAACGACCCGGAATTTTGGGTCGCCAAAATTTAACATTTAATTCATTTTAAATGTTGGATATGGATTCTAATTTGAATCTTGATAATAGAAGACTATGGTTGAGTTAATAAGATGAGTTATAGTTTCAAAATATGGTGATTCCATTTGAATTGGAGTAATAATAATAATTATTAGAACTGAGAATAAATTGGAAATTGAATGGGAATTGTTATAAAATTGATGTTTAAATGCATTTTTAAGTTCCATAGGTTATAAATGATATTGTTAGATTTTTGGAAGAATTTAAAAGTTAATAGATTATTATTTGGAATTTTATATGAATTTAAAATGAATTTAATATTATTAAAAATGCAATTAATCAGATTTTGGTCCGGAATGAGCCAAAACGATTTTTAATATGTTTATAAATTTTATATGAATTATTGTTAAGCTAATAAAATTTTAAAAGTGGAAGTTTTGAGTGATTTCGATAATTTCGAAAATTGCTTAATTAAATAGACGAGTTAAAATAGCCTTCCGGGGCACAGTCTCGGAATTCGACGAAACTAGTTTCATTGGATCCGTAATAGTTACTTATTATCGGATTTCAATTTTCGTAGCGATCGGAGTTGTCGTTTGACCCCGGCAGCTCGAAACGCATCGAAATCGTTTTAATCGATTTAATTTCAAATTGAACGTTTAATTCTGTATCTCGTGCATACGATCAAATTAGCTTACGAAACCTGTTCCATTGTGTCTGGAATGCGGAAAAACTTTAGAATAGCCTGTCGGAACGTGAGAATTGGAGTTCGTTTGCATACGTTGTTAACATAGAGAATTTTATTAATTAAATAATATTAAACAATATAATATATTCATTTATATTCATTAAACCCTAGCTAATATGGAGCCGCCGGCCTTTCATTCTTCAATGGCCAAAATCAATTTCACATCTTCCTCCCAAATCTCCAAATCCACGCATATATTTGAAAAACTCCCAACTGGGAAGTTGTAGATCACCTCGACATCTACCCATCCAACGGTAGATCTTGCTTATCGTCGCTGTATGGAGCTGGTAGGGGGATAATTTTTGCCGCCGTTTGCACGCGTTTTAACGCGCCTGGAGGTGGCCGAGCTCGTGCGGTTTTTGGGCGTGCGTGGAGTTTTCGAAGGGCGTCGCGATGGTAGCTTCCGATCAAGGTGAAATCGTCCGTGGTGGTAGCGGTTTGGAGCCCTAGGCCGTATTATTTGGGTTCGACAATTGCCTGTAACTCGCGTAGGGAAGAAGACGACATCGTGTGGCCGTGATTCTCTGTGTATGCATGCGGCCAGATTTCGTTGTTTGGTATATCTATAAAAAAAAAAAAAGATTTTGTTTTAAATTTAAATTCAAATCTTTAAAATTAAATAACTGTCTCATACGTTATCAGATTGTAATGAACTTGGTAGCGCCGGAATCGCAGAGGAACGTACTACGCGATGGTACAGATCCGGAGTCATTCCGGGCAAGTAGAAATTTAGGTTAAATCGAACGTCGTTCGATTTAATTTGAATTTCGAACGCTCGCCGAAACTCAAGGTGAGTTATTCTCACTCACATCTGGATGCTAGTAAAGTAGATAGCTAGTATTGATTGTTTGTTTGGATGTTTAGCTGTTTATGATGATTATTATCAAATTGAATTGATATATATATATGGTTGTGCTAATATTTGTGGATGCAGGGAAAACAGGTTGGAGGGATCCAACGGGATTCTTCACAATATAGTGCTTATTTAATTATGATGCCTGTTTATTTATTGAGATTGATAAATTTGGAATTGAATTGCATTGTGATATTGTGGTTTAAACTATAAACCCAGAATATTAGTTATAAAGAAAATTGCAGTTTTAATTATAAAGAAATTAAATTGGGTTTCAAAGAAATTGAGAAATGGTTAAATAAGAAATTAAAAGAATATAAATATTTGAAACCTGATTTGGATGGAAAACTGAAATAAATTTGTATAGAAATATTACTGGATAAATTATAAATCCAAAATAAATTATATTTGATAAATTGAATTTAGAGAAATAAAGGTATTGCTAAATAATGGATTTAAAAGGATTAAAATCTGAAATCTATTTAAAAATGGAAATTGAAAATTGTAAAATTTGGAATGATAATCAAAGATAAATGTTATTAGTTGAGGATTTGGGAAATAAATTTATGTTATAAAACCATAAAACTAAAGTAAATAAATGGACAGAAATCGTGAGAAGGATTTCTGTCATGATTTAGTAGAAATGAGATTTCCTTAGGAAAAACCAAGTTCGAGTTTTATATTGATTTTATAAAAAGAAAGTTTTAAAAGCTTAAACTGGTTTTAAAGAATGTTTTAGGAATTATTACTTTAAAGTGATTATTTATAAATTAGCAATAGTAAAATTTTATTAATATCTTAATAATTATTTTTACAAATGGATTTTGCTTAAAGCTAGTTTTTGAATATGGTTGTTTGAAATTTATTAATTCCTTTAAAAACTCTAAATTTTTAATTATAGTATAACTAAAACCTTATTTTAAATCAAGTTATATCTTATACAATAGTTTTGTTTTAAATATTTTGAAATTACATTTTGAGTAAATAATTAGTAGTTAATTTTCCTATTTTAAAGTATATTTTAAATATAAATGTTTTTTTAACTGTTTTTTTTAAAAAAAATCTAAACTGGTTTGAACTTGGATATTTCCAATGGAAATATATGGTTAAGGATTTACCTTGTAAAGGAAGAACTTTTGGAAATTGTTTTCAAATGGGTATGGAAATTTGAAAATATATCTTTTAAAGATATTTGAGGCAAATAAATAATTTGGGAATTATTTATTGTGTGATGGATGCTATGGATGTTTTATGAATATAAATTGATAGTTAAATCATCGACTATCAATATTGGCCAAATGCGTTGATCGTTTCGAAGAGACCGGGATCGAGATTTATTTCTCGAAAACCACTTCGATCCGGTTTGTACGTTTTCGTGCGATAAAACGTGTTCGGAGTCGAAGATGGAGCAGTAAAGTGCAAGGGCTAGTCGCTACTAATCCTGAGGATATTTCCAAAATGGATGTAGTAGGAGTAGTGCCTTCGGTTCCGTTCGAACCCGGGACGGACTTGTATGGATGAATGCTTGCGAAACATCGTCAGGTGGACGATGGGCATTCTAAGTGAAACGTTCTAAAGGTAACGTTAAACCTCAAGCCTCACCAACCGGGAATGACTGAAAATCAGGGGATATGCAGCAAGGCTTCGTGGGTAGCCCCCACTGGAGAGTAAGGTCATCCCTGTCTAGAGGTTCCTTTTTATTTCGGCTTAGTGGTGCGGTTGCTGATCCCAACCGCGGGGTGATCTTATTCGGAATTGCCCATAGGTGATTCCGGCCTTGTGTTGCAGGGGACGAAGGGAGTAGTCCTCGGTACTGTGATCTAGACCACGTACTGTGACAGGTGGTACCCCAGTGCCTAGTCATTGTTGGAAATCCATTTTCCCTACGAGCCTTTTACGAGTTTTGTTTGTATTACCCACTTCGGTGGCTAGTAGCTGGAATTTAATAATGTAACAATTTCGGCTATTTTATAAGTATTTGTAAATAGACCCTATTATAATATCAGAGGATTTCTATAAAAAGTGTTTTAGCTATCGTAAGGTAAAAACCCGACATGTTTATTTGTGGCGTGGTCTTACGAGATGCTTTTGCTTTCAAAAAGGATTTCGAAACTTTAATAATCAATTGTGTGCATTATTATCAGCTGGTATTCCAAACTGACTCGGGTGTTATTTCATTATAATGCTCGGGTCAGACCGAGTATTATTGTTCAGGTCAGGATGCTATGGAGCAGGAGAGGAGCTGGAGTCCGAGACGTATTATATGTACCTATATATATATCCGCTGCTATGTTGTATGGTATGTCTGTTATGTGATGATTGATGTATGAGTTACTCTGATGATATGTTGTATATAAACAGATATAGATTTCATTTTTGTGTAAAGATATATAGTTGCTATTATATTTTATTCCGCTGCGACTGTGAGATTCTGATTTTGTTTAGTTTTCGTCTTCTTCTATCTCTATTTCTTTAACCTTAATGGTTCGTATTTCTGTTCCACTTGAGTCAATTAGGGTAGAATAATGTTGATTCAAGGGGTACGGATTTGCGGGCTGTTATAGTTGGTATCAGAGCTTAGGTTGGCGACAACCTAGGCTTTGGTGGGGTAATTTCTCATTTAATAGAGTCAATAGTACTCTATAATGAGCTGAGCGTATTTATAGCTATGAGAGCGTACTTGTTAGTGTTTATAAAATTGTTTTTATACTGTGTTGACTTATCGGTTGAGTGTTTATGAATTCTGGTCGGTGCGGGAAGTACAACCGTATCGATAGGGGTTTCTAAACTCTTAAACAAGATAAACCGACATAGTATTGTTTTTAAAGTGGGTAAATGAAATAATTTTACCCAAAATTATATTTTAGTATAAAAGAAATGATTTTCTAGCTTATTATATATTGGGTGATTGTTGGATTGTTAATACCATAATTAAGTAAGAATCTTGAATATGATCTAAAATTTGAAATGATATATATAAGCAAATAGGGAATTTAGGATAGTAAAATTGAAATGGTTATAACCAAATAGAATTAATTAAATATGTTGCAAATAAGAAGTGAAATTAAAATTTGAATTTAAACCAGAATTTTAACCCGGAAGTTTTGAAAAGGATTTTTAATAGATTGAAAATAAAAATTTGGAAATTTGAAATCCTGGGAAGTTTGAAATGTTTTCCAATGTATTGAAGGCAATAATGGAATGTTGTTTTGGGTAATATTTTTGAATGGCAACTGTTTGAAAAGAATTTGGGAAAAATAAGAAGCATTGAACTCACTACAGTCGCTGGAAAATAATCCTGATGATGCTGGCCACATCATTAGAATTCATTTTCGAGTTTCTAAAGTGATGGATTGCTTCCCTAGTAATTGGTTATGGTATTGTTTGGATTTGTTGGGGATAACAGTTGTTTTGGATATTTCAAAAATGGAAATTTGTTTGGGATATGAACAAATTGTTTTGGGTACAAACAAATGGGTTTGGAAAACATGGAAATTTGATTTGATATACCAAATGGGTATATATATTTGATATATTTCAAAATGGTTTTGAGATAAAACCGGGTAAATTGAATTCTGGGAAAGTTCTAATTAAATAATGAGTAAAGTTGAAATGAATCAACTATTGAATTTGTTAAGTGGAGCTAATGCTAATAAGAAGGAAATGAGAAATTTTAATCATGGAATTAAAATTTAATTTGAGAAATTGAAGTAAATAAAATAGGTTGAAGTTAATTGAAATTTGAATTTTACTTGGATAAGTAAATAAGTTGGACTTAAAATAAAATTGATTTGGATTAAATTGAAAGGTAAGTTGATTTTGAGATTGTGGGTCATTGAGTATTGGATTATACCCATAAGCTATTAAGTATTATACTTATAGTTTGAGGTTGTGGATTTGAAGTTTGCAAAGAAATAAATTAAGGGAATTTGTATCCTGAAGAATTCAGATGTATATATATACATATGGAATTTAGAATTGTGATTATAAAATGATGGTGGAGTAAAATGAGCAATATAAGCTTTTAAAATAAATAAGTTGGTGAACTTATAAAAATTGAAAGTGAGATTATAATCACAAATGGAAGTAGTTGAATGGTATGGTGAATTCAAACTTAATCTCAAATGAAATTGTGAATTGAGATAAGGTAAGGTGGGATATAAAGAAGTGAATGAACTTAAGTTAGTAAACAAGTTTTGAACTTGTATATGGAGAATTAAATTTGGGAATTTGAAAATGAATCCAATCTAAATGAATTGGATATAAAAGGTGAAATGTAAATTGCTTATAATTGCATTAAGGAATTCACATTCTTAAGTTATTAAGTAACTTAAATTGGAGATTATAAAATGAGAATGGACTTAAGTGAGCACTTTAAAATCTTGAATGGAAGTAAAGTTGCAAATTTATTAAATGGAAGAGGACTTAAATGAGCAACTTAAACTCTTGAATGGGAGTGAAATTGGAATTCATTAATGGAAAGAGTTGAAGGGTGTGGCAAATTTAAATTTTGACCATAAATGAGATGCAAAGTCTAATGAAGCAAAATGAGAACATAAATGTGAATGTTCTTAAGTGGAAAATAAGTCTTGAACTTATGTATGGGGAGAATAAGGTTTGTTTGGTAATGAAATTGAAATTGAATTTCAGTTGTGTAATAAATAATATTGAAAGAAATTTAGATTCTATTTAAAGGAGTAAAAAGGAAAAGGTAGAAAATTTAAATGTGCCAAATGAAATAATTGGAAAATGGTGATATTATGAATGAATTCAGAGTAAATTAAGAAAGTGGATTGAAAACTAATATGGATAGAATTTGATAATCAGTCAAAATTTGAAGGTAAATAAAATCCAGTTTGAATTGGGATTTAATTTTGGTAATAATTATGGGAAGGGCGAATGAATAATGGAATATGAATATATTTATGATGATTTGAATTGTAAATAAAATTCAAATGAGGGAAATAATTTAAATGGTCTCTTTGTTAATAAAATAAACTTAACTTGGATTGGATAACTAAACAAAGAGCATTAAATGTGTATATGAATTGAAAATTTGATTGAATGAGAATCAAATGGAAATAAAATAAAGCTGATATAAGAAGATAATGAAAATATTGTGAAAGCATTTAAGCAAATTAAATAATAATTGTGATTAAGCTTTATAATGTTGTCTTGTATAAATTTTGTTTGGGTAAAAAAGTTGAAGTGCAAGTGGAAATGGTTTTAATTAATATTGAGATATGGATATAAGAGATGTAAATAATCCAGGATGAAATGATATTAATATAAACTGGGATTGGTTAAAGAAATAAAGATGTAAGGAAATGTAATTTAACAATTACATTGGAAAGAAGAAAAAAAAAAATGTTTGAGTTGTGAACCTGGTAATGGAGTAAGATTAATATAAATCTAAGTTGAAATTAATTTTAAATGGTTATAAGCTTAAGTGGCAATTGTTTTGCTTGAATGACTTGAATATTTGAATGTATTTAGAATTGAGTTGTTTAAACAACTAAATTGGTTTTGGATAAATTGGAATTTGATTAAGTGAAGTCAAATTAAAATGAAACTAAATTTGGTATGCAAGAAAGAATTGAGATATTATGCAATTGAATTGATTCTTGAATAAATTGATATGGATTAGAATCCAATTCTAAGAGTTGTATATATAAATGCAATCAAATATAGTGATTTTGCATATGAATGGGCATAGGCATAAAAGAAATGTAAATGCTTCAAAATCTGAAATAAGAATTTGGTTTGTGAATCAAACTTGATATTGAAATGATATAGAAAGATGTTAGTGAAGCACATGTTTATTATATGTTAAATAACAATGAATTGGTTGAAATAAATATGGATTGTATATAGTGGATTTGAGTATAAATCATTCAAGTGAAATTAAAATGAAGTTGGACTTGAATAAGCAATTTGAAAGGTGATTTAAAATCTTGAATTGTTGGTAAAAGATGGTTAATATTAGTAAATTTTGAAATTTGCTTGGTTTGGATTATGCCATAGATATGTTGGATTGCTTTTATATTGGAAAATGTTGATTAAAATGCACAGATCTTGTAACTAATGAGTATGTTGAGTAAGTGCAGGAATGCGAGGCGTTCGAGAGGGTTTGAAGCGCGTATATGCATTATATATTAGCCGCTTGCTTTTAAAAATTTGCTTAAAGGTACGCCTACGCAAATATAATTGAAAAATGATATATATTGTAATATATTTTGGATTCCGGCTGTGTGGGCCGATGTATATATATTTGTGTATCCTGCGATGTCGCAGAAGCTCCTCCGTACAGGGGAGACTCTGCCAAAATTTTCCGGAAATTTTGGGAGTTAGAAAATTTTTTGGGTTTTGGGAAAAGTTAAGTAACTTATGAAGTTATAAGTTAAAATTAAAGCTTTAGAATTAATAAAGCAAATAGGTTTGGGAATTGAACAAAAAGGATTTTGTGAAGTGTATATAAGCTTTTAACTAAGCTAATGGGATAAGTAAATGGGTTTAAGTGTATGTTCTACCTTATACAAATTTCGGGGACGAAATTTTTATAAGGGGGGAGGAATGTAACGACCCGGAATTTTGGGTCGCCAAAATTTAACATTTAATTCATTTTAAATGTTGGATATGGATTCTAATTTGAATCTTGATAATAGAAGACTATGGTTGAGTTAATAAGATGAGTTATAGTTTCAAAATATGGTGATTCCATTTGAATTGGAGTAATAATAATAATTATTAGAACTGAGAATAAATTGGAAATTGAATGGGAATTGTTATAAAATTGATGTTTAAATGCATTTTTAAGTTCCATAGGTTATAAATGATATTGTTAGATTTTTGGAAGAATTTAAAAGTTAATAGATTATTATTTGGAATTTTATATGAATTTAAAATGAATTTAATATTATTAAAAATGCAATTAATCAGATTTTGGTCCGGAATGAGCCAAAACGATTTTTAATATGTTTATAAATTTTATATGAATTATTGTTAAGCTAATAAAATTTTAAAAGTGGAAGTTTTGAGTGATTTCGATAATTTCGAAAATTGCTTAATTAAATAGACGAGTTAAAATAGCCTTCCGGGGCACAGTCTCGGAATTCGACGAAACTAGTTTCATTGGATCCGTAATAGTTACTTATTATCGGATTTCAATTTTCGTAGCGATCGGAGTTGTCGTTTGACCCCGGCAGCTCGAAACGCATCGAAATCGTTTTAATCGATTTAATTTCAAATTGAACGTTTAATTCTGTATCTCGTGCATACGATCAAATTAGCTTACGAAACCTGTTCCATTGTGTCTGGAATGTGGAAAAACTTTAGAATAGCCTGTCGGAACGTGAGAATTGGAGTTCGTTTGCATACGTTGTTAACATAGAGAATTTTATTAATTAAATAATATTAAACAATATAATATATTCATTTATATTCATTAAACCCTAGCTAATATGGAGCCGCCGGCCTTTCATTCTTCAATGGCCAAAATCAATTTCACATCTTCCTCCCAAATCTCCAAATCCACGCATATATTTGAAAAACTCCCAACTGGGAAGTTGTAGATCACCTCGACATCTACCCATCCAACGGTAGATCTTGCTTATCGTCGCTGTATGGAGCTGGTAGGGGGATAATTTTTGCCGCCGTTTGCACGCGTTTTAACGCGCCTGGAGGTGGCCGAGCTCGTGCGGTTTTTGGGCGTGCGTGGAGTTTTCGAAGGGCGTCGCGATGGTAGCTTCCGATCAAGGTGAAATCGTCCGTGGTGGTAGCGGTTTGGAGCCCTAGGCCGTATTATTTGGGTTCGACAATTGCCTGTAACTCGCGTAGGGAAGAAGACGACATCGTGTGGCCGTGATTCTCTGTGTATGCATGCGGCCAGATTTCGTTGTTTGGTATATCTATAAAAAAAAAAAAAGATTTTGTTTTAAATTTAAATTCAAATCTTTAAAATTAAATAACTGTCTCATACGTTATCAGATTGTAATGAACTTGGTAGCGCCGGAATCGCAGAGGAACGTACTACGCGATGGTACAGATCCGGAGTCATTCCGGGCAAGTAGAAATTTAGGTTAAATCGAACGTCGTTCGATTTAATTTGAATTTCGAACGCTCGCCGAAACTCAAGGTGAGTTATTCTCACTCACATCTGGATGCTAGTAAAGTAGATAGCTAGTATTGATTGTTTGTTTGGATGTTTAGCTGTTTATGATGATTATTATCAAATTGAATTGATATATATATATGGTTGTGCTAATATTTGTGGATGCAGGGAAAACAGGTTGGAGGGATCCAACGGGATTCTTCACAATATAGTGCTTATTTAATTATGATGCCTGTTTATTTATTGAGATTGATAAATTTGGAATTGAATTGCATTGTGATATTGTGGTTTAAACTATAAACCCAGAATATTAGTTATAAAGAAAATTGCAGTTTTAATTATAAAGAAATTAAATTGGGTTTCAAAGAAATTGAGAAATGGTTAAATAAGAAATTAAAAGAATATAAATATTTGAAACCTGATTTGGATGGAAAACTGAAATAAATTTGTATAGAAATATTACTGGATAAATTATAAATCCAAAATAAATTATATTTGATAAATTGAATTTAGAGAAATAAAGGTATTGCTAAATAATGGATTTAAAAGGATTAAAATCTGAAATCTATTTAAAAATGGAAATTGAAAATTGTAAAATTTGGAATGATAATCAAAGATAAATGTTATTAGTTGAGGATTTGGGAAATAAATTTATGTTATAAAACCATAAAACTAAAGTAAATAAATGGACAGAAATCGTGAGAAGGATTTCTGTCATGATTTAGTAGAAATGAGATTTCCTTAGGAAAAACCAAGTTCGAGTTTTATATTGATTTTATAAAAAGAAAGTTTTAAAAGCTTAAACTGGTTTTAAAGAATGTTTTAGGAATTATTACTTTAAAGTGATTATTTATAAATTAGCAATAGTAAAATTTTATTAATATCTTAATAATTATTTTTACAAATGGATTTTGCTTAAAGCTAGTTTTTGAATATGGTTGTTTGAAATTTATTAATTCCTTTAAAAACTCTAAATTTTTAATTATAGTATAACTAAAACCTTATTTTAAATCAAGTTATATCTTATACAATAGTTTTGTTTTAAATATTTTGAAATTACATTTTGAGTAAATAATTAGTAGTTAATTTTCCTATTTTAAAGTATATTTTAAATATAAATGTTTTTTTAACTGTTTTTTTTTAAAAAAATCTAAACTGGTTTGAACTTGGATATTTCCAATGGAAATATATGGTTAAGGATTTACCTTGTAAAGGAAGAACTTTTGGAAATTGTTTTCAAATGGGTATGGAAATTTGAAAATATATCTTTTAAAGATATTTGAGGCAAATAAATAATTTGGGAATTATTTATTGTGTGATGGATGCTATGGATGTTTTATGAATATAAATTGATAGTTAAATCATCGACTATCAATATTGGCCAAATGCGTTGATCGTTTCGAAGAGACCGGGATCGAGATTTATTTCTCGAAAACCACTTCGATCCGGTTTGTACGTTTTCGTGCGATAAAACGTGTTCGGAGTCGAAGATGGAGCAGTAAAGTGCAAGGGCTAGTCGCTACTAATCCTGAGGATATTTCCAAAATGGATGTAGTAGGAGTAGTGCCTTCGGTTCCGTTCGAACCCGGGACGGACTTGTATGGATGAATGCTTGCGAAACATCGTCAGGTGGACGATGGGCATTCTAAGTGAAACGTTCTAAAGGTAACGTTAAACCTCAAGCCTCACCAACCGGGAATGACTGAAAATCAGGGGATATGCAGCAAGGCTTCGTGGGTAGCCCCCACTGGAGAGTAAGGTCATCCCTGTCTAGAGGTTCCTTTTTATTTCGGCTTAGTGGTGCGGTTGCTGATCCCAACCGCGGGGTGATCTTATTCGGAATTGCCCATAGGTGATTCCGGCCTTGTGTTGCAGGGGACGAAGGGAGTAGTCCTCGGTACTGTGATCTAGACCACGTACTGTGACAGGTGGTACCCCAGTGCCTAGTCATTGTTGGAAATCCATTTTCCCTACGAGCCTTTTACGAGTTTTGTTTGTATTACCCACTTCGGTGGCTAGTAGCTGGAATTTAATAATGTAACAATTTCGGCTATTTTATAAGTATTTGTAAATAGACCCTATTATAATATCAGAGGATTTCTATAAAAAGTGTTTTAGCTATCGTAAGGTAAAAACCCGACATGTTTATTTGTGGCGTGGTCTTACGAGATGCTTTTGCTTTCAAAAAGGATTTCGAAACTTTAATAATCAATTGTGTGCATTATTATCAGCTGGTATTCCAGACTGACTCGGGTGTTATTTCATTATAATGCTCGGGTCAGACCGAGTATTATTGTTCAGGTCAGGATGCTATGGAGCAGGAGAGGAGCTGGAGTCCGAGACGTATTATATGTACCTATATATATATCCGCTGCTATGTTGTATGGTATGTCTGTTATGTGATGATTGATGTATGAGTTACTCTGATGATATGTTGTATATAAACAGATATAGATTTCATTTTTGTGTAAAGATATATAGTTGCTATTATATTTTATTCCGCTGCGACTGTGAGATTCTGATTTTGTTTAGTTTTCGTCTTCTTCTATCTCTATTTCTTTAACCTTAATGGTTCGTATTTCTGTTCCACTTGAGTCAATTAGGGTAGAATAATGTTGATTCAAGGGGTACGGATTTGCGGGCTGTTATATGTTTAAATTGGAAGACAGCCATGATTTTGAAAAAAACTTTGTACTTTTAAAACGAGAAATTTTCTTTGCTTTAATCTTGAATTGCTTGAATACTTTGCCCAGAAATGCTGGAATGCTTGCTACTCTGATTTAGAACTGCATGCATGCTTTGATTTCCAGATTTTAAATGATGCAGGCCTTGATGGAATATGCAGGCTTAAAAAACAGATTTGCTTTGAATTCCAAATTCTAAATGATGCAGACTTTACAAGTTTGTTTGCATGTTATTTGGAATTTGATTTACAGGGTTTTGTTGAAGATGATTTCAGATTTTAGTTTTTGAGGGAATTTGTTTTAATTCTTCTTGGCTTTGAATAAGGGAATAGAAAAGAAACGGAGTTAAGGAAATAAAGGGGTTTATATAAATGAACATGTGGTTTATTAAAAATAAAGAAAATTAAAGTTTTTAAAATGACACTTGTCATTAATTTTAACAATTGTCAATTTGTAATGTTTATTGACTAACACTTGTTACATGAAGCCTTAATATATTTACATATGTCCTTTAAGTAATTAGTATTTATATTTAGAGTTTAATATAGGCTTATACTTAATTAATTAATTTATAACTACTTATTTATATATAGAAAAATTCTAAAGAAATAAAACCAAAATATCCATAAATAAAAGTTTATACATATATTTTAAAATAAAAAACAATTAAAAATATTTATACTTTAAATTTCAAAGCTTTGAATTCAAATTCAAATCAAATTCTAAAATTAAATTTTGAAATCAAGTTATATATATATATACATACATATATAACTACACAATTAAATTTTGAAAAACAAACTATTTTTATTAAAATCCATTTGTTAAAAATAATGTATTATTGTATTTTGAAAATAACAAATTTGATAACTATAAATAATTTATAAAAGAAATTGTTTCTTTATCAATAAATTATTTAATTATGACACTTATTTAAAAAGAAATCAAAACAAACCTTATTGTTAATTTATTTAATTTTAAACTTAAGTTAAAACATATTTTAAACCATTTCAATATTTACCTTATGTATTTAAAATCATATAGTTATTTATTATACACTTTTAAAAAAAAACTTAATATCAAATAAATCAATTTAAACAAATTAAAATTTTATCTTATCAATTTAAAACTATATATTATTTATTCAATAGCTTTTAAAAGTTTAACTTTAAATAAAATCATAATTTCCAATTTACCGTAATATATATATAGAAAACAAGATTTATTTATTTATTAATTTAAAACAATATCTATTTACAGTATATACATATCTTATATACATTATAAATAGAAAATAATTTATCAGCTTTAAAAGATGAAATCTATCAATTAAATATTTATTTAATTGGATTATTAAATTAATTCCAATCTTATTACAAAGATTATCAAATCAATTTAATTTTTAATTAAGATTATTAAATTGATATTGCCTAAAATTCCGGGTCATCATATTCCTCCCCGCTTGAAAGAATTTCGTCCCCGAAATTTAAAACAAAGGTAATTTAATATTCTTTTTGAAGATTTAGTTTTAAAACACAAGCATATATCAATGATATGCTAACAACCATAGTAATCAATTCATCCAATCAAACAAATCTAATTATCCAGACAAAATTCTGGATAGAGTTTCCTCGAGTTTCCCAAGTATATATACTGGGATACTCGCTCTTCATAATCTAAACAGTCGATACTACTAAGCTAAAGAGCTCCTACTTATCTAGATCTACAAAACTAGACATCATATCATACTATAGACGAGTCTGACTCAACAACCAAACCTCCTGAACTGCTGGTTCCAAAACCAGAGGTAGACCATACACGTACTCCTTCAGAGATACGTGAAACTCATTGAATCCCAGTTATCTAAACTGGCAAATTTCAATCCTGAAAACCAAACACTTATCCCCACAAGAACACAGAAAAGATCCAACATCTCGAAGCTATCTTTCCAGTCTTACCAAAACTTATTGCTCCTTAAGATCGGAGAAGAATTAACCAAAACCAAATCTTCGATTCCGAACTTCCAAATTCCTTCGTCTCTTATCTACAAAAAGTCTTTGGACGATACTGGGCTGCTAACCTTCTTCCTGATCAGCTCAACCCTTGCTGATTCCTCTAGAAACAAACTAGATCAAAAACAACCTAACCCAATGATCTCCTCAAGATCAATCCAAAACCAAAAACACAACTCTACTCCATAATCAGCGGAAGACAACAAACTTCTCCTTATCCGGTAAAGACAATCAGAAACACTTCCAAACTGCTTCCGCTACACAACTCTGATCCGAAGTAGAAGAAAATGCTGATGAAGAACACGAGCACAAATTGGACATCATTTCCCAAAAATATGGTTCAACAGATCCATAAAGAAAACTCAGAAATTCCTCCGAAACCTGAGTTGCTTCTCTAACCTCTAACTCTAGGGACCATCCTTCTTCTAAGTTGAACCACCGGTTTCCCTCCTGGAATCCTAGTCGATAAGAAAACTCAAATCTCCAACTGCGGACAGCCTCTGACTATTCTAAAGACATCCGGAAGATCTATGACAATCCAAGAGAACACTCAACTATCGCAAGTCACTTTTGCGATCAACCCAGATCAATTTCCAAAGAAAAACTGTTCTCTCTTTACCAAACAGAACAGTTTACGCTGATCTATCCAATCCATTGAAGAAACGGATCCACTCTGCTGCTTCTGAACTCCACCTCCAGAAAAACTACTCAACCAGAAAACCTTCTGCTAGCACACATGATACTCTGAGCTGCACTGCTGACATAGATGCCCAAAACTTCCTAATCCAAAGCTCTTCGAGAAACTCGGACCTCAAAGCCAAACAGAAACACCCTGCCGAACCCAGCCAGAACACCGAAGCAGACACACTACCCTAAACCTTGTTCCAAAGAAATATCTCTGGATACATCCATAATCACTGCATCTCATCACGCAGTTACAACTTCCTGAGGTACCAAGATACCATTACTCGCTTCTGCCCAACCGATAGATCCAAACTTAGCTCATCCAACTTCAAAGATTGACTCCGAACCTTAACAGGTTTCCTTCAGAGATCAATAAAATCTCTACACTCTGCAAAACTCACTTGAGACGGTATTAGGTCTACAGTCTCAACAGATACACTTTCAACCTTAACATACAAACTCCAACCAATGGTAGTTGTCGTGTTACACACACCACTACCTCATCTACCTTTAAAACCTATATTGGATAACCTGAATAGGTAACCCAACAGATAGGTAGATATATATATATATATATATATATATATATATATCAAAATTACAAATACGCTCTCTTAAGAAGAAAACACTACAGAGCCTAGGTATTCGCTCAACCTAGCGCTCTGATACCACTGTAACGACCTGCCATTCATCTCCACAAAATGACGCATCATTAATAAGAAAGAAAGGGATAGAAAAGAGAAAGAAAGAGAAAAAAGAAGAAACAACACATCAGAATCTAAACAGCGGAACGAATAAATTATTTAATAACATAAGATATTACATAGTATCATAAACAACATCTATCAGAGATACACAACTTATCCATCACATGCTAGACAGTTATAACACCTGTCTAGTTATTACAACTCAATACAACTCAGAGAAAACACAGAGATACCAAACACAGCGGAACACTATACATATCTACAACGCTGAAGCCTCTTGCTCCATTGCTCCTCCACAATTCGTCAAAGCTAACCTGAATCCCTTGGCTATTCGTAAAAATTTGAGTACCCAAGAGTTTAAGAAAACAGAAGATAAACTCCGGGTCAGACATGAGTCTGGTGTGAGTAACAGGTTAAAGTTGCTTAACTTTTGAAAAACCTTTGGAAAGAAAGGTATCACGTAAGACTTCCCACACATAAACATGGAAACATTTTTACCTTACGCTAACCAAAACATTTGATAGGAAATTCGATGATATTATAATAGGTCTAGGGTTTTCAAGTAAATATGAAATAGCCGAAATTGTTACATCTATTAAATTCCAGCTATTAGCCACAAAAGTGGGTAATACAATCAAAACCGTTGGCACTTATTGGATTTTGGATTCCATACAATGGCAGGGCTACTAGGGTACCGTCCGTCATAGTACGTGACCTAGATCACCGTACCGAGGAGCCACCCTAACTTCCCAGCAACACAAGGCTGGGACCATCCTTTACTGGAAAGTCCCGAACAAGATAACCCCGACAGTTGTCGCGAATCAACCGCCCACATAGACGGATATAAAGGGACTTCTAGGCGGGGAAAATCTCGTCCTACTTGGGCATGACCCACTTAGCCTTGCTGCACTTCCCCTGTTTTAGCCATTCTCATTGATGAGGCTTGAGGCTACAACTACCTTTAGAGAACACATCTCTTAGAATGCTCATCGTCCATCTGACGATGTTCTGAAGGCATTCAATCCATACAAGTTCGTTCCGGGTTCGAACGAAACCGAAGGCATTATCTCGTTACACTCATTTTGGAATCACGGTCAGAGTTAACGACAATAACCCTTGCACTCTGAATCTTCATCTCGAATCTGAAAGTACTACCCCATTAAACTCGTATTGGAATCACCCTCGGAGTTTTAACGACGAATAGTTCTTACACCTCGAGTCTTCACTTTTTACTTAAGATCACGACCTATCGTTAATTTGGATCGATGTGATTTCGGATATCCAAATCTGGAAACCCGATCCCGGTCTCGTCGAAATCCAAAGCGTGTCTTTTAGGTCCAAGTTGTTTTAGGTTTAAAACAATTCAATTTCATTATCTATATACACACAGATAGATAATTCACAGATTCACAATAATAGATAATCATCAATATCATCACAACAGATAACCCATATTATCATTATCAAAAGATAATCGAAATCATCATCACGGTGCAACCAATACATCCGTATCACACAACATTACTTATCTCATTTCTGAGATTTCAAACCATTCAAGGCAAATAATATCATCCATCCATACATAAGCAATGATCTATAATCACACCATCTATAGTTAATTAAAATGAATTAAATTAATTACTTCCATCTTTAATTAATTTAAATTGAATTAAATTAATTACTTACATCAATATAAATCTTGCTTACATATCCATTAATTAATTACAAATTAATTAATTATCCTCTAGTTAATCAACTTAATTATTCATCCTTGATTAATTATTCTTTAATTACATTCTAGTAATTATCCTTTAATTAATTGCACAAAATTAATTACTCTAAACCAAATACAGTAATTAACCTTTAATTACTTCATTAATTAATTAACTATAATTAATTACATTAAACCTTAATTAATTACCTTTAGTCACTTATTATTGATTAATTAGTCTTAATTAATAAATCTTAATTGCATCATTAATTATATTAATTAGTGATCCCTAATAACGTTTTAATTAATTATCTTATTTAAATTAATTATAATCTCAATTTAAACCATAATTATTAATCAACTTTGATTAATCACATTCTGTAATTAACTGCCTTAATTACTTCATCAAATTAACTACTACTTAATTAATTTCTTTAATTAATCCCTTAATTATAAGTAATTAAATCCAAATTACTTCCATAATTAAACCAACTTCCACTAATTACATCCAGTAATTATCATTAATTACTTCACTGATTAATTATACTTCATAAATTAGATTAGGTAATTATTATCCAAATCATCAAGTGATTAAAATCAATTAAACTTAATTAATTAATTTAAACCAATCACATTAAACTCCATTAATTATATTAATTAATTTAACCCAATCACATTAATTATATTAAGTAATTATTGTCTTGATTACTTCCATTATGTAATTATACTTAACCAATTCACAAACGAATGTTATTTAATTAACTAATCTAATTAAGTATTAAAAATTAATCACATTAATTAATTATTAAATAATCTTAAGATAATGGCCATCATTAACTATTAACCATTCTTTAATTACTTTTCTTAAGTAATTAACTTTCATTAATCATTATTAATTTCAAATTAATTAATCTTTAATATCCAATTAATTAACCTTTAATTATTTAGTTAATTAAGTGTTAACTTTAACTTAATTAATTCATAATTACTTGATTAATTAATTATTAATCGTTAATTAAATCTAATTATTGATCCTTAATTACAGATTAATTATCTTAATTAATTAATTAACTTAACTTTAATTAATAAATTAAAAACCTTTAATTACTTATTTAATCCAAATCATTACTTAATTTAAATAAATAATCCATTTTAATTGACTTAATAATTTAAATCATTAAAGCCTTACTTGTTTTTAAGATAAAAATATTTTCTTATTAATGATCACATTATCATTAACAAAGCATTTAAAAACAAATTACTTTAAATTTACTTTCAAATATCATTTTAAATTTAAGATTTAAAATGAATTCAAATTATCTTTAACAAAGTTTTAAAACACATTTCTAAACCTTTCATTTCACAAGTTAAAGATATACTCATTTAACAAAGAAGTTTAAAAGGATTTAAAACCAAATTCATATTTAAATTCAAATCAATTTGAGTTATACTTTAAACATTTCAAATTGTTTAAAATTGATTTTTTAAAACTTTCCTACATTTCAAAACCGAAATACCTATTTAAAATCTGAATTCAGATTAATCTTTAGATTTAAAACTCTACTTACATTTTTAAAAATTATTTTCTAAAGATTCAAACTACTTAAACATTTCTAAAGTAATTAAATCAAATCAAATTTAAAAACTTCATCTTATTTGAAATTTGAGATTCAAACTTAAACTTGAAATTCCAGATTATATAAACTAGGTTTAAACTTGTTTAAAACCTTCTTTACATTTAAATTTCGGTTTTAAAAATTACAAAACAAATCAATAGAGGTTTTCAGTTTAAAACCTGTTTCTGTAATTAAACCCGAGTCTACCAAAAACTGCTTCGAGTCCGTCAGCCAAAAATTTCAAGCAAACTACCCAAAATCATGAGTAAAAACTCGAGTCAACTAGTCTGCTTCCACTCAGAGTACATCAGAAACCAAAAGTGCACGGTGCACATGCACCGTGCCTTCGATCAACTCCAGCCACCTCCAGTGTCCTTCCCTCATCGGCGATCAACTCCTCACTCCACCACGATCATCATCTCGCTTCCACACTACTCGAATTTGAATTCGAGTTCAATTCTAAAACCTGGAATAGAAAGGCCAACCCCCACCAAACCTGTCAACACTTCATCCTCGGCCCTTCGACCACCATTACTTTTGAAACTCCAGCCAAGTCTTCATTGACGTCCAAGTTCCCATCACCCACGATTCCGTTGAATTCGAACAACTAGAGAAGACTAGATGATCAAATTTTCCAAACCTAGTTAAAACTAGGGTTCCTGGCAAGAAATCATCACCGCTGCTGCCATAGTGAATTGCATCACCATCAATTATTTTTCCCATCATCCTCGATCACTACACCATCATCCCTGAAGAACCCGACCTCTCAGTCCACAGAGATCATCAGAAAACTCCCCATTTCCATTTTCAGTTCATCCCCGAACTGCACCCTCCTCCTCAAGTTATAAATTATATTTTTATTCTTAAAAATCATGATTTATGTTAAGGATTTAGTTTAGGTTTCTGAATTGATGAATTAAAATGTTTGGATTTACACTTTACTTCAAACTTGCTCTGTTATTATTGATTTTTACAGACAATTCAAAATTATCTTAACCAGAATAAATTTTTAAACTTAAATTCATGATTCAACAAACATATTTTGTATGAATCTTAAACACTAACATATATTACATGTGACGACCGCCCATGACTCCCGCACGGAAACAAGGGAATGGTGCGCTGAAAGTGTGCCAGGCAGCCATGGACAATAGTCAAGGGTAGAATAAACATTGCAGAATCTATCGTATAACTCACAGCGCATGGACAAAATACAATAGAGAAATATAATATAGTGAAACTCCCATAGAACAGAATATCATCATCTAATCATAATAGCTTTATACATGGTCTGAATCATGAATACAAGAAGCCTCACTACATAGCACTCAGAGTAATCAACAATCAGCGGAATATCTAGTACATAGGATATGAAAATAATATGTAAAGCCTCCTGCTCGTCTTCGTCATCATCAGCGTGAGCCACTAAGATCAGCACCTGCCACCTGTCACCTAGTCTGCCCATCCCAAACATGGATGAACAGCCCAAGGTAATAAGAGGAGACATAAAACCTTGAGTCAGACAACAGTCTTAGTGAGCAGAAAATCAACTATCAAACATACCAAAGAAACATAAAGGATAAAAGGAATAGGAACCCAAATCATCCCACTCCACCTCTTTCTATAGTGATAGCCCCCAGACACACACTAAAGAAAAGCAAGCATAGCAAAGCAGATAATTATAGTAAAGCAATAATCACTCGAGTCAAGGTCGATGTTTTCCAAATACAAACCCCCAAGGCCTAAACCAAGATCAGATAAGCACCCAGAAAACACCGCTCTTGAGACCGAATGATGATACAACCAAACATCCATGACTCTGGCTATCACTGTTATCATTGCCTTGATTTTATCGTTAATTGAATGACCAACTCATCTTCCAACCATCCGTCAAGGGCTAATGGCAACCCCGGTTCTAGACATAACTCCGCACGTCATCGTGACCCGTGCCTAGGTATAACGAATCTACCCAGAGTACTAGCACGTCATCATGACCCGCGCCTGGGTATAACGGATCTACCCAACGTACTCTTGCTTTGAGCTTGCTAGAACCTTCAATAACGATAAGATCTCAGCCTTCTAGTCATCCTCCTCGACGACTATTCCCATTATAGCTCAAGCACCTCTCGAGCCCACCATTATCCACCAACTCGAACCGCATCATCGAGTAATCAACATGCTTGGGATGATCCCGTCTGGATTAAACCAAGGCTTCCACATCATGCTTTTGCTCCAACGCATCTTAGCAAAGTCCATCTCATCATCATACTTTGCCTCAACATATCATGGCAAAGTCCATTTCGTCATCATACTTCGCTTCCTCTAACTATAGCAAAGTCCTCGAACCCATCCATATGAGCTTCATCATCCGCCTCATATGCCACAGCAGCTTTCACCATTCAAGAGCCATTCCACTTAGCTTTTGAATCATCTTCAACCATCTTGTCCCAAATCAACTACAAGCTAACTCGAGACAATCAAATTAATCATACATCCAAACAATCAAGCATTCAAACAAGATCTAATCAAGCAATATCAACTATAATGGCAATTTCGTAAATAAATGAGCATAAGTCTAACATATATGAAATCATGGATTTTAGCATAGATCTATCAAATATAAAAATGGGTTTTGTCTCTATAACTTGGTAAATGAACTTGCATAAGTAAACATCTTCATAAGTAATGGATCTACACTTGGATCTAAGGAAAAATGCATAAAATCACTATCTACAACACTCCAACAAACCACCAATCCAATATACTCCTTTGGGTCCGCGTGAGAGATAACCACCACTCACCGAATCTCCAAAACAACATAAAAGCAATATGCTTCAGATCTGGACAGCAACGATTCAAGCTTGATTTGTCGAAATCCCGCTTGAAACGATGAAATCTCGCTTTGTTGGATGAAGATCTTCAACTTTGGCTCTTGGATCTTCGATCTTGAATGGATGTTAGCACAAGATTAGAGAAGATAAAAGAAGTGAAGAAATGTTGTAGTCGAGCTCTCAAAATGGCAGCACTTCGTTGCTTCAAAATCCGGTGCCAAAAAGTGAGGAAATGGCCGTGTATTTATAGGCAGTTTTTAGGTCGCTCGGTTTTAGGTCGCTCACTATTAGGTCATCCGCGACCTAAAACATCACGACCTAACAACCTAGCCACTTCTCCGACCTAACTGGGTTAAGCAACCCCACGATCTATCACTTACGCGACCTATCATCCCTGCGACCTAACAAACACAGCATTCTAACTTAGGTCGTTTACGACCTAACCAATCGTAACTAGCCTCCTTAGGTCGCTACCCTTCTTAGGTCGCTACACTTAACCTAACTCTACGCAACACTCTGCTTTAGGTCACTCACTACTAGGTCGTTGGGACCCCTAACCCGATAGCTCTTAGGTCGTTAACTACCTTCAACCTGTTAACTCGCCTAACTGCTAGGTCGTTAACCCTAAGTCACTCATTTCTATAGGTCGGATATCTGCCTTAGGTCGTTCCCATCCTATAGGTCGCTAATCCTATAAGTCGCCCACACTCTTAGGTCGTTAACTCTATAGGTCGCTCCACCCGACCTATCTTTCACACGACATAACTTTTACACGACCTAACTCCTAGGTCGTTCTACCTCACTAAATCGCTCACGAGCTAACTCCGGACGACTTAAGCTTAGGACGACATAAACAATACCAATGATCTAATAATTCTACGATATCATCGACACGTAAAATACGGGTCGTTACATTCTCTCCCCCTTAGGAATTTCGCCCCCGAAATTCCAAACAAACAAGAGCAACCAAGACTATTCTGTATGCCTACCATCCATAGCAATCAACAAACCATGCCTCCAAATTCTAGCCTAGCATGCAAAATTCTAAGATTAGAACAAGTTACAAATTCATGAGATGTCACGTCACCTTAGGGCCATACCTCGAAGAGTTCAGGATGAGCTGCCTTCATCCTCTCTTCCTCCTCCTATGTACAGTCGTTAACATCATCACTCCATTGTACCTTGAGCAACGTAATCGTCTTCCTCCTTAGCTGTTTCGTGTCGGTTTCAACAACACGAAGCGGCTTACGAGGTCTCGTAACAACTGGATCAACTTCTAAATCTTCACAGCTATCAGCAGAAACCACCGTATTCGAGTCATGCACATACTTCCGTAGATAAGATACATGAAAAATATTGTGCACACCCGCCATCTTTTTCGGTAAATCCAATCTATAAGCGAGCTTTCCAATTCGCTCGATGATCGGGAATGGTCCAACAAATCTCGGAGTCAATTTCCCTTTCTTCCCGAATCTAATAACATTCTTTAGAGGAGAAATCTTCACAAAAACCATATCACCTACGTCGAATTCCAAATCCTTACGACGATTATTGGCATAACTTTTCTGACGATCTTGGGCTGCCTTCATTCGTCTTCGAATGATCTCTATACAATCCGTAGTCTGTCGAATCATTTCTGGCCCAAGTATCAACTTTTCTCCAATTTCTAGCCAACATGTCGGAGAGTTACACGGTCTTCCATACAATGCTTCATACGGTGCCATACAAATACTTGACTGGTAACTATTATTATATGCAAATTCCACCAAATGAAGGTGATCTTCCCATGATCCTCCGAAATCCAAAACACATGCTCTCAGAAGATCTTCCAAAACTCGGTTGACTCTCTCAGTCTGACCATCTGTTTGTGGGTGATAAGCTGTACTCAAACACAACTTGGTTCCCAAAACTTCCTGGAAGCTCTTCCAAAATCCACTAGTGAACAATGGGTCTCGATCTCTCACTATACTCTTTGGAATACCATGGAATCGAACTATCCACTTAACATACAACTCAGCCAACTTCGATGCAGTCCTAGTTGATCGAACAGGAATGAATCTTGCACTCTTAGTCAAACGATCTACAATGACCCAAATCCCTTCATTTCCTGCCCTGGTTCTAGGTAGACCATCGATAAAATCCATCGATATCTGCTCCCACTTCCATGTAGGAACCTCTAATGGCTGAAGCAATCCACTGGGCTTCTTCTGATCAGCCTTCACTAACTGGCAGTTCATACATTTGGAAATAAAATTTCCAACATCCTTTTTCATACCTTCCCAGTAATAGGTTCTCCTCATATCCTGATACATCTTATTTCCACCTGGATGAATCGTTAACTTCGAGTGATGACTTTCCCTCAGAACTTCATCTCTCAACCCATCTATATCAGGAACAACTAATCGTCTTTGCTTCCGAAGCCAACCCTCTTGATCGACTTCGAATCCTTTATCCTTTTCTGGGTTCAATCCAGATTCCAAATCACGGATAACCTTGACAAGCTTATGATCTTGCTTTTGGCTCTCGCCAATCCTTTCCACAAGAGTAGGTCTTATCGATAAGTTTGCCAACATCTCAGGTTCCAATTCACATCTAGGCCTGAAGTCAAATCCAGCTAAATACTCGAGACTCTTCCATTCCGAAAACATGGCTCCCAATCCTGCATGTCTTCGACTTAACGCATCAGCTACTGCGTTACCTTTTCCCGGAGTATAAGCTATACCAAAATCATATGATGCTAAAAACTCTAGCCATCGTTGCTGCCGAAGATTCAAATCCTTTTGGGAGAAAAGATACTTCAACGACTTGTGATCCGTAAACAATTCGAATCGAACCCCCAATAGATAATGTCTCCACATCTTCAGAGCAAACACAATTGCCGCTAACTCCAAATCATGAGTCGGGTAATTCCTTTCATGCGGCTTCAGTTGTCGACTCGCGTACGCAACAACTTTATCCTTCTGCATTAGCACTGCCCCAAGTCCAGTACCACATGCATCGGTGTAAACCACCATCTCATCATTCCCACTTGGAATAGTCAAAACAGGAGCACTCGTCAGTCGCTCTTTCAGGATTCCAAAGGCCTGCTCACACTTAGCATCCCAACTGAATACCTGATTCTTCTTCGTCAATCCTGTCAATGGTGCAGCTATCTTGGAAAAGTCTTTGATAAACCGTCGATAATATCCTGCTAGTCCAAGGAATCTTCTTACATCTGATGCATTCTTAGGTCTGACCCAATCCTGGATCGCTGCTACCTTAGCGGGATCAACCGCTGTTCCATTTCCAGAAATAACATGGCCTAAGAATCTCACTTCACTCTTCCAGAAGTGACACTTCGAAAACTTAGCCTTCAGCTGATGTTTCCGCAAGACTTCCAAAACAATACGCAAGTGCATCTTATGCTCTTCCTCAGTTCTGGAATAAATCAGAATATCATCCACGAACACAAGTACAAACTTGTTCAACTGATCTCTGAACACTCTATTCATAAGATCCACAAAATATGCTGGTGCGTTAGTCAATCCAAACGGCATTACCAGCCACTCATAAAACCCAGATGGTGTCCTAAAAGCAGTCTTCGGCACACTATCCTTCGCCACTCTCAACTGGTGAAATCCCGTTGCCAAATCCATCTGAGAAAACACCTTCTTCTTGTGGAGCTGATCAAACAAGTCATCTATTCTCGGCAATGGATACTTGTTCTTCTTAGTCACCTTATTCAGCTCACGATAATCAACACACAACCTCAACGATCCATCCGCTTTGGTTGCGAACACAACTGGTGCACCCCATTCGGACACACTACGCCGAATGAATCCTTTCCGCAAAAGGTCATCAACTTGCACCCTCAACTCTTGCTGTTCTCTAGGCGCCATTCGCCTAAGAGGCATCACAACGGGTCTGGCTCCCTCAACTAGATCGATACGAAACTCGATCTCTCTATGCGGCGGTAACCCTTTGACCTCGTCAAAGACATCCTCGAATCCATTTACGATTGGCATCGATGACAGTCCATCCCGTGGAACAACCAGCGAATACATGAAGCTCATGAAGACGCCTTCTTCATGCTTACATCGTATCACAACCTTTCGCCCCTCCACATTCTCGACTGTCACCTCCAATCTCTCACAATCAACCTTTGCCGCATACTTCTTAAGCCAGTCCATACCCAAAATAATTCCGAACCCCGCAAAGTTCAGAACAAAGCAATCACAAACAAAAGAGCAATCATGACTCGACACAACTAGACCACGGCATAGCATACACAAACAAGACGAACCCCCAACTGGATTAGTCACTACCAATGGTCTATCAACAATTTCCGGTTCCAAACCTAACTGGTCTACCAACTTATTACAAACAAAAGAATGAGACGCTCCAGTATCAAACAAAACTCTAACTGGAACACCACAAATGGAAAGAGTACCTTGAACCACCACACTCTTCCCCTTCTCTTCAGCAGTAGGAGCTTTCGAAGATGACGGGACAGCCCCCAAAGCATAAGCTTGCACCACCTGCCTGTCCTTTATCGGTTCCGGACAGTTCTTCTTAATGTGCCCCAACTTATCACAGTTGTAGCACTTCAACACCACCTTCGGATTCTTGCAATCCTTGGAGAGATGGCCCTTCTGCCGACAATTATAGCAGGTCTTTTCCCCCTTCAGCTTCTTCTGACCATCCTTACCCTTCTGTTGTTGCTGCTTCCTCTTCTTGTTTCCACCCTGCTGTGGTTTAGACTCCTCCTTGGTCACAGCAACAACAGATACTTCCTTAGGAAACAAACTTTCGTGCCTGATAGCTTTCTCCACCAGCTTCTCAAATGGATCGTCCAGATGATCCACTAACTGTCTTCCAAGATAACTGTCCAAGCCTGTCACAAACTTCTCATTCTTCTGATAAGAAGATTCAATATACGACCGAACATACTTGGACAAGGCCTCAAACTCATAAACATACTCAAGAACCGATCTCCCACCTTGCTTGAGCTCAACAAACTTCTTAAACAAGACAGATTTCTGAGCCGTAGAAATGAACTTAGCTTCAAATCTAGCTTGGAACTGCACCCAAGTAATTTCTTCCTTCGGAGTATCAATGGTGATAGAGTTCCACCAATCAGAAGCTCTCCCTTGAAGCTGTCTTGATGCAAGCTTCCTTTTAGTTGCATCCTCAATTCCCAAGTCACCAAAGATCCTTCTACAAGCATCTATCCATCTTTGGACTTCAATGGTTGACTCTGTCCCTAAGAAAGCCTTCCCTCCAAGAGCAGTATAATCCTTACAAAGCTTAGCAAAATCCACCGGTCTTGGAGCTTGAACTTGAACTCCAACATCTACAGATGGCCCTGGAGCTGGTATCCTTCTCATGATAGAAGTCATCATGGCTTCAAACATAGCTCCATAATCAGCAACTCCTTCAGCGGCACGGCCTTCCCTTGCAACTGGTCTCCCTCTTCGACTCATCCTTAGTATCTACAAAAAGGACTGATTAGAACACCTTGAGGAACAACTACATAAGGAGTTCAAATCCATCTAAACTACTATATTATATATAGTAATCATCCATCAAAACACAATTACGTCTCTCTTACGTAGTTACGTCAGCGAGCGTTGGCTAAAATCGATTAACCAAAGCTCTGATACCAAATGTGACGACCGCCCATGACTCCCGCACGGAAACAAGGGAATGGTGCGCTGAAAGTGTGCCAGGCAGCCATGGACAATAGTCAAGGGTAGAAAAAACATTGCAGAATCTATCGTATAACTCACAGCGCATGGACAAAATACAATAGAGAAATATAATATAGTGAAACTCCCATAGAACAGAATATCATCATCTAATCATAATAGCTTTATACATGGTCTGAATCATGAATACAAGAAGCCTCACTACATAGCACTCAGAGTAATCAACAATCAGCGGAATATCTAGTACATAGGATATGAAAATAATATGTAAAGCCTCCTGCTCGTCTTCGTCATCATCAGCGTGAGCCACTAAGATCAGCACCTGCCACCTGTCACCTAGTCTGCCCATCCCAAACATGGATGAACAGCCCAAGGTAATAAGAGGAGACATAAAACCTTGAGTCAGACAACAGTCTTAGTGAGCAGAAAATCAACTATCAAACATACCAAAGAAACATAAAGGATAAAAGGAATAGGAACCCAAATCATCCCACTCCACCTCTTTCTACAGTGATAGCCCCCAGACACACACTAAAGAAAAGCAAGCATAGCAAAGCAGATAATTATAGTAAAGCAATAATCACTCGAGTCAAGGTCGATGTTTTCCAAATACAAACCCCCAAGGCCTAAACCAAGATCAGATAAGCACCCAGAAAACACCGCTCTTGAGACCGAATGATGATACAACCAAACATCCATGACTCTGGCTATCACTGTTATCATTGCCTTGATTTTATCGTTAATTGAATGACCAACTCATCTTCCAACCATCCGTCAAGGGCTAATGGCAACCCCGGTTCTAGACATAACTCCGCACGTCATCGTGACCCGTGCCTAGGTATAACGAATCTACCCAGAGTACTAGCACGTCATCATGACCCGCGCCTAGGTATAACGGATCTACCCAACGTACTCTTGCTTTGAGCTTGCTAGAACCTTCAATAACGATAAGATCTCAGCCTTCTAGTCATCCTCCTCGACGACTATTCCCATTATAGCTCAAGCACCTCTCGAGCCCACCATTATCCACCAACTCGAACCGCATCATCGAGTAATCAACATGCTTGGGATGATCCCGTCTGGATTAAACCAAGGCTTCCACATCATGCTTTGCTCCAACGCATCTTAGCAAAGTCCATCTCATCATCATACTTTGCCTCAACATATCATGGCAAAGTCCATTTCGTCATCATACTTCGCTTCCTCTAACTATAGCAAAGTCCTCGAACCCATCCATATGAGCTTCATCATCCGCCTCATATGCCACAGCAGCTTTCACCATTCAAGAGCCTTTCCACTTAGCTTTTGAATCATCTTCAACCATCTTGTCCCAAATCAACTACAAGCTAACTCGAGATAATCAAATTAATCATACATCCAAACAATCAAGCATTCAAACAAGATCTAATCAAGCAATATCAACTATAATGGCAATTTCGTAAATAAATGAGCATAAGTCTAACATATATGAAATCATGGATTTTAGCATAGATCTATCAAATATAAAACATGGGTTTTGTCTCTATAACTTGGTAAATGAACTTGCATAAGTAAACATCTTCATAAGTAATGGATCTACACTTGGATCTAAGGAAAAATGCATAAAATAACTATCTACAACACTCCAACAAACCACCAATCCAATATACTCCTTTGGGTCCACGTGAGAGATAACCACCACTCACCGAATCTCCAAAACAACCCAAAAGCAATACGCTTCAGATCTGGACAGCAAAGATTCAAGCTTGATTTGTCGAAATCCCGCTTGAAACGATGAAATCTCGCTTTGTTGGATGAAGATCTTCAACTTTGGCTCTTGGATCTTCGATCTTGAATGGATGTTAGCACAAGATTAGAGAAGATAAAAGAAGTGAAGAAATGTTGTAGTCGAGCTCTCAAAATGGCAGCACTTCGTTGCTTCAAAATCCGGTGCCAAAAAGTGAGGAAATGGCCGTGTATTTATAGGCAGTTTTTAGGTCGCTCGGTTTTAGGTCGCTCACTATTAGGTCATCCGCGACCTAAAACACCACGACCTAACAACCTAGCCACTTCTCCAACCTAACTGGGTTAAGCAACCCCACGATCTATCACTTACGCGGCCTATCATCCCTGCGACCTAACAAACACAGCATTCTAACTTAGGTCGTTTACGACCTAACCAATCGTAACTAGCCTCCTTAGGTCGCTACCCTTCTTAGGTCGCTACACTTAACCTAACTCTACGCAACACTCTGCTTTAGGTCACTCACTACTAGGTCGTTGGGACCCCTAACCCGATAGCTCTTAAGTCGTTAACTACCTTCAACCTGTTAACTCGCCTAACTGCTAGGTCGTTAACCCTAAGTCACTCATTTCTATAGGTCGGATATCTGCCTTAGGTCGTTCCCATCCTATAGGTCGCTAATCCTATAAGTCGCCCACACTCTTAGGTCGTTAACTCTATAGGTCGCTCCACCCGACCTATCTTTCACATGACATAACTTTTACACGACCTAACTCCTAGGTCGTTCTACCTCACTAAATCGCTCACGAGCTAACTCCGGACGACTTAAGCTTAGGACGACATAAACAATACCAACGATCTAATAATTCTACGATATCATCGACACGTAAAATACGGGTCGTTACATTACATTATGTGATAATGTAGTTTGAACAATTTCTGAACCTGGGAACTCAAGAACAGTATAATACAGAGACTATAGCATGTTCAAATATATCCATTCATTTTACACATAGAAGACCTACTTATATATGTACACATATCATACATACTTAACAAAAAAAATCAACATGAAACAAATTAAAATACTTAAACTCATTAAAATGATGTTACTCACCTGTTTAAATTGGAAGACATAGCCATGATTTTGAAAAAAAACTTTGTACTTTTAAAACTGGAAAATTTCTTTGCTTTAATCTTGAATTGCTTGAATACTTTGCCCAGAAATGCTGGAATGCTTGCTACTCTGATTTAGAACTGCATGCATGCTTTGATTCCCAGATTTTAAATGATGCAGGCCTTGATTGAATATGCAGGCTTAAAAAACAGATTTGCTTTGAATTCCAGATTCTAAATGATGCAGACTTTACAAGTTTGTTTACATGTTATTTGGAATTTGATTATAGGGTTTTGTTGAAGACAATTTCTAGTTTTTGAGGGAATTTGTTTTAATTTTTCATGGCTTTGAATAAGGGAATAGAAATGAAATGGAGTTTAAGGAAATAAAGGGGTTTATATAAATGAACATGTGGTTTATTAAAAATAAAGAAAATTAAAGTTTTTAAAATGACACTTGTCATTAATTTTAACAATTGTCAATTTGTAATGTTTATTGACTAACACTTGTTACATGAAGCCTTAATATATTTACATTTGTCCTTTAAGTAATTAGTATTTATATTTAGAGTTTAATATATGCTTATAATTAATTAATTAATTAATTTATAACTACTTATTTATATATAGAAAAATTCTAAAGAAATAAAATCAAAATATCCATAAATAAAAAGTTTATACATATATTTTAAAATAAAAAACAATTAAAAAATTTATACTTTAAATTTCATAGCTTTGAATTCAAATTCAAATCAAATTCTAAAATTAAATTTTGAAATCAAGTTATATATATATATACATATATAACTACACAATTAAATTTTGAAAAACAAACTATTTTTATTAAAATTCATTTGTTAAAAACTATGTATTATTATATTTTGAAAATAACAAATTTGATAACTATAAATAATTTATAAAAGAAATTGTTTCTTTATCAATAAATTACTTATTTTATCACACTATATTTAAAAAGAAATCAAAATAAACATTATTGTTAGTTTATTTAATTATAAACTTAAGTTAAAACATATTTTAAACCATTTCAATATTTACCTTATGTATTTAAAATCATACAGTCATTTATTATACACTTTTAAAAAAAAACTGAATATCAAATAAATCAATTTAAACAAATTAAAATTTTATCTTATCAATTTAAAACCATATATTATTTATTCAATAGCTTTTAAAAGTTTGACTTTAAATAAAATAATAATTTCCAATTTACCATAATATATATATAGAAAACATGATTTATTTATTTATTAATTTAAAACAATATCTATTTACAATATATACATATGTTATATACATTATACATAGAAAATAATTTATTAGCTTTAAAAGATAAAATCTATCAATTAAATATTTGTTTAATTGGATTATTAAATTAATTCCAATCTTATTACACATATTATCAAATCAATTTAATTTTTTATTCAGATTATTAAATTGTTATTGCTTAAAATTCCGAGTCATCACAGTTTATATAATAAAGCAAGCCCCAAAGGCAAAAGAGAATTTAATATTTAAGATATAAAACAAATCCAAGAGATAAAAGAATCAGCTAAAAACTTAAAACCATTAACCTTACCACTGTCTGCTAACTATTTAATTATAAAAACTGATGGTTCTTCCTTAGGATGGGGAGGAATATTATTAAGCAAAAAAATATAAAACTGATCTCAAGTCTACCGAAAGAATTTGTAGATATGCATCAGGAATATACAAAGAGAAAGGATATATGACCTCTTTGGATTATGAAATATTAAGCATAATATATGTTCTAAACTCTTTTAGACTTTTTACAATATCACAAAAAGAAATAACAAAAAGAACGGATTGTGAATCTATAATAAAATATGCAAACAATAAAAAAGGAAAAAGCCTAATAAGTAGTAGATGGTTTAAAAATGCTATTTTAACATGTGGCACTAAAATTATATATGAACATATTAAAGGCAACACAAATATATTAACAGATAAATTATCGAGATAATTTATGGGAACTAATTCCTTAATTGAGTACAATTTTGTTAGCAAGGAAGAAATAAATATGTCCTCTATAAATCAAGTGACAAATAGCATGAAATTCCTGAAGATTTATACACAAAATAGATTTGTTACAAATGCTCAGCTAACAGAAGGCCAACAAATGGTTCTAGACAACATATGAACATATCCACATCTCCTCAAGATAAACATAAATTCAATATACTCTATACTCTTGTTGAGATCTTTACAAACGCTGAAATAGATTAAAAAAATTACACACTATTGTCTATTTAATGGACGTAGTTGTGATAACCTGGATTTTTGGGCATCAGATAATTGGATAATTATCTGATTTAACTATTTTATAGATTGAACAAATAAATCTGATAATAAATATTTATATCTTTATTTGATAATCTCCTAATATAATTACTTAAAATTTACAAATTATTCTTTTAAAAACAAATTAAATGTGTGGTTGTTCAATGTATTTGTATGTGAATAGATTTTTAATTGAATTTGAATTTAGATTTAAATTTGAATTTAAATGGATATATATCTTGAAAATATTTTGGATATAAAAATATGTAAATAAGGTTTTTATTAGAATAAGATTTGTTTTATATTATTTTTCGTTAAAGAATTTTATTTATATACATTAAGAGAGTATTTATTTAAATAGTAAATAAATACAAAATAAATACAAAAGTTTTATATTAACATTTTAAAATGAATTTAATATATTATATATGATTTTATTAGGATATAATTGGTTTTTATTTTATTTTCTTTTAAAGGTTTTATTTATATAAATTTAGAAAATCATTTATTAATTTAGAAATGTATTTATTAATTAGAAAATTTAATTTAAAAGCTTTTAAATCATTTTAAAATAAATAAAAAAATTGCTTATTACAAGTGTTTAATTTTAAATAAGGGTGTAAAGGGGTCGGACCGGACCGGACGGAGGTGTGTCCTAATCCTGTCCTATAAAAGATTCGAACGGACACAGACTGAACAAACTTTAACTTCGAACATTGTTCGAACAATGTTCGGACAATAGAAAAACATCGAACATTTTCGGACAGACATTTTCTCGTATATTTTTTCTTGTTCTAATTCGTGTCCTAAATGAGAATCGTACGGACATGGACCGGACGTCTAACAGCCTCGGACCGAGTCGGACAACGGACTGTCCTGTCCTGTCCTACATACAACCCTAATTTTAAAGCTTGTTAGAACATATGTAAGTTAATTAAAAATTGGTAATGACAAATTTTAACATTTGAACAAGTGTCATAATTAGTTATTATTTTCTTTAATTTTAAATAAATCCCTATTTACACTATATAATCAACCATCTTCTCTTTCATTTCATTTTCCCATCTTCTCTTTTCAAAAGAAAAGAAACTTAACCTATAACACTATCTTTTTGAAACCAGAAAATCCAAGAATCAAAACACTGAAAACATTCCTCAAAAATAAATCAAAAATCATGTAAACCATTATTCAAAAGCCTATAACAAGGTTATCAACAAAGCAAGAAAATCTGAAGCAATTATTCAAGCAAACCTGCATCACAATCAAAGTCTTAAATCATCTCAGCAATAAAAGGATTTCCAGTTTCAAACTTTCTAGTTTCAAAATATTTTTTGCTGTAAATTCTAGCATTCAAGTTTCCAGTAAATCAAGCATTTTTATTCCAGTTTCAAGCATCTATTTCAAGCCCTCTGATTCATCTTCTAACTAGTGAGTAAACTTGAATCTCAAAGCTTAATCTGTCTATATATGAGTTTGCATGAGATAATCTTTGAAATTATGATGAGCAGTACATTTTGCATGTTTTTTTAGAGATGGTTGTATGTATATACAAGTGTGAGTATGGATGCATGTCTTTGTATATATGTTATCCCTGTTTACAGACACTAAATCTAAAATCAATTCCTCTTGCTACAAGGATTTTTAGATCATGATCATTGAAAGAAAAGTGGTGATATGGATATGATTTCATTTTTTAAAATAGTTCGAAGCGATTAAATCAAGCAATTACTTCAAAAAAATAAATTTACAAAGGAAGCTTATTCAAATCGAAAACACAATTTATAAATTTTCAAGTTTTGATTCTAAAATTGGATTCGTATATGGATAACATGATTTTTGATATCAATATTGTGATTTTTAAGATTTTGGTTGTTGGGAATTTTGGGTTTGAATGGAAGTTGTATTTTTGTCAAATTCTGGCGAACGCGAAGCATGGTGCGGTCGGGGTTCATGGCGGAGGTAGTTCGTGGGTCGGTGGTGGCAGGAAAAATGGCCTTGTATTTTTCTGAGCGTCGGCGAGTGTGGATCATCTGGATTTAGGGTTTAAGACACCGTGTGGGTCGACTTGATTATCATGACAATTTCGTCGTCGAGACAACATCGAGTGGGTCCGGTGAAGGGGATTAGGAAGATGAGAATGCGGCGAGGTTCCAGGCGTGTTAGCAGACTCTTTGGTTATCGGAATCGGGTGTGCCGGGAGAGTTGAGGTGACCTAGTTAATGCCTGAATGTATCGACTATCTCATTTTTTGATTTTGGGGATTGTCGTGATTACTGGGTGGTCTAGGATCTTGCGGAACTCGGAGGTGATGGGTAGGGATGATCGGTGGTGGACGACTGTGTGGGGTCAATGCATGCACGTGCACGATGATGTTCCGGTGCATGTCAGTAAGGAGGAAGTGAAGAAGAGAGGGAACGAGGTAGATGTGTAGTGGCTCGGGTGCAGCATCGAGTTTTTGCACGTGATTTTGCTTGATATCAGTTTTATAATTTATGCAAACATGTTTTTTTCAAAAAAAATAATAAGAAAAGAAGAAGGATGGAAGGCTAGGGTCTTAGTTTGGGTGAACCCTGGTGTGACTCAGGTAAGGTTAGAGTGTTGTTAGCAAAAATTAAGTTTTTGTAGTTGCCTTAAATCTTTCATTTAAGTAAAAGTGTTTATTTAAATATTGATTAATTAAGTTGTACACTTTATTTTAAACCTTAGTAAGTTAATTGTTAAAGTTTACTTAATTTAAGAATGTAAAAATGTTCTGATCTTAAGTTAACTCGTATGTTAATGATACATTATTTTCAAAGGTTTATTAAGTGAAAATTTAATAATGTGATTAAGTAATTAATAAAGATAAATGATTTATCTATGATTTATTAACGACTTGAATAATTAAAGGATAATTTATTAGGGTAATTACTTAAAGGTTAATTACTTTAATGTAATTAAAGGTTGATTAATTGATGTGATTAAAAGTTAATTTATTTAAGTAAAAAAGGTAATTAATTACTTAAAATAATTACTTAATTAAAAGTAATTGATTAATGATTAAAGTTGATTAATCAAGTAATTAAGATTAATTTGTGATTTATTAAGTGATTAGGGATAATGGCTTATTGTAATTAATTAAGGAAAATTAAATACAAGATAATTAAATAATTAAAGGTCAATTATTTAATGATTAAAGGTTAAATTAATTAATAAGTAAAGGTTAATTAATTGAGGATAATTAACCAAGGGATAATTACTTGATGAAAAGAAATAAAATGATTGATTAATTAAGGAAATTAATTAAGGGTTAGTTAATTAAGGAGCGTGATTAATGAAAGGATAATTAATCAATATGAATGATTATAGAATGATTAATTTGAGTAATTAATTAAAGATCAATGTAATTAATATGAATGGGAGGTTAATTAATTTGTGTAATTAATTAACGGTTAATTACTTAATGTAATTAAAATATAATTAATCAAGGGTGATTAATTAGGATGGATAATCAAAAGAGGATTAATTAATTGATTTATAATTAATTAATGTTAAGTAAATGTAATCTAAGTGATTAAAGTTAGCAATTAATTTAATTCGAGATAATTAAATTAATTGGGAAGTGATCAAATTTTGCTTATGAATGATTGAATGATATTGAATGCCTTGAATTGGTTGATGTCTCTGATATGAAATGTTTTGTGATATGATATGATTAGGTGGACAATGATAATATAGCTATTTATCGATGATAAATTGCTGTGTATAAGTGACATCCTGTATTTAAAGTTGAATTGTATTTAATGGAATAACTTGGGTTGAGATGACATGAGATTCGAAGAGAATAGTAAATACTCGAAACAACTTCGATTCTTTATAGATGGATATGTGAAATCAATAGGCTGGAATGGAATGATTTAAGTAAATTGGAACATTTAATCTATGTTTTGATACTTAGAAATTGATGTGTGAAATAAGTGATGTCTTTAACAAATTGGGAATTTGTAAATTGATAAGAGTTACCCTGGGTTTTATATAAGTTTTATGCTTTTGTATTCCATGTCAGATGGGTTTACTCACGCTGGTTTCCAGCCTGACCCGAGTGTTACTTTGATGTAATGCTCGGGTCAGACCGTGTATTACAGATTTTCAGGTAAGGACGTTCTGGAGCTCAAGAGGCGAGCTGGATGGCAGGAACGTATGGAGTGTAACCCGTTGAGTATTATTGATTTGTATCTAGAACATGTTGCTTTAACTGTTCAGTGTTTGTGAAAATGTTGTAACTCTGATGTATTAAAGTGTAATTTAACAAGTACAGTTTTTCTTTGTATAACTGTTATTATTTGATATTATATTTTGATCCGGTATGAATGTGAGAATTCGTGTTTTGGTGTTTCTGTTTCTTCTTCTACGTCTTTCTTCTTTTTCCTAACTATCTGAAATTTTCGGAGTCGAAAATTTCGGGTCGTTACATTTTGGTATCAAAGCCAGGTTAAGCGAGAACCTTGGCTCTGGTGGGTTAACTCATTAAGGATAGGGTCAGTGGTACCCTAAGATGAGTAGAGTGTATGTGTGTGTGTATGAGAGCGTACTTGTTATTTTCTTATATAAAGGTTTTAAAAATGATTTTAATGAATGATTTTTATGAAAGCTTATATTTTACATAAAGCAATAATTGGTTGTTGGATATTGAAATTGGATAAGAATTAAGGGATGAATATACATACATATATATATATATATATATATATATATATATGTGTGCGCGTGTGTGCGTGTGTGTGCGCGTGCGCGTGTGTGCGTGTGTGTGTGTCCAAATAGGAGTTGGATAAAATGAACTATGCAAATAAGATGAATTAGAATTGGTTTCAAACCAGAAAATAGAATGGTTATTGTGTTTAATAATGGGATGATTGTTTACCAATAAACAGTAAAATGTTTTAAGTAACCATTAGATGAGAATAACTTGTAAATTAGAAAGGATGTAAATTGAGAAGTTTTGAATTCTAAGTCTAGAAACATTTGAAATTATTTTCAAAATGTTAAGAGATAATAATAAATAGTATTATTCAGAATATTTTGAATGTGATCTTATTTTAAAATAAGAGTTGTTTGAAAGCTTTAAAGAAAACTGTTTTGAATTAAAACCAAAGGTGGTTTAAATTTAAAAATATGGCTTGGTGGGCTAAGAAATAAATATGTATATGTGTATGGATATACATGATATCAAAGATGATTTAAAATAAACTCTAGGTGATTGAGTTTTGATTTTCCCCTGAGATGTGATGTAAAAAATCATAGTGAAATAAATCTTTGAACTTATAAGTAAGAAAGAATATTGATAGAAATTTGAAATTTGAAGCGAGGATTCAAATTGGGTAAGGTTGATGAGACAAAATTGAATTTAACTTAGAAAAAGTTAAATAAGTTTGAATAAACAACCTGATTTGGAAATTTCAAGTTGAAATTGAGATTTAACTTGGAAAGTTAAATGGTTGATTTGAATGGGGAGTTTGTGTGATCTAAAAATGGGTTTTAGATCTGGAAATTGAAAATGGATGGATGTTTTAAATAATTTGGATGACATCATCCTGTTGTTATTAATAATCTTTGAACTATGAATTGGATTTGTTTAAATGAATGAAGAAATGGATTGTGGTAATATATCCATTATTGAGATAAAAGGGAAATTTAACTTTAATTTGAAATTAAGGATATGGAATTGGTTTCAAGGTTGAAAGATAAAAAAAAATTGAACTCTTATTATAACTTTGAAGTAAGTTAAGTAAAGATAACTTAAAATGGAATTTTGAAATTTGGACTCAAATCAACTTTTAAAAATTTAACTCGAATTTATATAATTCGAGATGATTTAAACTGAAACTGAACTTGAAATTAGTTCAAATTGAAATTTGATTTGAATAATTTTAAATTGTGATTAAAGTTGAATAGTTTCAAATTCAAATGGAATTTGATTTGAATTTGGAAAGAAAGTGAGGTTAATTCAACTTGAATTGGGACTAAATCAATTTCAATAGAAATCGAAGTTATTTAAATTTGAACTGAGTCAATTTAAATGAAAGCGGAAATTTAAATTGAATTGATGGGAATGAAGATTGAGAATTGAACAGTTTGACTGTGGATTATTTTGAAAATAAATTGTTTTAATATAAACCTATTTTTCCAAGATATTTACTATATACAACCTTTCTTTTTAAATGCTAAATTATTTAACAATTTTACAATTGTTTTATAAGCTGATTTCTATTTTATAACTATCATATAACTAATTACTATTTTACAACTATTTTACAATTATCTAACTACTTTAAAATAATTTTATAACTACTTAACTATTTTATAACTATTTTACAAATAATAACTATTTTTCGACTATTTATCTATTTTAAACTTTTCAAGCTATTCTAAAGTTAAGCTGGACAGAGTTCAAATTGTTTATGATTTATTACCAGTTGAGATAAGAGTTGAAGTGATAATCCAAATGAGGATTGAAGCAACTGTGAATAAGTGAATAGAATTATAAATGAATGTGAATAGAAAGGGAATTGATTTAACTAATGATCATTGAAGATAAATACGTAGGATGTACGTACATTATTCTATTCGTATAATGATTTGATCTAGATTCGAGCATAGAATTTCGAGATAGTATATCTATCCGAGTTGGGATTTTCCATTCGATTTTCGACGGCGAACCTGCATATAGATTTTTGATTGATTCTGGAAATTTTGTGATATCCCGGAAAATTTCAAGCAAATTCAAATATGATAATTCCTTTTATAAATTATTTTAATTTGATAAAAATTGTTAATAGGTTGTTTTTAAATATAGATAAATAAATTTTAAATAAAATTATTAATTACCAATTGAATTTGGGGTTGTTTAAAATATATATATATGTATGTATGTATTGTTAACTTGGTTTTAAATTAGATTTTTCAAATTTAATTTGAATATGAATTTGGATTTATTAAGTAATTCAAAAATAGGTATTTTAAATATTTGGGTTCAAAATATATGTATAAGCTTTTATTTGTATATAATTTGTCTTATTACATTTTCTTTAAAAAGAAAATTCATATATACATTTACAAAATAATAAATAAATTAAGTGCGGGCTTTTACTAACATTTTAAAATTAAAAATAAGTTACTTAATTACAAGTGTATATATATTAAGGCTTCATTATAACAAATGTTGATTTATAAACTACAGTGAATGACAAATGTAAAGATTTTAAACAAGTGTCATTATTTTTGTTTTTTCTTGTTTTTAAAATAATAAATAAAAGATAAAGAAAAATATATGCACATTTCTACTCCCTCCTCATTTCTTTTGATCTTAAATTTCAAATAAGAAAACAACATGAATATAAATTAAAGAACAAAGAAAAAAAACCAGTTGTAAAACATACAACTCAAACCAGAAAGTGTTAAACAATCTTCTTAGATTTGAAAGCAAAAATCTCAGACTTGAAGCATATTAAGTACTCAAAGCAAAAGTTTAAAATCAAGCAACTTCTTATTCAAATCCAAAGTTTAAGCTTTCAGTTTCCAGATCAGCATCTTGTATCAACTGTTCTCTGTTTTAAGATTACAGGTGAGTAAACTACTATCTAAATTTAATCTGTTTTTATATGTGCCTGTATGTGATAATCCGTGGAAACTATTACAGGTAGTATATTTGCATGTTGTTTAGAGGTGATTATACACAAACACACACACATACACACACATATGTATATATGTAAAAAGCTTTGATTTAAAAAACCTGGAAGTATCTTGCTTCTCCGTTGTCCTCAAACAGAGGTGAGTAAATCATGAAACCTGGAATATCTTAAGATTGTAGGTGATGATCCTTGAAAATATGATAAGTATTATGCTGTGCTTGTCATTAAAAATGAATTTGTGTATGAATATGGTTGATAATCTCTAAGTACATGCCTGGAACAGTCATATCATGTCTCTGTTTGAATACTACAGGTTTAAAACCTGGTCTAAAATTCAAATTATCAACCTAAAATGATTTCTGGGTCTTGATCTCCAATAAGAAAATATTCGAGTGTATACGACATAATTTTTAAAAATAAAATCTGAGTAAAATGTTGGTTAATATTCCCAAATTTAAATATTATAGAGAAAATCTCTCAATAACTTAAATTTTGATTTTCAAATCTTTATGCTTTGATTATAAACCCAGATTCGTTATCAAAAATGATATATTTTAAAACAATTTTGTAAATTTTTAAGTTGTTTTGTATTGAGAAATTTTGTGTTGTTCGAATTTTGGTTTTGGGTAAAATTCTGGAGATCGACGATATAGGGTTGGCTGAGACCTTGGTTAAAGCAGGCTTGGGGGTCGGGGTGTATGGGAAAAATAGTAGAATGGTTAAGATTTTGCCGTGGTGGTGCAACGAGGTGTTGATAGGGTTTAACGATGGGTTCAGGCGACAACGGTTTGATTGGAAATTGTAGCTCCGTTAGTGAAATCAAGTGGATCGCGATAAGGGGATTAGGAGCTGGAAGTCGAGGAGGAGCCGCGGCGAAGACGGCGAGGTACGTCGAGGCAAGGAACGTCGGAGGTGGGTGGATTTCCGGTGATGATGGGTTTCCAGGTTATGGGTTTTTGAGTGTTTTCGATTCACGATCGAATCGAAGTATTGGGGTGATCGTGTCTGGTTGCAAGGGTCACCAGTGAAGTGTTGAGGTCGGTGTCGATGGTCGTAGCGCCGTTGGTCGTTGGTGTATGTGCACATGAGCACAGGCGTATCACTGAGTGATGGATGAAGATAGGGCTCCGGTTTAAGCTCGGGAACATTCGAATTTTTCTCGAAGCAGAAGTGAAGGGGGTTGTCTCGTGTTTTGATCGGGGAAGTTGAGTGTTTGCTCGGGTTTTCTTACATTAGCAGGTTTTAAGTTTTGTACAGGAAGTTTTATAGGATTTAAAACCAAAGAATACTGATTTTGCAAATAATTTAAAGTTTTAACAAGTAAAGCAAATTTTTACTTATGTGAATAAGTCGTTTTCAAGAATAAGCGTTTAACAAGTTTTTTTTAAATAGACAAGTAAAAAAAGTTATTATTAAAATTAAGTAATTAGAGGATAATTACTTATGAAAGTAATTAAATAGAAGTGATTAAGAGTTAATCACTTAGTGTTAAATTAAAGAATTAATTTATGTAATTAATTAAAGGGTTAAGGTTAATTAGTAATTACTTGTTAAGGTAATTAATTAAAAAAAAGGGGAAATTAACTAACGAAAGTAATTAAGAGGATAATTAATTAAGGAAAATAATTTTAAAATAATTTTATAATTAAAATTAATCTATAATCAAAGATTAATTAATTGATTTATAAGGTAATTAAAGGTTGAATTACCCGGTTGTAATTAATAAGATGGACGTGATTAATTAATTTGTTAATTAAAGATAGTCACTTGATAATTGATTAAGTATAATTGCTTAATGAGGTTGATAAGGGTAATTACTTAGTGAAGTAATTGATGGATAAATTACTGAATGTAATTAATATAAGGAAAATTACTTAATGAAAAGTAATTAAAGGTTAATTACTTAGGAGAAGTAATTAAGAATCAATTACTTGATGTAATTAATTAAAGGATTAATATAATTAATTAAGGAGTTAATTAATTAAGGAAAGTAATTACATGATGGTTAATTACTGTGTATGATTGATTAAGACTGATTAATGGAAGTAATTAATTAAGGATCATTAATTAATGTAATTATTTGATGTAACTAATGGAAGCGATCAAAGATTAATTACGGTAAATGGTTAAGGATAATTACTTTATGTAATTGAAGATAATTAATCAAGGATGATTAATTAAGATGGATGATAAAAAGATCATTAATTAATTGATTTGAAATTAATTAATGATTAAGGTAATCTAAGTATTAAAGGATTAGTAATTAATTTAATTAGAATTTTTGTTAATTGATTTTGGAAATGATCCATCTTGCTTATGAATGATTGAATGATTAAATACCTTGTATTGATTGATATCTCTAATATGAAATGTTTTGTGATATGATATGTTTGGATGGACAATGATAGTGTGGTTATCTATCGATGATGAATTGCTCTGTAAAAAGTGACATCTTGTATTTAAAATTGAATTGTATTTCACTTGAATACTTGGATTAAGATGGTATTGAATTTGAAGAGACCGAAGTCGGGTATTAGTAAATTCCCGAACCCACTTCGATTCTTGATAAATTGATATGTGGAATATATAGGCTGAAATTAAGTGAATTGGAACATTTAATCTAAGTTTTGGTACTTAGAAATTGATGTGAGATGTGAGTGATGTCTATAACAACTTGTGAAGTTGTAAATTGATACAAGTTACCCGAGTTTATATAAGTTGCATGCTTTTGCATTTCATGTTAGATTGGATTTACTCATGCTGGTTTCCAGCCTGACCCGGATGTTACTTTGATGTAATCTCGGGTTAGACCGAGTATTAAAGATTTTCAGGTTGGGACGTTCTGAAGCTCAGGAGGCGAGCTAGATAGCAGGGACGTATGGAGTGTTCCGCTATGATATATTGTTGTATATCTAGGATTTGTTGATTGTATATGTCCAGTGTTTGTATATATGTTGTATCTCTGATATTTAAGTGAAATTTGACAAGTATAGTTTTCTTTTGTATAACTATTATTATGTGATATTATATTTTTATCCGCTGCGAATGTGAGATTCTGAGTTTGGTTTTCTGTTTCTTCTTCTTCCTCTTTCTTCTTTCCTCTGACTATCTAGAATTTTCTAGATCGTAAATTCCGGGTCGTTACATTTGGTATCAGAGCCAAAGGTTAAGCAAGAACCTTGGCTTTGTTGGGATTACTCATTAAGGATAGGGTCAATGGTACCCTAGAATTAGCATTGGATTCAAAATATATTACATTGGATATCCTCACATTCCTTCTTTATTTCAACTAACGTAAAATTTTAAATATTTTATTTCATTTATTTTCAATAAATCCAATTTATTAAAATAAAAATAATAAATCTTGATTCTCATTCTTTTTATTCAATCACTCATTATCTTATGGGTAAACTCAACCTTACTGTAAATCCAGTTTCCCTAATGTTTTCCAAAAATCAACTAAATTCATATTAATGTAGTATTTAATTATGTTAAATTCCAATGGATTTAGATCTATTTCACTAATTCAATAAATATGTAAACAATTAGTAATTATTCCAAATTTCCCAATTGTTTCCCATTCATATTCTATTACCGAATGATCCATAATAAAATTACTTACCTAACTTTGACTATGTCACATTATAGCTTACTGCGTATTATTACATCAGTTGATATAACTTTAAATTTATTTCCTAATTCTACCAATTTAAATAAAATAAAACCTTACAAATGGGTTTCCATTAATAGGTATTACAGTAAATTAGTTATTATTTAACTTGCATAATATTTAATTCCAATTGCTGCAATAATTACGCTTATTAAAAATTGGATTTAGATGGAATGATTTGTTTGTTTTTCATTAAACTACTATATTCAAAAATCCAGCCTTTCTTTGTATTAACTTCTATTTCCATTTATATTGAAGTTGTAAAATATATTTATTATAATTAGAACCTCAATTAATTCATTCAAATAGGTTTTATTCCTTTATTTTACCTTATGACTAAAATATGCGTTTCCGTTGCAAATTACATTTACCCTTTCCAATTACAGTTCTTACCCACATAAATGCGACAATAATTTTCATCTAAATGTAATTATTTTCCAATATATTGATAAACTTTATTTCCATGCCTTAAAATACAACAAACTGTCCCATACGAAAAATCTTAACATTATTTACAAATATTACCTTAATTAACATTAACCTAATATTAAATTATAATTATTGCAACTGATTTCAAATTTTAAATTAACAAACTACCTAAATAGGCAAAATACAATAATCGTTACTCTTAACTTTAAGTCTCCTTAATAGGCTTTTATTACTCAAAACCAAAGTTCCCATTGATTATCATTAATTGGCTTTTCATCTACAATTTATTACGTATTATTCTATCAATTGATAAAATCTTGAATCTATTTCCCATGTATATTAGTTTCAATCAATTAAAACTTCACAATTGCTTATATTAATTTGGATCACACTACATTTATTATTTATCAGCTCGCTTAAACCTTATTCCTAAATTTACGTTCAGTTACTATTGAGCAATATTATTTCCTTCTAAATTTAAATTAAAATCTTATTAATTTAATTAATTTTAAACATCGAATTTTTACGGGTCGTTACACTCTTCCCTACTCAAAACTTTTCGTCCTCGAAAAGGAAAAGAAGGGAAAAGAGGAATTTATAAATCAATATATATTATTCAAATATTATTCATAACACAAATTTTACAGAGTAGGATAATTTATATAAAATATATAGATTTTTAACCAATTAAATCTTTTATATTCAAATTTATAAAGTTTGGAAACATTTTCAAAATATTTTCTAAGTCCAAAATTTTACGAAAAATTTCGGTAGAGTCTCCTTTGTACGGAGAGGCTTGAGAGAAAATATAATATCAATATAACAATATAAACATATATTTCAAAATAATATATATCCCAACACGAAAAAACAATAATAACGCTATAAACCGTAATCCGAAAACGTACCTATTTGTCGGGCAATAACGCTTAAATTATGAAACCAAAAGCAGTAGCAATTGCTTTCATAACCTTTATTTCACTTATATAATCCAAAAGAGTTAATAATTATATAAAATGAATATTTAGCGTTGTTTCAATCAATAACAAACAAATCCATACAAACATCAATCACTAGCAACAAAGCATACAACTATCACATAAAATCAACACAAATCAACCATTCATTCATATCCAACAAAACAAATAGTTGTCCGGGTTCAAACTTTAAATTGTACGAAATGAAAAATAACTACTAAATGTACCCTTCACTCAACAGTCTTAGGTGAAACTAAATAGATTATTCATTCATCCAAACAATTTTAAAGTATCCTTGCCTAAACAACCATAACCCAAACAAACAACAAATCCAAACAATGAACTAAGTTTATTCTTGTCAATTTCATTTCATACTATTGTTATTTGACTTCTTTTTGTGCATATAATGGTGTATCTTTTTTCTTCATTTATTTGTAGTATTCATCTTTCTGCTTATTTTATTAATAAATAGCTTCAATCATTTACTTACGTTTATTATCTTTCATTTATACTACTTAATTTCATTTATAATACTTACCTTTCTATTTCAATTAGTAGTCTTTTCAGTTACACTTAAAATTATAATATTACAACATTAAATTTTTATTTATTAAGGAATTTCATTAATTACTTTCATTACCTTAAATTTATTACTTGTATAATATCTATTACATTTTCTTATTAACATTTCAACTTTTAATATTTTGTAAGTTATAAATATGCTTTTAAAGAATGTAATTGAAAGTTATACAAGTTTCCTCAATTCTTTTAATTAATTAATGTTTAGTAATTATATCTTTTGTTTTATAAGTTACAATTTCAACTTTATTGTGATTTCATTTATAACCTATCCTTTAATTTCTTTTTATTTATAACTTAGCATTAAATCTATTATTTTAGAGGTTTCAATTATTAATTACTTAAGTTCAAAATCACTACAATAACTGAAACTATTAATTAATGGAAACTTAAGAATTTAAATACCGGGTTAATTTCAAATCATTTTAAAATAATAGTTAAATGTATACTTACAATTTATATCCAATTATGTTTAGAACAATTCAAGAATTACATTTGTTTATCAAAAATGAATCTGCAGTAAAACAACTACAATGGTCTTCCCACTTGGAAACTCGAAAATGAATGTCGCTGATGCGTGCACTCATCACCGAAATTATTTTCCAGCGACAAAGAGGGTAGTACAGAAATTTTTCTTTTCGAAATTCCTTTTTAAAACAATTCTTTTAATTTATATTGAAATATTTATATCCAAAAATACTTATAAACAATACTATTATATTCCAAAATTATTCGAAAGAAATTTTCAAAAATCTTGGAACTAAAGCTTTAAGTTTCTAATTTATTTATTTTATTTTCAATCTTATTTCGACTATTAATTATAAATTTGTTACCTAACAACCAATATATTGCAACCAAATATATATATCATTTAAAAATTTATTTTATATATACAAATTATAATAGGCAAAATTATTTCATTCACCTATATTAAAACAAATATTATGTCGGTCTGTCCTATTAAGTGTTTAGAAATCTCTATTGATGTCACAGCGACTCATGCACCAACCAGAATTTATAAATACAAAACGGAACAGCTTAACACAATATTAAAACCTTTTTATAACACTAACAAATACGCTCTCTCATATATATACGCTCAGCGACTCCTATAGGGTATTACTACCCTATTAATAAAGAGTCAGACCCCACAAAGCTAAGGTTTATCGGTAAACCAAAGCTCTGATACCAGATGTAACGTCCGCCTTTTCGCTTGCTTTACATTGACACACGTGCCAATTCAAACCATACGGAAGGGCGGATTGTTATGGGGTAAATAAGAAAAAAAACAAGAAAGAAAAAATACAAAATAGAATCTCACAGCGGAAGGATAAAAATATAATAATCAATATACAGTTCATAAAACTGTTTACAAAATATTTGATTCTTCTTTATACAATAAATATCAGAGTTCACATACCAATAAATATCAATGCAGCGGAATACAGTGTGTAGTGGAACCATGTAATATATAATAATAATAATAATAATAATAATAATAACAACGAAATCTTCGTCTTCGTCCTCCCGAAATAAATTCTTCGATCCTGAAATGCTAGGACTGACCCGAAAGAATTGAAAAGACAAAACACTCGAGTCGGAACTAAAAGATCGTATGTAAGTTAAATCGACAGAAATAAATATGAGTGCAGTAACTCAAGAGATGCTCGGGATTTACATCTCCTAAGGATCCGTTAAACTATTTACTATGTAGCATATTTCGCTATTATAATAGTGTCTAATTGTAAAATAAACTTACTTTTTAATAGCGTTTAGGCTTTACATTTTCCACCTTAACACATTTATATATTCCCATAGTCTATACAGCACCGTAATCTCCCCCGCACTGGGCGTTGTCAAAGGGCACTCCATAGGTACGGTACAAAACCAAAATCGTATAAGGCGCGCCAGGATAGGGGTCATGGCACAACTAGGCAATGCCATGGTAGATATACCAATTGCTATCCGGGCTAGTGGTAACGCATAGCCGCAGCTACTGCCCACCTCGAACAAACACCCCAAAATAAAAAAAAATAAAGGTGGCCACCGAATCAATCCAAAGTCAGAGTACAGTATCGAAGAGATGTGTCCGATAAAGGGCGCTACCCTCTTGGCCCGAGAATCGCTCTGTTTTAGCCACCTTATGCCGACTCACGGGAGTCGGATCCACGTATTTACCTCAAAGGAAACGCCGCCACCATCCTACTTCATTCTGTAATCTCCACCGCATACACGGTTGTTAAAGTGGTTTTCGGAGTTGGCAGAGAGTATGACAACTTCCGATCCCGGTCTCTTCAACAACCAAACGTTATTATAACACAGCGTTTTTTTTTTCAAAATAGTTTATACTTTAAAACCAGAATAAAATATTCATTTCAAAACCATATAAATACGATATCATTTTTATTTTAAAACCCAAATCAATATGATATCATTTTTATTTCAAATATATCTTTTTTCAAAAATTATAATACTTTCAAATATATATACTTTAAACCCATAGCTTCGAAACATAATTTTCAATACTTAAATGGTTTAATAATAATTTACTTTATAAAGTAAATTAGCTTTTTAATTTCTTAAATTAATTCCAAATACAGATTTGAATTCCCAAATAAACCATTTAAATTTCCACATATTTCAAAGTTTCAAATATTCCACAATTTCAAAAATAAATTTTTAATTCATATACATATGTCAAATTCCTTTTACTATTATTTAGTTTTGAAATACTTGCTTAATAAATCCAGTATCCTTTAAATAAAACTTCCAAATTCAAAATCGAATATTCCTCAATTTATTTAGACTAGATATATTCACTTAAATAATCTTGAACCCAAATTTAGTTATAACGCTATATTCTTTTTAAATCGAAATTTAAATAAGATTTTAACTAAATGAAATCTCAAATCAATTTCAAACTATCTCCTCAACTTTGATTTATAAAAATCAATATAAACTCTATATTAGAATATAATTTAAGTAAAATACTTATCCATAATATATTTTAATAAAATCAAACTTTATTTTTAAACTTACTTCATACTTTCTAAAATTTTATACATAGCTTAAAACCAAGAATTTAACTATATACAAAAGAACCTTTATCAATTTATTCAAAATCCATATCTCATAAAACCATATATATGTTTCTTTACAAAACCATAGAAATCATTTCAAAATATTTATATATATAGACCGCAGTGTCTGTATATAATTTTCTATCCTATGGTCAAGTGATACAGACATTTATCATTTCAATCCGTAATTTAAAAATAAAAATGCAGTTGTATATCATTTCAAACCGCAATCTCGAATGAGATGAAAATGCATAATAAGTTGCAGTTTATAACAATATACAATACAACATCCATTCATCCAGTATCATCCATTCATCCAATTTCATCCATCAACCATTTATCACAATCATCATCAAATTCAAACAATACATCAATATACAACAGGTAATGAATAACAGGCATTTACTAGAAGTTTATCATGCAAAATAAATTAGCTGATAATTTAACTGGTAGTTTATATAAAATAATAACTTTAACTAAAATTATAACTGGCAGTTTATATGCAATAATGAATTAAATAACAAGTACATTAAATGAATGCTAATTAACTGAGATAATGATGAAATATATGCCAAACAGCTATATATAAATTTCTAAACACATCATAAATCAATTTAACAAACATAAGAAATCTTAGAAGTTGTGAGTGGGTTAAAACACTCACTTTTTGAATTTAAATTGAATTTAAATTCAATTTAAACCCAAAAATTTAACAGTCTCCAAATTCTCCCAACCCTGCGTCATCAAGTCCAGAATTTTACTTTCTCTCTATTATTCAATTCATTACTATCAACCGGACGAAATTAGCATTGGATTCAAAATATATTACATTGGATATCCTCACATTCCTTCTTTATTTTAATTAACGTAAAATTTTAAATATTTTATTTCATTTATTTTCAATAAATCCAATTTATAAAAATAAAAATAATAAATCTTGATTCCCATTCTTTTTATTCAGTCACTCATTTTCTTATGGGTAAACTCAACCTTACTGTAAATCCAGTTTCCCTAATGTTTTCCAGAAATCAACTAAATTCATATTAATGTAGTATTTAATTATGTTAAATTCCAATGGATTTAGATCTATTTCACTAATTCAATAAATAGGCAAACAATTAGTAATTATCCCAAATTTCCCAATTGTTTCCCATTCATATTCTATTACCAAATGATCCATAATAAAATTACTTACCTAACTTTGACTATGTCACATTATAGTTTACTGCGTATTATTACATCAGTTAATATAACTTTAAAATTATTTCCTAATTCTACCTATTTCAATCAAATATAACCTTACAAATGGGTTTCCATTAATAGGTATTATAGTAAATTAGTTATTATTCAACTTGCATAATATTTAATTCCAATTGCTGCAATAATTACGCTTATTAAAAATTGGATTTAGATGAAATGATTTGTTTGTCTTTCATTAAACTACTATATTCAAAAATCCAGCCTTTCTTTGTATTAACTTCTATTTCCATTTGTAAAATATATTTATTATAATTAGAACCTCAATCAATTCATTCAAATAGGTTTTATTCCTTTATTTTATCTTATGACTAAAATATGCATTTCCGTTGCAAATTACATTTACCCTTTCCAATTATAGTTCTTACCCACATAAATGCGACAACTATTTTCGTCTAAATGTAAATTTTTTCCGATATATTGATAAACTTTATTTCCATGCCTTAAAATACAACAAACTGTCCCATACGAAAAATCTTAACATTATTTACAAATATTACCTTAATTAACATTAACGTAATATTAAATTATAATTATTGCAACTGATTTTAAATTTTAAATTAACAAACTACCTAAATAGGCAACATACAATAATCGTTACTCTAACTTTAAGTCTCCTTAATAAGCTTTTATTACTCAAAATCAAAGTTCCCATTTATTATCATTAGTTGGCTTTTCATCTACAGTTTATTACGTATTCTTCTATCAATTGATAAAATTTTGAATCTATTTCCCAAATCTATTAATTTCAATCAATTAAAACTTCACAATTGCTTATATTAATTTGGATCACACTACATTTATTATTTATCAGCTCGCTTAAACCTTATTCCTAAATTTACGTTCAGTTACTATTGAGCAATATTATTTCCTTCTAAATTTAAATTAAAATCTTATTAATTTAATTCATTTTAAACATCGAATTTTTACGGGTCGTTACACTCTCCCCCACTCAAAACTTTTCGTCCTCGAAAAGGAAAAGAAGGGAAAAGGGGAACTTATAAATCAATATATACTATTCAAATATTATTCATAACACAAATTTTACAGAGTAGGATAATTTATACAAAATATATAGATTTATAACCAACTAAATCTTTTATATTCAAATTTATAAAGTTTGGAAACATTTTCATAATATTTTCCAAGTCCAAAATTATACGAAAAATTTAGGCAGAGTCTCCTTTGTACGGAGAGGCTTGGGAAAAAATATAATATCTATATAACAATATAAACATATATTTCAAAATAATATATATCCCAACACGGGAAAACAATAATAACGCTATAAACCGTAATCCGAAAACGTACCTATTTGTCGGGCAATAACGCTTAAATTATGAAACGAAAAGCAGTAGCAATTGCTTCCATAACTTGTATTTCACTTATATAATCCAAAAGAGTTAATAATTATATAAAATGAAATATTTAGCGTTGTTTCAATCAATAACAAACAAATCCATAAAACATCAATCACTAGCAACAAAGCATACAACTATCACATAAAATCAACACAAATCAATCATTCATTCATATCAACAAAACAAATAGTTGTCCGGGTTCAAACTTTAAATTGTATGGAATGAAAAATAACTACTAAATGTACCCTTCACTCAACAGTCTTAGGTGAAACTAAATAGATTATTCATTCATCCAAACAATTTTAAAGTATCCTTGCCCAAACAACCATAACCCAAACAAACAACAAACCCAAACAATAAACTAAGTTTATTCTTGTCAATTTCATTTCATACTATTGTTGTTTGACTTCTTTTTTATACATATAATGGTTTATCTTTTTTCTTCATTTATTTGCATTATTCATCTTTCTGCTTATTTTATTAATAAATAGCTTCAATCATTTACTTACGTTTGTTATCTTTCATTTATACTACTTAATTTCATTTATAATACTTACCTTTCCATTTCAATTAGTAGTCTTTTCAATTACACTTAAAATTATAATATTACAACATTAAATTCTTATTTATTAAGGAATTTCATTAATTACTATCATTACCTCAAATTTATTACTTGTATAATAGCTATTACATTTTTTTATTAACATTTCAACTTTTAATATTTGGTAAGTTATAAATATGCTTTTTAAGAATGTAATTGAAAGTTATACAAGTTTTCTCAATTCTTTTAATTAATTAATGTTTAGTAATTATATCTTTTGTTTTATAGGTTACAATTTCAACTTTCTTGGTATTTCATTCATAACCTATCCTTTAATTTCATTTTATTTATAACTTAGCATTAAGTCTCTTATTTCCATTAGAGGTTTCAATTATTAATTACTTACGTTCAAATTCACCAAAATAACTGAAACTATTAATTAATGGAAACTTAAGAATTTAAATATCAGGTTAATTTCAAATCATTTTAAAATAATAGATAAATGTATAACAATTTATATCCAATTATATTTAAAACAATTCAAGATTTACATTTGTTTATTAAAAATGAATCTGCAGTAAAACTACTACAATGGTCTTTCCACATGGAAACTCGAAAATGAATGTCGATGATGCATGCACTCATCACTGAAATTATTTTCCAGCGACAAAGAGGGTAGTACAGAAATTTTTCTTTTCGAAATTCCTTTTTAAAACAATTCTTTTAATCTATATTGAAATATTTATATCAGAAAATACTTAAAAACAATAGTATTATATTCCAAAATTGTTCGAAATAAAATTTCAAAAATCCCGGAACTAAAGCTTTAAGTTTCCAATTTCATTTATCTTATTTTCAATCTTATTTCGACTATTAATTATAAATTTATTATCTAACAACCAATATATTGCAACCATATATATATATATATATATATCACCTAAAAATTTATTTTATATATAGAAAATATAATAGGCAAAATTATTTCATTCACCTATATTAAAACAAATATTATGTCGGTCTGTCTTATTAAGCGTTTAGAAATCCCTATTGATGTCACAGCGTCCCATGCACCAACCAGAATTTATAAATACAAAACGGAACAGCTTAACACAATATTAAAACCTTTTTATAACACTAACAAATACGCTCTCTCACATATATACGCTCAGCGACTCCCATAGGGTATTACTGCCCTATTAATAAAGAGTCAGACCCCACAAAGCTAAGGTTTATCGCTAAACCAAAGCTCTGATACTAGATGTAATGTCCGCCTTTTCGCATGCTTTAAATTTACACACGTGCCAATTCAAACCATACGGAAGGGAGGATTGTTATGCGGTAAGTAAGAAAAAAACAAGAAAGAAATAAAGCAAACTAGAATCTCACAGCAGAAGGATAAAATATAATAATCAATATACAGTTCATAAAACTGTTTACAAAACATTTGATTCTTCTTTATACAATAAATATCAGAGTTCACATACCAATAAATATCAATGCAGCGGAATACAATGTGTAGTGGAACCATATAGTATATAATAATAATAATGAAATCTTCGTCTTCGTCCTCTAGAAATAAAGTCTTCGATCCTGAAATGCTCGGACTGACCCGAGCAAATTGAAAAGACAAAACATTCGAGTCAGAACTAAAAGATCTTATGTAAGTTAAATCAATAGAAATAAATATGAGTGCAGTAACTCAAGAGATGCTCGAGATTTACATCTCCTGAGGATCCGTTAAACTATTTACTATGTAGTATATTTCGCTATTATAATAGTGTCTAATTGTAAAATAAACTTACTTTTAAATAGTGTTAAGCTTTTACATTTTCCACCTTAACACATTTATATATTCCCATGGTCTATACAGTACCCTAATCTCCCCCGTACTGGACGTCGTCAGAGGGCACTCCATAGGTATGGTACAAAACCAAAATCATATAAGGCGTGCTAGGGTAGGTGACACGGCACAACTAGGCAATGCCAGGGTAGATATGTTAATTGCTGTCCGGGCTGGTGGTAACGCATAGCCGCAGCTATCGTCCACCTTGAAAAAACACCCCCAAAATAAAAAAAATAAAGGTGGCCACCGAATCAATCCAAAGTCAGAGTATAGAATCGAAGAGATGTGTCCGATAAAGGGTGCTACCCCTTGGCCCGAGAATCACTCCTGTTTTAGCCACTTTATGCCAACTCACGGGAGTCAAGTCCATGTATTTACCTCAAAGGGAACGCAGCCACCATCCTACTTCATTCTGCAATCTCCACCGCGTACATGGTTGTTAAAGTGGTTTTCGGAGTTGGTAGAGAGTATGACAACTTCTGATCCCGGACTCTTCAACAACCAAGAGTTATTATAACACCGCGGTTTTTTTTTCAAAATAGTTTATACATTAAAACCAGAATAAAATATTCATTTCAAAACCATATAAATACGATATCATTTTTATTTTAAAACCCAAATCAATATGATATCATTTTTATTTCAAATATATCTTTTTTCAAAAATCATAATACTTTCAAATATATATACTTTAAACCCATAGCTTCGAAACATAATTTTCAACACTTAAATGGTTCAATAATAAGTTACTTTATAAAGTAAATTAGCTTTTTAATTTCTTAAATTAATTCCAAATACAGATTTGAATTTCCCAAATAAACCATTAAATTTCCACATATTTCAAAGTTTCAAATATTCCACAATTTCAAAACTAAATTTTTAATTCATATATATATGTCAAATTCCTTTTACTGTTATTTAGTTTTGAAATACTTGCTTAATAAATCCAGTATCCTTTAAATAAAACTTCCAAATTCAAAATTGAATATTCCTCAATTTATTTAGACTAGATATATTCACTTAAATCATCTTAAACCCAAATTTAGTTATAACACTATATTCTTTTTAAATCTAAATTTAAATAAGATTTTAACTAAATGAAATCTCAAATCAATTTCAAACTATCTCCTCAACTTTGATTTATAAAAATCAATATAAACTCTGTATTAGAGTATAATTTAAGTAAATACTTATCCATAATATATTTTAATAAAATCAAACTTTATTTTTAAACTTACTTCATACTTTCTAAAAATTTATACATAGCTTAAAACCAAGAATTTGACTATATATAAAATAACCTTTATCAATTTATTCGAAATCCATATATCATAAAACCATATATATGTTTCTTTACAAAACCATAGATATCATTTCAAAATATTTATATATAGACCGCGGTGCCTGTATATAATTTTCTATCCTATGGTCAAGCGATACGGATATTTATCATTTCAATCCGTAATTTAAAAATAAAAATGCGGTTGTATATCATTTCAAAACGCAATCCCGAATGAGATGAAAATGCATAATAAGTTGCAGTTTATAACAATATACAATACATCATCCATCAACCATTTATCACAATCATCATCAAATTCAAACAATACATCAACATACAACAGGTAATGAATAAAAGGCATTTATTGGTAGTTTATTATGCAAAATAAATTAACTGATAATTTAATTGGCAGTTTATATGCACAATAAATTAACTAATAATTTAACTATCAGTTTATATGCAATAATAAATTTAACTAAAATTTTAACTGGCAGTTTATATGCAATAATGAATTAAATAACAAGTAAATTAAATGAATGCAAAATAATTTAGATAATGATGAAATATATGCCAAACAGCTATAAATAAATTTCTAAACACATCGTAAATCAATTTAACAAACATAAGAAATCTTAGAAGTTGTGAGTGGGTTAAAATACTCACCTTTTGAATTTAAATTGAATTTAAATTCAATTTAAACCCAAAAATTTGATAGTCTCCAAATTCTCCCAACCCAGCATCATCAAGTCCGTAATTTCAATACGATCCTAACAAAAGAAACCGCGCGTAAAACAGATATATCGTATGCAAAAGTTATAGCAAAAATTGTGATTAAATTTCAAAAAATAAATAAATAAAAGAGAACACAAACTCAATCATTCCCGTGCCACGTCGTCATCATCCCCAAACGCTCCAGAAAACACGCACGAGCCTTGACCCTAACGGCCACGAATAGGAACGCACGCAACACCCTTGACCACACGTTTGACCACCTCTTCTTCCCTAAATACGACGCTAGAGACCTCGGCACCACCACCATCGACCTTTCCACGGCGAGGCGCCCCCAGCCATACCCCTGCGCGTCGCCCTAAATGTTGCTGTCGTCGAAATCTCCAAGCCCAAATCGAAATTTTTTCGACGATTAAAGCGTCGAATCGACGAATCAACTATGTCGATGAACACCGCGAAAGACTCTCTACAAAACCCAGAAAGGGTTTTGCGATCCGACGAAGTTCATCGTCGAGCGATGAACGACCGAAAATTCTTCGATTTTTACTGATCAGACGATGAACCAAAATGAAAAGAACACCACCAGCGAATTACGCTAGTCGAGAGCTTCAACATATATTTTTTTCAGATTTTTCTGAGGACTTTGAATTTTATGCTTTGGATTTGATTTGCAATTGGATCTGGAAATATAGAATTTTGTCTGCCATTGAGGAAAAGGAGGAATATAATGAATTTGCGTATGGACAAATGAGAATTAGGGAGGCTAGGGTTTATAGTAGGATATTTATAGAGAAAGTTGAAATAGAATAAATGGATCGGTTGAATATACGCACTAACGACAAAGTGGCCCAAAAAGCCCGTTCTGACCCCGGAACGAAATTGGGTAAACCCATATATCAAAATAAGTGTTTTAAAATATTTTAAACGCAAGGGAAAAGATTTCATGTCCAAATTCCATCGTATGAAGAAGTTATGCTAAAATCAATATTTTCAAATTGGTTTCAATTGATTTCAATTAAATTGATTTCAAGGCGTTTCAAGCCCATACGATCAAACGACAAGTCCGATCGATACGAAATTTGAAATTCTACAATAATTCCTGTTACGGATCCGATGAAACTGGTTTCGTCGAAATCCGAGGCCATGGCCAAAATGGCTATTTTTATATTAATTAAATAATTTAATAATTGATTAATTAAATCAAACTTCCCATTTGAATTCTAAAATCGAAAAATTTATCACCTTTATATTTCTCAAACATTTGCAATGATTTTAAACAAGTTTACATGTCAATTTAGAGTTGATTAATTTATCGATTCCGGTATTAACTTCCAATTTCCATTATATTCCGAAATTTAAATAAAACTTTCAATAATTCTACTAAATTTTACTTTCTCTCTATTATTCAATTCATTACTATCAACCGTACGAAATTACCATTGGATTCAAAATATATTACATTAGATATCCTCACATTCCTTCTTTATTTCAATTAACGTAAAATTTTAAACATTTTATTTCATTTATTTTCAATAAATCCAATTTATTAAAATAAAAATAATAAATCTTGATTCCCATTCTTTTTATTCCGTCACTCATTATCTTATGGGTAAACTCAACCTTACTGTAAATCCAGTTTCCCTAATGTTTTCCAGAAATCAACTAAATTCATATTAATGTAGTATTTAATTATGTTAAATTCCAATGGATTTAGATCTATTTCACTAATTCAATAAATAGGTAAACAATTAGTAATTATCCTAAATTTCCCAATTGTTTCCCATTCATATTCTATTACCAAATGATCCATAATAAAATTACTTACCTAACTTTGACTATGTCACATTATAGTTTACTGCGTATTATTACATCAGTTAATATAACTTTAAAATTATTTCCTAATTTTACCTATTTCAATCAAATAAAACCTTACAAATCGGTTTCCATTAATAGGTATTATAGTAAATTAGTTATTATTCAACTTGCATAATATTTAATTCCAATTGCTGCAATAATTACGCTTATTAAAAATTGGATTTAGATGAAATGATTTGTTTGTCTTTCATTAAACTACTATATTCAAAAATCTAGCCTTTCTTTTTATTAACTTCTATTTCCAATTGTAAAATATATTTATTATAATTAGATTCTCAATCAATTCATTCAAATAGGTTTTATTCCTTTATTTTATCTTATGACTAAAATATGCGTTTCCGTTGCAAATTACATTTACCCTTTCCAATTATAGTTCTTACCCACATAAATGCGACAATTATTTTCATCTAAATGTAATTTTTATCCAATATATTGATAAACTTTATTTCCATGCCTTAAAATACAACAAACTATCCCATACGAAAAATCTTAACATTATTTACAAATATTACCTTAATTAACATTAACGTAATATTAAATTATAATTAAAACTGATTTTAAATTTTAAATTAACAAACTACCTAAATAGGCAACATACAATAATCGTTACTCTAACTTTAAGTCTCCTTAATAAGCTTTATTACTCAAAATCAAAGTTCCCATTTATTATCATTAATTGGCTTTTCATCTACAATTTATTACGCATTATTCTATCAATTGATAAAATTTTGAATCTATTTCCCAAATCTATTAATTTTAATAAATTAAAACTTCACGATTGTTTATATTAGTTTGGATCACACTACATTTATTATTTATCAGCTCGCTTAAACCTTATTCCTAAATTTACGTTCAGTTACTATTGAGCAATACTATTTCCTTCTAAATTTAAATTAAAATCTAATTAATTCAATTCATTTTAAACATCGAATTTTTACGGGTCGTTACACTCTCCCTCACTCAAAACTTTTCGTCCTCGAAAAGGAAAAGAAGGGAAAAGAGGAACTTATAAATCAATATATATTATTCAAATATTATTCATAACACAAATTTTACAGAGTAGGATAATTTATATAAAATATATAGATTTATAACCAACTAAATCTTTTATATTCAAATTTATAAAGTTTGGAAACATTTTCAAAATATTTTCCAAGTCCCAAATTTCCTGTGACGCCCCACCTCTATACCCACGCTAGCGAAGAACATTACAGTGAATGCTGTCAACTAGCACGGAGAATAAGGCTGTTGAGGAGCGACCATCCATGTAATTGCTTTGCGCGAGCATCGATATGTCAGATAGTATAACATGCATTTCTTATCAAGAGGGAAATCCGACACACCAACACAAACTCAAAGCTACTACACAGTGGCTATAATATCTTCAGAAACAAATATAGAAATAAACATAACATAAATCAGTCACAGATAATTCACATCACAAAGGCGGAAATAGATATGAATATTACACATGAAAGTGTACATCAGAGTAGTGGTCAAAAAGATCCACAATAATACAAAGGAATAGATACAAGTGCTAGACAAAAATATGTATACAACAAGGAGTCTGTATCTCAAATGTATACAACAAAAACTACTAAACTAAAGTAGTTAGCCAAAAGTCAGAAGATGGTTCCAGGTAGGAAGCCATGAGGAAGCACCTGTAATGTCTCAGTCCGACCCGAGTATTATTTAAGAAGAAAATAATAAACGGATCAGTCTAGCTATAAATATCAGATGAAGTGATATATAATAAGAGATATGACATAAACATATAATAATCAATTTGCCAAGCTGTGATAAATAAGTAATTGAAAATCTCACAAACTGATTAATCAATATCACAATAATCTACTCAAGATAAAAATGAATGTCATACTCCTAATTTCATTCACCAAGCCACAATAAATGACATATATATCAATGCCTATCGTAAAAGTTGGTGAAACATAAATTCCAGAAATCAACACACGAAATCAAAAAATCACAATAAAAAGGAACAACGACATCGTACAGCGGGACATCCGATGAACCAAATCACAATAAAAAGGATGGCCAATCCCAAAAAAACTGGACATCGACGCACCTAGAAAGACACGCCCCATGAATAGTCGAACATCGAAGCACCTAGAAAGATACGCCCCATGCTCTAGCATCGACGCACCTAGAAAGATACTCCCCATGCACAAATAAACATCGATGCACCTAGAAAGATACACCCCATGTAATGTCGAACATCGACGCACCTAGAAAGATACGCCCCATGCTCTAGCATCGACGCACCTAGAAAGATACGCCCCAAGCACAAATAAACATCGATGCACCTAGAAAGATACACCCCATGTAATGTCTAACATCGATGCACCTAGAAAGATACACCCCATGCAAAGTCGAACATCGACGCACTTAGAAAGATACGCCCCATGCATAGACGAACATCGACGCACCTAAAAAGATACGCCCCATGTCCCGACTTATTGAGCCGATTGCTCCACGAAGTAAACAAAAGATATGTGTGAGTCGAAATCATACAAATGGTGTCTAGGCTAACCAAAAAGCATAAAGGTATGTGTGAGTCGAAATCACACAAATGGTGTCTAGCCTAACCTTGCAAACAAAAAGACATCGCACAATTGCTACTCTAAATCATCAAATGATCGTCATGATCAAAGAGAAGTGTCAACTACACTAAGCTAGTAAATATAAAAGTTTGGCTTCATGTCCCATAACCACTTGCTTAACTTAAACATTTACGAACAAACTGTAAATCTCCACTAGAAAAATGTCACAAATGGTTCAATCAAACAAGTCCAAAAATTAACCAACGAAGTAAACGCAAGCGTTTCATACCACTTGTTTTACTAAGTCGTTTAATTAGATTTCTCATACGAGTGAGGTAAAGGTTTGTATATACTAATAGATTGGAAATCGGTTTGAGAAAACGAGCTTTGTAATAAAATAGTGTTGAAATCATTTGAAGAAAGAGTTTTGATATTTACTACTAGTATAGAAAACCTTTATATTTTAAAGTGACAAATCATAGAAGTGATTGTAGAAACAATCGGCATAAAAATTCACATTCGAAGACGTGAATAAAATCCAAAGAAATCGATATAAAATCCATCTAAATGGATATTCCAAGAATTCCCAAAGAAAATAAGTCATCAAAGTCGATAATAAATGACAACAACAAAAGGGAGACAACACGAATCGATTAAAGTTGGAAATTCAGACGAATTAGCAATATAGGCTAATCTGGCAAATAGTAGCGGGTCGGTCGACCGAACCAGAGGTTGGAAGTGCTCGGGGCACCAGTTCGGTCGACCGGCCCAGGGAGCTCGGTCGGCCGAAGCCTGTAACTAGCACTTCCAAACAGAGGCAGGAAGTGCCTGGACTATAGGTCGGTCGACCGGCCCAGGGGCCTCGGTCGGCCGAACCTGTATACTTGCACTTCCTACCCTATTTCTAAGGAGGTGCAAATCCCGACCAAATTGCAATCGCACGAGCAACGGCGCTAAGGGTTTATGCCAATCGACTACCCGGCCCTATAAGCTCCTCGATGCATCACCAAAAACATGTTCAAACACCAAAGTTAGGATTTTTAACGAATTGAACTCAAAACACTAAAAATTGGAATATTCACAAAAGCAATCCAAATCAAAATCAAATGCACATGAATAAGTGTTAGGAATTCATACCTAACAATCGAAGGTAATTCATAGACTTAGATGTGAGATTAAAAATCTCACCTTTGAATCCGAAAACAATGAATGAGAAGCTTGAAGACGAAGGAAGATCAACCACACTTCAATCTCAACATGAGAAGCTTGAATCTAAGCTTAAAAGAGAAACATTTCCTAAATTAGGTTTAGGAATTTTCTGAAATTGAATGGAGAAAGAGTTGGAGAAGATGAAGGAGATGCTTACCAATGGGTTCACTTGAGTTTGGAGCAAGAAGATGGATTTGCTAATGGAAACTAGGGCTTACGAATTTCTATTTCTTTTTCACTTCCCCCATTTTTGCTTGAGCTTGAGTGTTAGGAAAATAGAAAAGAAGTGAATGAAGAGGAGAGGGGTTGGGACAGAATACATAAGTGGCTCAGTCCAAACCAAAGCCCTAAGTACAAAGTAGCAAAAATCAACTTTCTTCAAACATATCGAAGCTTATACTCAAAAAGGTCGCAAACGGCATTTTGAACTCAATGGGGGTGGTCTCGAGTCCTAATTCGGCTGTTTGCAAAAAGTAGCTTTTCGGACTAAAATCCGACTAACGATAAAATATTTAAATATAAAATCGATAAATATGCGGGTTGTTACAGACTCCCCTCCTTAAAGAAATTGCGTCCTCGCAATACTTAAGAAGAAGATAAGAAGTAACAACCATGGAAGCATATTAACACAAAAGAAAATTTGAAATAGGAAGTTCACCATAAAGTGCACGAAAGAGTTAGCAAGAAATCTGGTGAAACTTCAATTTCCACAATATTACCAGGCTCAACAATGAAAACCGGAATCCCTAAGGCATTTCCGTAGATAAAAGACGTGGGGAACGTCAAGAATAGCAGAAAATTGAGCCGGTGCAACGGTGTAGTACAAAAATGGTACGCCCGAGGAACTAGAAACTCAAATAATTTGGGACATCAGCGTAGTACAAAAACGGTACGCCCAATGAACCAAAGCAAAGACATTGATGTAGTACAAACGGTACATCCAATGAATCAAATAGCAAAAACATTGATGTAGTACAAACGGTACATCCTATGAATCAAAAGGAAAGACATTGATGTAGTACAAACGGTACATCCAATGAATCAAAAGGAAAGACATTGATGTAGTACAAACGGTACATCCAATGAATCCAAAAAGCAAAGTCATTGATGTAGTACAAACGGTACATCCAATGAAGCAAAAGGAAAGACATTGATGTAGTACAAACGGTACATCCAATGAACCAAAAGGAAAAACATTGATGTAGTACAAACGGTACATCCAATGAATCAAAAGGAAAGACATTGATGTAGTATAAACGGTACATCCAATGAATCCAAAAAGCAAAGTCATTGATGTAGTACAAACGGTACATCCAATGAATCAAAAGGAAAGACATTGATGTAGTACAAACGGTACATCCAATGAATCAAAAGGAAAGACATCGATGTAGTACAAACGGTACATCCAATGAATCCAAAAAGCAAAGTCATTGATGTAGTACAAATGGTACATCCAATGAATCAAAAGAAAAGTCATTGATGTAGTACAAATGGTACATCCAATGAATGAAAAGGAAAGACATTGATGTAGTACAAACGGTACATCCAATGAATCCAAAAAGCAAAGTCATTGATGTAGTACAAACGGTACATCCAATGAATCAAAAGGAAAGACATTGATGTATTACAAACGGTACATCCAATGAATCAAAAGGAAAGACATTGATGTAGTACAAACGGTACATCCAATGAATCCAAAAAGCAAAGTCATTGATGTAGTACAAACGGTACATCCAATGAATCAAAACAAAAGTCATTGATGTAGTACAAACGGTACATCCAATGAATCCAAAAACAAAGTCATTGATGTAGTACAAACGGTACATCCAATGAATCAAAAGAAAAGTCATTGATGTAGTACAAACGGTACATCCAATGAATCAAAAGCAAAGACATTGATGTAGTACAAACGGTACATCCAGTGAATTAAAAGCAAAGACATTGATGTAGTACAAACGGTACATCCAATGAATCTAATAGAAAAGACATTGATGTAGTACAACGGTACATCCAATGTATCAAATAGCAAAGACATTGATGTAGTACAACGGTACATCCAATGAATCAAAAGGAAAGACATTGATGTAGTACAACGGTACATCCAATGAATCTAATAGCAACGACATTGATGTAGTACAACGGTACATCCAATGTATCAAATAGCAAAGACATTGATGTAGTACAACGGTACATCCAATGAATCTAAAGGAAAGACATTGATGTAGTACAACGGTACATCCAATGAATCAAAAGCAAAGTCATTGATGTAGTACAAACGGTACATCCAATAAATTAAATAGCAGAAACATTGATGTAGTACAAACGGTACATCCAATGAATCGAATAGCAGAAACATTGATGTAGTACAAACGGTATATCCAATGAATCGAATAAGACGAAACATCGATGTAGTATAATAATAGTACATCCGATGAACCGAACACCATAAAAGAACATCAGACACTAGTCCATAAAAGGGATGAGATAAAACTCAATAAAACGAAGTGTACCAAAATGTCCGATGAACTTGATGAAAATATAATTCCATTCAGACAACATCAAAGAATCAACCACTTGTTGCTTATGACAAAGCGCATTGGCAACATGATTTCCCTTCCGGGAATAAAAAGAATATCAAGATCATAAGATACCAGGAACTCGAGTTGACATGAAGTTCCTTATGAGAAAATAAATATTCCAAGGATTTATGATCGAGATGGAGAACAAATTCCTCCCCTAAAAATGATGATGCAAAACTCTAAAAGTAGAAACAATAACCGCGAGCACTAGATCATGAGTGGTATATCTAGTCTCGATAGGCTATAATGATTTAGAAGCACAAGTGATAGCACGTTCCCCTTTGCAAGAGAATGGCATCCAAACCAATACGACTAGTATAGATACAAATAGCAAAGTCTTGGTTCCCCTCCAGGAATCACAAGAATAAGAGTATCGAAAGAAAGAACTTCTTTTAAATAATTCTCCTTTCCCGAAAAGTTAAAACTTTCAAAATTACATTTTTATTTTTATGTAATAATCTTTCTAGAAAATTTACTATTTTCAAGTTAATATACTGTGTCTGATTGTCTCATCAAAGCGTTTAGGAAATTTCTATCGATAACGTTGATCAAGCGCATCGACCAAAATTCTTAAAGCACTCAACGGGCAATACAATCGCAAAATCATCTTTTATAGGATAAATAAATCTCTTAAAAAGTTTTAAGAATATTCTTTGTTCGTTTCAAGAACAAAATCCAGTTTTACTTATAAATAAATCTTATGAAAAAGATTTGAAATTTTTTAAATTACTATTTTCATCCAAAATCAGTAAATACAAGAATAGTCTCATCGAAATATTCATAGAATATTCGATTTATAAAATGGATGAAATAAGCTGGACAATTTGAATGACATAATAAGTCATTCATAAGAATCATAACGAGTGCGGAATGCGGTAAGTGGAATGCTAATTTCCGCAACTCGTAGCAAACGAAAACCGGTGGTAAAGTCAAACTGAAAAGACCTTAACACTACTCAAAAGATTGCTTAGGTGACAGTCCTAAGACAAATTCAAAAATACCGAAAAATATCTCAAACTATTTAGATAAGATAAACAACACTTTCCTTATAAGTAGGCTTAAGGAATAAAATGATGCCATCAAGTTGGAATCAAAATCATAAAGGAAAAATAGAAATCTGCTTAACAGATTGAAAATGTCAAAGATGAATAGTCCATTCGAGAAAATAGAATATGGGCTTCACAATGATCAAGCCGATCCCTTCAAAAAAATAAATTCCGAAGCCTAAGTAAAAATATCGGTTCGGAAAGAAAAATCCCATAAAATAATTTCGACATCAATAAAGACAAATTGAGTGTTGCGGATCTACCATCCGGATTCACAATCCTCAAAGAAGTCATCAAGCCCAAAATATTTTCAAAGAAAAAGAATCAACGAGTTCTTTTGATATAAAATAATGAGATGGAACCCATATCAAAAAGAACTCAAGTAAGAAGATCATGAAATAAAACAATGCCATCAAGGATTGAGTGAAAAGTACCTTGACCAAGAGAAGAGTTGCTAGGGGCTTGCACAATATTTAGCTTTCTCATGTCCTTGTTCAAAAGTTTGGGACACGCAGATAAATGATGACCCGGTTTCTTGCAATAGCGACAAGAATGGGGTTTTGGACACATATTCGCATAGTGTTCCATAGGATTACAATTGTAGCATCCTCCACGATTAGGGATTGGAGTCTTTGCTACAAAAGTAGTTTGCTTCACTCTCTTATTGGGATTAAGGCTCTTGAACTTAACATGCCTCTTCTTGGAAGTCCCAATATCACAAACACTTCCTTTACCAACCTCTCCATGAAGAAGAGTAACATCCACAAGCTGATTGAAAGAAACTTCAAGTTTCAAAGGTAGAACCATTTCGGGGTTCTTACTCAAAGCATAGATAAACTCTGGATTCTTTACAAGATCCAGAAGTTGCTGAGCAGACATAAAAACTCCATCTTGGGAAGTAGTACTAGATTGACCGGCGTTGGGACGGCCTGGTCTAACCATTTCTCTTCTTTAAGAAAGAAATAAAGAAGAAGAAAAAGTTATTCTCAAGATAAATATCAAGCAATTCTTGATAGATAAAACAAGGAATCATAAAGAAAATAGGATGAATCGGTACAAAGGCTCGAATTAAATCCTAAAGCACGACTCCTAAGAAAGACTTAGGACAATGATCCTTGTTAAATTATTCTACATTGTTTCGAAGTTTGGCTCTGATACCAAGCTGTGACGCCCCACCTCTATACCCACGCTAGCCAAGAACATTACGGTGAATGCTGTCAACTAGCACGGAGAATAAGGCTGTTGAGGAGCGACCATCCATGTAATTGCTTTGCGCGAGCATCGATATGTCAGATAGTATAACATGCATTTCTTATCAAGAGGGAAATCCGACACACCGACACAAACTCAAAGCTACTACACAGTGGCTATAATATCTTCAGAAACAAATATAGAAATAAACATAACATAAATCAGTCACAGATAATTCATATCACAAAGGCGGAAATAGATATGAATATTACACATGAAAGTGTACATCAGAGTAGTGGTCAAAAAGATCCACAATAATACAAAGGAATAGATACAAGTGCTAGACAAAAATATATATACATCAAGGAGTCTGTATCTCAAATGTATACAACAAAAACAACTAAACTAATGTAGTTAGCCAAAAGTCAGAAGATGGTTCCAGGTAGGAAGCCATGAGGAAGCACCTGTAATGTCTCAGTCTGACCCGAGTATTATTTAAGAAGAAAATAATAAACGGATCAGTCTAGCTATAAATATCAGATGAAGTGATATACAATAAGAGATATGACATAAACATATAATAATCACAATGCCAAGATGTGATAAATAAGTAATTGAAAATCTCACAAACTGATTAATCAATATCACAATAATCTACTCAAGATAAAAAGGAATGTCATACTCCTAATTTCATTCACCAAGCCACAATAAATGACATATATATCAATGCCCATCGTAAAAGTTGGTGAAACATAAATTCCAGAAATCAACACACGAAATCCAGAAATCATAATAAAAAGGAACAACGACGTCGTACAGCGGGACATCCGATGAACCAAATTACAATAAAAAGGATGGCCAATCCCAAAAAAATTGGACATCGACACACCTAGAAAGACACGCCCCATGAACAGTCGAACATCGACGCACCTAGAAAGATACGCCCCATGCTCTAGCATCGACGCACCTAGAAAGATATGGCCCATGCATAAAAAAACATCGATGCACCTAGAAAGATACACCCCATGTAATGTCGAACAACGACGCACCTAGAAAGATACGCCCCATGCTCTAGCATCGACGCATCTAGAAAGATACGCCCCATGCACAAATAAACATCGATGCACCTAGAAAGATACACCCCATGTAATGTCTAACATCGATGCACCTAGAAAGATACACCCATGCAAAGTCGAACATCGACGCACCTAGAAAGATACGCCCCATGCATAGACGAACATCGACGCACCTAGAAAGATACGCCCCATGTCCCGACTTATTGAGCCGATTGCTCCACGAAATAAACAAAAGATATGTGTGAGTCGAAATCATACAAATGGTGTCTAGGCTAACCAAAAAGCATAAAGGTATGTGTGAGTCGAAATCACACAAATGGTGTCTAGCCTAACCTTGCAAACAAAAGACATCGCACAATTGCTAGTCTAAATCATCAAATGATCGTCATGATCAAAGAGAAGTATCAATTACACTAAGCTAGTAAATATAAAAGCTTAGCTTCATGTCCCATAACCACTTGCTTAACTTAAACATTTACGAACAAACTGTAAATCTCCACTAGAAAAATGTCACAAGTGGTTCAATCGAACAAGTCCAAAAATTAACCAACGAAGTAAACGCAAGCGTTTCATACCACTTGTTTTACTAAATCGTTTAATTAGATTTCTCATACGAGTGAGGTAAAGGTTTGTATATACTAATAGATTGGAAATCGGTTTGAGAAAACGAGCTTTGTAATAAAATAGTGTTGAAATCATTTGAAGAAAGAGTTTTGATATTTACTACTAGTATAGAAAACCTTTATATTTTAAAGTGACAAATCATAGAAGTGATTGTAGAAACAATCGGCATAAAAATTCACATTCGAAGACGTGAATAAAATCCAAAGAAATCGATATAAAATCCATCGAAATGGATATTCCAAGAATTCCCAAAGAAAATAAGTCATCAAAGTCGATAATAAATGACAACAACAAAAAGGAGACAACACGAATCGATTAAAGTTGGAAATTCAGATGAATTAGCCATATAGGCTAATCTGGCAAATAGTAGCAGGTCGGTCGACCGGACTCCCTGAGTCGGTCGACCGAACCAGAGGTTGGAAGTGCTCGGGGCACCAGGTCGGTCGACCGGCCCAGGGAGCTCGGTCGGCCGAAGCCTGTAACCAGCACTTCCAAACAGAGGCAGGAAGTGCCTGGACTACAGGTCGGTCGACCGGCCCAGGGGCCTCGATCGGCCGAACCTGTATACTTGCACTTCCTACCCTATTTCTAAGGAGGTGCAAATCCCGACCAAATTGCAATCGCACGAGCAACGGCGCTAAGGGTTTATGCCAATCGACTACCCGGCCCTATAAGCTCCTCAATGCATCACCAAAAACATGTTCAAACATCAAAGTTAGGATTTTTAACGAATTGAACTCAAAACACTTAAAATTGGAATATTCACAAAAGCAATCCAAATCAAAATCAAATGCACATGAATAAGTGTTAGGAATTCATACCTAACAATCGAAGGTAATTCATAGACTTAGATGTGAGATTAAAAATCTCACCTTTGAATCCGAAAATAATGAATGAGAAGCTTGAAGACGAAGGAAGATCAACCACACTTCAATCTCAACACGAGAAGCTTGAATCTAAGCTTAAAAGAGAAACATCCTAAATTAGGTTTAGGAATTTTCTGAAATTGAATGGAGAAAGAGTTGGAGAAGATGAAGGAGATGCTTACCAATGGGTTCACTTGAGTTTGGAGCAAGAAGATGGATTTGCTAATGGAAACTAGGGCTTAGGAATTTCTATTTCTTTTTCTCTTTCCCCATTTTTGCTTGAGCTTGAGTTTTAGGAAAATAGAAAAGAAGTGAATGAAGAGGAGAGGGGTTGGGACTGAATACATAAGTGGCTCAGTCCAAACCAAAGCCCTAAGTACAAAGTAGCAAAAATCAACTTTCTCCAAACATATCGAAGCTTATACTCAAAAAGGTCGCAAATGGCATTTTGAACTCAATGGGGGTGGTCTCGAGTCCTAATTCGGCTGTTTGCAAAAAGTAGCTTTTCGGACTAAAATCCGACTAACGATAAAATATTTAAATAAAATATTTAAATATAAAATCGATAAATATGCGGGTTGTTACATTTCCCAATTGTTTCCCATTCATATTCTATTACCAAATGATCCATAATAAAATTAATTACCTAACTTTGACTATGTCACATTATAGTTTACTGCGTATTATTACATCAGTTAATATAACTTTAAATTTACTTCCTAATTCTACCTATTTCAATCAAATAAAACCTTACAAATGGGTTTCCATTAATAGGTATTACAGTAAATTAGTTATTATTCAACTTGCATAATATTTAATTCCAATTGCTGCAATAATTACGCTTATTAAAAATTGGATTTAGATGGAATGATTTGTTTGTCTTTCATTAAACTACTATATTCAAAAATCCAGCCTTTCTTCGTTTAACTTCTATTTCCATTTGTAAAATATATTTATTATAATTAGAACCTCAATTAATTCATTCAAATAGGTTTTATTCCTTTATTTTATCTTAGGACTAAAATATGCTTTTCTGTTGCAAATTACATTTACTCTTTCCAATTACTGTTCTTACCCACATAAATGCGACAATTATTTTCATCTAAATGTAATTGTTTTCCAATATATTGATAAACTTTATTTCCAAGCCTTAAAATACAACAAACTGTCCCATACGAAAAATCTTTACATTATTTACAAATATTACCTTAATTAACATTAACGTAATATTAAATTATAATTATTGCAACTGATTTCAAATTTTAAATTAACAAACTACCTAAATAGGCAACATACAATAATCGTTACTCTAACTTTAAGTCTCCTTAATAGGCTTTTATTATTCAAAATCAAAGTTCCCATTTGTTATCATTAATTGGCTTTTCATCTACAATTTATTACGTATTATTCTATCAATTGATAAAATCTTGAATCTATTTCCTAAATCTATAAATTTCAATCAATTAAAACTTCACAAATGCTTATATTAATTTTGATCACACTACATTTATTATTAATAGCTCGCTTAAACCTTATTCCTAAATTTAGGTTCGGTTACTATTGATCAATATTATTTCCTTCTAAATTTAAATTTAAATCTTATTAATTTAATTCATTTTAAACATCGAATTTTTACGGGTCGTTACATGTGATACCCAAAAGTGATAAGTTTTCGAACTTATAAGTGGAATGAATTTTGAGATTTGAAATGGAGAATCCAAAATTGACTAAGGTTAACGAGATTAATTTAATTTAACTCGGAGGAAGTTAAATAAGTTTGAATGAATAATTTGATTTGGAAATTTCAAGATGAAATTGGGATTTAACTTGGGAAGTTAAATGGTTAATTTGAATTGGGAGTTTGTGTGATCTCAAAATGGGTTTGAGATCTGAAAATTTGGAATGGATGGATGTTTTAAAATAATTTGGATAATATTATCTTGTTGTTATCAATAATCTTTAAATTGAGAATTTGATTTGTTTAAATGAATGAAGAAATGGGATGTGGTAATATATCCATTACTGAGATAAATTGGGAAATAAATTGAATTTTGAAGATAGAATTGTTTTGAACTTTTATTTGAACTTTGAAATGAGTTAAGTAAAGATGATTTAAAATGGAATTTTGAGATTTGGACTCAGAATTAAATTGTTTAAAGACTTTAAATAAGGTTAATTTGGTTTAAGAGGTTAAATCAACATTTGAAATTTAACTCGAATTTATATAATTCGAGATGATTTAAAGTGAGACTGAATTTGGAATTAGTTCGAATTGGAATTTGATTTAAATAATTTGGATTTCTGATTTAGTTGAATAGTTTTAAATTCAAATGGAATTTGATTCGAATTTGGAAAGAATCAAGAATAATTCAACTTAAATTGGGATTAAATTCAAACTGGAATTGAAATGAATTGAAAATTGAAATTGGTTCAATTTGAAATTTATTTGAATTAATTGGAATTATGATGTAAGATGGATAAGTAAAAAAAATTCAAATGGTAATTTGAATTGGATTAATATGAAATGAAATTGAAGTTGAATGAGTTCAAAATTCAAATAGGAAGTTGATTTGAATTTGGGATGAGAATGGAAATTTAAATTAAGGTCATTGAAATTGAGTCAATTTAAATGGAAGTGGAAATTTAAATTGAATTGATGAGAATGGAGATTTGGAATTGAACTGTTTGGCTCTTGACCATTTTCAAAATAAATTGTTTTAATATAAATCTATTTTTCCAAACTATTTACTGTACAACTTTTATTTTTAAATCTAAAACTATCTTTTACTTGTGTTATAATTATTTTTGAAAACTATTTAACAATTTTTCAACTGTTTTATAAACTAATTACTATTTTTCAACTACTTTATAACTAATTACTATTTTTCAACTACTTTATAACTAATTATTATTTTTACAACTATTTTGCAATTATCTAACTATTTTATAACTATTTGACTATTTTCCAATTATTTTACAATTACTCAACTATTTTACGGCTATTTTGTAAACTAATAGTTATTTTTCAACTATTTATCTATTTTAATCTTTCAAGCTATTTTCTAAATATATGTTGGTCAGAGTGCAACTGTTTGTGATTGAATACCATTTGAGATAAGGATTAAAGTGATAATCCAATGGAATTGAAAGAATTATGATTATGTGGATAGTAATTAAACAAAATGTGAATAGAAAGAGAAACTTATTTAGTCGATAATCAATGAAGATAAATACGTAGGATGTACGTATGTTATTCTATTGCATAGTGATTTGATCCAGATTCGAGCATAGAATTTCAAGATAGTTATATCGATCCGAGTTGGGATTTTTCACTCAAATTTCGATGGCGAACCTGGATATGGATTGTTGATTGGATCTGGATATTCTCTATCATAGTTATGGCTATGCAAGGAGAATGACGGTTTCTGATCAAGAAACCAGATCTGTTTCTGTACTAGGAAGTCGGGTGGACTATACTAGTTCGAAAGTGAAATTGTGTGATCGAGTGAGCGATCAGATTGGTATAACGTACGGATGATATGTATACATCGTACGGGTTTAAATGAAATTGATATAGGAAATTTGTGAATAAGACATATGAAATGGTTTTTTGAAATGGAAGGTATATTTTGTGAAATATACAATAAATAAAAGTGGAAATTGGATATTTCTATGGTAAAATTTACTTTATGGAAGTAAGTAATATGGTCAACGACTTTGTAGATTAATCAAATTTGAATATTTGATTTGGAAGAAACAAAGTTATATATCTTTGTTATATAAGATAAATCTTCCCTTGTTGAATCTATTTCCAGAAGGAAAAGATTTTTGAAAGTATTTGAAGTATAAAAAGGGTTTTATACAAGTTTGAAATGATCCTAAGATTTTTCAAGGTTATATATATATATATATATATATATATATATATAAAGGATCTTGTTGGAATGATTTGAAAAAGGTTTTGGAAACCATTGGATTTGGAAAGGCTTTTGATTTTTGGGTAAAATCAATATTGGAATTTGGAAAAGCCTAATTTGAGAATTATCGATTTTGGGATAATCGATTTTGAGAAAGGAAATTTATTTGAGATTCATACTAGATGTATAATTTGGAAGATACTATATGTGTATAGTACAAAGGGTTTTGAAAATAGCTCCGGAGAAATAGGTGCTCCCCTAAAATGAACTTCTCAGGAGTATCATAGGTTGGTACTGCCTTGAGTCTCAAAGAGAGGGAGACTCTAAAGTTGATCATGTGAGGAGTCCAGACAAAATAGTTCCTGAGGATTATTGGGTAGCAAAAGTCGAGGGCGTTGATGCCTACAGAGGCATTTGGGTTATGCTGTGATGATAGTGTATCTCGATGTCGTGGTGATCTACTGTGTGGACCATAGTGGAAATCGTGTGGAGGTGAGTGTCAACGGTGTACGCTTTATTTTGCCGGGAAGGCAGCGTAACATCGGTAGACTGCGATCTATGGTCAAGTGGAGTGGAGAAGTTTCATTCTTTTGGCAGCGAAATTCGAGGGCGCTGAGGCCTACAGTTATATGGGTTTTTGCTATGATAGCAACGTAACCCCAGTTGTAGTTGTCATCTGTAGCAGGTTCCATGGTGTAATCGAGGAGTGCGGAGGCCTACAGTTATCTATGGATTTAGTCAGGATGGCAACGTAACCATCAGGTTAATTGCGACCATGGATGGGGGTGATTATTTCCAGAGCATTCTTACCAAAGATATTTCCTCTATTTCAAAATAATGTTTTCAATATTTTCAATAAAATTAATTTCCAAGTATTTTCACTGGATGTTGAAATGGGTCTGCTAAGCACTTATAGATTTTCAGTCTTACGCCCGATCAACGTATAACCGAATTTCTGTAAGAGTAAGGATGGCATATTGAAACATCGAGTTATAAAAGTATTTTTATAAAAACTATTTTAGTAATATTATAAAAAAATTTTTAAAGTATTTTAAAAATGATCAATTTTTTTATATGGTTTTAAGTATTGAATAAATTCTGGCTTCGTTCCTTTTCGAGGATGAAAAGATTCAAAGGGGGGAGGAATGTGATATCCCGGAAAATTTCAAGCAAATTTAAATATGATAATTCCTTTTATAAATTATTTTAATTTGATAAAAATTGTTAATATGTTGTTTTTAAATATAGATAAATAAATTTTAAATAAAATTATTAATTACCAATTGAATTTGGGGTTGTTTAATATATATATATATATGTATGTATGTATTGTTAACTTGGTTTTAAATTAGATTTTCAAATTTAATTTGAATATGAATTTGGATTTATTAAGTAATTCAAAAGATAGGTATTTTAAATATTTGGATTTAAAATATATGTATAAGCTTTTATTTATATATAATTTGTCTTATTACATTTTCTTTAAAAAGAAAATTCATATCTACATTTACATAATAATAAATAAACTAAGTAAGGGCTTTTACTAACATTTTAAAATTAAAAATAAGTTACTTAATTACAAGTGTGTGTATATATTAAGGCTTCATTATAATAAATGTTGATTTATAAACTATAGTGAATGACAAATGTAAAAATTTCAAACAAGTGTCATTATTTTTGTTTTTTTTAATTTTAAAATAATAAATAAAAGATAAAGAAAAATATATGCATATTTCTACTCCCTCCTTATTTCTTTTGATCTTCAATTTCAAATAAGAAACAACCTGAAAATAAATCAAAGAACAAACAAAAAAAACCAGCTGTAAAACATTACAACTCAAACCAAAAAGTGTTAAACAATCTTCTTAGATTTGAAAGCAAAAATCTCAGACACGAAGCATATCAAGTACTCAAAGCAAAAGTTTAAAATCAAGCAACTTCTTATTCAAATCCAAAGTTTAAGCTTTCAGTTTCCAGATTAGCATCTTGTATCAACTGTTCTCTGTTTTAAGATTACAAGTGAGTAAACTACTATATAAATTTAATCTGTTTTTATATGTGCCTGTATGTGATAATCCGTGGAAACTATGATGGGTAGTATATTTACATGTTGTTTAGAGGTGATTATATATATATACACATACATATACATATGTATGTATGTAAAAAGCTTTAATTTAAAAACCTGGAAGTATCCTGCTTCTCTGTTATCCTCAAACAGAGGTGAGTAAATCATGAAATCTGGAATATCTTAAGATTGTAGGTGATGATCCTTGAAAATATGATAAGTATTATGCTGTGCATGTCATTAAAAGTGAATTTGTGTATAAATATGGATGATAATCTCTAAGTACATGCCTGGAATAGTCATATCATGTCTCTGTTTGAATACTACAGGTTTAAAACCTGGTCTAAAATTCAAATTATCAACCTAAAATGATTTCTGGGTCTTGATCTCTAATAAGAAAATATTCGAGTGTATATGACATAATTTTTAAAAATAAAATCTGAGTAAAATGTTGGTTAATATTCCCAAATTTAAATACTACAGAGAAAATCCCTCAATAACTTAAATTCTGATTTTCATATCTTTATGCTTTGATTATACACCCAGATTCGTTATCAAAAATGATGAATTTTAAAACAAATTTGTATATTTTTAAGTTGTTGAGTATTGAGAGATTTTGGGTTGATCGAATTTTGGTTTTGGGTAAAATTCTGGAGATCGACGATATAGGGTTGGCCGAGACCTTGGTTGAAGCAGGCTTGGGTGTCGGAGTGTATGGGAAAAATAGTACAAAGGTTAAGTTTTTGCCGTGGTGGTGCGACGAGGTGTTGATAGGGTTTAACGATGGGTTCAGGCGACAACGGTTTGAGTGGAAATTGTAGCTCCGTTAGTGAAATCGAGTGGATCGCGACAAGGGGATTAGGAGCTGGAAGTCGAGGAGGAGTCGTGTTGAAGACGGCGAAGTACCTCGAGGCAAGGAACGTTGGAGGTGGGTGGATTTACGGTGATGATGGGTTTCCAGGTTATGGGTTTTTGAGTGTTTTCGATTAACGATCGAATCGAAGTATTGGGGTGATCGTGTATGGTTGCGAGGGTCACCAGCGAAGTGTTGAGGTCAGTGTCGATGGTCAGAGCGCCGTTGGTCGCTGATGTATGTGCACATGAGCGCATGCGTATCAGTGAGTGAAGGATGAAGATAGGCTCGGGTTTAAGCTCGTGAACATTTGAATTTTTCTCAAAGCAGAAGTGAAGGAGGTTATCTCGTGTTTTGATCGGGGAAGTTGAGTATTTGCTCGGGTTTTCTTATGCTAGCAGGTTTTAAGTTTTGTACAGGAAGTTTTATAGGATTTGAAACCAAAGGATACTGGTTTTGCAAATAATTCAAAGTTTTAACAAGTAAAGGAAGTTTTTACTTATGTGAATAAATCGTTTTCAAGAATAAGAGTTTAACAAGTTTTTTTTAAATAGATAGGTAAAAAAAGAAGTAATTATTTAAATTAAGTAATTAGAGGATAATTACTTATGAAAGTAATTAAATAGAAGTGATTAAGAGTTAATGACTTAGTGTTAAATTAAAAAAATTAATTAATATAATTAATTAAAGGGTTAAGGTTAATTAATAATTACTTGTTAAGGTAGTTAATTAGAAAAGGGGAAATTAATTAATGAAAGCAATTAAGAGGATCATTAATTAAGTAAAATAAATTTAAAATAAATTTATAATTAAAATTAATCTATAATCAAAGATTAATTAATTGATTTATAAGGTAATTAAAGGATGAATTACCCGATTGTAATTAATGAGATGGATGTGATTAATTAATTTGTTAATTAAAGATAGTCACTTGTTAATTGATTAAGTATAATTGCTTAATGAGGTTGATAAGGGTAATTACTTAGCGAAGTAATTGATGGATAAATTACTGAATGTAATTAATATAAGGGAAATAACTTAATGGAAAGTAATTAAAGGTTAATTACTTAAGAGAAGTAATTAAGAATCAATTACTTGATGTAATTAATTAAAGGATTAATATAATTAATTAAGGAGTTAATTAATTAAGGAAAGTAATTACAGGATGGTTAATTACTGTCTATGATTGATTAAGACCGATTAATGAAAGTAATTAATTAAGGATTATTAATTAGTGTAATTAGTTGATGTAACTAATGGAAGTGATCAAAGATTAATTACGGTAAATGGTTAAGGATAATTACTTTATGTAATTGAAGATAATTAATCAAGGATGATTAATTAAGATGGATGATTAAAAGATCATTAATTAATAGATTCGAAATTAATTAATGATTAAGGTAATCTAAGTGATTAAAGGATTAGTAATTAATTTAATTAGAATTTTTTTAATTGATTTTGGAAATGATCCATCTTGCTTATGAATGATTGAATGATTAAATACCTTGTATTGATTGATATCTCTAATATGAAATATTTTGTGATATGATATGTTTGGATGGACAATGATAGTGTGGTTATCTATCGATGATGAATTGCTGTGTAAAAAGTGACATCTTGTATTTAAAATTTAATTGTATTTCACTTGAATAACTTGGATTAAGATGGTATTGAATTCGAAGAGACCGGAGTCGGGTATTAGTAAATACCCGAACCCACTTCGATTCTTGATAAATTGATATGTGGAATATATAGGCTGAAATGGAATGATTTAAGTGAATTGGACCATTTAATCTAAGTTTTGGTACTTAGAAATTGATGTTAGATGTGAGTGATGTCTATAACAACTTGTGAAGTTGTAAATTGATACAAGTTACCCGAGTTTATATAAGTTGCATGCTTTTGTGTTCCATGTTTGATTGGGTTTACTCACGCTGGTTTCCAGCCTGACCCGGGTGTTACTTTGATGTAATGCTCGGGTCAGACCGAGTATTACAGATTTTCAGGTTAAGACGTTCTGAAGCTCAGGAGGCGGGCTGGATAGCAGGGACATATGGAGTGTTCCGCTATGATATATTGTTGTATGTTTAGGATATGTTGATTGTATATGTCCAGTTTTTGTATATATATTGTATCTCTGATATTTAAGTGAAATTTGACAAGTATAGTTTTCTTTTGTATAACTGTTATTATATGATATTGTATTTTTATCCGCCGCGCATGTGAGATTCTGAGTTTGGTTTTCTGTTTCTTCTTATTTCTCTTTCTTCTTTCCTTTGACTATCCGGTAATTTCTGGATCGTAAATTCCGGGTCATTACAAATTCTCTATCTTAGTTATGGCTATACAAGGAGAATGACGGTTTCTGATCAAGAAACCAGATCTGAGTCCGCACTAGGAAGTTGGGTGGACGATACTAGTTCGGAAGAGAAATTGTGTGATCGAGTGAGCGATCAGATTGATATTGCGTATGGATGATATGTATACATCGTACGGGTTTGAATGAAATTGATATTGAAAATTTGTAGATTGGAAATATAAAATGATTTTTGAAATAGAAAGTATATTTTGAGATATATGATGAAATAAAGTGGAAATTGGATATTTCTATCATAGAACTTTACTTTATGGAAGTAAGTAACATGGTAAGTGACTTTATGAAGTAATCAAGTTTGAACATTGGTGGAATAAACAAAGTTATATATCTTTGTTATATAAGATAGATCTCCGCTTGTTGAATCTATTGCTGGAAGAAAAGGATTTTTGATAGTATTTGAAGTATAAAAAGGGAATTTATACAAGTATGAAGTGATCCATAGATTTTCTACTTATATATATATATATATTTATATATATATATATATATGAAGGATTTTATGAGAATGATTTTGAAAAAAAGGTTTTTGGAACCTTTGGGTTTAGAAAGGCTTTTGATTTTTGGGAAAAAATCAATTTTGGAAATTTGGAAAGCCTGATTTGAGAATTATCGATTTTGGGATAATCGATTTTGAGAAAGGAGATTTATATGAGATTCATACTAGGTGTATGATTTGGAAGATACTATATGTATATAGTATAAAGTGTGTTGAAAATGGCTTTGAAGAAAAAGGCGCTCCCTTGAAATGAACTTCTCAAGAGCACCATAGGTTGGTACAGCCTTGAGCCTCAAAGGGAGGAGGCTCTAAAGTGGAACATGTAAGGAAGTTCGGACAAACTGAAGTTCCTGAGGATTATTATGTAGCGAAAATCGAGGACGTAGATGCCTACAAAGGCCTTTATGTTATGCTGTGATGACAGTGTAACTCGACGTCGCTGCGATCTACTGTGGACCATAGCGGAAATCGTGTGGAGGTGAGTATCAACGGTCTACGTTTGATTTTGATTGGAGGGCAACGTAACATCGGTAGACTGCGATCTATGGTCGAGTGGAGTGGAGAAGTTTCATTCTTTTGGCAACGAAATTCGAGGGCGCTGATACCTATAGTTATATGGTTTTTGCTGTGATGGTAACGTAACCCCAGATGTAACTGCGATCTGTAGCGGCTTCCATGGCGTAATCGAGGGGCGTGGAGTGCCTACAATTATCTATGGATTTTGCTGGGGTGGCAACGTAACCATCGGGTTAACTGCGACCGTGGATGGGGTTGATGATTTCCAGAGCATTCTCACTAAAGATGTTCCCTCTATTTTCAAAAGTGTTTTCTATATTTCAGTAAAATTATTTTTCCAAGTAGTTTCACCGGGTGTTTAAAACAGGTCTACTAAGTACTTATCGATTTTCAGTCCTACGCATGATAAACGTATGACCAAATTTCTATGAGAACAAGGATGGACTGGTTGAGACATCGAGTTATAAAGTATCTTTATAAAAACTATTTTATAGTATCATGTAAATTTTAAAAGTGTTTTAAAAATGATCAAAGAATAATTTATCTAGTTTTAAGTTATTGAGTAAATTCTGCCTTCGTTCCTTTTCGACAACGAAAAGATTCAAAGGAGGGAGGAATGTGATAACCCGGATTTTCGGGCATTAGATAATTGAATAATTATCTGATTTAACTATTTTATAGATTGAACAAATAAATATGATTATAAATATTTATATTTGGATAAATATTTATTTGATAATCTCCTAATATAATTACTTAAAATTTACAAATTATTTTATTAAAAACAAATTAAATATGTGGTTGTTCAATGTATTTGTATGTGAATAGATTTTTAATTGAATTTGAATTTAGATTTAAATTTGAAGTTAATGGATATATATCTTGAAAATATTTTGGATATAAAAATATGTAAATAAGGTTTTTTTTTGCAAGGCAAGCGGGGTTAACTGGTCCCCTACCAGTTTATTGATTTAGAAGGAAAGATACTATGAACAAGCTCATAGGAAAAAACAGAAAACAAAAAATAGGGCCAAGAGAACAGAGAAAAAACAAAAAACAAAGAACATACTGGACACAGAGGAAAACAAGGAGGCAAGAAAGGAAAAAGGGACAACACATAACATGGATCAATCCAATGCTTCAGCCAAGGAAGAGCTGAAAGCAAAATTGCTTTCCTTCATACCCATGATGATAGTTTTCTTTAGCACTTCCCATAATTGCTGAATACTTCTTGCTTTGTTTACAAAAATTCTCAAGTTTCTTTCCTCCCAAACAATATTCAGGTACTTCTTTAGATAGAAAAAGTAGACAGTTCTTCTTTCCTTCCTCCACCTAGTTGATTTACAAATGAGATCCCATTCAAATTCTGATAAGCCATGCCTATGATCAACATCTAATCTTATAACCAAATTCCCCCAATTCCAAGCAATTCATTGCATTCAAAAAACAGATGTGCCACTGTCTCAATCTGCAATTTGCAGTATACACACAGGGGATCAGTGTTCATGCCAAAACTCATCATTTTATTCTTTGTCAATAAAGCATTCATGATCACCTTCCACAACATCAGGTTGTCCCTAGCTGGAGAGGATGTGGTCCATATTACCTTGTGCCAAACTGAAGAAGAACTGCCACCCACATTAGTAAGCAGATCATAAGCACCAGAAATTGAATGCTGTTTCCCCTTCCAGAGAACTGTATCATTTTCAGCTAAACCATATTGTTGTGTTTGATATAATTTCCAAAAAGCCCTTATGTCCTGATTACTAGAGTAAGGGAGTAACAGCTTGCCCTCATTCACGTAGTCAATAGCATTAGCAAGCCTACTTATGCCTACCTGATCAAGTTGTTGTGGAGAGAAAACATTGACAAGGATCAAGCCTTCATCCATCCATGGTTCATTCCAAAATTTGATGCCACTATTATGAGAGAGATCATACTTAATATACTATGTGAAATTAGTTCTCAATCCCAATAAACACCTCCATGTCCAGCTGCAATTCTGAGGAACTGGCATAGTCCAGAAGTTCCTACTTCCCATGTTATACTTTCTGGTCCATTCAACCCATAAAGAATCACTACCAATGAGTAAGGAATTTATGTGAGCACTGATAGCTGCTTTGTTCCAATTATGCAAGCAGATGATTCCAAGTCCTCCTTTCTTTTTAGGAAGTTCCATTTTAGCAAAGGAACAAGGGATGAGTTTTTTGAATGAACAGAGCCAGTCCAAAAAAATCTAAGCATTGCACTCCTAACCATATTCACCAGTTTTTTTGGTAGAATAAACACTCTAGACCAATACACCATCATTGAGGAAATAAAAGACTTGATAAGAACAAGTCTACCAGCTTGAGACAGAAACTAATTAGCCCATGAGCTCATTAAGTTACAGATTTTAGTAAACAAGGGCATGCAGTGTCTAGTGGTGATTCTTGAAGTACAAAGAGGAATACCCAGATAGTTCATGCTATTTTCCATCAGTTGCAGCCCAGATATACCAATTATTCTATTAGCTTCCTCAGATGAAATACCAGAAGCGATAATGTGAGATTTATTTGCATTTAATTTCAACCCAGTCATGCGATAGAAATAATCAAGGGTAGCTTTTATATTTTCAATAGATTTTTGTTCTGGCTTTGTGAAGATCATGATGTCATCAGCAAATAACAAAGATGTGATTTGAAGGGGTTTACATTTCGAATGGTACAGAATATCCTTCTACATATATTTTGCAGACAGCAGTTTAGTTAGCACTTCCATAACCAAAATGAAAATATATGAAGAGATTGGATCCCCTTGCCTGATACCCTGTTTGCTGTTGAAAAACCCAGAAGTAAAGCCATTATACTTAATAGAGTAAGTAGGAGTGGAGATACATCTGTAAATCCAAGCCACATACACTTTGGGAAATTTCATCACGGACATAATTCTAACTATAGAAGTCTAGTGAACACTATCATAAGCTTTCATTAAATCCACCTTAAGCATTGCATTTTTGGAAGCTTGAGCACGACCATAGCCTTTTTATAATTCATGTGATAACAAAATATTATCAAGGATGTTTCTCTTGGGAAGAAATGCAGACTGATTATTGGATATGATTCTGCTGAGGACTAAAACTAGTCTGGAGGCCAAGATTTTAGAAATACACTTGTACATAACATTACAACAAGAGATGGGTCTAAAAGATGCAACAGATGTGGGAGTGTGTACTTTTGGGATAAGAACTAAATTTGTTGCATTCAGTTGTTTAAGTAGTTTGAAAGTATTAAAGAAATTATGGACAGCCTTTAGAAAATCATTCTTGATTATATCCCAACTATGGATAAAAAAGATAACATTGAATCCATCAGGGCCCCCACTAGAATGCTTATTCATAGCAAAAAGAGTTTCCGTTATTTCCATATCAGTAACCTTAACAACAAGTTTATCAGCTTCCTCAGGTAGCACCTCAGGTAAATGGATTTGGGATAGATCATCTATTGAAGGAATGAATTCAGAATTATTACCTAGCAAATTCTTGAAATAGCTAAGGAGAGCTTTGTCAACAGCTTCAGGATTTGAGTGCAATTCTCCAACTTCATCATATATGTTAGTAATATGCTCCTTTGACTGTTTAACCATGATTGCAGCATGAAAATAGGCAGTATTATTGCCCCCTTCAGTTGCCCATTTTTGTCTCAGTCGTTGTCCCTTCATACTACCTTCAACCTTCAAAGCTTCACTTAGTTGATCAAAAAGATTCCTCTCAGCAGCTGCAGCATCAGGATTGTTAGGACTGTTCATCATTACTTCCTGAGCAAGAATGAGGTTTCTTCTAAGCAAAGCTGATTTCAAATTGCCATCACCAAATTTTCCTTTGGCCCATTCTCTTAATGCTATTTTATTTGCTCTTAATTTCCTGCAAAATTTAAACATTGGGTTACAAAAGAAGTTTTCATTCCAAGCTTTACTAATAATATTATTATACTCAGGTTCGTGGACCCAAGCATTATAAAATTTGAAGCTTCTTTTATCTTTTAACAACCTCTGCCCAGATGATAAAATAATTGGGGAATGGTCTGAAAGGACAGGATGGGGGATAAAGGATGACAAGGTTGGCCATGTGGTTAAAGTTTTTAGGTTGGTAAAGGAGTGATCAGTCTTAGAGAAGGTTCTGACACCTGATCTACTCCTATTGTTCCATGTGAACTCAGCACCAGAAGATGGTATTGAAAGCAAGTTAGAATCCTCAATAGCTTTATTGAGGGGATAAATATCATGAGGGAGAAGGGGAAGACCACCATGTCTGTCATTCATGGACAAACAGCAATTAAAATCCCCGAAGACAAGCCATGGGTGGGTATTTTGCCTGAAAGCAGGAAGGAGATCAAGGAAAGTTTGCCTTGAGGAAGGAGAGTTTTGGGCATAGACTATAGTTATATAAAAAGAGGAGGGAGAATCAAAATATTTAGCTTGAAAATGAATGAATTGATCTGAGGAAAGGACAGAAGATAGAGTTATTACAGTAGGATCATGGATGACCATAATTCTACCATAGGAGGCTTGATTTAAATTATGATTAAGGATCCAGTTGGGGTTTATATGCTTTGCAGCTTTAATAGTAAGGTTCTCATTAATTTAGTTTCAAGAATTGCAAATAAGGATATTTTGTGCTGGTTTATGATATATTTGACTTGATCAAGCTTTGTTACAGAATATGCTCCTCTTACATTCCAAATGGCATAGCTGTGCATCATTTGGTATACTTCAGAGATTGATGAACCACATTTTTCATGCTCCTAGTTGCAGGAGAATCTCTTTGGACTTATCCTAGCTGTAAACAAGGTTTTCATTAGAATAAGACTTATTTTATATTATTTTCCTCAAAGAATTTTATTTATATAAATTAATAAAGTGTTTATTTAAATAGTAAATAAATACAAAAGTTTTATATTAACATTTTAAAATGAATTTAATATATTATATATGATATTATTTAGGATATAATTGATTTTTATTTTATTTTCTTTTAAAGGTTTTATTTATATAAATTAAGAAAAGCATCTATTAATTTAGAAATGTATTTATTAATTAGGAAATTTAATTTAAAAGCTTTTAAATCATTTTAAAATAAATAAAAATTGCTTATTACAAGTGTTTAATTTTAAAGCTTGTTAGAACATGTGTAAGTTAGCTAAAAATTGGTAATTACAAATGTTAACATTTGAACAAGTGTCATGATTAGTTATTATTTTTCTTTAATTTTAAATAAATCCTAATTTACAATATATAATCATCCATCTTCTCTTTCATTTCTTTTTCCCATCTTCTCTTTTCAAAAGCAAAGAAACTTAACTTGTAACACTATCTTTCTCAAACCAGAAAATCCAAGAACCAAAACATTGAGAACATTCCTAAAAAATAAATCAAAAATCCTTTAAACCATTTTTCAAAAGCCTGTAACAAGGTTATCAACAAAGCAAGAAAATCTGAAGCAAGTTAATCAAGCAAATCTGCATCACAATCAAAGTCTTAAATTATCTCAGCAATAAAAGGATTTTCGGTTTCAAAATTTCAAGTTTCAAAATATTTTCTGCAGCAAATTCTAGCATTCAAGCTTCCAGTAAATCAAGCATTTTTATTCCAGTTTCAAGCATCTGTTTCAAGCCCTCTGATTCATCTTTTAACTGGTGAGTAAACTTGATATTCAAAGCTTAATCTGTCTATATATGAGTTTGCATGAGATAATATTTGAAATTATGATGAGCAGTACATTTTGCATGTTTGTTTAGAGATGGTTGTATGTATATATGAGTGTGAGTATGGATGCATGTCTCTGTATAGATGTTGTCCCTCTTTACAACACTAAATCTAAATCAAAAATCAATTCCTCTTGCTACAAGGATTTTTAGATCATGATCATTGAAAGAAAAGTGACGATATGGATATGATTTCATTTTTAAAAATAGTTTGAAGTGATTAAATCAAGCAATTACTTCAAAAAAATAAATTTACAAAGGAAGCTTATTCAAATCAAAAACACAATTTATAAATTTTCAAGTTTTGATTCTAAAATTGGACTCGTATATGGATAACATGATTTTTGATATCAATATTGTGATTTTTAAGATTTTGGTTGTTGGGAATTTTGGGTTTGAACGGAAGTTGTATTTTCGTCAAATTCTAGCGAACGCGAAGCATGGTGAGGTCGGGATTCATGGCGGAGGTAGTTCGTGGGTCGGTGGTGGCAGGAAAAATGGCCTTGTATTTTTTCTGAGCGTCGGCGAATGTGGATCGTCTGGATTTAGGGTTTAAGACCCCATGTGGGTCGACTTGGTTATCATGACGATTTGTCGTCGAGACAGCATCGAGAGGGTCAAGGTGAAGGGGGTTAGGAAGATGAGAATGCGACGAGGTTCCAGGCGTGTTAGCAGACTCTCTGGTGATCGGAATCGGGTGTGCGTGGAGAGTTGAGGTGACCTAGTTAATGCCTGAAGTATCGACTGTCTCATTTTTCGATTTTGGGGTTTGTCGTGATTACTGGGTGGTCTAGGATCTTGCGGGACTCGGAGGTGATGGGTAGGGATGATCGGTCGTGGACGACTGTGCAGGGTCAATGCGTGCATGTGCACGATGATGTTTCGGTGCATGTCAGTAAGGATGAAGTGAAGAGGAGAGGGAATCGGGTTGTCTCGGGATAGATGTGTAGTGGCTCGGGTGCGGCATCGAGTTTTTGCGCGTGATTTTGCTTGATATTCGTTTTATAATTTAATCAAACAAGTTTTTTTTTAAAATAATAAGAAAAGAAGAAGGATGGAAGGCTCGGGTCTTAGTTTGGGTGAACCCTGGTGTGACTCAGGTAAGGTTAGAGTGTTATTAGCAGAAATTAAGTTTTTGTAGTTGCCTTAAATCTTTCATTTAAGTAAAAATGTTTATTTAAATATTGATTAATTAAGTTGTACACTTTATTTTAAACCTTAATAAGTTAATTCTTAAAGTTTGCTTAATTTAAGAATGTAAAAATGTTGTGATCTTAAGTTAACTCATATGTTAATGATACATTATTTTTAAAGGTTTATTAAATGAAAATTTAATAATGTGAATAAGTGATTGATAAAGATAAATGATTTATCTTTGATTTATTAACGACTTGAATAATTAAAGGATAATATATTATGGTAATTACTTAAAGGTTAATTACTTTAATGTAATTAAAGGTTGATTAATTGATGTGATTAATGGTTAATTTATTTAAGTAAAAAAAAGTAATTAATTACTTGAAATAATTACTTAACTAAAAGTAATTAACTAATGATTAAAGTTGATTAATCAAGTAATTAAGATTATTCTGTGATTTATTAAGTGATTAGGGATAATCGCTTATTGTAATTAATTAAGGAAAATTAATTATGAGATAATTAAATAATTAAAGATCAATTATTTAATGATTAAAGGTTAAATTAATTAATAAATAAAGGTTAATTAATTGAGGATAATTAACCAATGCGATGATTACTTGATGAAAATAAATAAAAGGATTGATTAATTAAGGAAATTAATTGAGGGTTAGTTAAGTAATGAGTGTGATTAATGAAAGGATAATTAATCAATATAAATGATTATAGAATAATTAATTTGAGTAATTAATTAAGGACCATTGTAATTAATATGAATGGGAGGTTAATTAATTTGTGTAATTAATTAACGGTTAATTACTTAATGTAATTAAAGGATAATTAATCAAGGTGATTAATTAGGATGGATAATCAAAAGACGATTAATTAATTGATTTGTAATTAATTATTGTTAAGTAACGGTAATCTAAGTAATTAAAGTTAGCAATTAATTTAATTCGAGATAATTAAATTAATTGGGAAGTGATTAAATTTTTCTTATGAATGATTGAATGGTACTAAATACCTTGAATTGGTTGATATCTCTGATATGAAATCTTTTGTGATATGATATGATTAGTTGGACAGTGGTAATATAGTTATTTATCGATGATAAATTTCTATGTATAAGTGACATCTTGTATTTAAAGTTGAGTTGTATTTAATGGAATAACTTGGGTTGATGATGAGATGAGATTCGAAGAGACCGGAGTCGGATATTAGTAAATACCTGAAACCACTTCGATTCTTTATAGATTGATCTGTGAAATCAATAGGCTGGAATGGAATGATTTAAGTAAATTGGACCATTTAATCTAAGTTTTGGTACCTAGAAATTTATGTGTGAAATAAGTGATGTCTTTAACAAACTGTGAATTTGTAAATTGATAAGAGTTACCCTGGGTTTTATATAATCTTTATGCTTTTGTATTCCATATTAGATGGGTTTACTTAAGTTGGTTTCCAGCCTGACCCGGTTGTTACTTTGATGTATTGTTCGGGTCAGACCGAGTATTACAGATTTTCAGATAAGGATGATCTGGAGCTCAGGAGGCGATCTGGATGGCAGGAACGCATGGAGTGTAACCCATTGAGTATTATTGATTTCTATCTGGAACATGTTGCTTTAACTGTTCAGTGTTTGTGAAAATGTTGTAACTCTGATGTATTAAAGTGTAATTTGACAAGTACAGTTTTCCTTTGTATAACTGTTATTATTTGATATTATATTTTGATCCGCTGCGAATGTGAGAATCTGTGTTTTGGTGTTTCTGTTTCTTCTTCTACCTCTTTCTTCTTTTTCCTAACTATCTGGAATTTTCGAAGTCGAAAATTTCGAGTCGTTACACTAGTGCTGGAATATATTCTTCTTGGGAAGAAATTGTACCAAAGCTTAAAGAACTTGGACAAAATCCTAAGGGAAACCATATTATAAAGGATACTATACATATAAAACAGCTAGAATTGCCATAGAAAAAATTCTATGCAAATACTATATTGTTTCAGACAACCATACATCAAATACAAACTATAACATCTGGTATATAAATGAAGGAAGAACCGATTACTTCTACAGAGATTAGTCTCAATCCCAAAGCATCATTTGCTGCTATTAGAATAAAAGAAGCTCAAAAGGGAAAAATGGTCTAGGAAGGACCGATCTCACAAACTACACGTCTAAAGATAAAACGTCCAACTGTATCCTTTCCTGAAACCTTTAACAAAGAAATTCAATTTCTTCATGTTCCAGAAAAACAAAATGCCTCTACTTATAAAAGGATATACTATCTACTAACATTAATTTCTATATAAAAGATCCCTAGAATCAAAGTTGATTGGGAAATATTAAGGAACCAAAACATTCCGTGTACAAACCAGTTTGAAGAACGTAATTTTTTTATGACAGATTGTAGATTTACAATTACTGCATCTACGCCTCTTGTAAGTCCTAAGATATCTCTATACAAATACTTAGTCCACGAAGATTTTACCCTAGACCCAACCAATTTATTAAATTATGGATACATAAAGGAAATATATACTGGAGGATGGAATCATACAGAATTACCAGAACCCCTTGGTTCTACCACATATTATTTCATTGAAGTATTAGGCATAGATTTGCATCTTGATGTTACAACTGTTCCCCCTCATTTTGGCAAAGACATAATAGACTCAACCAGACATATTATAAAAATCAAGGCATACAATTTCGACGGAGATTATTCGAAATGGAATAATCAGGCAGAATTCACAGACAAGTCTACTCCAAAGATGCATGAACAACAAAATTATGAAAAATTCAGAGCATACATAATTGGGAGCAATCTAAATTGGGAAAAAGTAGATGAGAAAAGTTTCAAACTTTATGTTGAATCCTTTGTCACTAAATCTACGTATCCAAAAGCCAAGAAGAATTTGGATCAGGATATAGGCATTTTGATATTTTTCATTCAAGGCAACATGGTAAATAATTATAGAAGACTTCAGATAAAGTTACATGAAGAAGATAAAGAAGAATCTCTCCAGGACGAAAAATCAGAACAAAGAAGATGCGATGCATACCTAACACACTACAAATCTTTTTGCAATAAAGGACATATGTGTTAAAGCTAAAGGAGTAAAATAATATAGTGGGTATCTGATATGACCCAGAATATTGTAAAATATTTATAAGTGGAAAATATATTATCCATGTGTTGTTTTTCTTTTCTGAGTGGAATGTAAGATTTCAATTATTTTGTACAACTATCTGTAATCTACCGAGTATCTATGCCTATATATTGGCATAAGGTGTGGGTTGTAAGGCATCGAAAAATAAGTATTGTAATCCTATTGTAAGAAATAAAGAGTGAAAATTATGTGCAAGCAAATTTATTTCGTTTAATGGAAGAATTCAAAACCAAGCAAGGCTAAAAAAAATTAAGATGTGAATCGGAAAAGAAAGGTGAAGCGGCCTTGGTATATTTCTTATTTATGATTCTTCTTAGTTTGATGCATAGTTAAGATGTGACGTCACTACACCATAAATGATACGGCTAAAATCCGTATCTAACCATGTTAGATACAGCTCAAAGCCGTATCAAAATATGCCGTCGTTATCGTTTAGATACGGCTGTTAGTCGTATCTAATGTGTCATTTTGATACGACCTTTAGCCGTATATAAATGAAAGATTAGATACGGCTAAAATCCGTATCTAATTGACACATTCGATACGGCTAAAAGCCGTACCTAAGTCTTCTATTAGATACTACTTTTAGCTGTATCTAATTGAACAATGAACTGCTGCCTATTTGTCAACTAGATATGGCTTATGGCCATGTCTAAGTAGTCATTTAGATACGGCTTTTAGCCGTACCTAATGGATCAATTACCTGCTCAGACACTGCACATATACCATGGACATACAACAGTAGTTCATATCCAATACCACTAATATAATCATTCCGAGATATCAAATCAAATAATATTACAGACAGTGCACATTCAAATGATTCAATAATCCGCATTACAATGCGTAATAACTTAACAATATCATTACATAATACAGATACTACATACTAGCATTTAGCACATTAGTACATTACAGTATAGTACAGATACTACATACTACATAGCTCATACCACTGCCACTAAGTACGTTACAGTTGTTCGTACTTAATAATTAATAACATTACATAATACAAATGCGAGGCAGTAGTGCAGCAACTCATCTCATCAGGAAGATCACCTGCAGCTAGATTTGTGATAGAAAATAGGGTTAGGAATAATACACTGTACTGCATATAAAAAGTATTGTGAGCCTAACAAAAGTAGAAGTCACGTTTTCATTGGTTTTTGCAGATTCTGTTAATTCCTCTAAATTTTCTGTTTTAGCATTAACAATGTTTTTCATTAGTCTTCATTCATCTATATGTTACTGTCAATAGGGAACAAATTTCTAGTTTTCTATGAGATTGTAGTGCTTGAATTCTCTAACACCATATGAATTGAAGTTTCCTTTGTACAGCTGAACGTAATTATGGTGGAGAAATATACAACTGCAGTTATAATCCTTCTGTGGCATATGATAATGATAGAAACTGATATAGAGATTATATTAGTGATTGTAGTGAATGCAAATTATTGGACTTTCAACTAGGTTATTTTTATTATAGACTTTCATATGATGTACCATTTCTTTTTTTCTTATCTTGCTGTCTATTGTTATTGTAATTACAACTGCTTCAACACCACCACTACTAAGTCTTCTACTAGTATTGGTAGCACTGCTATTAGTAGCAGTATTTGTTTGAAAACCACCTGTTGTGGACTTGAATATATAGTGTTTTGTGTTTAGCTGCAATTTTTTACAGTGACGTTGAGGATTTTTATTGCTTTAACTAACATCTTATTAAATGTTTGGGGCCATTTCTGAACACTTGTACATGAATCATGATATGTGAAGTTGTGTGACATGTTGAATAATTTTTTGAACCATGTCTCTTCAAACTAATGCCATTATTCTGTAAAGGTCGAAGGGTTTACCCTCCCCTTGCCGACATAGAATGTAGGTTGAAAATGACTATTGACGTGTATCTTATAGTTAGCATATAAAAAGTATTTTACTATACATACTCAAAAAATAAGATGTCAAACTGATAAATGTAGATTATACATCAAACACTGAGGCTCTAAAAGAGACTCGTGCATCCCAAAAATGTGCAAAATACTGTTCGAAAATCAGGTCCAAGGAAGCAAATTTGTTGCAACATGCTAAAGATGTTATAAGACGGGAACTTGGTGCAACATGTTATAAGACTAACTTATCGAATTTGGTGCAACATGCTAAAGATTTTCAAAAAATAATACATAATAAAATATTAACGTAAACAGAAAATATACCTGCTCCAATGTCTAAAGATATCGAATAATACACTTCGGATGGCACACATATCCACCCACTCCAACATCAGTAAAGGTCTCTACAAATTGATGATTTATTTTGCTTGTTCTCTCATCTGGTAGCAGTATATTTTCCAACACCAATTTTTCATGTATGGATGGTACAGATTTCCCATGGATTTTGGACGATGTAGAATCTCGGCATACAGTACTTGTTGCAATAAAGATGTCTAGATCTATCCAACAAAATAACTGCTCGAAAGCAACTAAAAATAGAATGCTTGTAATAAATACATGTTGCTGTTATGTCTAATCAGAGTTGAGGATTTCATATTTTTGATTGTTCGCTACATTGGTCGAATTCTGGAATTGAGAAGCAACGAATTCAGGAGCATTGAATTGTGTGGCACGTCCTCTATCAGAAGAATTGACCCGTGCACGAATTCCCTGTTTGATGTTTCCCACCATGTTGATCAGAACCTTCATTTTCTCAGACAAATTTCCCACTATACCCTCCAAAATTCCCACCCTCATTTTCAACTCATCATGCTCTCCATGAACATGTCTGAGTCGTTCCTCTATAATGGCACAAGCCTTAACTTTGGTCTTTCGTATAACGGTCCCAACTGTAACGAAACGGAATTATGGCAATATATTTTAATAAGTATTTAATATAGTTAAATAAAATACAAGCTTTTCAATTTATAAACTGATAAGATCTTTCGACATTTACAAGTTATATATGTACATATATGTTTTGTGAAGGAAACTTTGATTTGAAAATTTAAATAAAATCTTTCAAAACATATTTACAATGAAATCTGTCATTCAATTAAATTAAAGGTTCTATATCATTAACATTTGATATAGTACATATATGAATGTAATCTAAATAATAATGCTCAAAATAAACAATCCTATCAATATTAAAAATAAATATAAGATATAAACATAAATATAAAATATATAAATACAAATATATTTTATAAATCAAATGTTTGAAAGTTAAATTATAAACAGAAAATAAAACTAAGAAATTATGTTAACAATAACTATAATAACTTTACATAAACATATAAGGAAAGTTTAAAAAAATGACCTGAGTGATACATGTATGTGCAATGCAAAGACAAACTATTCACATAATATACAAAATATCTTTGTACAAAAATACAAATATCAGCAAATAATAATTAGATGTAAACATATAGGGAACACTTACATTTAATGCTAGCACAACTTTGGTCATTTCGAATTGCAAGAAAATCCTTTCAGCCTCCATACAAAAATCTAATATGATCAAAACAAGTGGAAGCTTGTACCATAACCTCATACCACTGTTCAAAACTACTCCTATACATGCATCATCTTATTTTAGTTCGTTCCATAACTTAGCAAACCTGAGAAAAGAAAATAAACATCTTTATTTTACAAACTTAAATATTATTCAAAAATCAGAAGCAGGGAAAGATTTACAGGAATTTAAACTCAAAAACTACAGCTCTTCAACACAACATTTATTCTCTGTTTCAACAATATTTAGGTGAGTAAACATACTATCTTTGAAATTTTAAACTTGATAGTTAGTTCATGAAAATCTTGTGCTTGCTATCTATTGTAAATAAGAAGTTCTGTAATGTTTTCTGTTATACTGGAAGCTTTATTATGTTATGTTCTTTAGTATCTCAAGTTTCTGAGCAAAGAAAGTAGAGAAAAACTAATACTTCTTCATATAAACATTTTAAACTGAGGAATTTAAACTAAATAAGTTTGTTTACACTTAAAATCATAGCTTGGAAATTTTTTGAGGGTTGACGGTGTAACATAGATACTGTATGTTCAATTTTACAGTAAAAAGAAATCATATGTTAAAATTCGAATATTTTAAATTGTTAATTTGATAATATATCTCGAATAAACATACAAAAGTAGGATTTTTAAAATAAGAATGATGATTTTTAGATAATTAAACAAGGTGCAGTTCATAAATGAACCAAAAATGCTTTTTATTCAATTTCTGATGATTCAACAAATTTTAGATGTTGAAGTTTGTTGTGAAGCTGTAACGACCCGCTATTTTGGACCATTAAAATCGACAATAAAACCATACATGTCCGACTTGAATATTTCAAAATACCGAATTGTTAATTTAAATTTGGCAAAACTCAACATATACAGTAAATAAATCAACCACAGAATCACAGACACAGAGTAATATAAAATAATGCAGCGGAATAGATAAATAGTAGTTCATGAAGTACTATATAAATACCAGAGTTAGAAATAAAAATACAACAGAATATCCCAAATACAGTGAAGTCTCCAGTACGAACAGATGACCTCTCCGAACGAATCAACTGAAAGAGTTGAAAGCCAAATCAATTGTTGGATCCTCAAATAAAGCTCCAAACTCCAAATGCGAGTCTCAAATGCTGTATCGCTTAGTCTGACCAGAGCGTAAAGCAAAAACACAAAACACTCGAGTCAGGATTAACATTCTTATATCAATAAATCTAATTCAAGTGAAATATCAACTGAAATACAAATAACTTAAGCCATGGAACTATCTACAAGGTAGAAATAAACACCATAACACCGTGGTCATTCAATTTTACTTAGATGTAACGACCCAACTTCCTAACTCCAGGAAGTCGCATCGTTAAGAAGAAAGAAAGGGATAGAAAAGAGAAAAGAAAGGAAAGAAAGAACAGACAACATCAGAATCTCACAGCGGAATCGAATAAATTATAATATATCACATAAAATATTACATAGTATCATATACATCAGAGTAATACAGCTGATACAACACAAACTAGACAATTATAAACATCTGTCTAGCTATTACAATTCAAGTTCATCAGAGAAACAGATACAACTCAAACACAGCGGAACTACTAAATATATCTACACGCTGAAGCCTCCTGCTCCATTATATCCTTCTGAACTCGACAAATCAATCCTGAATCACTTGACTACTCATACATAATATGAGTATCCAAGAGTTTAATAAAACAAAAAATAAACACTCAGGTCAGACAGGGGTCTGGTGTGAGTAAACGGGGATAAAAGTTGCTTAACTTTAGAAAATCCTTTGAAAACAAAGGTATCACGTAAGACTTCCCACACATAAACATGGAAAAGTTTTTACCTTACGCTAACCAAAACATTTGATAGGAAATACAGTGATATTATAATAGTGTCTAGGGTTTTCAAGTAAATAAGAAATAACCAAAATTGTTACATTCATTAAATTCCAGCTACCAGCCACAAAAGTGGGTAATACAATCAAAACCGTAGGGTCTCGTAGGTAAAAAGGGTTTCCAACAATGGCAGGGCTACTGGGGTACCACCCGTCATAGTACGTGGCCTAGATCACCGTACCGAGGAGTACTCCCACTCCCTTGCAACACAAAGCCGGAACCATTCCTTACTGAACTGTTCCAAACAAGACCACCCCCCAGGTTGGTCGTCACCAACTGCCACACAACCGTATATAAAGGGACCTCTAGACAGGGATAAATCTTGCTCTCCAGTGGGGGCTACCCACGAAGCTTTGCTGCACCTTCCCTGTTTTAGCCATTCCCGGTTGATGAGGCTTGAGGCTACGATTACCTTTATAGGACATATAAATCTTAGAATGCTCATCGTCCACCTGACGATGTTCTGAAAGCATTCAATCCATACAAGTTCGTTCCGGGTTCGAACGAAACTGAAGGCATTATCTCATTACACTCGTATTGGAATCACCCTCAGAGTTAACGACGATAACACTTGCACTCTAAATCTCCATCTCGAATCTATAAGTACTATTCCATCAAACTCATTATGGAATCACCCACAGAGTTATATTGACGTATAGCCCTTACACCTCAAGCCTTCACTTGCTCCCCTTGGATTAACGACCTAACGTTTAATTGGAATCGATGTGGTTTTCGGATATCCAAATATGGAAACCCGATCCCGGTCTCATCGAAACCAAACGCCATCTTGATGTCCAAGTTGTACTTAAGGGTTTTAAACAATTAACTTATTTCATTATTATCTAATTCACATAGATAGATGAACTACATCCCACAATAGATAATCACATTCATATCATAAACAAATAATCTGTATCATCCATAAACAGATAATCATTCAACCAAATAATCCATCACAAACCATCATACTTAAACCCAGCATCCATATCATACAGATACAACTAATCTCATTACTGAGATCACAACCATTCAATCAATAACATCCATAAGCAATGATTTATTAACCAACAATTATAAATAATTTAAAATGGATTAAATTAATTACAACCATCTCTAATTAATTTAAAATAAATTAAATTAAATTAACACATTTAAATCCTGCTTAATATCCATAAATTAATTAACCCAGTAAATTAATCATTCGCTAAGTATTTAACTTGATTAAATATCATTGATTAATCATTCACTAATTACAATAAGTAATTAGTCTTTAATTAATTTCATAAATTAATTAACCTTAATCGTAAGTAATTAACAATTAATTACTCATTTATTAATTAATTATAATTAATTTTATTTATCCTTAATTAATTACAATTAATTAATCACTCAGTTAATTATTACTTAATTAAACAATCCTTAATTACACCATTAATTATAATAATTAATTATCTCTAATATTTAAATAAATTACTTAATTAAAATTAATTACATTTAGTAATTAATCTAATTATTAACCACCTTGATTAATATTAAATTTAGTAATTAACTATCTTTAATTACTCATTTATAAATTAAATATCCAATAATTAATCATTTATTGATTCCTTAATTAATTACAAAAGTAATTATCCAAATTACTAATTACATTCCAGTAATTATCATCATTACTTCTTTAAGTAATTCTGCTCCATTAATTACAATAAATAATTACACTCTTAAAATCATTAGATGATTTACTTAAATTAATTAAAATAAATTAATTGACTTAAATAAATTACATATCAAAATTAATTACAATATGTAATTAATTCCTTAATTTCTTTAACAATTAATTACACTAAACAAATTACAATTAATTATATTCAATTAATTAATCTAGTTAGTTATCAAAATTAATTTCATTAATTAATTACTAAATTATCCTTAGATAATTATCACCATTTATTAATTAACATTTCATTAATTATATACTTTAGAAAATTTGAATTAGATTAATTAAATCATTTCTAAATAAAAATTAATCTAAACCACTTTTAAAATCAAATAATTAAGTAAATCCTTAACTATCTTAAATATTTTTTTAAATAATTAAATTACTTATCAATGACCCATTCAAGTTCAAAATGTATTAAAACAATACATTTCTAAATTAAGTTCAAATTCCAATTCATTTAAAAATTAAGGATTCAAATGTTTAATCATTTAAACATTTATCCAAATTTTAAATAAATAAAATTCTTAAAATAAAATGAATGTCTAAAGAACATTCATTACTTAAATATAAAGAAAGATTTAAAATAAATTACTTGATTAAAATAAATTAATCTTTGAAATAAATTGATTATTTCAACTTTCAAATTAAAATTAACACTTCATATTTTAGTTCAATACTAAAGGAACTAAATTATTTCAAGTTTTAAATCTTATTTGAAATCAAATTCCATTTTCAAATTTACTTTAAAACATCTAAATCTATTCATTATTATTTTCTATTTACAAACTATTTGAATCCTAAACTTGTTTTTAAAGAAACTTTTGAACAATTTTTAATCTTGAATTCGAAAACAAATTTAAGTTTTGCTTAAACATTTAAATCTGTTCATACTTTTAAAACTTACAAAATCTATTTTAAATCTAATTTTGGTTTTAAAAAAAACAAACTTGAAACTGTTCTTAAACTTGATTAAAACTAAATTTTAAATCTTGTTTAAATTTAAGATTTCACTTTTAAAAACTTTGAATTTTAAACTACATTTGAATTCAGTTTAATCTTACATTTGAATCAATTTACAATCTTTAAAATATGAGTTTCATTCAAAATTTTAAAAACTGTAAAATTACAGATTTTATAACCTGCAACCAAACTAACCCGAGTGACCCCTCTATTTACTTCGAGTTCCTAAACCATCTACTCCGAGTCAAATACAAAAATACCCGAGCAACCCTCGAGTCAAAATACCCTGCACATCAGAAGTTCACCAGCACTTGAGAAACCACTGCAAACCTGTCAACAGTCCATTAGCTCGCTTCCGACCACCATCGTCGCTGCAATTCCGGCAGACCCTTCCTTGATGATCCCTCTACAACCTCTTAAAAACTAGCAACACTTGATTCAACAGTTGGTATGTGCAGAACTAAGAACTGCAACACTAAAACCAAGGGTATTTGAAACCTGAAAAACCCCAAAATCACCTCCTCCCTTCTGATCATCTATCCCAAATTTTCCTCACTTCTCACATCAACATTCTACCTACAGGAATCATTCTAACCCCCAAATTTCACTAACCTATCAGATACTTCCAAATTTCCGCTTCTGTTTAAAACAGAAATGCTTTCTCCCCAACAGTTTATTTAAACTGTAATATTTGTTTTAAAATTTCTAATTTCAGACATGCATTCTAATTTATACACTTTTTCTAATAATTTAAGATGTTTGATACGTTTATTATTATTATTATATATTTTTTCGAAAAAAAAACCAATACTGTATTTACTTATAACAGAGACACAGATTTTATTTAGCTTGATTTTAATTTATAAACTTCAATTTATAGTAAACAAACAAATATTGTTTACTTGCTAATCCTAACAGAAAACCAAACCAGGTGGAAATAAATTTCCCATTCAAATCTTGGTTTCAAAAGCAGTGACAGGTATGTATATAGTTTCTGGCATTAGCTACATATACATACGTACATATATATATATATATATATATATATATATATATATATATATATATATATATTCACAAATGTCATCACAATATAATCAAATAAACATGCTTACTACTATCAGATCACATGCACAGATAATTCTAAAGAAATCTTTAAAAAATTTGAAGTCATTCATCCAACAATGAAGGCACTATAGTTCAAATCTTAGCAGTTTGGTATTTTTTTTTAATGACAATTTTGTTTGAACTTGAGTTTTAGTTCATTTCTTAAGTATTAATTTTTAAAGAAAAGATCTGCTTTTAAAATAGAGGTTTACTCACATTTTAATGAAGGTGCAGAGAACAACTCAGAGAAGCATTTTCACCATTTTCCTAAAACCTGATTGCTAGTTGAAGATGCTTGCCTGATGTTGATTAATAAAACTGTAATTTGCCTCCAATTTGATTTCAAAGTTATTGCATGCAGACCCCATCTTCATTGCTCAGATTTTAAATTAAAGTTGTACTTCCAATTTGATGTTGTGATATTGCATGCAAATCCTATTTCAAATGCATGGATTTGAAGATAAATTTGCAGATTTAAATTGCAGATATGAAGTTTGTAGAAATTGATTTGCAGATTTGATTGAAGATTGGTTTGCAGATTTTGATTTGCATTTGTTTGAGGTTTTTGATTTACTGAAATTTGATTCTCAGATTTCAAATGAGAAAATGTGTTTTTAACAAAATGCTTTTGCTATGTTATGTTTGTCAATAAAAATTAAATTTCAAAAAATGAATTTACTTGCCACTTGTTATGTTAATTTGTTATGTGATTACAAGTGTCCATTTTATTAGTTAAATGACCAACACATGTATATTTCAATATTTAAAAGCAATTCCTAAATCTATATATGTATTTGAATTTATCTTAAACCATCTCTAATTTATTTTAGCAAGTTTCTAAATGATTTATTAACATTAGCCTTAAAATAAATACATATACACTTCTTTATAAAACTATACACTTATATTTTAATGTTTGTTTAATTATTTTTAAAATAATATTCTTTATGAAAACTAAATTTCAAAAGAAAAGATTTTAAGAAGAAAGAAGAAAGATGTTGAGTTCATCTTATTCAAGAGTTTTAAACCAAATGTTATACTTTAACAAAAATGAACTAAATCTTATTTCAAAAGAAAAGCAATTTTAAAATAAAACAAAATAGATTTTTATTATAAAACAAAATTTAAACTATATTTATTCTTATAAACAAAATAAATACTCACTTACATTTCTATGAAGATATAAGAAAGATTTTTAAAACAAACTTTTGAAAAGTTTACAATACTAATTTAAATTAATTTAAGTCAATTTACAATTTATACATTTATATAATAATTAGAAAATATTCTTTATTTAACATAAATTAAAATTAAAACCAAACCTTCTATTTACAATGTATAAACATTTATACATTATAAATAAAATATTTTTAAATCAGTATAGAAAGACGAATTTATCATTTAAATATTTTTAACATTCTAAAACAATCAGATTCTCAATTTAAATTAAATTATTAAATCAATATTTCACATTTTAAAATAATTATTAATGAAATTATTAAATAATTATTGCCTAAATTTCCGGGACATCACATTCCTCCCCCCTTAAAGAATTTCGTCCTCGAAATTTAAAAGCAAAGGTAATTTAATAATCCCATATAGATTTTAAAATTTAAAAAGAACAAACATATGCTATCAACCAAATACTATTAACCATAGCAACCAATTCAAACAAACAATTCTAATTATCCAGACAAAATTCTGGATAGGATCCCTAGAGTTTCCCAGGTACAAACACCGGGACACTCGCCCTATAAAATTTAAACTAGCTACACCACTCAGATCTAGAGCTCCTACATATCTTGATCTACAAATCTAAACAGAATATAGGACTACAGACAAGTCCTGATCAACTCCCAAATCTCTCAGAATTACTGGATCTAAAATCAGAGATAAACCATACACGTACTCCCTCAGAGATACGTGAAAAAAACAAAACAAATTCCAGCCATCCGAACTGGCAATTCAATTCTGTAGACCAAACACTTAACTCTTAAGAGAAGACAGAAAGATCCAATACTCATATCCACAAATCTCTCATGTCGATCATGTGCTGCCTCCAACTTCCTAGATCAATCAAAATCCACCACACAAACTCTACTATGCAAATATCAGAAGACTCCAAACATACTACCCTATCCGGAAAACAAACAGATGCTCAAAACAATCAAGCCTCCAGATCCAAAATGAATTTCCTGTAGAAATTTTCTGATCCAAGACAAAACTCAAAATCCCAAAGAATCGGGTGCTCCTATTCTGGAATAGCTGCCACCATACTTCCACTGCGCAACTTTGATTCGAGAATGCTGTTGATGAACACAAGTATAAAATTGATTAACTTATCCCGGGAACATTGTTCATCAAATTCCATAAAATCTCGGTGACCTATCCGATTCGATCACAACACCACAGCAAAAATTCACCCAGAAAACTGGATCCAATCAATCCTACCAACTTAAACAGATTTCTCTTAAAGAACCTCCTACAAATTCGATCCACCGGTAAAGCTCCAAGAACCAAGTCGAAACAGAACTCAAACTCTCGATGGATGCAAATCTTAACCTCTTCGAAGATATCGGAAAATCAAACCACTTCGAAAACTCAAACATCCACTAGAGATGTTTCAATCCCAAAACAAAGAACACTTAGAGAACTTCCGAACCATCGCAAGTCACTTTTGCAATCCCACTCAGTTCAGATTTCAAGAAATCATTCTCACTTCAACAAACAGAACAGCTAAAACCTTCAAATCAAAGGAAGAACTAGTGGTTTACCTCCAACCACAAACATCACACCCAACTGAGCTCCATAAGAAATGGAAAAGCTTCGCCATATGCCTGGACTACTGACAGAAGAACCACAGAGATTTCTGAACCATCGAAGAACAGGCCAATCACTGCTGCTACTGCTGCCAAAGACAACCTTATTCAAAAGCTCATCGAACCTCGAAGCTACACCAGCCTCTTCCATAATAGAGCCTTCCAGATAGACAGATATCTCTCAGGAAACTCGCTCCTAAACCAAGCCCAAAACACTCTGCCAAATTGAGTCTCAAACTCAAATATAGACAGAACTCCTTCCTAAGGTTGCCAAGATACCAACTCTGGCTTCAGCACTCCCTACTAATCCAAATTCAATAAAAACCACTCACACGAGTGAAATCCAGCTTACAATCCAAAGATAAACTCTGAATCTTGAAAAGATTTCCTTCAGAGATTGGTGAAATCCTTTATACCAAACTGCAAAACTACTCAAGATGCCCAACACTGCCCTAGCAGATCGCTTCCACCCTCAAACACTTGAATTCCAATCATTGGTAGTTGTGTTACACACACCACTACCCTATCTCCCTTTTTTACTTATATTGGAAAACCTGAACAGGTATCCCAATCTAATAGGTAGAAATATATATATATATATATATATATATATATATATATATATATATACACACACAAAATTACAAATACGCTCTCTCAAGAAGGACACCACTACAGAGTCTAGGTATTCGCTCAACCTAGTGCTCTGATACCACGGTGTGACGACCCAACTTCCAAACTCCAGGAAGTCGCATCGTTAAGAAGAAAGAAAGGGATAGAAAAGAGAAAAGAAAGGAAAGAAAGAACAGACAACATCAGAATCTCACAGCGGAATCGAATAAATTATAATATATCGCATAAAATATTACATAGTATCATATGCATCAGAGTAATACAGCTGATACAACACAAACTAGACAGTTATAAACATCTGTCTAGCTATTACAATTCAAGTTCATCAGAGAAACGGATACAACTCAAACACAGCGGAACTACTAAATATATCTACACGCTGAAGCCTCCTGCTCCATTATATCCTTCTGAACTCGACAAAGAAATCCTGAATCACTTGACTACTCATACATAATATGAGTACCCCAGAGTTTAATAAAACAGAAAATAAACACTCAGGTCAGACAGGGGTCTGGTGTGAGTAAACAGGGATAAAAGTTACTTAACTTTAGAAAATCCTTTGAAAACAAAGGTATCACGTAAGACTTCCCACACATAAACATGGAAAAGTTTTTACCTTACGCTAACCAAAACATTTGATAGGAAATACAGTGATATTATAATAGTGTCTAGGGTTTTCAAGTAAATAAGAAATAGCCAAAATTGTTACATTCATTAAATTCCAGCTACTAGCCACAAAAGTGGGTAATACAATCAAAACCGTAGGGTCTCGTAGGGAAATTGGGTTTCCAACAATGGCAGGGCTACTGGGGTACCGCCCGTCACAGTACGTGGCCTAGATCACCGTACCAAGGAGTACTCCCACTCCCCTGCAACACAAAGCCGGAACCATTCCTTACTGAACAGTTCCAAACAAGACCACACCGCAGATTGGTCGTCACCAACTGCCACACAACCGAATATAAAGGGACCTCTAGACAGGGATAAATCTTGCTCTCCAGTGGGGGCTACCCACGAAGCTTTGCTGCACCTCCCCTGCTTTAGCCATTCCTGGTTGATGAGGCTTGAGGCTACGATTACCTTTATAGGACATATAAATCTTAGAATGCTCATCGTCCACCTGACGATGTTCTGAAAGCATTCAATCCATACAAGTTCGTTCCGGGTTCGAACGAAACCGAAGGCATTATCTCGTTACACTCGTATTGGAATCACCCTCAGAGTTAACGACGATAACCCTTGCACTCTAAATCTCCATCTCGAATCTATAAGTACTATTCCGTCAAACTCATTACGGAATCACCCAAAGAGTTATACTGACGTATAGCCCTTACACCTCGAGTCTTCACTTGCTCCCCTTGGATTAACGACCTAACGTTTAATTGGAATCGATGTGGTTTTCGGATATCCAAATATAGAAACCCGATCCCGGTCTCATCGAAACCAAACGCCATCATAATGTACAAGTTGTACTTAAGGGTTTTAAACAATTAACTTATTTCATTATTATCTAATTCACATAGATAGATGAACTACATCTCAAAATAGATAATCACATTCATATCATAAACAAATAATCTATATCATCCATAAACAGATAATCATTCAACCAAATAATCCATCACAAACCATCATACTTAAACCAAGCATCCATATCATACAGATACAACTAATCTCATTACTGAGATCACAATCATTCAATCAATAGCATCCATAAGCAATGATTTATTAACCAACAATTATAAATAATTTAAAATGAATTAAATTAATTACAACCATCTCTAATTAATTTAAAATAAACTAAATTAAATTAACACATTTAAATCCTGCTTAATATCCATAAATTAATTAACCCAGTAAATTAATCATTCACTAAGTATTTAACTTGATTAAATATCATTGATTAATCATTCACTAATTACAATAAGTAATTAGTCTTTAATTAATTTCATAAATTAATTAACCTTAATCATAAGTAATTAACAATTAATTACTCATTTATTAATTAATTATATTAATTTTATTTGTCCTTAATTAATTACAATAATTAATCACTTAATTAATTATTACTTAATTAAACAATCCTTAATTACATCATTAATTATAATAATTAATGATCTCTAATATTTACATAAATTACTTGATTAAAATTAATTACATTTAGTAATTAATCTAATTATTAATCACCTTGATTAATATTAAATTTAGTAATTAACTATCTTTAATTACTCATTTATAAATTAAATATCCAATAATTAATCATTTATTAATTCCTTAATTAATTACAAAAGTAATTATCCAAATTCCTAATTACATTCCAGTAATCATCATCATTACTTCTTTAAGTAATCCTGCTCCATTAATTACAATAAATAATTACACTCTTAAAATCATTAGATGATTTACTTAAATTAATTAAACTAAATTAATTGACTTAAATAAATCACATATCAAAATTAATTACAATATGTAATTAATTCCTTAATTTCTTTAACAATTAATTATACTAAACAAATTACAATTAATTATATTCAATTAATTAATCTAGTTAATTATCAAAATTAATTTCATTAATTAATTACTAAATTATGCTTAGATAATTATCACCATTTATTAATTAACATTTCATTAATTATATACTTAAGAAAATTTGAATTAGATTAATTAAATCATTTCTAAATAAAAGTTAATCTAAACCATTTTTAAAATCAAATAATTAAGTAAATCCTTAATTATCTTAAATATTTTTTTAAATAATTAAATTACTTATCAATGACTCATTTAAGTTCAAAATGTATTAAAATAATACATTTCTAAATTAAATTCAAATTCCAATTCATTTAAAAATTAAGGATTCAAATGTTTAATCATTTAAACATTTATCCAAATTTTAAATAAATAAAATTCTTAAAATAAAATGAATGTCTAAAGAACATTCATTACTTAAATATAAAGAAAGATTTAAAATAAATTACTTGATTAAAATTAATTAATCTTTGAAATAAATTGGTTATTTCAACTTTCAAATTAAATTAACACTTCATATTTTAGTTCAATACTAAAGGAACTAAATTATTTCAAGTTTTTAAATCTTATTTGAAATCAAATTCCATTTTCAAATTTACTTTAAAACATCTAAATCTGTTCATTATTATTTTCTATTTACAAACTGTTTGAATCCTAAACTGGTTTCTAAAGAAACTTTTGAACAATTTTTAATCTTGAATTCAAAAACAAATTTAAGTTTTGCTTAAACATTTAAATCTGTTCATACTTTTAAAACTTACAAAAACTATTTTAAATCTAATTCTGGTTTTAAAAAAAACAAACCTGAAACTATTCTTAAACTTGATTAAAACTAAATTTTAAATCTTGTTTAAATTTAAGATTTCACTTTTAAAAACTTTGAATTTTAAACTAAATTTGAATTCAGTTTAATCCTACATTTGAATCAATTTACAATCTTTAAAATATGAGTTTCATTCAAAATTTTAAAAACTGTAAAATTACAGATTTTAAAACCTGCAACCAAACTAACCCGAGTGACCCCTCTATTTACTTCGAGTTCCTAAACCATCTACTCCGAGTCAAATACAAAAATACCCGAGTAACCCTCGAGTCAAAATACCCTGCACATCAGAAGTTCACCAGAACTTGAGAAACCACTGCAAACCTGTCAACATTCCATTAGCTCACTTCCGACCACCATCATCGCTACAATTCCGGCAGACCCTTCCATGATGATCCCTCTACAACCTCTCAAAAACTAGCAACACTTGATTCAACAGAGGGTATGTGCATAACTAAGAACTGCAACCCTAAAAACAAGGGTTTTTGAAACCTGGAATACCCCAAAATCACCTCCTCCCTTCTGATCATCTATCCCAAATTTTCCTCACTTCTCACATCAACATTCTACCTACATGAATCATTCTAACCCCCAAATTTCACTAACCTATCAGATACTTCCAAATTTCCACTTCTGTTTAAAATAGAAATGTTTTCTCCCCAACAGTTTATTTAAACTGTAATATTTGTTTTAAAATTTCTAATTTCAAACATGCATTCTAATTTATACACTTGTTCTAATAATTTAAGATGTTTGATACCTTTATTATTATTATATATTTTTTCAAAAAAAAAACCAATACTATATTTACTTATAACAGAGACACAGATTTTATTTAGCTTGATTATAATTTATAAACTTGAATTTATACTAAACAAACAAATATTGTTTACTTGCTAATCCTAACAGAAAACCAAACCAGGTGAAAATAAATTTCCCATTCAAATCTTGGTTTCAAAAGCAGTGACAGGTATGTATATAGTTTCTGGCATCAGCTACATATACATATATACACATGTGTATTCACAAATCTCATCACAATATAATCAAATAAACATGCTTACTACTATCAGATCACATGCACAGATAATTCTAAAGAAATCTTTAAAAAATTTGAAGTCATTCATCCAACAAAGACGGCACTGTAGTTCAAATCTTAGCAGTATGGTATTATTATTTTTAATGACAATTTTGTTTGAACTTGAGTTTTAGTTCATTTATCAAGTATTAATTTTTAAAGAAAAGATCTGCTTTTAAAATAGTGGTTTACTCACATTTTAATGAGGGTGCAGAGAACAATTCAGAGAAGCATTTTCACCATTTTCCTGAAACCTGATTGCTAATTGAAGATGCTTGCCTGATGTTGATAATAAAACTGCAATTTGCCTCCAATTTGATTTCAAAGTTTTTGCATGCCGACCCCATCTTCATTGCTCAGATTTTAAATTAAAGTTGAACTTCCAATTTGATGTTGTGATATTGCATGCAAATCTAATTTCAAATGCACAGATTTGAAGATAAATTTGCAGATTTAAATTGCAGATATGAAGTTTGTAGAAATTGATTTGCAGATTTGATTGAAGATTGGTTTGCAGATTTTGATTTGCATTTGTTTGAGGTTTTTGATTTACTGAAATTTGATTCTCAGATTTCAAATGAGAAAATGTGTTTTTAACAAAATGCTTTTGCTATGTTATGTTTGTCAATAAAAATTAAATTTCAAAAAATGAATTTACTTGCCACTTGTTATGTTAATTTGTTATGTGATTACAAGTGTCCATTTTATTAGTTAAATGACCAACACATGTATATTTCAATATTTAAAAGCAATTCCTAAATCTATATATGTATTTGAATTTATCTTAAACCATCTCTAATTTATTTTAGCAAGTTTCTAAATGATTTATTAACATTAGCCTTAAAATAAATACATATACACTTCTTTATAAAACTATACACTTACATTTTAATGTTTGTTTAATTATTTTTAAAATAATATTCTTTATGAAAACGAAATTTCAAAAGAAAAGATTTTAAGAAGAAAAGAAGAAAGATGTTGAGTTTATCTTATTCAAGAGTTTTAAACCAAATGTTATACTTTAACAAAAATGAACTAAATCTTATTTCAAAAGAAAAGCAATTTTAAAATAAAACAAAACATATTTTTATTATAAAACAAAATTTAAACTATATTTATTCTTATAAACAAAATAAATACTCACTTACATTTCTATGAAGATATAAGAAAGATTTTTAACACAAACTTTTGAAAAGTTTACAATACTATTTTAAATTAATTTAAGTCAATTTACAATTTATACATTTATATAATAATTATAAAATATTCTTTATTTAACATAAATTAATATTAAAACCAAATCTTCTGTTTACAATGTATAAACATTTATACATTATAAATAAAATATTTTTAAATCAGTATAGAAAGATGAATTTATCATTTAAATATTTTAACATTCTAAAACAATCAGATTCTCAATTTAAATTAAATTATTAAATCAATATTTCACATTTTAAAATAATTATTAACGAAATTATTAAATAATTATTGCCTAAATTTCCGGGACATCACATTAGACTTCAAAATTAAAACATCATTTCCCTTTCAAATATATCTATTTTCCAAGATAGTATATATATATTAAATAATTTACAAAGTAAAGTATTTGAAATTTCCTCAACTACACAAATTGATTCTAATCAACTCAAGTTCCAAATTCCTATTTATTCGAAGCTAAATTCATTAATTCAATTCAGCTCCCAATAACCATTTAAACTTTCGCTATATTCAAAGCTTTAATATTCAATATTTTAAAGTTAAATCTAACAGTTTCATATAGATCTTGATTTAGCTTCATTATTATTATTATTTAGTCTGGAAATATCCACTTAACAAGTCAATATCATTTAAATAGCCTTAGATTTCATTTTACAGAATATTTCCTTAAATTTATTTAAACTTAAAATATCCATTTAATCCCTTTTACCAAAACCAAGTTATAAAATCATATCTTAAATCCCGAATTCAATAGTTTCAAATCGATTTAACTGAATATAATTCTTAATTAAATACCATTTCCAATTAATTCAACTTTATCTTCTGAACTCTAGCTTATTCAAAATTTTACCAAATCTATTTTGAAATATAAATTTAAACGAATCCTTAAACATATTATATGTATTAAATCAATCTCAATTAGATTAAATATTATTATTAGGTCTATACATAAAATTTTCATTTTTATACACATAATATTCTAAGAATCAGTCTTTATTAAAACTATATTTTTCTTTCCCAAACCATAGAAATTATTTTCAAAACATTTATATATATATATATATGGACCAACGATGTCTGTATATAATTTCCTACGCTATGATCAAGGGATACAGATATTTATCATTTCAATCCAAAATTTAAATATAGGGGTAGATATCACTTCGACTCGCAATCTCAAATTCAATTTAATTGAAAATTGCTTGGGTTTATCATTTCAACCCATAATGAATTCTAAACTACAGGGAACTTGCAGAGTGATAACAGATAATACAATAAAATAACAGACATATATCATCAATAAAAAATATAATATAAACAACATGATATGGTGTCATATCCCACAGGTGAATAGTTAAAAATAGCTTATATATAACAATTTAAATGACTACAGCGTCATATTACAATTGTCGTTTCAATTGAAATCAAATTTAATAAAATAAAAGAACGTTAATCGTGGGTGATTGCTCACCTTTCGAGGCTAGAGAAGAACGATAATGAGGTCAGTTATGGATCCCAATACGAACTTTGAAGCAAAGCAAAATTGGCATGAATTTGATGACAAAGCTGATAGATATAAATCGATGAAAAAAAAAATCAATCGGTTTGATATAAACAGAGTATATATTATATGTGTTATTTAAATTTCCTTAAAATCTCAATAAATTTAATTTAAGATGGATATTCAAATAAAATATTCACATTGTTTGAAACTGATATTAAATTTAAAATACATATTAAAACAAAACATCATCATATTATTGAAAAATCAATACTTAAACTTAAATACATAAACATTTTTCCTCTTAAATCAATATTACATTTAAACACACACACAAAATAAAATATAGGCATAATATATATAAAAATCATCACTTATGTAAAACACGTATTTTAAAATAACATATTTATATATTGTTTACTCAAAATTCAAAGCATATACTGAGAAAATCAATATATATATATAGACCATACATTATGAAAGCACTACAGAAAGAGAAAAAACAAAACATACTTTATATATATACACTAGAATCGAGATGAAAATTATGCATTTAAATTTTTAGTTTTACAACATAAATCACTAATGCTTTTACAACACTCAGCTGCCATACTAATATATGTTATATTCGAACAGGAATAAAAAATCTAATTATATTTTCAAAATATGTATATTACTAATATTTTATAATACAAAATAAGATATAAGACTAACGTATATACACGTCTCTGAAAAGCTTGGCTTAAAATTCACATAAGCATTAAACATAAAAAAATATATAGATATAGTTTTATGCTAAAATATCAATTAAATGGAGACTGTTAGAATGTGAAAATTCGTGAATGCGAGTTGAAATATAAAGATGGATTTGTCAAATATATTGGAAGCAGAGGACAGGGAGGGGAGAAGCAAAGCATGGAAAAAAAATATAAAATAAAAAGAAGAAAATGGAGGCCATACCTTCAGTGCTCACGCACGCAAGAAGAAATGAAGAAAATGTTGAGATGCAATTGAAAATTATTTGTGTACGAGGCTTATATTTATACACGATTGCATTGATTGAGGTGAGAGAATATAGGCAAGAAATAAATTTAAATCAATTATACACGATTGCATTGATTGAGGTGAGAGAATATAGGCAAGAAAGATTTGAGTGAATATTTACAGTGGTATTTATTGCGTGAATCTAGCAAAAGGAAACTGCAAAAAATCTTTGGCAAACATTTTGTACACGTTTAAAATTTATTATAAAGTAAATGCGTTGATTAAAACGCAAGAAATATTTATAAAATGGGAAGGTGATGAAAATTATTTGCGTACAAGGTTGAGTATTTAAATGAAACTAGTATTGATTGCTTGGAGAAACGGCAGGAAATAATTCCTGTCAGCAGGAATTTGCGCGTGATATTTGATCTAGGAGATAATTGCGTTGGATAGATTAAATAAAGAAACGTACTAATTAATGGTATAAGAACATTAAGAAAATAAAAGAATTTCGTTTGAATGGCAAGGAAAATCAAAGATTTTTTTCCTCTTAATTGCAAAGGAGTAAATGGAAAAGAAGAGACGCTTATACACGTGAATTTCAAATGATCTTGATACGGATTTTGAACTTCTAATGAGAAATAAATTTGCTTGAAACTGCTACGCGAATTTTTATTCCTATTATAAAAATGAGGAAAAAGGGAAGCGTAGAAGTTTACACGTAACTTATCAAAACTAGGTTTAAAAGAAATTGAACGTCTAGGGAAATGATTTCTTTCCCACTTGGGATGCAAGGCTACAGATAAATTTATTACTTAATGTCAAAATAAATGTTATTCCCAATTGAAACCATATTAACTTTTAAATCATTAAATTAACATTAATAACAACTATCTACTGCTTTATAGTAAGTAAAAAAAATTGTAAATTCATAGAATACAACCTGTTACTTTTATTTCAAAATATCTTTCTTATAATAATTATTATATTTGGAAAACATGTTGAAATAATTTCTCTTTTAAAACTTATAAATAAAATATTATTATGTTAACTACCAAGTTAAATGTTCATTTTAATACATTCCCTTTCCTTAATGGAAAGATGTCAACAAATACAAATATTAATTTCGTATTAAAATCAAATAAAAATCTAATTCAACTACTTCTTTTTATTAACAATAAATCAAACATTATTTAATAATTTCACATAACTCAACATATCCATTAGTTACCAATTTTAGTTCATTTGTTAGAGGTTAACTTATTTGAATTACAACAATACAATTAAACTATCATTTCCTCTTTAATTTTATTCAATAGATCAATATTTACAATTAACAATTATTATTATATTCTTAACATTTGTTGTTTTTAATGCAAATTGTAAATCTCATATAAACTATTATTATTCCCAGCATTTTTGTTTCTACCAAATTTTATTCAATATTTTAAAAAAAAATTAGAATTTTAAATTGGTCTAAAATCTCAAATCGTTACCCATTACCTTTTTTTTTCCAGATCTGAACTGCGTTGCAAAAAATGGAGATGGGAAGAGATTTGAAACGGTCAGGAAACCAAAGATTTTTATTCATATTAAGTATGGAGACGCAAACGAAAGTGGAAAGGTTTACACGTGAATTGGAGGCAGGGTTTTATTTCTTTTTTTTTAAATGCACGTGCTGATTTGATTTTTAACAGCTAGGATATGAAATCAAAGAGTGCGTACAGTAGATGCAATAATTAAAACGAACGTACACCCAAATTAATTAACAAGTAACGTAATCTAAATTTATATGTTTTCTTATTTATTCACTACTTATATTTAATTATACATAATCCAAACATTAAATTTTTATTTCAAAATATTATTATTTAAATTTTCTAAAAAATTGAATTAAATACGTTATTAAAAACCGTTAAATAATTTATGGGTTGTTACAGAAGCTAGCTTGATGATTCTCAAATACAGGAAAAATGTTAGAAAAAATTTCTAATGCAAGAATTAGTGGGTCGAGACGAGTTTAGGGTTTTGGATGGATTTGCAGTGGTCTGTAAGCTTGTTGATTTTGTCACCGTGGGATGATCGAGCTGCACGAGTTTCTAGGGGATGGTAGAGGAGGATATGGCCGAGGGTGGGCGGAGTTGCGTCGCCACTGGTGGTCGGCGTTAGTTGTTAGTGGCATTTTTCTTTTGGGGTGTTCGAGTTGCAGTTCGAACAAATGGGTATACTTTGATTTCGAGTATTTCGCGTCGAATTGATATTTGCTTTCGAGTGCGAGGTTGTTTTGTGACTTGCCGGAGGCGACATGGTTCGCTAGAACGTCGGCGGAGTACCGTGCACGTGCACGGTGGCGATTACTGTCAGTGGCTTCGAGTGATGGTCGTCTCGAGTTATTACTCGAGAAAATGGGGTGGTTGCTTCGGGTGACCTGGGTGCGTGCGTGAGTTTGCGTAGTATAGTAGTTTTAAACTTAGCTTAAAAAAAGAGAAAGAGTAGTAGAAAAAGAAGTATGCGAGAAGAAAGAGAGGGGGACTCAGGAAACAGGAAGGAAATCTCGGGTTGCTACTCGAGTAAACTGGGGTTTACCTCGGGTTCCATTTTCTAGAGGTTTAGCCTAAATACTTTTAAGTTATTTTGTTAAATAAAGTTTAGTATTAATAAAGTTATTAGTGTTGGCAAGTTTTAAAGTTAAGATTTGACTTAAAAAAATTATTAAGAGAAGTTTGCAAATGTAATATGATTAATTAATTTAAAGTGTAAGGTAAGTAAGAATGTAAATTAATTTATAATTGTAATTAACTAAGTAATTTAAGATTAAATAAATTGGAATTAAAGATTTATATTAATAATCTTGTGTTTAATTAATTTGAACTTAAGAATTTAATTAACTCCTCAAAGTTAATTAATAAATATATAGTAGATAACTAATTAAGTAATTAATTAAGGATTAATTAAATAATTAGTAATTAATAAATGGGTAATTAAGTTTTGTTAGTTAATAATTAAAGTTATTAATTAATAATTAAGAAATAATTAATTAAGTGAGTAATTAAGTAATAATTTATAAATTTAATAAGTTGATTAATTAGTGATTAATCAAGCAGGATAAAATGGTTTATTCTTAAGTAATTAATTAAGTTTAAGTTAATTAAACTAATTTTAATATGAATTGATAATTCATGTTTGATGGTTTGTGGTGTCTATGTGGTGATATTCTGTGATACTCTGCGATGTGCCTTGTAATACCTGTGATGACTGTGTATGATTTATCTGTGATAAATGTTGTGTGAATTCAAAACATAGAATTTAAATTGTTTCACGATTAAACAACTTGGCTTTTAAAATGGCGTTTGGATTTCGATGAGACCGGGGTCGGGTGTCAATTTGATATTTCGAAAACCACATCGATCCAAATTAAACGATAGGCAGTGACATCTCAAGTGAAGGTTGAGATGGCGTTTCAGAGTACAAGGGTTATTGTCGTTAACTCTGAGGGTGATTCCTAAATGAGTGTAACGAGATAATGCCTTCGGTTTCGTTCGAACCCGGAACAAACTTGTATGGATTGAATGCTTCCAGCACATCGTTAAGTGGACGATGAGCATTCTAACATATGTTCTCTAAAGGTAATCGCAGCCTCAAGCCTCATCAACCGGGAATGGCTAAAACAGAGGATATGCAGCAAGGTTAGGTGGGTAGCACCCAAGCAGGACAAGATATACCCATGTCTAGATGTCCCTTTTTATTTCCACTGCGTGGGCAGTTGTTGGCCATAACTGCGGGGTTATCTTGTTCGGGACTTTTCAGTAAGGAATGGTTCCGGCCTTGTGTTTTAGGGGGTTGGGAGTGATCCTCGGTACGGTGATCTAGGCCCCGTACTGTGACGGGCGGTACCCCAGTAGCCCTGCCATTGATGGAAACTCATTTTCTCTACGAGACCCCACGGTTTTGATTTGTATTATCCACTTTTGTGGCTAGTAGCTGGAATTTAATGAATGTAACAATTTCGGCTATTTTCTATTTATTTGAAACCCTAGACACTATTATAATATCATTGGATTTCCTAAAAAATGTTTTGGTTAGCGTAAGGTAAAAACTTACCCGTGCTTATGTGTGGGAAGTCTTACGTGATACCTTTATTTTCAAATGGTTTCCAAAGTTAAACAACTTTAACCCGTTTACTCACAACAGACCCATGTCTGACCCGGAGTTTATATTTTGTTTTTTATAAACTCTTGGGTACTCAAAATTTTATGAGTAGCCAAGTGATAGGTTTTTGGATTGTGGAGTACTGGAGGAGCTTGGAGCAGGAGTCCAGACATATGTATCTATCTATCTAGTTCCGCTGTGTAGTTAGTGTATGTTGTATTTTGGGATGTATGTATTGACAGATATGTATATGATTGTCTTGTTGTATGATGTTGTGTAACTCTGATATATGTAAACACTATGTAATGGTTATGTGATGTATCATATTTTGTTCCGTTCCGCCGTGTGATTCTGATGTTGTTAATTCTTTCTTTCTATCTTTTCTATTTCTATCCCTTTCTTTTCTTATTGATGATACATCTTTTTGTGGTTAGAAAGGCGGGTCATCATAGTTGGTATTAGAGCACTGGTTGAGATAATACATAAGCTCTGGAGTAATATTTATCTTGAGAGCGCGTATTTGTATTTTCAAATAATTATATATCTATCTAAATTTTTTGAGTTACCTGTCCTGGTGGCCAACATGAGTTCTGGAAGGAGAGGCAGAGGTAGGGGCAATACCTCAGCTGATAATGGACGAAGTCAAACTGCTAGTGAGGCTGTAGATCCAGTACCGTTTCAGGTTAGTTTTGCGGCTTTATGCAAAGGCTTCATCAACCTTGGAGGTAAACCATTTAAGGGGTCAGAATCGATAATTGAAGTTCAAGCTTGGCTACGCTCTTGTGAGCGCATCTTTAAGAGTATGAAGTTGTCTGATGAATGGAAGGGAGAAATGGCATCATGGCAATTGCAGGGAGGCGTAATAGCCTGGTGGGATGCAACGGTAGCAAATATCTCTAAGGATGACATTTCATGGGACAGATTTAAAGTGTCTAAGGAGAAATTTATGCCAACAACAGGGAAAACTCGTCTGTACCAGGATTTTCTGAATTTGAGGCAGGGAAACATGACTATAGCAGAGTATGAGACCAAATTCAATGAACTTTCTTACTACGGACCAGGGCTCATTGATACTTCCCTCAAAAAGAATGAAATGTTTGTGCAAGGATTGATGCCAGTATTTCATGAAAAAATGATGGCACATTTGAAAGGATCTTTTATCGATTTAATTGATATGGCTCTTAGATATAAGGATTTGATGGACAAGAAATCAGTGACACCACTAGCAGTATTGGGACGAAATTTTGCTAATTCGAGTAAAAGGAACTTCAATCCCAATTGGAGGAAGCCAAATAAGAAGAAGCCTGGAAGTAACAATGGACCTCGCAAATGCTACATATGTCAACAAGAAGGTCACTTGGCGAGTAAGTGTCCCAGGAAAGGATTTCAGCAGCAGCAACAGCAACCACATCATAGTGGACCGGGTTCGGCTTTGGTTCAGAGATCTCTATGCTTTAATTGTCACCAACCAGGTCATATGATCAAGGATTGCCCGTTACTTCATAAAGCTCAGCAGAATAAAGTATTTTCTTTGGAAGGTGCACCATCTACTTCATCTAAAGGCAAGGGAGTATTGGAAGGTACATTACTTTTAGATGGCAAGTATATTAAAGTATTGTTTGATTTGGGTACTTCTTTGAGTTTTATTTCTATGGAATCTGTAGAGAAGTTCTTTCTTACCCCTAATGCTATAGACTGTCCCATCTTTGTGTCTAATCCTATAGGAGGGGTAACAAAACTAGATACGATCTGTAAGGACGTGAAGATTTCCTATCTGTCTCGTAGTTTTTCTTGTGACCCTTATGTGTTGAATTTTAAGGGATTTGACCTTATATTGGGAATGGATTGGCTTGATAAGTATAGAGCAGTCCTGAATTGTGATGAGGGAACAGTTTCCCTGGAAAATGATTTGGGAAGAATTGCCAGAGTGATATGTGATAATTCTGGAATTCACTTGAGTAGTCTTTTGCATGGAGTCGAGACTTCTCAAGAGAAGGTAGAAGATATCGATGCGGTCCAAGATTTTCCTGATGTATTCAAGGAAGTTAAGTGTCTGCCTCCACATCGAGAGATAAAGTTTTGCATTGATTTGATTCTAGGAGCAGTGCTGGTGATTCATCCTAGTAGGAGGATGGCTCCTAGGGAGAGGGAGGAGTTAGTTAAACAGACTCAGGATCTTTTGGAGAAGGGGTTGATTAGGCCCAGTTTTTCTTGTTGGGGCTCTGTTGCAGTGTTTGCAACCAAATCGGATGGATCGCTAATGTTCTGTGTAGATTATAGAGAATTGAACAAAGTGACCATCCGTAATAAATATCCTCTTCCTCGTCTTGATGATCTCTTTGACCAGCTGCATGGAGCTTCTATCTTTTCTCAACTAGATTTTGCTTCAGGTTTGCATCAGTTGAGGGTAGCTGAGGACAGTATTCCCTTGACTGCATTTAGAGGACCAAATTGTTTTTATGAGTGGTTGGTTATGCCTTTCGGGTTAACCAATGCTCCTGCTTACTTTTTTGACCTTATGAACCAAGTCTTTAGGGATGTATTGATTAAGTTTGTTCTGGTGTTCATCGATGATATATTGGTCTATTCTAAGTCGGAAGAAGAGCACAGGCAGCATTTGAGAATAGTGTTGGAGACACCGAGGAGGCATGTTTTGAAAGCAAAGTTCTCTAAGCGCCATTTTTGGAAATCGAAAGTTAAATTTTTAGGGCACATTGTTTCTGATGAAGGTATCTCTGTAGATCCAACGAAGGTTGAGACTATTCTGGAATGGAAGCAGCCGGAGACACCGACTGAAGTTTGCAGTTTTCCGGGTTTGGCTAGCTACTACAGAAAGTTTATCAAGGATTATTCCAAGATTCTTCGCATCTGACCAGGCTGACAAGGAAAGGAGCTAAATTCAAGTGGCCACCCCAGTGCGAAGAGGCTTTTCAGGAATTGAAGACGAGGTTAACCAGTGCACCAATGCTAGCTATTCCAGATGGGAAGAGAAAATTTGAGGTTTATACAGATGCTTGTATAGTTGGTCTGGGAGAAGTTTTGATGCAGAATGGAAGGGTAATTGCGTATGCAAGTTGGCAATTGAAGCCACATGAAAGGAACTATGCTACGCACGATTTAGAGTTGTTAACCATTATTTTTTCTTTGAAGATCTGGAGACATTATCTTTTGGGAGAGAAGTTCGAGTTATTCATGGATCACAAACCGTTGAAATATCTTTTCTCTCAAAAAGATCTTAATCTGAGGCAGCAGCGGTGTGTCGAATTTCTAGCATCCTATGATTTGGATATTATGTATACCACGGGAAAGGCAAATGTTGTAGCTGATGCTCTTAGCAGGAATGTAGTTCTGTCTCTTCTGGAAGTTGTTCCATGTCTTATTGAAAGGTTTTCAAGTAAGCAAGAATCTGATAAGATGTTGAGAAGAATCATCAAAAGAGTTAGGAAAGGCCAGTGTCCCAGTTTTGAAATTGATGATCAAGGAACATTGAGGATTAACAGGAGGATTTGTGTTTCGAATGATAGGGATCTGAGACAGGAGGTGTTGTCAGAGAGTCATCGTTCCAGATTGAATATTCAACCGGGAATCTCAAAGATGTATAAGAATATGAAGAGAGTCTTTTGGTGGAAGGGCATGAAGGAAGATGTAGGTAGATTTGTAAATAGTTATGCCATCTGCCAACAAGTTAAAGGAGATCAACAGAAGTCAGGCGGATTATTGCAGCCTTTGGAAGTTCCAGATTGGAAGTGGGAGATGATTTCGGTGGATTTCATTGAAGGTTTGCCTAGAACCAAGAAAGGAAATGAAGGAATATGGGTTATTGTTGATCGTTTAACTAAGAGCGCCCATTTTATACCGGTTAAGGCAACTCGAACTGTAGCTTCTCTGGCAGAGATTTTCTTGAGAGAGATAGTCAGATTGCATGGTGTTCCTGTCAGTATAGTAAATGATTGAGATCCTATCTTCACTAGCAAATTCTGGAAGGCTCTGCAATCAACTATGGGAACGAGTTTGAGATTAAGTAGAGCCTATCACCGTTAGACAGACGGACAGACGGAGAGGCTTAATCGTATTCTAGAGGATATGCTGCGAGCTTGTGTTTTGGATTTTGGTGGATCGTGGAAAGACCATCTTTATCTAGTGGAATTCTCTTATAATAATAGTTACCAAGCGAGTATTAAGATGGCTCCTTATGAAGCTTTATATGGAAGACCGTGTAGATCCCCTTCCTGTTGGATTGAATCAAAAGATCGCCTTATGCTCGGACCCGATCTAATTCGAGAAGCTTCTGTGAAAGTTGAGCTTATCAAGAAAAGAATGAAAGCTGCTAAGGACCGTCAGAAGAAATATGCAGATAAAAGAAGAAGACCATTGGAATTTGAGATCGGAGACTTAGTATTTGTCAAAGTTTCCCCGATCAAAGGTGCTATCAGATTCGAAAAGACGGGAAAACTTGCCCCAAGATATATTGGACCATTCCGAGTGTTGGAAAGGATTGGAGCTGTAGCTTACAGAATCCGAATTGCCAGAACGGATGTCTGAAATTCACAATGTATTTCATGTATCCCATCTAAGGAAGTTTGTTCATAACCCAACATTGATTGTAGAACCAGTAGGCCAGGAAGATTTAGAAGTGGAACCCAACTTAACCGTGGTCAAAAATCCTGTTCGAATTGTAGATCAAGAGGAGAGGCAACTCAGGAGCAAAGTAGTGAAGCTCATCAAAGTGCAGTGGAGCGAGGATCCCAGAGATTTCACCTGGGAAACTCTGATAGTTTTAGGAAAGCTTATCCGGATTTGTGTCCAGATAGCTAGTGATGTTTGTTAGGATAGACTGTTTGGTTGTTTGCTAATGTATGGATGATATGTATGTTTTGATTGTTAATATAAAAGCTTTTGAATTAACTTTTGTTTTAAATTTCAGAGACGAAATTCTTTTAAGGGGGAGGAATGTAATGATCCAGAATTTTGGCAATATATTTTAATAAGTATTTAATCTAATTAAATAAAATATAAGCTTTTCATTTTATAAACTGTTAAGATCTTTGGACATTTACCAGTTATATATGTATATATATGTTTTGTGAAGGAAATTTTGATTTGAAAATTTAAATAAAATCTTCAAAAAATATTTATAATAAAATCTGTCTTATTCAATTAAATTAAAGGTTCCATATTATTAACATTTGATATAATACATATATGAATGTAATCTAAATAATAATGTTTAAAATAAACAATCCTATCAATATTAAAAATAAATATGAGATATAAATATAAATATAAAATATATAAATAAAAATATATATTATAAATCAAACGTTTGAAAGTTAAATTATAGACAAAAAATAAAACTAAGAAGTTATGTTAATAATAACTATAATAACTTTACATAAACATATAAGGAAAGTTTAAAAAAAATGACCTGAGTGATACATATATGTGCAATGCAAGAAGAAGACAAATTATTCACAATATCTTTGTATAAAAATACAAATATCAGCAAATAATAATTAGATGTAAACATATAGGGAACAATTGCATTTAATGCTAGCACAACTTTGGTCATTTCGAGTTGTAAGAAAATCCTTTCAGCCTCCATACAAAAATCTAATCTGATCAAAACAAGTGGAAGCTTATACCAGAAGCTCATACCACTGTTCAAAACTATTCTATATATGCATCATCTTATTTTAGTTCGTTCCATAACTTAGCAAACCTGAGAAAATAAAATAAACATCTTTATTTTACGAACTTAATTATCATTCAAAAATCAGAAGCAGGGAAAGATTTACAGAATTTAAACTCAAAAACTACAGCTCTTCAACACAACATTTATTCTCTGTTTCAACAATATTTAGGTGAGTAAACATACTATCTTTGAAATTTAAATCTTGATAATTAGTTCATGAAAATCTTGTGCTTGCTATTTATTGTAAATAAGATGTTCTGTAATGTTTTCTGTTATACTGGAAGCTTTAGTATGTTGTTCTTCAGTATCTCAAGTTTTTGAGCAAAGAAAGTAGAGAAAAACTAATACTTCTTCATATAAACATTTTAAACTTAGGAATTTAAACTAAATAAGTTTGTTTACACTTAAAATCATAGCTTGGAAATTGTTTGAGGGTTGACAGTGTAACATAGATACCGTATGTTCAATTTTATAGTAAAAAGAAATCATATGTTAAAATTCGAATATTTTAAATTGTTAATTTGATTATATAACTTGAATAAACATACAAAAGTAGGATTTTTAAAACAAGAATGATGATTTTTAGATAATTAAACAAGGTGGAGTTCATAAATGAACCAAAAATGTTTTTTATTCAATTTCTGATGATTCAACAAATTTTAGATGTTGAAATTTGTTGTGAAGCTAGCTTGATGATTCACGAATATAGGAAAAATGTTAGAAAAATTTTCTAATGCAAGAATTAGTGGGTCGAGACAAGTTTAGGGTTTTGGATCAAGTTTGGCAGTGGTCTATAAGCTTGTTGATTTTTTCACTGTGGGATGATCGAGCTGCACGAGTTTCTAGGGGATGGTAGAGGAGGATATGGCCTAGATGTGGGCGGAGTTGCATCGCCACTGGTAGTCGGTGTTAGTGGTTAGTGGCATTTTTCTTTTGGGGTGTTCGAGTTGCAGTTCAAACAAATGGGTATATTTTGATTTCGAGTATTTCGCGTCGAATTGGTATTTGCTTTCGAGTGCGTGGTTGTTTTTGTGACTTGCCGGAGGTGACGTGGTTTGCCAGAACATCCTCGAAGTGCCGTGCACATGCACGGTGGCGATTACTGTCAGCGACTTCGAGTGATGGTCGTCTCGAGTTATTACTAGAGAAAATGGGGAGGTTGCTTCGTGTGACCTGGGTGCGTATGTGAGTTTGTGTGCGTACGGTAGGTTTAAACTTAGATTTTAAAAAAAGAGAAAGAGTAGTAGAAGAAGAAGACTTAGGAAACAAGAAGGAAATCTTGGGTTGCTACTCGAGTAAATAGGGGTTTACCTCGAGTTCCATTTCTAGGGGTTTAGCCTAAATACTTTTAAGTTATTTTGTTAAATAAAGTTTAGTATTAATAAAGTTATTAATGTTCGCAAGTTTTATAGTTAAGATTTGACTTAAAAAAAATTATTAAGAGAGGTTTGCAAATGTAATGTGATTAATTAATTTAAAGTGTAAGGTAATTAAGAATGTAAATTAATTTATAATTGTAATTAACTAAGTAATTTAAGATTAAATAAATTTGGAATTGAAGATTTATATTAATAATCTTGTGTTTAATTAATTTGAACTTAAGAATTTAATTAACTCCTTAAAGGTAATTAATAAATAAATTGTGGATAACTAATTAAGTAATTAATTAATGATTAATGATTAATTAAATAATTAGTGATTAATAAATGGGTAATTAAGTTTTGTTAATTAATAATTAAGGTTATTAATTAATAATTAAGAAATAATTAATTAAGTGAGTAATTAAGTAATAATTAATAAATTTAATAAGTTGATTAATTAGTGATTAATCAAGAAGGATAAAATGGTTTATTCTTAAGTAATTAATTAAGTTTAAGTTATTTAAACTAATTTTGATATGAATTGATAATTCCTGTTTGATGGTTTGTGATGTCTATGTGGTGATATTCTGTGATGCTCTGTGATATGCCTTGATATACCTATGATGACTGTGTATGATTTATCTGTGATAAATGTTATGTGAATTCAAAACATTGAATTTAAATTGTTTCACTATTAAACAACTTGGCCTTTAAAATGACGTTTAGATTTCGATGAGATCGGGATCGGGTATCAGTTTGATATTCCGAAAACCACATCGATGACATCTCAAGTGAAGGTCGAAATGGTGTTTTCAGAGTACAAGGGTTATTGTCGTTAACTCCGAGGGTGATTTCAAAATGAGTGTAATGAGATAATGCCTTCGGTTTCGTTCGAACCCGGAATGAACTTGTATGGATTGAATGCTTCCAGCACATCGTCAGGTGGACGATGAGCATTCTAAGAGATATGTTCTCTAAAGGTAATCGAAACCTCAAGCCTCGTCAACCGGGAATGGCTAAAACATGGGATATGCAGCAAGATTAGGTGGGTAGCACCCAAGCCGGACGAGATATACCCCTGTCTAGATGTCCCTTTTTATTTCGGCTGTGTGGGCAGTTGTTGGCCACAACTGCGGGGTTATCTTGTTCGGGACTATTCGGTACGGAATGGTTCCGGCCTTGTGTTGTAGGGGGTCGGGAGTGATCCTCGGTACGGTGATCTAGTGTAACGACCCGTTAAATTAATAATATTAAATGAATTGAATTAATATAATTTCTAATCTAATTTAGAATAAATGTAGAAATTTGGTATAGTAGTTGTAATTTAGTGTAACAATAAATTTTATGACAATAGATTTGGATAATGTAGATTGTCACAATTTGATTTAAAGTTAAATATAAGAAACTGATATAAGGGTTGAATTAGTGAATATCAATAAAAAGATTAAGTAGAATGGAATTCATTTAATATAAAATAAATAGTGGAAGACTTACATTGGATTGTAAAATGGATAGTAACTAAATAAAAGGTGACCGCTGAATAAATCAATGCAATAAGTGTTGATAAGGAGATTAAATGAATGTTGTCAATAATAAATGGACTTAAGATAGTAATAAAATTTGTTTTGCCTATGTAAATTTTATGTATTAATAAGCTATAATTAAATTTGAAATTTGGTAGTAAATAGGGGATAAGTTGACTAAGGCAATTAGTAATTTAATAAATGAATGCATAGTAAGTAAGTGGAAATGTATGCATAAAAATATTTTCATATATGGGATAATTACAAAAGTTTACCCATTTATCTAATGTATATAATTGAATCTAAATTTAGGGCAACATTTTGTTATTGATGGTATAAGTGAATTTGAATAAAAGGGTAAAAAATTATGTAGATTTAACATGTATTGAGTATATAGCTAAGAAGGGCATTCGATGTAAATGAATCTAAATTAATGTGTCTAGTCAATAAAGGAGAACTTTAAGGGAATAAATATAAATGAATGTATTTGGGGAATGGAGTCCTTTTATATGTTGAATAGTATAACGTTGTTATTAAGAATGAACGTTACTTTAGTAATTATTAATATGGTAACGGAAGAGTGTATAAATTTTATAGTAACGTAAAAACGTATTGTAAGATAATAATTAAGTGTAGACTTATAAAATATATTTATGACAACAAATTTTGTAAGTTATTTATTCTATTAGTTGTTAAGTTTTATTTATGTGTAAGTTAACAATATTACAATTCAACTGAATACAGTAATTTATGCAAACAAAAGATGAACATTTGGAAGTATTACCGTAGTGATATATATATAAGAAACGGTAACTTTGTAGTTGGGGAATAATTGATTTATTTGTGAGTTGTAATCAAATAGAGTCAAATTTATTAGAATTTATTGCAATTTAGGGGATTAATTGCAGTAACCTTTGAAGATTTATTCACTAAAATAATTGACGATGGAAATTATATGTAAATTTGCTTTTAGTTAATATAAAATATCCAGAGGGCTAGAAATGACACAAATCTACTAGTTTAGAAATTTACAATAAAAAGTGGTAAGTAATTTTTCTAAATATTTAGATAGTAGGAAGATGTAGATTTAGATGGAATTTATTATTTAACTATTTCACAAGTTGAGATCTAAGTTTAGAATTGAGATTTTTAATGTATAGATATTGAGCCAATGTTAGTTTCATTAAATTGACATCAATAACCTTGAATAATAGAAAGAAAGTGAATTTGATAAATTTAATCAAACTTAGAATGTTGAATTTATTAAAATTGGAATTAATATTGAAGTTAAGAATTTACATTTGAATTGATGAATAGAACAACTATTGACACTTAAATTGTTTAGAATTGGAGTAAATAGTTAAGAAAATTTAAAGGGAGAAAATTTGGTCAATTTTTGAATTTAGATGTAAAAATTGGATTTTTATAATTTATTTAATTTATTTAATGAATATTAAAAATAGCCATTTTGGCCACGGACTCGGATTTCGACGAAACCAGTTTCATCGGATCCGTATCGGTGAATTATTATAGGGTTTCAAGTTTCGTATCGATCGGACTTGTCGTTTGATCGTACGGGGGTGAAACGCCTTGAAATCAATTTTAATAAAATCAATTTGAAATCAATTTGGAAATTTTGTTTTCAGCATAACTTCTTCATACGATCGAATTTGGTCGTGAAACTTTTTCCACCGCGTTCAGAATATTTTAAAATACCTATTTGGGTATATGGGTTTAATAAATTTCGTTCCGGGTCAGAACGGGCTTTTTGGGCCTTAGTTGGTTCTGTACGTTCATCTATCTAGTCTATCTATTCTAACCCAACCCTACCTATAAATATGTTGTGATAAACCCTAGCCTCCTTTCTATTGTCATTGTCTGTACGTTCATTTTCTTCATCTCTTTCTCTTCCTCAATGGTTGCAAAACCTAGATCTACTTCAATTCAAATTTCAATGAAAATTCAAACTCTCCAGAAAAATTCCACAAAAATATATGTCAATGTTCTCGAAACACGTAATCTCATGGTGAAATTCGTTTTTCAAATGGAGTTATCGTTTACCCAGAATGAATCGAAACAGTCCCGGCCGTTCATCGACGTCGCATCAATGTTCGTCTGATCGCAATTCTATTTCTGGGTATTGTGGAGATAACCGAGGGCTGCTCATCGGGGGTGTTCGCTTGGGATATCAACGGCTGGATCTTGTGCAAATTTCGATTTAGGGTTGATTTGAGGTGGCGGCGGCGGAGGAGATAGGGAACCGGTCGCATAAGGTTGGGTGCAGCTCGGCGTGCTCTACGCATTGGTGATGGTCGGCGTGGCGATGGTGGCCGAAGGCGGCGCTGGAGAGTGGTCAACGGTGGGTCAAGGGTGGGTATCAGGTCGAACGCGTGCACTCTGGGAAGAAGGAGACTTCGGTTGCGTGCCTGGAATCTTGCGTGACGTGGCATATGTTTTTGGTTAGTTTATTTATAATTTTATTTTGTTTTCAACTCGTTCAAATTTGAATAACTTCCACATACGAACTCCGATTCACGCGAGATTTTTTTTGTTAGGTTCGTATTTAAATTCCAGATCTGATGACGCAGGTTTGAACGGATTCTGAGACCGTCGAAATTTTGGGTTTAAATCGGATTTAAATTCGATTTAAATTCAAAAGGTGAGTGTTTTAACCCACTCACAACTTCTAGAAGCTTTTATGTTTGTTAAATTAATGTTTGATATGAGTAGAAATTTATTTAGAATTGTTTGACATGTTTTATTCATCATATCTGTTGAATTGCATTTATTTAATTTAACTGTTAATTTAGTTTATTTATTGCGTATAAATTGACAGTTAGAATTTATTTGTTTGCATATAAACTGCTAGTTAACAGTTATATAAATTATTACTGAATATAAACTGTTAGATTAATAGTCGTTAAATTTAATTTGAATAAAATTGCCAGTTATTACCTGTTATATATTATCAAATATATATTGTTATTGATTGATATTGATTGATGATTGTGATTGGATGATGGATGATGTTGATGAATGGATGTTTTATTTGTATATCATTAAACTACAAGTTATCATGCATTTTTCATTTCATTTGGGATTTGTGGTTTGAAATGATATACAACCGCAAAATTTTATTTTTAAATTACGGATTGAAATGATAAACATCCGTATTACTTGACCATAGGATAGAAAATTTTATACAGGCACCGTGGTCTATATATAAATTATTTTAAAAGTGATTTCTATGGTTTGGATGGAATACGGTTTATAAAAAAAAATTATTTTTGATCTTTTATAAATATTACTCTTCCATATATTTTATACATACGAAGTAAGATTTCTGAATTTAAGCTGTGTATAAATTCGTTAAATAAAAATGGAATAAAAATTTAGAAACGGAGTTTGATAAATTATATTATATGTTTAGGTTTGAAGATTTTGAAGATGTGATATTTATAACTGGATTTTCCTTAAAATTTAAAATGAATATTCTAAGTATAAAGTAAATTGGGAAAATATTTAATGGCTAGAAAATGGAGTTCTATTTATGGAATTTATGGGAATATTCAAGACTAAATAATAGAACATTAATTTGTTGAAAGAATAAAATCCAACTTTAGTTTTGAAATATTAATACTCCAAATGGATTTATATATATAGAAATTGAAGGGGGTTTTGGAACTTGATGTGATATTTAAATTATGGTTTAAACATTAAATAAGAACTATATTTGTAAAGCCATGTAAATTATTTTCTTTACAAAGTAACCATAAATTTAAACCATTTATCCTATATAACGTTGAATATCTGAACCATTTAAGTATTAGAAGTTATGGTTTTAAAAGTATGAATTTTGAAATATTATGTTTTGAAAGTGTAATTCAAAAGTTTGGTTTCCCGATATATAAATCTTAAAACCAGTATGATTCTGGAAAAGAATTATATTCGAGATAAAATGATATCATATTGTTGGGTTTTGAAATGATATCGTATTCATAGTTTTGAAATGGAAATGTTTATTCTGGTTTTAAAGTATAAACTATTTTTAAATGACCGCGGTGTTATAATAACGATGGGTTGGCAAAGAGACCGGGATCAGATATGGACATACTCTCTGTCGATACCGAAAACCACTTTGACTAACCGTGTACGTGGTGGAGATTCCAGAATGAAGTAGGTTGGTAGCGGCGTTTCCTGTAAGGTAAATACGTGGACCCGACTCCCGTGAGTTGGCATAAGGTGGCTAAAACAGGAGCGATTCTCAGGCCAATGAGGTCATTCCTCTGATCGGACCCTCCTCTTCGATATTATACTTTGACTTTGGATTGATTCAGTGGCCACTTTTACTTTGATTTTGGGGGAGTTAGTTCGAGGTGGGCGGTAACTGCGGCTACGCGTTTCCACCAGCCTGGATAGCAATTGGTATATCTACCCAGTCATTGCCTAGTTGTGCCGTGTCACCTACCATACCGAGCCTTTACTACGAGTTTCTATTTGTGTCGTACCTATGGAGTATCCTCTGGTAGCTTCCCGATCAGGAGGTATTACGGTACTGTATAGACTATTGGCATTATTTGTGTTAAGGGCTATATGGGTAACCCCTTAACGCTATTAAAAAGTAAGTTTATTTTATAAATAGACACTATTATAATAGCGCAATATACTACATAGTAAATAGTTTAACGGATCCTTAGGAGATGTAAATCCCGAACATCTCTTGAGTTACTGTACTCATATTTATTTCTGTTAATTTAACTCACATAAGATCTTTTAGTCTGACTCGAGTGTTTTTGTCTTTTCAAATTCGCTCGGGTCAGTCCAAGCGTTTCAGGATCGAAGATTTTAGCTTTGGAGGACGAAGACGAAGAATCCGTATTATATTATTTATAGTATTGCACCACACTCTAAAATTTCCGCTGCATTGATTGTATTGGTATGTGTAACTCTGATATTCATTGTATAAGTAAAATAAATATTTTGTAAATAGTTATCATGAAATGTATATTGATTATTATATTTTATCCTTCCGCTGTGAGATTCTATTTTGTTTTATTTCTTCTCTGTTTTTCTTATTTACCCCATAACAATCCGCCCTTGCGTATGCTTTGAATTGGCACGTGCGTCGGTTTAAAGTGTGCGAAAAGGCGGGATGTTTCATCTAGGCCTCGTACTGTGACGGGCGGTACCCCAGTAGCCCTGCCATTAATGGAAACCCATTTTCCCTACGAGACCCTACGGTTTTGATTTGTATTACCCACTTTTGTGGCTAGTAGCTGGAATTTAATGAATGTAACAATTTTGGCTATTTTCTATTTATTTGAAAACCCTAGACACTACTATAATATCATTGGATTTCCTACAAAATGTTTTGGTTAGCGTAAGGTAAACACTTACCCGTGTTTATGTATGGGAAGTCTTACGTGATACCTTTATTTTCAAATGGTTTCCAAAGTTATACAACTTTAACCCATTTACTCACACCAGACCCATGTCTGACCGGAGTTTATATTTTGAATTTTATAAACTCTTGGGTACTCAAATTTTTATGAGTAGCCAAGTGATAGGTTTTTGGATTGTGAAGTACTAGAGGAGCTTGGAGCAGGATTCCAGACGTATCTGTCTATTTTCTAGTTCCGCTGTGTAGTTATCTATGTTGTATTTTGGGATGTATGTATTGATAGATATGTATATGACTTTCTTGTTGTATGATGTTGTGTAACTCTGATATATGAAAATACTATGTAATGGTTATGTGATGTATTATATTTTGTTCCGTTCCGCGGTGAGATTCTGATGTTGTTAATTCTTTCTTTCTATCTTTTCTATTTCTATCCCTTTCTTTTCTTGTTGATGATACATCTTTCCGTGGTTAGAAAGGAGGGTCGTCACACCAACACCATGACTCCTACCCTTGCATCGTTACCAAGCACTTGTGATAAGATGTCTTCATCCACTATCAATTTTTCTTCATCACTATCAGTGATCTTTTCCTTTACTTTCGCAGTTTGATCCTGAAACACTATAATACTTGTATGAATAAGGAATTTTAAAGAATATGAAAGTTAGTATTTGTTTAACTTACGAAGTATGGAGAAGTGGCATCTGATATGCTACAATCTTTTTTCGTGTGTTTCTTCTCCCAAACTTGACGACGATTGATATTTGTTGATGGACTAGCAGCGATCTGCAATATATAAAATATGTTAGTTGCAATTTTGACCATTTTTGAAAGAAAATGAGTATAAATTACCATTTCTTGTTCTATTTAGCGTGACTTTTACGTCCTGCATGGTGACCATAACTAAGCAATGCTTTGTTCTTTTTGCCTGACTCCCTTCTTCCGCTCGCTTCAAGCGTTGCTTCATTCTTTATGTATTCTTAATAATCTTCTTGAGTAACTGTAGGTGGGTAATTTTTCAACCGTTCTTCGTCATTGTTGAAAGTGTCATAATAAGCTGCTCTTAAATTTTTCTTGTATCTCCTAAAAGCCTGGGCCATTCTCATTAAAAACATTTCCTTTGAAAGCGGATCGAGCTTATAAATTTTCTGCAAAAATTATATCAGTGTAAGCATATGAATATACACATAAAATTTCCACCGAACCCTAAAATTATTTAACACACATGATTTTACACTCTAAATTATGCACATGCTTTCTTCTAATTTATGTTGATGTTGGAGTAGCTTATACAATTAGAAGAAAGCATGGTTGGAGTAGTTTGTAGCTTGCAAATTTTAAGTGTGGTTTGTTTGTGATATAAATTTAATCTTTTAGTTTTGTTCACGTCTACAGTATTATGTCACTACTAAAATTCAAAATATTACAGACCACAAATATGCCTCTATTATTTAAAGTAGATGCATAAAAATAAACAAGCTTGCCTCTAATAGCATGGGAGGCAAATTAATAATCACTAAAAAAATCAAGTCCCTGATAATTATTAACGGCGAATTATACATATGAATCACCCCTACTGTTATGCATGACAAGTAGGATTAATTCCAAGATATAAAGAAATAAACAAAGTGCTCCTACTAGCAATTAATCCCAAAAATTAATTTCAAGACCGAGTTTAATACACAGCTCTAATATAAATAACAATTTTTATGATAATAACCAAATTAACAAATAATCATTTAATTCAAGCGGAATTTATTTCACCCCCAAACTCAGAAGGAAGGAGGCAATGCAAGCTGATGCTATCATATTGGGTGCAGAAGGAAGAATGGCACAAGGTGCATTAATCGATCATGTCATTAGATCATAAATTTAATGGTTAAAAAACCTAGAGCATTTCAGTAATATTAGAAACGCTTAAAATGCACAAATGCATCAGGCTATTATATCTTTGATCTTATGGCTTGTTTTTGTTGATGAACAACTGCTTTGGTTTTTAACTAGACCTAATGTAACAACCCTGGTTTTAGCGATTACCTGAGAGTATTAAATTATAACGGCAGTTATAATTTAATAGTGAAAATTAATAATAACTGAAGAATATAAATTGTTTATTGGGAATAAACAATGTATTTTGGGATAAAATGAGAAAATAAAATTTTGAAAACTCTATTAAGATGATTTGAGATAATAAAACGAGGAAAATGTTTTTATTTAGAGGTAATGCAATAATTTTGTTAATTATTGCTATTTACTTCTTTTAATGATATTTAAAAGGAGTAATTGATTTTAAAATGAGATATATTTAAAAAAATGATGGAATTGAGTTTAAAAATATAATTTAAGTGTAAAATTATATTTGAAATGAGTTATAAAATTTTATTACACAAAAATATGATTTTTGTGTGATTTATAATATTAATTACAAAGGGATTTGTAATTAAAAAGGGTAAAATTGTCAATTTCTTTAGATTAAAGATTTATGTTCATAAAATGTTTTAATAATATTAATAATATTTTATTTGTGTATAAAAATATTTTATTATCATGAGATTAAAGTTTCATAATTTATAAATGTGAAATGGAGCTTGAATATATGTTTATTTGTATGTGTGCATTGTTAATATGTAATTAGAGGCAAAATAATAAACTTAGGCTAACTTCTTATTCTAATTGGACTTTAGCCCACTAATTATTTCTCTAGTCAGTAATTAAGAATAAAAAAAAAGAGAAGTGAATAGCCTGTACGTATATTTTTCATCCTCTTCTCAAACTCTCCAGAAAACCATTAATGGCAATAGCTTTCTCATCTTCTAACCTATGTAAAAACTTATCAAATAAAGTGAAAATTTGGGGATTTTAAGAGTAAATCGAAGCTCTACTATCAGGTAATCACTATCTAAAACCAAAACTTCCATCAAAATCAAGTTTTCAGAGATAACCTGTTAATAGATCTTTGTCGTCTTTGCATGTTTCTGCTTTTAAATTTTTCAGGTTTTTGAGGCTCTGTACTTGGCTAAAGTTGCAATCTTTGGCTCCAAATCATTGTGTTATCATCTATGGCAGCAAGGTGAGTTAATAAACTCACAACTCTAGCTGAAGCAAAGCTTCAAATCCAAAAATATATGCAAATAGCTTGATAACATTGATTTTTGATTGATGTTTTATTTCTGTAAAAACTGAATTTTGTCCATCTTTGATGCTGAAACAAATTTAGCAATAACTTTCTCGTTTTTCATCCGATTTTAATAATTTTTTATGATCCGGAAAGCTTAATTCATGTACTACAACTTTGATGTTTTGTGTTTTCTGAAATTATGAAGTTAACTATGTCAAAATCGAATTTTTCTACTGTAATCACGAGAGCAAAATCAATATTTGCTCTGTGCTTAAGGCTGAAACTAAATTAGCCTTAACTTCTTCAAATTTGATCCGATTTTGATAATTTTTGATGATCCGGAAAGCTTAATTCATGTACTGCAAGTTTCATATTTTGTGTTTTCTTAAATTATGAAGTTAACTATGTCAAAATCGAATTTTTCTACTGTAATCATGAGAGCAAAATCAATATTTGCTCTGTGCTTAAGGCTGAAACTAAATTAGCCTTAACTTCTTGAGTTTTGATCCGATTTTGATAATTTTTGATGATCCGGAAAGATTAATTCATGTACTACAACTTTTATGTTTTGTGTTTTCTGAAATTATGAAGTTAAATATGTCAAAATAGAATTTTTATACTGTAATCCCGAGAGCAAAATCAATATTTGCTCTGTGAAAGGCTAGAACTAAATTCGCCATAACTACAACGTTTCTTAACCGATTTTGATGATCTTGGTCATTCCGGAAAGTTTAGAAACTATGCTACAACTTTCATTTTATATGTTTTGTCAGGTTTCAAAGTTATCTATTCTAAAATTACAATTGTTTGTCGCTGTCCTGCAAATGCATAAGTTCAGGCTGAGTTTGATGTTTGTTTTTAGTAATTTGATCATAACTTTCTTGTTTCAAATCGAAATTTAGAAATTTTAGATGTTTTGAAATCCTTGTGAAATATGCCATAACTTTTCTGTTTTCAGTTTTGAATGACTTTGAGGTCTATATAGTGAATAACTGACATTTTCATCGCTGGCCGTTGTGGATAGCCAGTGCATATAAATTTTTCTAAGTAGTATTTCGCTCATAACGTATTCGTTACTGATCGGAATAACGAAATTTTTGATGTTCTGGAAACCTTATGATGTAGGCTACAACTTTTATGTATTGAGATTTGTAGATTGTCGAAGTTTACCTGGTGAAAAATTGATGTTTTCACTGCGGGCCGGTCATTGACAGCCACAATATTTATATTTGTCTGATTTCGACGATTCCATTTGCATTCTTTGCGAAATCTTTTTTTTCATATATGAAATTAGATGCTAATATTTGATCATTTTGTCCAGCAATGGACTAATCAAGTTAGGATGAGATTTGAATTTAAATTAATTTAAATTCGATTTAAATTTGAATATCGGTTTAGGCCAATTAAATTGCAAATTGATGTTTTTATGAGTTTTTCAAAAAAAAAAAAAAATTCCGAATAAATTCCAGAAAATCTTCTAACATCATGGTTGGAGAATAAATGTTTTTATGTATTTTTAGAGGATTTTAAACAATTATTCTTTATTTTTAAGGCTTTTAAAAATTATTAAAATCCTTTTTAATGATGTGTTTTCTCTCAAAATCTTTTAGATAAATTTCTAAAATTTGTTTTATAACCCCGTTTTCTCAAGTAAAATCTTTTATAATTAATTTTATTCATTTTAATTATTTTGATGCTTTTTCGGACGTATGAGGAAGTAAATTAAACGGTTTAGTAAAATTACGAGGTATGGGACTCGTGAATTTACTTTATCGGTTAATTTCGGACTTGTACGATCGAAACTCTTTCGATGAACTGTTAGAGATGATTTAAGATGCTATTGAATTTTGGGTAGTTATATGGTCCGAGAATTCCAATTTAGAAGTATATTCGATGAAGGACCGTTTTAAGATGTTGTTTTACTTGCCGATGAGATGAGGTGAGTCTTGAGATGAGATTTTCCTTTTCAGGGATGATGGTTTATGAGAAACCATTATGAGATTTAATTGCATTTGCCGATGATATGAGGTAAGTGTATTTATGAAGTATTCATGAAGTTAAGATGTTTGTGATGATTTATGAAGTTAAGATGGTTATGATGATTTTTACTTGTCGATGAAATGAGACAAGTCACGATGGAACCATTACTCGTCGATGAGTAGAGATGAGTGTGGTATTATATTAACTCGCCGATGAGATGAGGCAGAGTGAGTTTTATGATGGTTCTGATGTTTTATGATGTTTTCTAATGTGGAACCAACTAATGATTAGTAAACCATTAGGGGAGAACGTATAGTATGGGATATACGTTCTCGCCTTTTGGGTTCCTATTCGAATAGTTGAGACACATTCAAGATGTTACTAGTACTAGACCGAGTACGATTGGAGTCACCACGATGTTCACGATGTTATTACCCAACTCCAATCACCATGATGTTTTTACTCGGATTTGTGACTGGGTGTCATCAAGATGTTCCGACTAGTCAATCACGATGTTATGATGTTATGTGACCCCAAGTCATCACGATGTATGGTACCAAATTACTAGTACTAGTCAAGATGTAAAGCACGTGCTGTTTTCCATGAAGTTTAGATGTTTCGTTTTCACTGTTTTGTTGATGATGCTTTATTATAGCCTTATGTAAGAAAAAGGGCTTATTTATATACATGGTTTTATGGTGATTTCGAATATGATGTTTTGAACTCTTTCCGGGTTCTATCAAGATGGATTTGAGACATTATTTATATTTATACCAATGATATGAGGTATAATGATTATGGAGATTCCTTTATAATGAGGTTAATGATGGATTTGAGATGTATTTATATTTATACCGATGAGATGAGGTATAATAATTGAGAAGTTTCTCTTAGATGGGTTTTATTTATGATGGATTCTTGAAGTTTAATTATCTTATGAAGATTTACTTTATGGTCCATATCCTCACCCATTTCATTCGGTTATATATATAATTAGATAAACCATGTCTATCTAATATACATATTGTATTCCTCTATGCAATTATGATGAACCATTGATGTATCACTCTAGAGATAACTTGATGACCTATATCATTCCATTGGTAATGATGGAATGGTTTTCCCCTTATCTCTTATCATCACCTTTCCTAATGATAAGTTCTAGCTAGCCTGACCCGGGTGTTTTCACTCGGGTCAGACCGAGTTGTTTCAGGTATCATCTATTGGGCTTAGCTTGAAGTTGATGTTGGATATCAGCTCTTCTTTCTCTTGAGTAGTTATTATTCTCTTCTTTCTCTTTAGTAGTTTATTTCTTCCGCATACTCTGATGTTTTTACATTTGATTCGATGTATATGGTGTGGTCGTGTACCACCTTTATTATATTCATATTGTATTGTACTAAACATGTATCAGTGTATATGTATATATATGATGTTGGTTACTGTTCTGTGATGTGATTTACATTCAGTTATTGTATTTTGTTCTGATAGATCCATTAGCCACCTATGGTTCTGGATTAAGCATTTACTGGGTATGTCGATCCACTTGAGTTGAAAAAAATTATATTACATTTATCGACGTATTCAATAGATGTTTAAGACAAAATTATAGATGGTCGCCCTTAACCAGCCCTATTCTCTGCTTTAGTAGACAGAATTACTTGTTAATTCTCTTTGCTAAGGTGGGTCTCGGGGTGGGGCGTTACAGCTTGGTATCAGAGCTGTGGTCAGAACAAAGTAGGATAAACACAGAACAGTACGTATATCATGATACATCGAAGTACAATACAGATGAATCATTGTCCTTTATTCGAGCTTGCTTTCAAATCGAGCCTCGATTCTTTTTTGATTTTTGGGATTGTTGAGATGGAATATGTCTAGGAATATAGATATATTGTATTCCGTAGTATCCCATAATAGAGTTTGATGTCATCTTGTCTTATATAAAATCTTATTTAGGATTGTTCTATTCTTATTTTTATCGATACGAGTGAATTCGTATCGATGGAGCTGATTGATTTCTTTGAGCATTCTTGTTGCATTCCTTTGAGAGTTGTGAATCCTAATAAGGGGTCCACAACGATTGGCTTGTTGTGAGCATTCCGAGTTTTCTATTTGTTGCTGCTTTAGTGAGTATTTTTTTTATTACTCACTCTATTGAGATGTAATTGATTTGAGATGGATTGACTTATTTGATGTTAAGTCCGATCCTTTTGGTTGTTATAGGATCCTATATTTATTTAGGCATCCTAATTTGATTAGGTTATTATTTCTATCATTTTGAAATGTTAGTGATGATTCCGAAGTTTCTGTATTCACTCTTGAGTATGGAGATGTTGATGATATATCTCGAATTCCAGTTAAGGTGACTTTGTTGAGTTTTGTGAGTCCGTTGGACTTGACATCCAATCGGGCAATCGATTGTTGAGGGAACCTTATTCTTGGCTCTTCGGTTGTCCTTCCATGAGGATATCCACTAAGGAATGAGGTGAGTTTCTAGATCATTCGAGTTTAATCAAGTTTATCATTCAGCTTCGTTTGAGTGTTCTTTTCATATACTCAATCAATGTTATCCTTTAGCATTACTCCGACTGAAGTAGTGATTCGTGGATTGTTTCTTCTTCTCCTTCGAGAATAATATATTTCTTATCCTGTGTCTTGATGATTTTTGGGAGTGTCTCGTGACATCGTAAGATTGCCGAACACTCTATCTCCTTCTATGGATTTTGAGAATGGAGTACTCTGGGAATATCTTGATGCATTCTCTTAATGTTCTTTGGTTTGAGTTTTGAAGCTATATAAATATGAGTTTTAAAGAGAAATTTGAACATTGAGACATAAAAATAAATAAATAAATAAATCAATCAATCAAAGAATATTTTGAGAATATATTTATATGAGTAGTACTTCTTTTATAGAAATAATTTGAGAGTGTTGGGTTGTCCATCGAGTAGTTAAGAGTTCTAGTCGATGCGCCTGATCAACGTTATCGATAGGAATCTCCTAAAGGCTATGATGAGACAATCAGACACGATGGTTTGTGTTTAAAAGATTGACATTTTAAAAATAATATTTTTGAGAATAAATATTAAAATTATTTTTGAATGGTAATTGCAGCCATTGGTTTTAGAGACGAACATCAGAGTGGCGAGGCAGTTTTGATCGTTCGATCGACTCTGTAGCCAACGGATATATCTATTATTAGAGATTCAGTGGCGAGGCAATGCCATTTATTTTTATATATATATTTTGAAATTATAAAGATGAGAATATGTGAGAAAATTATTGATCCATACTTTATTGAAAGTATATTTTGAGATTTAGAATTTATATTATATACATTGGATGTTTTAAGAGAAGAGTTACAAGAGGATTTGAAGATTGTTTTAAGCTTTTTAAGTTGTTTAATGAAAAAGAGTAAGAAGAATTTAAACCCTTAATTTATTTTGAGGAATATTATTATGGATTTACAAAATTCTTTGAAAATTAATTTTGAAGTAAGAGAAGAAATTTGGACTTTTAATTTGAGTTTTATATTACTTACTAAGTAATATAGTAAAGAGTTTGAAAATTTTCAAATGTTGAGAATTGAGATTTAAAATTTAAAAGATGTTGAGAGAAAAAAAAATCTAAATACCTTGGATTAAAAAGTAATTTGAGCTTATATTCTTGTTCTTGAGTTCACTCTATTCTTGTGCTATTGATGACGGCGTGCATTTTCGCAGTCGTTCGAGTTTGGTGGCCTCGTGAGAAGCCATTTTGTGTGATTTATCTATCTTGTCTATTGAGTTTATCTTATTGTGAGGATGTTCTTTCCGTATTATTATGCGGAAAATCTTGTTGATGATCTTCTCTATTGTTTAAAAGTTCAGGTTTGAATGAGTTTGTTTCATAGAGTTTTGAGAAATCTATCTTATTTGATAGATAATTTGTTGAGCTTTTTATTGAGTATTGATTCGAAGACGGGATATCTTCGAAATCCTTTCGAGTTGCTTGGAAAATTCGATGGTTTGCTTGTCATTATATTGACATATGATGGACCATTGGATTAACTAAGGGAGTGTCTTCTTATTTCTCTCCACCATTCTATGTTGAGAGCATGAATGGTTTGAGTTTCGAGCTTGTTTATCACCTTTGTCGATTGAATTTTATGTTGGTTACAGTCCTTATTCAAGGAAATTGCGAGGACGCAATTTTTGTAAGGGGAGGAGTTTGTAACAACCCTGGTTTTAGCGATTACCTGAGAGTATTAAATTATAACGGCAGTTATAATTTAATAGTGAAAATTAATAATAACTGAAGAATATAAATTGTTTATTGGGAATAAACAATGTATTTTGGGATAAAATGAGAAAATAAAATTTTGAAAACTCTATTAAGATGATTTGAGATAATAAAACGAGGAAAATGTTTTTATTTAGAGGTAATGCAATAATTTTGTTAATTATTGCTATTTACTTCTTTTAATGATATTTAAAAGGAGTAATTGATTTTAAAATGAGATATATTTAAAAAAATGATGGAATTGAGTTTAAAAATATAATTTAAGTGTAAAATTATATTTGAAATGAGTTATAAAATTTTATTACACAAAAATATGATTTTTGTGTGATTTATAATATTAATTACAAAGGGATTTGTAATTAAAAAGGGTAAAATTGTCAATTTCTTTAGATTAAAGATTTATGTTCATAAAATGTTTTAATAATATTAATAATATTTTATTTGTGTATAAAAATATTTTATTATCATGAGATTAAAGTTTCATAATTTATAAATGTGAAATGGAGCTTGAATATATGTTTATTTGTATGTGTGCATTGTTAATATGTAATTAGAGGCAAAATAATAAACTTAGGCTAACTTCTTATTCTAATTGGACTTTAGCCCACTAATTATTTCTCTAGTCAGTAATTAAGAATAAAAAAAAAGAGAAGTGAATAGCCTGTACGTATATTTTTCATCCTCTTCTCAAACTCTCCAGAAAACCATTAATGGCAATAGCTTTCTCATCTTCTAACCTATGTAAAAACTTATCAAATAAAGTGAAAATTTGGGGATTTTAAGAGTAAATCGAAGCTCTACTATCAGGTAATCACTATCTAAAACCAAAACTTCCATCAAAATCAAGTTTTCAGAGATAACCTGTTAATAGATCTTTGTCGTCTTTGCATGTTTCTGCTTTTAAATTTTTCAGGTTTTTGAGGCTCTGTACTTGGCTAAAGTTGCAATCTTTGGCTCCAAATCATTGTGTTATCATCTATGGCAGCAAGGTGAGTTAATAAACTCACAACTCTAGCTGAAGCAAAGCTTCAAATCCAAAAATATATGCAAATAGCTTGATAACATTGATTTTTGATTGATGTTTTATTTCTGTAAAAACTGAATTTTGTCCATCTTTGATGCTGAAACAAATTTAGCAATAACTTTCTCGTTTTTCATCCGATTTTAATAATTTTTTATGATCCGGAAAGCTTAATTCATGTACTACAACTTTGATGTTTTGTGTTTTCTGAAATTATGAAGTTAACTATGTCAAAATCGAATTTTTCTACTGTAATCACGAGAGCAAAATCAATATTTGCTCTGTGCTTAAGGCTGAAACTAAATTAGCCTTAACTTCTTCAAATTTGATCCGATTTTGATAATTTTTGATGATCCGGAAAGCTTAATTCATGTACTGCAAGTTTCATATTTTGTGTTTTCTTAAATTATGAAGTTAACTATGTCAAAATCGAATTTTTCTACTGTAATCATGAGAGCAAAATCAATATTTGCTCTGTGCTTAAGGCTGAAACTAAATTAGCCTTAACTTCTTGAGTTTTGATCCGATTTTGATAATTTTTGATGATCCGGAAAGATTAATTCATGTACTACAACTTTTATGTTTTGTGTTTTCTGAAATTATGAAGTTAAATATGTCAAAATAGAATTTTTATACTGTAATCCCGAGAGCAAAATCAATATTTGCTCTGTGAAAGGCTAGAACTAAATTCGCCATAACTACAACGTTTCTTAACCGATTTTGATGATCTTGGTCATTCCGGAAAGTTTAGAAACTATGCTACAACTTTCATTTTATATGTTTTGTCAGGTTTCAAAGTTATCTATTCTAAAATTACAATTGTTTGTCGCTGTCCTGCAAATGCATAAGTTCAGGCTGAGTTTGATGTTTGTTTTTAGTAATTTGATCATAACTTTCTTGTTTCAAATCGAAATTTAGAAATTTTAGATGTTTTGAAATCCTTGTGAAATATGCCATAACTTTTCTGTTTTCAGTTTTGAATGACTTTGAGGTCTATATAGTGAATAACTGACATTTTCATCGCTGGCCGTTGTGGATAGCCAGTGCATATAAATTTTTCTAAGTAGTATTTCGCTCATAACGTATTCGTTACTGATCGGAATAACGAAATTTTTGATGTTCTGGAAACCTTATGATGTAGGCTACAACTTTTATGTATTGAGATTTGTAGATTGTCGAAGTTTACCTGGTGAAAAATTGATGTTTTCACTGCGGGCCGGTCATTGACAGCCACAATATTTATATTTGTCTGATTTCGACGATTCCATTTGCATTCTTTGCGAAATCTTTTTTTTCATATATGAAATTAGATGCTAATATTTGATCATTTTGTCCAGCAATGGACTAATCAAGTTAGGATGAGATTTGAATTTAAATTAATTTAAATTCGATTTAAATTTGAATATCGGTTTAGGCCAATTAAATTGCAAATTGATGTTTTTATGAGTTTTTCAAAAAAAAAAAAAAAAATTCCGAATAAATTCCAGAAAATCTTCTAACATCATGGTTGGAGAATAAATGTTTTTATGTATTTTTAGAGGATTTTAAACAATTATTCTTTATTTTTAAGGCTTTTAAAAATTATTAAAATCCTTTTTAATGATGTGTTTTCTCTCAAAATCTTTTAGATAAATTTCTAAAATTTGTTTTATAACCCCGTTTTCTCAAGTAAAATCTTTTATAATTAATTTTATTCATTTTAATTATTTTGATGCTTTTTCGGACGTATGAGGAAGTAAATTAAACGGTTTAGTAAAATTACGAGGTATGGGACTCGTGAATTTACTTTATCGGTTAATTTCGGACTTGTACGATCGAAACTCTTTCGATGAACTGTTAGAGATGATTTAAGATGCTATTGAATTTTGGGTAGTTATATGGTCCGAGAATTCCAATTTAGAAGTATATTCGATGAAGGACCGTTTTAAGATGTTGTTTTACTTGCCGATGAGATGAGGTGAGTCTTGAGATGAGATTTTCCTTTTCAGGGATGATGGTTTATGAGAAACCATTATGAGATTTAATTGCATTTGCCGATGATATGAGGTAAGTGTATTTATGAAGTATTCATGAAGTTAAGATGTTTGTGATGATTTATGAAGTTAAGATGGTTATGATGATTTTTACTTGTCGATGAAATGAGACAAGTCACGATGGAACCATTACTCGTCGATGAGTAGAGATGAGTGTGGTATTATATTAACTCGCCGATGAGATGAGGCAGAGTGAGTTTTATGATGGTTCTGATGTTTTATGATGTTTTCTAATGTGGAACCAACTAATGATTAGTAAACCATTAGGGGAGAACGTATAGTATGGGATATACGTTCTCGCCTTTTGGGTTCCTATTCGAATAGTTGAGACACATTCAAGATGTTACTAGTACTAGACCGAGTACGATTGGAGTCACCACGATGTTCACGATGTTATTACCCAACTCCAATCACCATGATGTTTTTACTCGGATTTGTGACTGGGTGTCATCAAGATGTTCCGACTAGTCAATCACGATGTTATGATGTTATGTGACCCCAAGTCATCACGATGTATGGTACCAAATTACTAGTACTAGTCAAGATGTAAAGCACGTGCTGTTTTCCATGAAGTTTAGATGTTTCGTTTTCACTGTTTTGTTGATGATGCTTTATTATAGCCTTATGTAAGAAAAAGGGCTTATTTATATACATGGTTTTATGGTGATTTCGAATATGATGTTTTGAACTCTTTCCGGGTTCTATCAAGATGGATTTGAGACATTATTTATATTTATACCAATGATATGAGGTATAATGATTATGGAGATTCCTTTATAATGAGGTTAATGATGGATTTGAGATGTATTTATATTTATACCGATGAGATGAGGTATAATAATTGAGAAGTTTCTCTTAGATGGGTTTTATTTATGATGGATTCTTGAAGTTTAATTATCTTATGAAGATTTACTTTATGGTCCATATCCTCACCCATTTCATTCGGTTATATATATAATTAGATAAACCATGTCTATCTAATATACATATTGTATTCCTCTATGCAATTATGATGAACCATTGATGTATCACTCTAGAGATAACTTGATGACCTATATCATTCCATTGGTAATGATGGAATGGTTTTCCCCTTATCTCTTATCATCACCTTTCCTAATGATAAGTTCTAGCTAGCCTGACCCGGGTGTTTTCACTCGGGTCAGACCGAGTTGTTTCAGGTATCATCTATTGGGCTTAGCTTGAAGTTGATGTTGGATATCAGCTCTTCTTTCTCTTGAGTAGTTATTATTCTCTTCTTTCTCTTTAGTAGTTTATTTCTTCCGCATACTCTGATGTTTTTACATTTGATTCGATGTATATGGTGTGGTCGTGTACCACCTTTATTATATTCATATTGTATTGTACTAAACATGTATCAGTGTATATGTATATATATGATGTTGGTTACTGTTCTGTGATGTGATTTACATTCAGTTATTGTATTTTGTTCTGATAGATCCATTAGCCACCTATGGTTCTGGATTAAGCATTTACTGGGTATGTCGATCCACTTGAGTTGAAAAAAATTATATTACATTTATCGACGTATTCAATAGATGTTTAAGACAAAATTATAGATGGTCGCCCTTAACCAGCCCTATTCTCTGCTTTAGTAGACAGAATTACTTGTTAATTCTCTTTGCTAAGGTGGGTCTCGGGGTGGGGCGTTACACCTAATGATCTTAGTGGGTTCAAGAGTTGCATAAGTTTAATGCTTTAAATGGTCTTAGAAAGTTGAAAGAATCATTACTCAAATAAAAATATGTTTTCATATCAAATTGCCTAAGATTGAAGCCCTACAAAATAAGAACATTTGATGAAATCAAAATAGTAATTTTCAATCCAAAATTCTTTATACTTTGAAGAATTACAATTGTAAAAAAATGTATATTTCATTGTGCAAGTAGTACAAATATGATAAGAGATGAACTGAACAAATAGAGAAAATGAAAAGACATTAACATTCTATTACAAGAGAAGTTTACAAGTATAAGATTATAACAGAATTTTATACACTGCCCATATGCATTTTTTTTGTACCCAAAGATTCACTATTCCCCAATAGTCATAGACACAAACTTGATAACTAATACAGCAAGGGTTGTTCACTCTTAAAAATACTTAAATTCATTTTACTTACATACACGGATATCTTTGATTTTTTGTGTTTTATCATTGAGTTTTTTAAATGGCATAAGGAAGGAATTTGACGGACTTCAACGATAATGCTCTTTATCTTATAACAAGTGTACATGGAAAATATTCAGTATATATTTTATATTTTTAAGTTCTTCTCCTATTCAGTAATCTCCAATCTGTCTTATTTCTCTCTTTAACAATCCCTGTATATATTCCTATTCCTTGAAATCTCTCTTTTAAATTTTTCTTCCATATCCACATTTCTAAAATTGTTTTATTCTAGAGTTCTGTTCATATGGATATTTCTAGTTTTCTACAATGTTCTACAATATATGAAAATAAATTGTAGTTTTATTTTTAATTTTTCACCAAGTTAATGGCTTTCCAATTTGCAGAAATGCTTAAGTCTTGCTATTAATCAGATTCAGCGCTAGACACATTGCAGCTATTGACTTCTAAAGAAGACTATGTTGGGAACAGAAATTATGAACTCTTGTATAATTACACAAATTTTGTATACTCCAAACCATCCTTTCAACATACAATCTACGACCATTAATTTATGTTAGTAGCAATAAGGTGCATAATTTACCTTTTTCCCCATTACATCTGCATTTGCTTCAAAGTTTTTCCTCATTTAAAAAAGTGAATTGTAGCTGTTTATATGTTATTAGATATAACAGTTTACAACAATTCAACTATTCATAGCTATATCTAATAAAAGTTTATATGTATATGTGTGTGTATGTGGGTGTGTGGGTGGATAGTGAAAATACTAAGCACCTCAGCTAGATTCCATTGGAGAATCCCTTCTTTAGTAAACAACTAGAGAAGATGTCCAATTGACTTGTAATAAGATACTAAGCACCTCAGCAAATAAATGTACACATTACACAAGCATACCCAAGTGACTTGAAAATATAAACACAACAAAACACAAAAAGTCATCATGATTCATGCCTACTAAATCTTTTTTAAACTATAGAACTACGAGTTAAACCAATATATGCACTAAAGATCAATACTTGAGTGATTCAAAAATATTTAGACAAGTATTCAAATATGGAAGCTAATCGAGTGATGGATTTATAGTTTAAATTGGTTCCAAACAAAAATATCCAGATGTTGTCCTTGTATATTCCGGATACTTTATCCTAACTTACATATGATATCGGCACATGAGCTCTTACTCGTTTAGCAAGAATAGTAGCGATTTTTCCAGCGTTATCTGAGACCGGAATACCAAGTAAGTTTTGATCAACTTTCTTCGCCTCTAAACATGACGAATGTGAAGATGTTGGATTTTCTGACATAGTTTCCTGCAAAATATAATATTAATAACTATTTTATTAGTACACAGTACAACTACAGATTATTATATATAAAAAGAAAGAAATACCAATGGTGCATATATCAATCTAAATACAGGGTTCATGCATTATCATTCATCAAACTAAATAATGGCATTTAAAAAATAAATTAAACGGAAATCCTTTTCAACGCATGAAGTATTATCTTCTTCTCAAAAGAAAGCCCAAACATAGAACATGTTACCAAATCACTACATAACATGTATAGATTATCATTTCTTTGTACACTATTCAAATAAGTTATAAAGCTAAAAATAGAATCACAAAGCAAACATAACAACTAACCCAACATGCTACTGAATTATATAATTAACTTGAGCGCCTTCTCTAAGTTTCGCAAAACTAAACGAGCTCTCTCGGTTTTGCAAAATTGAGCGATCTCTCACAGTTTTGCAAAAACTGAGTGCATGCAAGCTAAGTTGCATCAATGTGCACTCTCAGTTATAGCATGAGAATGTTCAATTCAACTGCCAAATTGAGTGTGAATGGGTTTTTTTGCAAAAATTAAGCAAGCTCTGTTCAGTTGCAAAACTGAGCATGTTCAGTTATCTAATGCTATCCAAGGGTCTTTTTTTTCCTTTTTCTTTTTCTTGTGAACCAAAATACCTCTGTTTAAAATGATGAACAGAAGCACCAAATATCAAAGGGTGTACTCTTGGCATAATGTCTAACTTCATCTCCATAATACAATCTTAGAGTACTGAAACTAATTGAATACTATCGCACTAAATGAGGTTGCCTGAAACTATGATTTATATTTTAGTGGACAAATTAAGTAAACACACTCATTTTTCTCTTGTACGTCCTTATACAGTAATATATGTAGCAAAATTATTTTTTTAATGGAGTTTATAAAAAATAATTAGTGTTAGAGAAATAATTTTTACAAGTAATTTATGGTCTGAATTGTTTAAACTTCAAGATTGTTCTAATTTTTTCGTAGTTGAAAGTAAGAGTGGGTCCAAACGGCAACAATGTACACAACCACCAGGGTGATGATCAAATGACTCAAGGTACAAGATTTCAGGCTTCAAAGAAACACGCAGCCAGAGTACAATGAAACCAAGACATAGTCAGGTGCAACCAGGAAAATCAAAACCATGTATAAAATATTCCAAACCATACATACACAAAATCATGCAATTAAAAATATACAGACACACAATCATGTGATGTACGAATACTAATAAGTTAACATATGGATTTGGTAAGGTCTTCTAATTTTTCATTGTCTTCAAAAGCTAATTGATAGACGGTAGGGAACTCAATGTCATCCACATTTGTAGTCAACCATTTTGGTGTATGCAAGACCACAGACCATCCGTTATTTTTTAAATCTTTTGAGTGGAACACTTGACTCGCTTCTGATGAAAGAATAAATGGCTCATCATTCATGTTATTTTTGTTCTTCAATCTCCCTAAATTAACCATGATCAAGTTTGAAATGGGATCAATTTTGCATCCATTGACCTTATCCTTGACCTTTACTCAATCACAATAAAAAACTGTTTGTTTGAAATCAGTGTAATCCAACTCAAGTATCTGTTGAATGACTCGGTAATACGTTGTTTCTGCTTCCTTATAATTTTTATCCTTACCACTCACACTAAAATTTGTAATTTCTCTCATGCATACACCGCTATTTTGTGTTACCATACGGTTTTCGTACTTTTTAGTGGAAAATGAAAATCCATTCACTTGGTACTTCATATAACTATGCGTCATGAACTTCGGCCCGTTCACTAGCCGCCATAGAGTTGGATCAACATCAATGGTCTTTAACAACTGCGTAAAACAAAATAAGTCAAAAAGCATGGTCACAAAGGTGTATTGCCCACTTATAAACATGTGAAATACTTATGACGATGTAATACCTCATTACGTAACCATAGAGTAAAACATTGAACGGCTTCCACTGTTGTAACCCTGCCTCGAGGTTGAATTCTAGTACTTTTCACATAGGAGTTATACCTCCTACGAAAAACACATATCAAAATGTATATATAAATTGAATTAAAAATATTGAAATTACGGACAAGTTCGTGAACTTACTTCTTCCATTCATCCAATCCATTGTTCTTATTAAGGACCCATCTACGCATTTGTTCAAGCTGCACTTGGGTTAACATTACGTCTTTACCATTATCCAGAGGTATCTCACCAGCAAACTCATCGTCCTCATCTAAAAACGCTTTGCGGGTATGTTTATGATTGCCATCACCTCCATTTAGCATATTTTCCATGCAGTAAAAACTAGCTTCTTGTACGATATATCCTTCTGCAATACACCCTTCAATGTATCTTTAATTGCGCACATATCCTTTATATGTTTTCATCAACCTATGAATATGATCAATTATATACTGTAGACGGTAGCTATTTAAATCAAATAATGATGTACATAACTGAAATTGGAAATTTACCGTTCAAAAGGATACATCCATCTATATCTGATAGGGTCACAAATCAAAGCTTCATCGGCTAAATGGACCATAAGGCGGACACTGATATAAAAAAATGTAGGTGGAAAATGTTTTTCAAAAACACACATTGCTTCTACTAAGCTAGCCTTTGCTTTTAAAAGATGTTCCCTATTGATCACCTTTGAACACAAAATGTTAAAGAATAAACTAATACGATGAACAACATTTCGTAGATCCTTATGTTGTGGATAAGCATGTTGAAGCAATACCGGAAGCAAATGTTGCATTATGAAATGGTAGTCATGTGACTTCATATTTCTCGGTTTAGAAGGATTGATGCTCACATTGTTGTGGAAGTTAGAAGAGAATTTGTTAGGCGCTTTCAAAAATTTCAAAACGGTGCAAAACCGTATCTTTTCTTCTTTGCTCAAAGTGAAAAGCTTCCTTTGGTATGATTATTTTATTTGTTTCAGGATCTTTCATCACGCACAACTTTTGTTTTATGCCCATGATTTTCAAATCCTTGTAGGCATTGATGCCATATTTTGACTTATCTTTATGGTCCATAATGGTGCTGATGAGATGCTCCGTGACATTCTTCTCCGTATGCATAACATTAATATTATGTCGGATCAAATTTTCTTTCCATTATGGTAAATCAAAAAAGACAGACCTCTTATACCATCTAGAAACATTGTCAACTTCTTCATTGGTTGACTTTCCATTTTCGACCAATTTCTTCTTTTTGTTTACCAACTTTCATTTTCATATTCGCTACTTTCTTTTCAACTTGAAAACCAATCAATGGCCATATAGGACGGCGAAGTTCTTTTTTGTTGTTGAAATTTGTCTTATCGTATCGAAACTTGTGTTCGTTAGGAAGAAACATTCGATGTCCCATGTAACACATCTTCTTACTTTCAGGAAGTTGATAAGAACAAGTATTTTCCCAACAAACAGGACATACAAAGTAACCGTGAGTTGTACATCCCGATAAAGTCCCAAAAGCAGGGTGATCATGGATTGCCCACGGCACCCTAGCACTCATTGTGAACTCAGATTTATTTAACGAGTCAAATGTAACGACTCCTTCCCATAACTGCTTTAACTCGTCTATCAACGGCTGTAAATCAACATCAATACCCTTCCGTGGTTGTTTTGGCCTAAAAATCAACAATGTTAACATTGAGAACTCCCTTTTCATGCACATAGACCGAGGGAGATTATATGGTACTACAATTACTGGCCAACAACTGTAACGGTTAGAGAGAGAAGCATGTGGACAGAAACCATCTGTTGCTATTCCAATGTGACATTTTCCGGCTCGGCAGCAAAAGTTTGGTCAAAAGAATCCGCGACTTTCCATTGAAAAGTGTCACATGGATGACGCAGTACAGTTGGATCAGACTTGGCACGACCATGCCAGGTCATCACATCTGCTATTCATGGTACAGTATACAGTCTCTTCAATCTAGAAATTAAAGGAAAATGTCTTAATGTCTTTCGAGGTAATTTGGTGCATTTTCTCTCTTCGTTGAATGATGTCATGTATCTTGGTTCATTGCCATTTGTACAAGAAGCTTTTTTGCATCATCTTTCTTGTACAATATGCAATCATTGATGCATGCATCATAAGTTTTGTAATTCATCCCAACTTGCTTAATGATCTTCTTCACATTGGAGTACTTTATCGACAGCGTGTTACCTTCGGGAAGTAACTGTTTTATTAGTTTCAGGAGTGCAGTCACACCATTATCTGATAAGCCGTATTGGGTCTTCAGGCTATTCAGTTTCACAATGGAATAAGTAATCCCTTTTGAACATGAAGGATAAAGTGGCTCTTTTACGCTACCAAAAAGTGATTTATACTTCTTACTTTCATTGGCTTGCCAATCTGGATAATCAGTAGACTGCTCTCCAACATTAGCATGACCAGGCAATGAATTTTTAGGTTGAAAATGATGAAATCTATCTGCATCACTGATCAGATCTTCCATCCTAATATGTTCAGACTCGTCAATAATTATGGCATGACTAACTAGTTGTTGTTTTCCATCTCCGCCCTTTTTTCCCTATGAAAATACCACATTGTATATGATTGGATAATACCCCATCTAAGCAAATGAAAATGAATGTCATCTAATTTGATCATCTTCATATTTTTGCGCCAGGTGCAAGGGCATAAATACACTCCTTTCTTACCACCGTTTTCTGCAAAAAAACTTATGAACTTCTGCACCCTGTCTATATAGTATGTAGATCTTAGATTAGATTCGTTTATCCATTGTTTGTCTATACTGAAAGACATACTGCCCTCCTATATCATATATAACAAAACATGAGACGTGAATACAATTTTACCTTGGTATAATGAAGAATATTTGTTGTCCCATTATATATATAAGAAAGTGGTATTAAGATCATATAATCCCTACTGTAATTAATATTTAAGATCGTATAATCCCCGTCTATATATTATGCATAGTTTCCTTTTAACTAGGCGCAGATGCTGCAATAGGTACAAAACTCTCCATAAAACTGGTTACCATGTATATGCGCAGATGTGGATCTCTGTACATGTTTTAAGCGTACATTTTTGATCGCACAGCAGGTATTATCAATAAAAAAAGAAAGTTGGATGTCTAAACTTTACATGGCTTTGAGGCGAAAATTATATATTAGCCTATATGTTCCACTTATATTCAAAAAAACATGATAAATAAAGCAGTAAAGTAGAGGTTTTATTTCAATTCCAAAAGCCATAGAATATTGTACATGAACGGAGTAAATTCAAACCACAAAAGGCACTTTTATATCTTCTCTTTTGCAAATACTAGTTGCACTATACTTAAGAAACCGAATTCCGTATATTTATTTAATAAATTAAAGTTATAATTCATCCAAAAATTTTAATCATACCTTTAATCCAAATGCATTTGGAATTGTTGATCAAATAATTCAGATTGATTCGTGTATTCACAAATTCGTCCAGATCTATTTAAATTGCCACTTATTTTACCATGTTGCACATTTAGTGTATAAAATAGTTTTAAATCTTCATAAAAATGGCAAAGCTTCTAATTCCTGCCCTAGTATTTTAAATTGCCTTTTAAAGCACAGTTCAACAAATTCTATAAAATAATAAAATATATGACAATTACTGCTGCTTCAATTACAAAATACAGTTCTAACACATCTGAAAATAAAAGAACCAATGGCATGATAAGAAACAAATCATTCAGAGTAATGTGCTAATTTTAATTGTGAGCTTCTTATTTATATCACGTTGAATATAAAATGAATAAATAATATTTGGTTGAAACCCTACAATTTTTAGGCTTAAGATACCTTCCTACACTTAATTCTTAGAACAGCGACAGAGTGATTGTAACAAAGTATTAGACACACTTATCCACAAATTTATTTCAAACTTAAATTTTGTAGGAGATTTGTGAATTACAGCGAAAAAAATTGTATATGGATTGTTCCAAAGTCAAATTGTAAATACTACCATTCATGCCAATACAATTAGTTCAAGTCATTTACTAGCATTTGTTATCATACCGTTAGATTTCCTACTTGTGAAACAGGCTATTCAAATAATCATCTGCACGAAATTATTATCGCATGCATTAAAATGTGCTTAAATCAAGCATACTGTTCAAATAGAAATAGTTGCATGCCAATACAAATCAGTTACTAACATTTGTTCTCTGCATTTGTTCACAAATAAATCGCAAACAGCCGATTCTATATAGCAATAGCTGAATGCCAATTCAAGTCCATAATTATCAAATTCAAATATCGGAGAGTTCAAGTATCATCTGTTGGTGAAACAGGCTATTCAAGTAATCATCTGCAGCTTAAGTAATAGCATAGCAATCTAATTCATATACTTATAGTTTCTCATCACAAAAAATAAAATCCTATCAAATATTTTATAAAATATTGAGCATTTCACATGAAAATTGCAAAAATTCAATAACATAATCTAGAATAAAAGAGAATTATTTATTAATAGCAAATAGTCCAACAAGCAATCTGTTACATATATGTCATTTGACAGTAATATATGCAAAATAAAATTGATTAAACTGTTATTATACTAATGTTGTTTACTTGGAATACCCACAAATGCATATTCAGCAAAGTACCTAAAACAGATACAACACATAATGAATCCAATGTTTATGTAAATGTTGAGGGCATATCAATTAAAAATATGCATTTTTAGTTAGAAGTGAATAAAGTGATTCAAGTGCATATTCAGCCTGAAGCAAACTGAGGTAAATCAAGTGCATATCCAGCTAGAAGTAACTGAAGTTAACCAAGTGCATATTCAGTAAGAAACAACTAAAGCAAGCCAAGTTCAGACTGTAGCAACTAAGGACATAGTAAAGGATACTGCTACTAATACAATTATATAATGCCTATAAACTCTTATACCGGTAAAGAACCAATGCGTAACGAACATCTGATCTTTCTTGAAACTGATGTACCACACTACATTGAAACAAACATATTACAGAATGCGATAGACTTAGTTTGTGAACAAGAAAGCATAACCGAATAGCATTCTACATATTTACCTCAGTTTACCCGACTACTCCCTGTAGCCAAAATGTATAAAGGAGAAATTAAAAGGAGAAAAAAATAGAAGCACCATCCCATTTGGATCCAACAAACAGGAACAAAACAATTACAGTTAATTCAATGGATTTTCATCATAATGAACATACATGTTTAACATGAATCAAGTAACATGAAAATCCAATATAATAATATCATCCAAAAGCATGAATAACATGAGTATCTAAACGATGCCAATTTAAATTATACCTGAAACATAGACCATGAAAATATTCAGCCCTTGAAGTTATTCAACAAAGGAACATTGCTGGTTTTGAAAAATAAGAAGGTGAAGTGAATCGGTAAGGGAATGTAGAAGATTCTAAAATCGAAAACTTTGTAAATAAGGATCGAAAATTACCTGAAATGCAAAGCGATGTGAATTCGAACATGGGAAATGAGAGAAGATAATTTAAGAATTGGCGAACTAGCGAACTAGCGTTTGTGAAGAATGAAATCTTGATTTAAGAATTAACAGGAACGAAATAATTTGGGGAAAATAATTCACAACGAAATGGAGTAGATCTGGGGAGTGTTTTGGCAGCAAAAAGTTCGCACCAAAAATTAGCACGAATTAGATATGGCTAAAACATGTATCAAATTTGATACGACTAAGAACCGTATCTAAATAGGGGGAAATCGAATTATTTGGAGGGAAGATGTGCGTATTGGGTGGAAAAGTTTGCGCCAAAAATAGGCACGAAACTAGATGCGGCTTAAAGTCGTATCAAATTTGATACGGATTTTAGCTGTGTCGAATACATTAGATACGGCTATTAGCCGTATCTAGTTTGGTACGGCTTTAAGCCGCATCCAATAAGGCAGAAGGAGGAGTGGAAAAAATAGCTTCTTGGTGTAGTGTGTTCTTGTTTTATACACTCTGAACTCATCTTATATGTTGTTTAATTCAAAAGACGTAAACCTTTTGACCAAGCAAGTACCCGTTTTAGTCGTTGAGTCAAAATGACATTAGCCATTTAGGGGAAGTAGTTGCTAAGGTGACAATGTGAGAATTAACAACATAAAAGATTTTCATGTTTAAAACCAGACATGAGTTTATGCTTGAAAGGTTGAAGAAGATAACGAATAGTATCATAAATGGTGTCTACTTTATAAATTATTCTTAGGTTCATGTCTGCTCTCTCAAAATATTATCAAAAATTACAAATCTTCTAATGGAATATTTACAGAATTACTTAGAAGAAGAATTCCTTACAAAAATGCTTTTTATCCTAAAAGATGCAGACTTAAGTCATAAATATTATACTATTGCAAACATATTTAAAAACAAATATGTAACTGAACTTATAGACATAAATGATTCTACACTAAATTTGTATAATATAATAAATGAAAACGATATATTTCATTATCTTATTCTAGCAAAAAATAAAATCATCATTTTAAGCCAAAGATTTCTAAAACAATTCCACGAAGAATGGATTAATATCATAATACAATAAGACCAAAGAAACAGATCTTTAGAATATGACTTTGATATGGATTTTTACCATGACAGGTAAAAATCTAATACCAAGACAGATAGACTACATGAGTCTAAATGAAAAATTAGAGACTGTTATATAACAAAGGCAACTAGGTTCCTAATTCCTAATTTAGACATCCATATCAAAGTCATATTCTGTAGATCTGTTTTTTTGGTCTTATTGTATTATGATATTCATCCATTTTTTGTGGAAATATTTTAGAAATCTTTGACTTGAAATTATGTTTTTATTTTTCGTTAGAATAAGATAATGAAATATGTCTATTTCATTTATTATGTTATAAAAATTTAGAGTAGAATCATTTATGTCTATAAGTTCAGTTACATGTTTGTTTTAAAATATGTTTGCAATAGTATATTGATCTTTCTGACTTAAGTCTTTATTTTGTAGTATAAAAAGTATTTTTGTAAGTAATTCTTCTTCTAGTAATTCTATAATATTTCATTCAAAGATTTGTAATTTTTGATAATATTTTGAGAGAGCCGACATGAATCTAAGAATACTTAGTAAAGCAGGCACCATTTATGCTTCTGTTCAGTATCTTCTTCAACCTTTCAAGCATAAACCCATGTCTGTTTTAAACGTGAATTTTTTTTATGCTATTAGTTCTCACCTTGTCACCTTAGCAACTACTTCCCTTATACGGCTAATGTCATCTTGACTCAACGCTTAAACGGGTACTTGGTTGGTCAACAGGTTAACGTCTTTTGAATTAAACAACATATAAAATGAGTTTAGAGGTTATAAAAGAAGAACATCACATCTTAATTATGCATCAAACCAAGAAGAATCTTAAATAAGAATTATACCTAGACCAATTCATCTTTCTTTTCCGACTCACGTCTTAATTTGTTAACCTTGCATGGTTTTGAATTTTGCCATTAAAATAAAGAAATTTTCTTGCACACAATTTTCACTCATTATTTCTTATAATAGAATTACAATACTGGTTTTTCGATGCCCTTATAATCCACACCTTATGCCAATATATAGGCATAGATACTTGGTAGATTACAGACAGCTGTACCAAATAATTGGCACCTTACATTCCACTTGGAAAAGAAAAGCAATACGTGGATAATATATTTTCCACTTACAAATATTTAACAATACTTTGGATCATATCAGATACCCACTATATTACTTTACTCCTTTAGCTTTAACACGTATGTCCTTTGTTGCAAAAAGATTTGTAGTGTGTTAGGTATGTGTCATATCTTCTTTATTCTGATTTGTTGTCCTAAAGATATTCTTTTTAATCTTCTTTGTGTAACTTTATTTGGAGTCATCTTTAATTATTTACCATGTCGGGTCTTGGATGAAAAATATCAAAAGGCCCATATCCTGGTCCAAATCCTTCTAGGCTTTTGGATATGTAGATTTTAGTGACAGGCATTCAACATAAAGTTTGAAATTTTCTCATCTTCTTTTTCCCAATTTAGATTGCTCCCAATTATGAGTGCTCTTAATTTTTCATAATTCTATTATTCATGCATTTTTGGAGTAGACTTGTCTATGAATTCTGTCTGATCATTCCATATCAAATAATCTATGTCGAAATTATATGCCTTGATTTTTATAATATGCCTGGCTGCGTAACGACCCGGGCTCTTTGACACTACTATTTGAATAATTTACTGATTTGATCATTGATAATAAAAGTTTTTATCATTCATTAATAATAAATTATGTTTTATAGATATCCACGTATATATGTGTGTGTGTGTGTGTGTGTGTGTGTGTGTGTGTGTGTGTATATTTAGGAAGCTGTGGTTTGAAAATCTAAAATTTTAATCTCTCAAAATATTTGACTAAAAACTACACTTTTATATTACAAGATACATACATACATACATACATACATACATACATACATACATACACACACACACACACACATATATATATATATATATAATTGTGTATATATGCTTAGCTTCGATAAAAATTTGAAATAAAATATATGTATATAAGAGTAAGAATAAATACATAAGTGGCTAATATTATATTATAGCATATAAGTAAAAGGTGTATGAATGAAAACATGGCTTAGGCAAGTAAATATATATGTTTGTATAAATAAAAATATGTCCATATGGTAAATAAAGCTATGTTATATACATATGTAGTATATATGCATATTTTAAGGATATATATATATATATATGCATGTAAATATGCAAGGGAACATAGCATTAGATGCACATCCTCTCAAGCATATATTATATCAAATCCCTTTTCCATTTATCAAATCACTTTTTTTTTAAAATCAGGTCATAAATATCTCAAATTAAAAGAAAAAATAAATTAAAATAAAAAAAACTTACTGTTCCTGATAAGAGGCTACAACTTATCCCTCTCCTTGTAAATAGGCCTTGCTTTGTTCACTTTTTTTCATTCGAACAAGGGAATAAAAAGAAACACAAGATGCCATTACAACTTAAAGGAAATCAGAAACATTCTAGTACAGAAGGATAAAAAAAAGCAAATATTTTCAAAAAAAAGAAAGCAGGCTTCACTGCTCAAAGAGAAAAAAACAGTGAGTAAAACTAAATCCTTTTATAACGTAATATATGCTAGGTCATGGGAATTTAAGTGTTGTTTGATATGTATGCTTGTACAAGAACATACACACACATACACACCTATATATGAATATATGTAAATGTTAAAACTAGAGAAGCCCAGGCCCTATCATCATTTTCTTTTTAATACTGCTTTGAATATTCAAAAAGAATGTTATGCTAGACTTCAAAAATTCCTATCTCTCAATCTAATTAGATTTAGGTTATGATGTTAAATGGAAAGATGTTAGTTTTTTTTACTATACTTTGCTTTAAAATTTGTTTTATTAAATATTGTCAAGTGTAAAGGAATAAAAGTGTAATTTACAATAAGATAACCCAAATTGTGGAAAATTCGAATAGGTTGTTTTACTCTTTTGCTTATATAAACTTGATTGCCATTGGAAATGATGAACTTTGGTGGTCTTTTCACGATTTTTAGTTTCATATGCGATGAGATATAAGGAGATGACCAGTTTTTGGTCTTTGGTTAAATTGCGGTGAGCTAGGCAGTGGTAGGGGTCGGTGTTTAGTCGGAAGGTAGCTCGGAGGAGGGAGAGCGTTGGAAAAATGGTGTTGGGTTTTATAATGTGGTGTGGTCGTCAGACGGAATTGATGTAGGGTTTAAGGAAGGTTTTGGTTCGTGGTCGGTTTTGGGTGGGAAGCGGCGTCGTGGATGAGCTAGGGGCTGCGGTTTGGGGGGCAAAGGATGAGGGGAGGGTGGTGATGATGTTGGTGAGTTATGGCTTTGCTAAGTGGCCGGAGATGACCGGACGAGGCGGAGGAAGGAGGTCGAGTGCATTCCTGGTTTTGGGTTGGAGTTCGAGATTTCATTCTAGTGGTTGCAACACGAAGTTTCGATGGTCAGGGGGTTTGTGCGGACGGAGCTACCTAGGCCGATGGTTGGCAGCGGTGATGGTGGTCGAAAGGCGTGTGCACTTGCACGTGTGGGTCGAGTCAATGCTGTGTGCACGTTTGAGAAGGGAAGAAGAGAGCAGTGAAATAAAGAGAAGAGAAGGGAGGGGATTTTCTTTTGTCTGGTGTTGGGCCGATGGGCCTGGCTCTTGTTTTTAAAAAAAATATGTATATATATAATGTTATGTTTTCTTAGAACTGTTAACTTTTAAAATTTATTTTCTTTAAATTAAAAACAATATAGGCACTTGAGATCATCCAATCACCTAAAATCCTTTTTACCTAAAAACACATGATTAAGTTTGGAAATTTATTTATTTAATTTTTAATAATTAATGTAAATAAAACAATTTAAACTTTAAATTAATTAAAACCTATGTTAATTTATATAAAATAATTATTAATGAATTTCCAAATTCAACTAAATTAATAATAAACACTCTTTTTGTAATTAATTTTAATTATAACTAAGCAAGACTTTGAAAAATATTTAATTTTGTTTTTTAAATTAAATAGATGATGGTTGTGATTGGTTAATATAGCCCATAAATAGTTCAAGTAGTTCAGGATATGTGGATTTTCCTGATTTCTCTAGAATGTTCTTTTCAATTGTCCTATGATATTAAGTACCCAGATAAATTGAACAGTTGAAATTATAAACGTTAACACATTTATTGGAAATGGACATATGCGATTAAATTTCCATTGTAATTGTGACATTCTGAATTTGAAATTGTTTTTTTAAAACAACTTGGGCCTTTAAAATCTATCGTTTGGATTCGGTGAGACCGGGATCGGCTATCAGTATTATCCGAAAACCACATCGATCCAAAATAAACGCTCGGTCGTGAAGATTCCAAGGGAAGACCCGGAATGAAGATTCAGAATGCAAGGGCTATTTGTCTCTGACTCTGAGGGTGATTCCAATATGAGTGTGGTGAAGATAGTGCCTTTGGTTTTGTTCAGACCTGGAACGGACTTGTATAGACGAATGCTATCTGACCATCGTCATTGGAGGACGATGAGCATTCTAAGTGAATGTGTTCTAAAAAGGCAATCATAGCCTCAAGCCTCATCAATCGGAAATGACTAAAACAGGGGAGATGCAGCAAGGCTAAGTGGGTCGCTCCCAAGTAGGGTAAGGTTACCCCTATCCAGAGTCCCTTTTATTCAGCTGCGTGGTGGTTGATGATCCCAAACGCGGGATAGTCTTATTCGGACTATCCAGTTTAGGGGTAGTCCGGTCTTGTGTAGCAGGGGATCCCGTAGTATCCTCGGTGTTATTTTTCTAGAGATGCACCGTGACGGGCGGTACCCTAGTAGCCCAGTCATTGTATGGAACTCATTCTCCAATAAGTTCCTTCGGTCTGTATTGTATACCTATTATGCTGGAATTTAATTAATGTAATAATTTTAGTTGTATGAATAATTTATTTGAAAACTCTAGACACTATTATAATATCAGTACATTTCCTATAAAAATGTTTTGGTTATCGTAAGGGAAAAACCCGTCCATGTTTATATGCGGCGAGTCTTACGAGATACCTTTGTTTTCAAATGGTTTTCAATTTAAAATAAATTTAACCGTTTTACTCACACCAGACCCATGTCTGACCCAGAATTTATTTTCTGTTTTTCCCAAACTCTTGGATACTCAAATTTTATGAGTAGCCAAGTGATTCCAGGTTTGCTTCGATGTATTTTGGAGAAGGAGTTGAGCAGGTGGATTCAACGTATCTAGCTATATTTATATTCATCTGCATTGGTATCTATGTCTGTATTTTGGCTTGTAATGAATAGACAGGTCACCACGACTATCTAGTATGACGTATGTAAAAGTTATGACTCTGATGTATTGTACTAGTAACTTTGTGATATATGCTACGTAATATATATATATATATATATATATATATATTATCCGTTCCGCTGTGAGATTCTGTGATTTGTTTTAATTCTTTCTTTCTATCTATTTCTTTTCTACCTATTTCTTTCTCTATTACGACTCGTCCTTCGATGGATCGAAAGGCAGATCATCACATTTTGCATCAGAGTGCTAGGTTAAGTGAATTCCTAGGCTTTTGGGTTAATATCAATCTTGAGTGAGCTTATTTATAAATTTATACACACACACCCCCCTTGATTGTTACATCAGCTTTATTAGTGCCATCTTTGGGATATAATTCGTCCCAGTATTAAGTATCCTCTTACTGTGTCCAGGTATTCAATAATGAGTACAAGGTGAAGGCGAGGTAGAGGAGCAAGTAGCACAACAACCACTAATGGGAGAACCCCCAATGTTGGAGGTGGCAGAGTAGTTGTTGAGGCTGTAACTCCAGTGCAGCCTCGAGTGAACTTTGCAATTCTATGCAAGGACTTTACGAATCTTGGAGGGAAACACTTTAAGGGTGCTGAGTCTATTATCAAGGTGCAAGCATGGTTACGCTCTTGTGACTAAATTTTCAAGAGTTTGGATCTTTTTGATGAACAGAAGCGAGTGCTGGCATCATGGAAGTTATAGGAAGGAGCAGCCGCATGGTGGGACTCAGTCATGGTAAATGTCCCCGAGGATGAATTTTCATGGAATAAATTCAAAAAGGTGTTTGAGGAGCAGTTCATGCCGACTGCGACTAGGACCCGATTGCGTAGGATTTTCTTAGACCTCAAGCAGGAAGATATGTCAATGGCAGAGTATGAAACCAGATTCAATGAGTTATCCTGTTATGACCCTGGACTCGTAGACACCCCTCTTAAGAAAAATGGAATGTTTGTATTAGGAATGAGGCTCAAATTCCACGAGAAGATGACCTCTCATCTTAAGGGATCATTTGTGGAACTTGTAGATATGGCTTTGAGACACGAAGAACTTTTGGAGAGGAAACCTTCGGCAGCAGTTGCAACACAAAGTGGCGGTGCTACAAATCAGAATAAGAGGAAGTTTTACCCAAATTGGAAGAAACAAGGTAAAGAAAAAAAAGGAGGCAACCATGCGATCGAGAAATGTTATAATTGCAAATAGAAAGGTCATATTTCCAAATTCTGTCCAAGAGGTGAAGCCCCGAAGCAACCAAGCGGACCTATTTCTTAAATGGTTCAAAAGACCTTGTGCTTTAATTTCCATCAACCTACGCACATGGTGAAAGCCTGCTCACTCCTTCAGAAGGTGCAGCCAAACAAGGTGTTTGCTATCTAGAATGCACCATCAGCTTCAACGGATGTAAAGGGTAAAAGCATCCTCGAAGGTACTTTTCTTTTGAATGGTGTTTATGTTAGAGTATTGTTTGATTCTTGTGCTTCTCTTAGATTTATTTCTTTGGATATAGTAGAGAAGTTTCACCTTATCCCTAGTATCATAAACAACTCTATTTACGTATCCAATCCCATAAGGGGAGTAACCCAACTGAATATGATTTGTGAAGGCTTGAAAATTTATTATCTTTCCCATAGCTTTTCGTGTGACCCCTATGTATTAGATTTTAATGGATTTGACCTTATGCATGGAATGGATTGGTTAACCAAGTAAAAAGCTGTTCTTAAATGCGAGGAGAGAATCGTATTTTTGGAAATCGAGTTGGGAAGGACTGCAAAGGTGGAATGTGATAACCTGGGAATTCACCGGAGTAGTCTCTTGCATGTGCACGAAGTATCTAAAGAAGGATTAGGATCCATTGAAGCTTTTAGAGACTTCCCGGACGTTTCTGAAGAAGTTAAAGGTTTACCCCCGCATCGAGAGATCGAATTCCGTATTAATTTAGTTCTAGGGGCAAGATCTGTGGTCCAACCAAAAAGGAGAATGGATCCAAGAGTGAGGGAAGAGTTGGTGACTCAAACTCAGGATTTCTTGAGGAGAGGATTGACTGGACCTAGTCGTTCGAGCTGGGGTTCTACTGTAGTGTTTGCAGCCAAGTCAGATGGGTCGTTAAGACTTTGTGTAGACTATATGGAATTGAATAAGCTGACCATTAGGAATAAGTATTCCTTACCTCGTATCGACGATCTTTTTGACCAACTTCATAGGGCCACCATATTCTCCCAAATGGATTTAGCTTTCGGATTTCACCAACTAAGATTGTTGAAGGCAGTATACCCTTAACTGCATTCAGAGGGCCTGATTATTCTTTGAGTGGCTGGTTATGCCTTTTGGGCTAACCAACACACCAACTTATTTTGTTGATCTTATGAACCATGTTTTTTGGGATGTTCTGAACAAGTTCGTGCTAGTGTTCATCGACGACATTCTGATCTACTCCAAATCGGAGGAGGAACATAAACATCATCTGGAGGTGGTATTGGAAACCTTGAGAAGGCATGTCCTAAAAATGAAGTTTTCAATGTGCCATTTCTGGAAATTGGAGGTAAATTTTTTAGGACACGTCATATTGGGAGATGGTACTTCCATGGATCCAGTTAAGGTGACAGCTGTTCAGAAGTGGAAGCAACCACGGATTCCTACGTAGGTTCGAAGTTTTCTTGGTTTAGTAGGATACTACCGTAGATTTATCCAGGATTACTTTAAGATTTCCTCCCATTTGACCAAGCTGACTAAGAAGGGAGTGAAATTTGAATGGACTTGAAAGTGCGAAGAAGCGTTCCAAGAACTAAAGGTAAGATCAACCAGCGCACCCGTTTTGGCTATTCTAGATGGGAACAGTGAATTCGCAGTGTACACCGATGCTTGTGGATAGGGCTAGAAGCTGTTTTGATGTAGCATGGAAGAGTGATTGCATATGCGAGCAGGCAGTTGAAGCCTCTCGAGAAGAACTATGCTATGCATGACCTAGAGTTGCTGGCTGTTGACTTTGCACTGAAGATGTGGAGGCACTACCTATTGGGTAAGGATCCCTCTATTCCTTGTTAGTTCCTTTTTAACCCCTAGAGATTTAGGAGTGAACTTCTTTCTTATATTAGGTGAAAAGTTTGAGCTCTTCACAAATCATAAACTCTTGAAATATATTTTCACCCATAAGGACCTGAACCTGAGGCAACAAAGGTAGGTGGAATTCCTAGCTTCCTATGATCTAGACATTCTCTATACACTGGGGAGGGCAATTGTGGTAGCGGACACCTTGAGTAGGAATGCAATCTTGGCTCTTTTGTATGTTACCCCGACTCTCTTAGAAAGGATTGCAAACGAGAAAGGAAATGATAGAAGTTTGAGAGCTATCATCAAAAAGGTTAAGGAGGGGAAGTGCACCAGTTTTAAGTTTGAGGTTTTGTCAGAGTGTCATTGCTCAAGGTTAAGTATCCATCCGGGTATCTCAAAGATGTGCAAGGATATGAAAAGAGTTTTTTGGTGGAAAGTAATCAAGAAAGACATCTATACCTTTGTCAGTAAGTGTGCGAGTTGCCAACAAATAAAAGGATGATCACCAGAAGACTGTGGGACTGTTACAAAGTCTAGAGATCCGAAATTGGAAGTGGAAGTGGGAGATGATATCGATGGATTTCATCAATGGGTTGCCCCGAATCAAAAGGGGGAATGAGGGAGTGTGGGTAATTGTAGACAGGCTAACCAAAAGCGTCCATATTGTCCTAGTTAAGTCAACCAGAACTGCAGCTTCCCTTGCATAAATTTTCATGAGGGAGATTGTGAGATTACATGGATTTTCCATAAGTATAGTAAGTGATCGTGACCCAATTTTTACAAGTAAATTTTAGAAATCTCTACAGACAGCCCTTGGAACGAAGTTAAGTTTAAGCATTGCTTACCATCCTCGGACAGACCGGCAAGCGGAGAGGCTGAATCGCATTCTGAATGATATGTTGAGGGCCTGCATTTTGGACTTCGGTGGATTTAGGGAAGATCATCTACACTTGGTGGAATTTTCTTACAACCACAGTTAACAGGCAAGCATTGAAATGGCACCATACGAAGCTCTCTACGGAAGGCCCTAAAGATGACCAGCTTGTTGGGCGGAATTAGGGGATTGTATAATCCTTGGTCCAGACATGATTTGGGAAGCATCTACGAAATTCAAGATGACCAAGAAAATAATAAAGGCAGCCCAAGATCGCCAAAAGAGCTACGTCGGTAAAAGAAGAATGGATCCGGAGTTCGCAGATGGAGATTTGGTGTTCGTCAAAGTTTCCCTGTTCAGAGGAGCAATCAGCTTTGGTAAGACTGGGAAGCTAGCTCCAATATACATAGAACCTTTCCATGTTCTCGAAAGGATCAGTGCTTTAGCATATAAGATTGAACTACCAGAAATGATGGCTGGTATTCACAATGTATTCCACGTATCTCATCTGAGGAAATAGGTGCATGAACTATCCTTTGTTGTAGAACCATCGATTCAGGAAGATTTGGAGGTTGAACCGCATTTAACCATGGTCATGCATCCATTTCAGATTGTTGATCAAGATGAAAAAAGCTCCGAAACAAGGTGGTAAATTTAGTTAAGATCCAATGGAGTGAGGATCCCAGAGATTGTACCTGGGAAACTCTGGATAGTGTAAAGGAAGCCTATCCAGAATTGTTGTCAGGAAAGTTAGATTGTTTTGTTTTGTGTATAACAGTTTGTTATGGTTGTTAGGATACAAATGATGTGTATGCTTTGTTGCGTGAATATAAAAACATTTTCCTAAAAGTTGAATTATTTCTTGCCTTTAAATTTCGAGGATTCTTTTAAGGGGGGAAATATAATGATCTGGGGTTTTTGACATTACTATTTGAATAATTTGCTTATTTAATTATTGATAATAAAAGTTCTTATCAGTCAGTAATAATGAATTTTGTTTTATAGATATCTACATATATATGTATTTGGGAAGCTATGGTACGAAAATCTAAAATTTTAATGTCTCAAAATTTTTTAACTAAAAACTATACTTTTCTATTACAAGATACAATTATATATAGATACATAGATATAATTGTGTATATATGCTTAGCTTTGATATAAAAATTTGAAATAAAACATATATGTATATAAGAGTAAGAATAAATATATAAGTGGCCAATATTATATTATAGCATATAAGTAAAAACTATGTGAATAAAAACATGGCTTAGGCAAGTAAGGATATATGTTCGTATAAGTAAAAATGTGTCCATATAATAAAGTTATGTTAGTCTATATGCATATTTTATATATATATATATATATATATATGCATATAAACATATAAGGGAACATAGCATACAAGGGAACATACAAGCTGCCATTACAACTTAAAGGAAATCAGAAACATTTAAGTATAGGAGGATCAAAACCAAAATGAAAACAAATATTTTCAAAAAAAGAAAGCAGGCTTCATTGTTCAAAGAGAAATAAATAATGAGTAAAACTAAATTCTTTTATACCGTAATATATGCTTGATCATGGGAATTTAAATGCTGTTTGATATGTATGCTCGTACAAGAACATATATATATACACACACCCATGTATGAATATATGTAAATGTTATAACCAGAAAAGCCCAGGCCTGATCATCATTTTCCTTTTAACACTGCTCTATAAAATAAATAAAAAATGTTATGCTTGACTTTAAAAATTCCTATATTTCATCTAATTAGATTAAGGTTATGATGTTAGAAGGAAAGATGTTTGTTTTTTACTATACTTTGCTTTAAAATTTGTTTTATTAAATATTGTCAAGTGTAAAGGAATAAAAGTGTAATTTACAATAAGTTAACCCAAATTGTGGAAAATTCGAATAGCTTGTGTTCGTCGACGGAAATTCTATCGGTTTAGAAAACCGTCGAACGAATATAAATTTAAAAATATCCGCAAGCGCACGGTGTACGATTGTAGCACGGGGCAAATACGGGTCGATCCACAGAGAATTGATGATTTTAAACTTCTATTCAATCAAATTAAACCAAATGGAGGAGGATTTTTTAACTAGAAATAAAATGAGGCTAACACTAGAAAAATGTGATTCAAAAACTATTAGGCTAAAGAACAATTTAGAGGCAAATCAACAAACACATAATTTATGATCTCTAACTTTGATATTAAGTGAAATAATCATTGCATTTGTCATAAGTATGGTTTGTTTATGTTATTAGTTAACATAACTCAAACCATCAAACTATAATACAACAATTATACCACTTATACTTCTCATGAAAAAGAAGCCAAAGCAAATACTATTTTAAGCATGATCTATTTACTATTGTAACTAGTAATATAGATCATCAAATTTCATTTTTACTCTCATTTCATAATCAAAAATTAATTAGCAAATGATGATGTAAATTGTGTTTATGTTGAATAAGAGTAGCTCATTTGCATAAGCAATATAAGCTATCAAACCCACTTGTATAAACTTACATCAAAATTCACATTCATGAAGCATAAACAAAGAGATCATAAATCACAAAAATGTTGAAATTACATAAAGTTAGAGAGCTTCATCACCCCTAAATTGAAGGGGTTTAGCTACTCATTTGTGGCATTGAAGCAACACAAATAAATTTCAACATTAAAAAGAAAAGAGAATAGAAAATAAGCAAAGAAAGCAAAAGAGATTAGCTACTAACTACTTGCATAAATGTAAATCTAAGCTATGAGCATAAAGAAGAAGAGAGCATAGAAATAAACATTAACAATAATACAAAGAAAAACATGTAGAAAAGAGAGAAGAAAGAGGCTTGGAACCATTTTTATTTCATAGAACATTGAGCTTACACTTTGATTTCTTAATTTCCTAAGTAAAATGAAAGAGTAGATGATAGTTTCATATACATAAGAGGGTTATATATACATGCATAAAACCCTAATTCTATTTTTAGGGGGCTACCTAAGATGCCCTTTAGGAAGTGTGGCCAACAAGTAACCATTGACCACTAATTAATCCATCATTTGTTTTGCATGAAGCTTTAACCTCCACTTAGTTGTCCATTAGCTCCAAATTGTACTTTTAGGTAAGTGGGTGGGGTCCTCCATGTTCATGGCTTGAATTATTTACCTCTTCTTTCCTTTGTATTCATTTGTGCATGCATATATCTTCATATAAGCCTCTTCCATATGCATCCAAATTCCTATAAAAATTATCAAAAAATGTCCAAGTAAAAATTCTTATATTGACACATGCAAAAAATGACCGTTTTGCCCCTGAATGAAGATGAAAATATGATGGTTGGAAATAATTGAATTTTGGTTTTAAACATGTTAAAATGCCCAAATATGATGATTATTTAAATAAAAAGAGATAAAATATGGATGTAAATATATGCACAATTACGTGCATATCAAATACCCCCACACTTATCTTTTTATTCGTCCTCGAATAAAGGAAAACTAAGATAAATCCATTTTCGTATGGAGCATGATTGCATTGAGCGTATGGAACAAGCCGTTAAACCTCTGGGTGTCCCCAGTAGGACGAGTGTTGTCTCGTGAGGGTTTTCAGCGGATGCTACCCACAAAATCCAAATGCAGGATGAAAATATTTACAAAATGCAAGATTTATTTACAAAGAGATGAATGCGAGTTTTTGAAAATATTTACAAATGAAGGATTTATTTTTAAATTGACACGAATAAGTTAAATACAAGTTTTGGTCATTGTCTTGAAAATTTTACTCGTCAAAATTTCCAATGAAAATCAAGTTGTCATAACAGATAGACCATAGTTTGGCTAGTTGTTTCGGTTGATAACACAATGTAATTATGAAATGGATCCTTAGTTGATTATCAAAGTTTATTAAAGTGTTATTTTCATTTCTTTTCAATAACAAGTTAAATCAAACAAGTTAAAATAGTGCTAGGATTTCAATTGCTTGCTCTCTCATTATTTGCAAGAAAAATTACACACCCAGCTCAGGTAAACTGAGGCCAGATATACCACCCATGCACTGCCTTTCGGGCTTATGTGAGGGGAGTACAGAGCATGGCGAGTGCACACACCTTCGTGCATACACCTATCGACCGTAGATGGTTTTTATTAAGTCTGTTTTTTTCTTTTGGTTTGTGTTCCATACATACATAACCGTGAGGACTTTTAAATGAGTATGAAAGCACATAATCAAAGATTCCAAGTAATTCACCCATGCATAACCGTGAGGACTTTTAAATGAGAGTGAATACTTTAGATGTTATTATTTTGTATTTTTATATATATATTTTTTTTATGAGAGAGAAAGAGAGTTTTGCAAAACCATCTTAGCCCCATTTAACTTAGAAGACAAAAATGTTATATCCTTACTTTAAACTTACCACTTTCTAAACAAAGATTTTCAATTAGAACATACTTCATAATTAACATAGATGAACCTTCCTATATACTAGTAAAACCATTGTTATTTGTAATCAAACTTTATTTTTATTTTTTGTTAAGACAAATAAATTTTCAAAAATTTCAATTTATTAACCAAAACTTATACTTATCCCATAGTGTTTCTTCAAAAATAAATCAAAATGGTAAAAAGAAAATGTTTTTTGAGATTTAGGAGTTTTGAGATTTCTTTTTTGAAGAAAATGAAAATTCAAAAATGCCATGAAAAACTAAAGAAAAAATGAAAATGAGTCTCCCCCCACACTTAATTTTGACTGTGTCCCTACAGTCAATGCATGATATAATGAGCGTAACGGGGAAAAATATGTACATATTTACAAAATGGGGTTAACATTCTTACTAGAGTAGCTTGGCTCATGAAGGATCATGAGCTCCTCCTCTTGGTTACCGGGAAATTCCAAGAAGGGTTTTAACCGATGACCGTTGACTTTGAAAATCGATCCATCCTTTGGGTTTTCTATTTCTATGGCACCATGTGGAAAAACAGTTCGTACCACAAATGGTCCAGTCCACCTTGATTTAAGTTTCCCAGGGAATAAATGAAGTCTCGAGTCATATAAAAGAACTTTCTGGTAGGCGAAATTTTTTTCCTTAGGATTGACTTGTCATGAAAAACTTTGGTTCTTTCTTTGTAAATTTTCTCATTTTCATACGCGTCATTCCTAAGTTCTTCTAGTTCGTTGAGTTGTAGTTTTCGATTTTCGCCAGCTTTTTCATGATCCAAGTTTAAGTTTTTTATTGCCCACAACGCTTTGTGTTCAATTTCAACGGGTAAATGGCAAACTTTACCGCAAACTAAACGAAATAGGGACATTCCAAGATTAGTTTTAAAAGCAGTACGGTAAGCCCAAAGCGCGTCGGTCAATTTCTGAGACCAATCTTTTCGATTTTTATTGACAGTTTTCTCCAAGATTTGTTTTATTTCGATTTGAAACTTCAACTTGGCCACAAGTCTGAGGATGATACGGAGTGGATAACTTGTGGGTTATCGAGTATTTTTTCATTAAAGTTTCAAAAGAACGGTTGCAAAAATGGGTTCCGTTATCACTGATTATTGTGCGAGGTGTGCCGAACCTCGAAAAGATGTTTTCTTTGAGAAAATTTACAACAATTCTATGGTCATTGGTTTTGCAAGGAACGACTTCGACCCATTTTGAAACGTAATCGACATCGAGAAGGATATACAAGTTTCCAAAAGAATTTGGAAAAGGTCCCATAAAGTCGATACCCCATACATCAAAGATTTCGATCGTAAGAATGGGGTTTAAAGGCATCATATCTCGTCGAGAAATTCGTCCAAGCATTTGACATCGATCACAAGTTTTACAAAATTCAAACGAGTCTTTGAAAAGAGAAGGCCAATATAAACCACACTGAAGCACTTTTTCCGCATTTTTTCGAGGACCAAAATGTCCACCGCAAGCTTGATCGTGGCAAAATGAAAGAACACTCCGTATCTCATTATCCGAAATGCAACGTCAGATGATTTGGTCGGGACAATATTTGAACAAGTATGGATTGTGCCAATAGAAATATTTCACTTGGGACATGAATTTACATTTGTCCTGTTTGGACCAAGATGAGGGAGTTTCTTTAGTGACTAAGTAGTTCACTACATCAGCGTACCGTGGATCGATAGAAATCGAAAGAAATTGTTCATCGGGGAAGTTTTCATTGATCGGCAAGGAAGATGGTGCGTTTGGAAGACGAGATAAGTGATCGGCTATGAAATTATCAGATCCTTTTTTGTCTTTGATTGTAGGTCAAATTCTTGAAGTAAAAGGATCCAACGGATCAAACGGGATTTAGCATCCTTTTTAGCGAAGAGATATCGAAGCGCAGAATGGTCAGTGTAGACCGTAATGTGTGAACCTATCAAGTATGGTCGAAACTTTTCAAGCGCAAAACGACAGCTAGAAGCTCTTTTTCGGTTGTTGTGTAGTTGAGTTGAGTGTCGTTCAAGGTCATACTTGCGTAGTAAATGACATGAAGGATCTTGTTGATGTGTTGTCCCAAGACAGCACCAACGGAAAAGTTCGAAGCATCACACATTATTTCAAAAGGAAGATCCCAATTGGGTGCGCAAATGATTGGGGCAGAAATGAGTTCGCTCTTAAGACGTTCAAAAGAAGAGATACAATCAGAGTTAAAATCAAAAGGAACATCTTTTACAAGAAGGGTCGTCAAAGGACGGGCCATTTTGCTAATGTCTTTCACAAAACGACGGTAAAAGCCAGCGTGTCCTAGAAATGATCGAATGTCCTTAATAGATTTGGGAATGGGTAGATTTGCAATGACATCGATTTTTGCTTTGTCTACCTCAATGCCTCTATTTGAGATGATATGTCCAAGGACTATGCCTTGTTAGACCATAAAGTGGCATTTTTTCCAATTCAAAGTCAAATGTTTTCCTTTACATCGATTCAGAACCAACTCCAGGTGATGTAAACACTGGGAAAAAGAATCACCAAAGATAGAGAAATCGTCCATAAAAACTTCTAAAAAGCGTTCAAGCATGTCGGAAAAGATTCCAACCATGCATCGTTGGAAAGTCGCAGGAGCGTTACATAGTCCGAATGGCATACGTCGATAAGCAAAGGTACCGAATGGACATGTGAAAGTTGTTTTCTCTTGATCTTCGGGAGCGATTGGAATTTGATTATAGCCATAATAACCATCAAGGAAGCAGTAAAATTCATGGCCGGCTAAAAGTTCGAGCATTTGGTCGATGAAAGGAAGGGGGAAGTGATCCTTATGTGTTGCGACATTTAGTTTTCGATAGTCAATGCAAACACGCCAACCTGTTTGAGTACGAGTTGGAATAAGCTCGTTTGATTCGTTCTTGACAGTGGTTAGGCCAGACTTTTTCGGTACAACGTGAATTGGGCTAACCCATGAACTATCGGAGATTGGGTAAATGATTCTGTTATCGAGAAGTTTAAGAATTTCATCACGCACCGCATCTTTTATTTTTGGATTAAGCCTTCGTTGTGCGTCACGAGTAGGCTTGGCATCGTCGATTAAATGGATGCGATGTTGAACAAGAGTGGGACTAATTCCCTTTATATCGGAAATCGACCATCCAATTGCTTCTCTGTTTTTCGAAAGAATAGAGAGTAACGAGGTTTCTTGATCAAGAGAGAGAGTTGCGGAAATTATGACGGGTAACGTTTCATCTTCACCTAAGTATGCATACTTAAGGTGATCGGTAAGTGGTTTGAGGTCCAACTTCGGGAGTTTTTTGATCAAAGAGTTGGATCGAGATTCGGACTCATCTTGAAGCGATTCAAAGGGAAGAGTGTATTCAATCTCGTTGGGAATTTCGAGAAACAACTTTTCGTACTCGGATTCGCGTTCGTTGTTAAGGTCAAGTGTCTCGTTTTCAAAGTTTTCATGAATGGCACTAACTTCCAACGTTTCGTTATGAGGTTCATTCGATTGGCTTTCAAGATTGAAAATGTTAAGATCCAAAGTCATGTTTCCAAAAGAGATTTTCATTGATCCGTTACGACAATTGATTAAGGCATTTGAGGTGGCTAAGAATGGTCGGCCTAAAATCAATGGAATTTGAATCGAGGGATTCATCATGGGTTGTGTTTCGAGAACGATAAAGTCAACGAGGAATATAAATTGCCCTACTCGAATGAGCACGTCTTCGATTTCTCCCACGGGTTTCTTAATGGAACGATCGGCAAATTAAAGCGTAACTTTCATGGGTTTGAGCTCACCTAAGCCTAATTATTCGTACACGGAGTATGGAATCAAGTTGACACTCGCACCTTAGTCTATCAAACATTTGTTAATCGTCTTGTCTCCAATTGTACACGAAATCGTAGGGCAGCAAGGATCTTTGTATTTAACGGGCATGGATTGGGACAAGACTTCACTCAAACTAGCGGCTAAGAAGACTTTTTTGGGCACTTGAGTGTGTCGCTTTTGGGTGCACAAGTCCTTAAGAAATTTTGCGTAAGTGGGGACTTGCTGAACGACGTCAAGAAGCGGGATGTTCACTTTTACTTGTTTAAAAATTTCCAACATCTTTTCCATTTGGTCTGAGTGTTTATTTGGTCGAAGACGATATGGAAATGGAACACGATACTCGGTAGGCGGGTCTACTCGAGTAGAAGAAGAAGAATTTTGATTATCGTTCGATTCGACGTTTGGCTCCACGTTGTGTTCTGAGTCGTTCGTTGTTCTAGAAGCGTCGAGAAAAGTTTTCGGTAAATCATTTGGATTAACGACTTGATTATCGATTTGTTTACCAGAACGGAGAGTTGTGATAGCATTCAACTGGGTGACGTTGCTATCTTGAACAACATGGGCTTGATTTGAATTTGCGTTTTGATTTCTGAGATTTGGAAGGGGCTGGCTTGGGAATGTTCCTCGTTCACGTTCACTTAAAGATGTGGCTAATTGAGTTATTTGCATTTCGAGTTTTGCAATTGATTGGTTTGTGTTTTGCATATATGAAGTCAATGAATTTTGCAAATTGTTGTTTGATTGAAGGCTTTGATAGTTGCCTTAGCCAACGTTTCAACAGTTTTCTCGAGTGAAGTTAAACGTTTATCGTCTTGGGGAGGATGAGCAGAATTTGTTTGAAAATTTGATTGTTGTGGTTGATTATGGGATGGACCCGCAAAGTTTGGTTGAAAAGTGTTGGGCTGAAAGGGAGGATTCGAAACATTATTCGAAAATGCTTGAAAATTGGGACAAATCGTATTCGTGTTGGGATTGTTTTGGCTCCGCGCAAAATTCGGATGATTTCTCCAACCGCGGTTGTACGTTGGAGAAAACGGGTCATTTTTGGCTTTATTGAAAGCATTGATTTGTTCGATAGAGTTGGAACACTGATCGGCTATATGATTAGGATCATTGCATTTATAACACATCGGTTGGGAAGCTTGGTTCATTTGATTCGATGAGAAAACGTTATCGAATTTTTTAATCATTGCGTCGATCTTAGCTTCCAAAGCAACAGAAGATTCTATTGAGTGTGCACTCGATCGTGAGTAGATTGATTTTTCGTTCGAGCGTTCCCATTGGGACGACTTTTCGGCAAGGTTTTCAAGAAATTGCCAAGCATCATCATGATGTTGGGCAAGAAAATTTCCTTGGCGGAATGATTCGAGCATCGTTCGTGAGCTGTTTTCTAGTCCATCGTGTAAGATTTGGCAAATCGTCCATTTTCAAAGTTATGGTCTGGACATTTTATCAGAAGCTCTTTGAATCTTTCAAAATATTTTCCAAATGGTTCACCCTTGGATTGATGAAAATTTACAATTTCGTTTCGAATTCTACTTGTTTTTTCCACGGGGTAGAACTTTTTTAAGAAAGCTTTTACAAATTCTTCCCATGTTTTAATTGAGTTCGAAGGTAAGCTATACAACCATTTTTCAGCGTAATCTGTAAGAGCAAATGGGATTAATCGAAGTTTGATTCTGTCGTCAGAAAGTTGTTGGAGTTTAATGGTTGCACAAACTTGTTCGAATTTAGTCAGAAAGATGTATGGATCATCGTGCTCGAAATTGCTAAATTTCGGAAGTGTGGCAATTGGTTCGAGTGAATTTCGAAATGGTTACCTGTAGGGGCGGGTAACGTGATGAAAGATGGAATAGAAACTCTATCGAGAAAGATTCTATCCATGAGAGTTCGAGGGGCGTTTTCGTTCGCCATTTCAGGAGGATCGTCTGTTCGAGTTAAACGGTTTGTAGAAGGGTCGCGAGTCCAACGATTTGTTGTTGTGTCACGAGTCCATGGACTCATGCACAAGTGAAAGTCGAGAAGAGAAAGGAGTTAGAATTGAGTTTAGGGAGTGAAAGAAGATTTGGAAACGTGTTTTTGTGTTTTTTTTTTTGAATTTTTTTTACAAGGGAGAAAACTATTTAACAAGTGAGATTTATTTTTGAAACGACCCGACTTCCTATCTCCAGGAAATCGCATCATTTTGAAGAAAGAAAGGGATAGAAGAAGAAAAGAAAGAGAAAGAAGAACACAACAACATCAGAGAACTCACAGCGGAACGAATAGAATATAATATATCAAATAAAATATTACATAGTATCAGATTACATCAGAGTTACACAACTATACAACACATATTAGACAGTTATAAACATCTGTCTAATTCATACAACTCAAGTACAACAGAAGAAACAGATACCAAACACAGCGGAACCAAAATATATCTACACGTCGAAGCCTCCTGCTCCATTACTCCTCCAGAATTCGTCAAGCTAACCTGAATCACTTGACTACTCATACATAATATGAGTACCCAAGAGTTTAATAAAACAGAAAATAAACACTCGGGTCAGACGGGGGTCTGGTGTGAGTAAACGGTTTAAAATTGCTTAACTTTAGAAAACCTTTGGAAGAAAAAGTATCACGTAAGACTTCCCACACATAAACATGGAAAAGTTTTTACCTTACGCTAACCAAAACATTTGATAGGAAATCCAGTGATATTATAATAGTGTCTAGGGTTTTCAAAATAAATATGAAATAGCCGAAATTGTTACATCTATTAAATTCCAGCTACTAGCCACAAAAGTGGGTAATACAATCAAAACCGTAGGGTCTCGTAGGGAAAATGGGTTTCCATCAATGGCAGGGCTACTGGGGTACCGCCCGTCACAGTACGTGGCCTAGATCACCGTACCGAGGAGCCACCCTAACTCCCCTGCAACACAAGGCCGGACCCATCCCTTACTGGATAGTTCCGAACAAGACAACCCCGGCGGTTGTCCGGATCAACCGCCCCACACAGCCGAATAAAAAGGGACTTCTAGACAGGGGTAAATCTTGCTCTCCAGTGGGAGCTACCCACGAAGCCTTGCTGCACCTCCCCTGTTTTAGCCATTCTCGGTTGATGAGGCTTGAGGCTGCGATTACCTTTATAGAACACATCTCTTAGAATGCTCATCGTCCGCCTGACGATGTGCTGAAAGCATTCAATCCATACAAGTTCGTTCCGGGTTCGAACGAAACCGAAGGCACTATCTCGTTGCACTAATATTGGAATCACCCTCATAGTCAACGACCATAGCCCTTGCACTCTGATTCGCCATCTCGAATCTATAAGCACTATTCCGTCAAACTCATTACGGAATCACCCACAGAGTTATACTGACGTATAGCCCTTACACCTCGAGTCTTCACTTGCTCCACTTGGATTAACGACCTAACGTTTAATTGGAATCGATGTGGTTTTCGGATTCCAAATATGGAAACCCGATCCCGGTCTCATCGAAACCAAACGCCATTTTAATGTCCAAGTTGTACTTAAGGGATTTAAACAGTTTAAAACTTATATACATGATGATATATAACAGGTAGATGAATAACATTATCACAATAGATAATTCATAACAACATTCATCTCATAAAGCAATATATCACATATCTCATAAACATCCAAATCATCCATTATCAACCAAACACCCTATATCAATCATCCAATATCATTCAACATCCAATATCAATCATTCAATATCAACCAATCATTCAAAGCAGAATTGATCAACTCTTAATCAATTTAATTAACCTTTAATTAAATTAATTACTATCCTTTAACCACTTGGATTATCTTAATCCTACTTCATTGATTTATCACAAATCAAATTCATTTATCATTCATTAATGATCTTCTCTAATTAATCTTCCTTGATTAATTATCTCTTAATTACCTTCAAGTAATTATCCTTAACCATATTCAGTAATTATTCTTTAATTACTATCATTAATTACAATAATTAATGATCCTTCATTAATTAATTAACTATAATTAATTACATTAATCCTTAATTAATTACAATTAATTAATCATATTTAAATTAATTACATAAATTAATACTTCATTAATTATATTAATTAATAATCTTTATTAATTAATAATTCTTTAATTAATTTAAATAATTAACTTGTAATTACTTATCTCATTAACCATAAACAGTAATTAACAATTTGTAATTACTTATCTTAATTACTTAACTTCTTAATTAATTATTTACAAATTAATTATATTAATCCTTGATTAATTAATCAAATCGATTAATCTTTAATTACTTCATTAAGTAATTATTAATCAATAATTAATCCTTAATTAATTACTTTAATAATTAATTACTATTTTAATTAATTACATTTAGTAATTAACCTTAATTAAATCTCATTCATTTATCAATCACATTGGTTAGTTAATTAACTAAAATAATTAAGTAATTAACTCTTAATTGCTTAACAAGTAATTATAACTAATTTCTTCCTTTAATAAACCTTAATTCATTAGCTAATTAATTACTTCATAATTAATTAACTTTAAAACAATTATATTAATTAATTCCTTAATTAATAACATTAAGTGATCCCATTAATCATTTCCAATTAATTACTCACATGAGTAACTCCTCCAATTACTTCCATAAGTAATTACCATTCTAATTACAAAAAAATTAACCATTGATTACTTTATTAAGTAATCACACTTAATTAATCCATAATTAAGTGATTATTTAAAATTAATAAAACAATTAACTAATTATTTAAAATTAATTAAACAATTAATTAATTTCTTATATTTCAAAATCTTTAATTAAGAATTAATCTTAATAACAAATCATGTTTATTAAGATTCTCAATTTTGTTTCAAAATAATTTAACCTTACTTATCTTTATAAATAAGTTATTTGAAGTTAATCAAATTTTAACAACTTAAAATATATTATTCTATTTTGATTTCAATATTATAAAAATAACCTTATTCGGAAATAATGTATTTTGAAATCAATTTCAAATTTAATACAATATAAATTAACTAATTTAAACTTATTAACTTTCAATATAAATTTGAAACTTGTTATTAAAACATTTCTGAATACTTACTTAAACTTTGGTTAAATTCAAACACTAACTCAATTTACATTTAAAGTTTGACTAACATGGTTTTCAAAACAAACAAGTTTAACTTTGTAAATTTACTTCTTCTCAAACTTAGGCCATGATTTCATTTTACTGGAAAACTTGTTTATAACTTAAAACTTAATCAAAATTTATTCAATAAGTTTAAATAGCAACTTATATTACACAGCTCAATAACCCAGAAACACTCAAACTACACGAGACATTCCCAACGCAAACCAGCGACCCTCCTCTCTTCGAGACAATCACGAACGTAACACGGTAACTCACTCGAGTTTTCCCCAGTTCCTACGCGAGAACCCACCATGCTTCTCTTCGTCCCCAAATCCTTCTCCCTAGTGCACACAACCACATGGTGCACATGCACAAACGTTGCCGGCCGCCGAAGCTCATCGTCACCATCGACGTTGATCAAAAAATCCAACGCGACCTCAGATTCGAAATCAGATCCATGAATCATCACGAGAATCGAAAATTGACCCATCGGCATGAAACAGCAGGAAGCACAAACGCCAAAACCACCCATCGCTGATCATCACATCGCCGATATGCTCTGCCGTCCTCACCATCGAGGCATTACGTCACGAACTACAACCTACCCAAACATGAACAATTCCGATCGAAAAACCATGTCGCGACAGCCTCTAAAGTCGAACCGAAAACTCAAACAGGCTAAACCCTAGTTGCCCCAAATTCCATCAATTTAACCATTGGAAAAATTCACTAGTATTTTTCCCTTCCTCCACAACATTCAAACAAGTTTCGATCCAAATCCAAGCTTCCATCATTTAGTAGTTCATCGGCAAATCACAAAAACAACCCAAAAGTTCAAACGCAAAATTCTCCCTATTTACACAACTAAAAATCATGAAACAAGTATTAAAAATCATGAATTTCCATTGCTATTCCAATCATACAATTAAAATTTAAGGTTAAGTTCATAAATTTTTTAGCCCAAATTGATTTTCTACTATAAATTTAGAATTCTGAGAAACTCATCATTATTAAATCCTATGATTATTTTTAGATGATATGTTATGTGATTACAAACAGTTTTCATTTACAAATTAATATCAAATTTGCATCCAAAATCAAGTTACTGATTTTTGAAGTATCTTGAACTGTTTTGGTCAACACAGTATCCTCTTTGAATTTTTACAGGCAATTCAACATTTAAATTCAACATGCATTCCAAAGTAAAACGAATTTTCATATAACATAATATATATTAACACATGCAGCAACATCCAAGCATAAGTTGAACCAAAACTGTTTTTAAAATATAGTTTACTCACCTCAAATTAAAGGCAGAGCAGGCTTTTTTTTTTTTTCTATTTCCAGGCTTCAATCTTTTAATCAGAAAAATGCTTTTGCTTTGCTGTTGGAGTTAATTTCCTTGCATGCCTTTGATTATGATGTTGTAATAGAATGCATGCTTCCAATTTGATGCTGTTGATTTCTCTTGTATTTGAAATTGCAGATTACAGGTTGTAGTAAAATCTTGAAATGCAGGTTGAAGCTTTATGTTGCAGTTTGAAGAAATGCAGTTTTTAGTTTGAATTGTAGGTTGATTGCAGATGGGTTGCAGGTTGATCATTGAATTACAAGTTGAACTCCATTTAATTTGCAGTTCCATTTGTTGCAGGTTGAAGTCTTAAACTTGCTTTTGATTTGATTTTTTTTTTAGTTGCAGGTTGAAGATAATATGTAGTTGCAGATTTTAATTTTAAGTTTTCAGACTTGCCATTAAAACATGAAAGAATGAAGAAAGAAAGTTTTTGAGAAAACTGATTTTTCTTCTTAATACATTTATTAAAAATTACAATGAAAACATTGCCACTTGTTTTTAAATTGGACAAGTGTCTTAAACATATTTTAAAAGTTAACAAGTGTTATTAAGATAATTGATAGGGTTACACATGTTTTTAAGTATTAAAATAAACTTTTATTAAATTTAAATGTAAACATAAACTAAAATTTTAATTTGCTTTTATAAATGAATATTTACATATGTGAATATGAAATAAATCCTTTAAAGAAAATGTTAGAAAATTAATTATAATATAAATAAATCTTATACATGTGTTTTAAAAGAACCTAAACATTATACCTAAACATTTTAAATCTAAACATTTTAAAACAAAACCAAAACAAAACAAGACTTGTTTAAATTCTTTTGAAACTATTTTATTTAAAAATAAATCACAATCTTATATTTGAAACAATTGAATTAAACTAAATTTTCTTTTGAAAAACATTATGTTTTTAAACTTCAATTTCAATATTCATTCATAAATAAATTATTAATAGATTAAGATTAAATTTCAAACAATTCAAATTATAACATATACATACATATATATTACAATTTGAAAATTCATTCTTTATTTAAAACAAAAGATCTCCTATTCACAATATATGTCAAATGTATATATTATAAATAGAATTTAAAATTTTATTAGCTTTGAAAACAATTTCTTATCAATTTATTGCCAGATTATAAATTCAATAACCTTTTAAAAGATTAAATTAACCAATTTAAATTAAAATTATAAAGAAAATCATTAAACCAATTAAATTATTTACACAGATTATTAAATCGATATTGCCCAAAATTCCGGGTCGTTACAATCCTCCCCCCTTAAAAGAATTTCGTCCCCGAAATTTTAAAAGCAAAGTTAATTTAATAACCCAGCAAAGATTTTAATTTAAATTAGCAAAGCATTCCTAACAACCAATAACTAACAATCAAAGCAATCAATCTCACAAACAAACTTAGCTAATTATCCTGACACGAATCAGAATAAACCTTACTAACACTATCTCGAGTTTCCCAAGTATAAATCACCGGGAGACTCGCTCCACCAAAGCCAAACTAACAAATTACACTACCAAAATCCAGAGCTCCTCTCTTCTCTAGATCCACCAATCTGAACAGAATATCAGATTATTCTCAAATCCAGCTCAACATCCAACTCCAACTGAACTACAGATTCAACAACCAATCGATGAATCATACACGTACTCCCTCAGAGATACGTGAAATTCAATGAATTCCAGCTATCCAAACTGGCAATTCAATCTCATAGATAACAAATCTTATCTTATCAGAACACAGATAAGAAATCTCAAATGCCATAGCACTACCCATCCAATATTACTCAATTTCTGCTCTCTTAACCAGAGAAATCTTACAGCACTGAAGTCTCCAACTTCGAATACCAAACTCCTCATCTCATATCTGCATAACTCCACAGACAATCCTGAGCTGGCAATCTCTCCGATCAGCTCAACCTATGCTGATGCTTCTAGAAACATCTAGACCAAAGCAAACTAGCTTCAGGATCCTATCCAACGGAAAAACTCTTCCAAAATCCGTCGAAGTCCAGAACACAAACTCTACTACTCAAGCGAAGGCAAACAGAACTTGCTTCCTTCCTTGCACAGCTGCTACCTCGCTTCCGCTGCACAACTCTGATTCGGAAATTGATAGGAATACTATTGATGAACACGAATACAAACTTCTCCAATATATCCGGAAATCTTTGTTCATCAATTCCATAAAATCTTGGTGACACATCCGACTCGGTCACACAACATCACTACAGAATCCAGATCAAAAACAAGATCTGACCAAATACAAATTCCAAAAATTCTGAGCTGCTACCCCAACTTCACCTTCTCCAAGAACTATCTTACAACCAGGCTAGCTACCAAATCACTTCTGGAACCAAACAATATGGATCTCAATTCCAGATGCAGACGACCTACTGATTACTCCAGCAGCTCCTACTTCTTATGAGAATCCTCAGTCTCAAACAAAGAATGCTCAAGAAAATTCCAAACCAATCGCAAGTCACTTTTGCGATCCTACCTAATTCGGATTCCAAAGAAACTATCCTCTCTTTACCAATTAGAACAGCCTTAAGCTTTTCCAAACAAGGTTAACTCTCCAAGAAAACTTTCACCAACAGCTCGGGCTACTAAAGAAGAACCAATAAGATTTCCTGAACCATCCGAGAAACAATCAACTTTGCTGCTTCCAACTCTATCTCGATGATACTGCAAGGCTTAAAGACCTTCTCGTCAGCACACCAACACTTCGAGCTGAAACTACTACCACAGCTATCCAAAGACTCCAAATCCAAATGCTTCTCGAAGACCAAAACCATCTACAAACCATACAATAGAACCTCCGAGATGGCAGACATTCCAAAAGAAACTCGAGCTCCAAACCAAGCATCAACATCTCACTCTCCTTAAGGAATGACAAATGAGACCACGTCGAAGCAAAACAACTCATAGACCTTAGTCTCATATTCCAGAACAGCCAACTTCCAAACTAAAGATCCAGATAACTTCTCCACAAACGAGTCTTCCCTGATCAGGTAAAGACTGCTCCTCAACCACCTCTAAAACTGCTTCAAGAGAAAACATCTTCAGAAAATATTTAAGGATACTGCATCTCATCATGCATCACTTACTACTGCACTTCCATCAAATCCAAACTCAAGAAAAATTCGCTCACCCGAGCGAAATCCAAGCTTACACTTCAAAGATAAACTCCGAATCTTTTTAAAAGATTTTCTTCGGATATCAGAGAATTCCTTACTCCAAATAACAAATCTCAATCGAGACGGTATTAGATCTACGGTCTCGACAAATACTTCCAACCTCAAACATATGGACCTCTCCCATCAGTGGTAATCGTGTTACACACACAAACCACTACTCCATTATCTACCTCTATAACTTATGTTGGAAAATCCGAACAGATAACCCAACAGATTAGGTAGATATATATATATATACAAAAATTACAAGTACGCTCTCTCAAGAAAGACACCACTACAGAGCCTAGGTATTCACTCAACCTAACGCTCCCTAAAGAAAGGTATACTTCAGAGCCTAGGTATTCACTCAACCTACTGCTCTGATACCAAGTGAAACGACCCGACTTCCTATCTCCAGGAAATCGCATCATTTTGAAGAAAGAAAGGGATAGAAGAAGAAAAGAAAGAGAAAGAAGAACACAACAACATCAGAGAACTCACAGCGGAACGAATAGAATATAATATATCAAATAAAATATTACATAGTATCAGATTACATCAGAGTTACACAACTATACAACACATATTAGACAGTTATAAACATCTGTCTAATTCATACAACTCAAGTACAACAGAAGAAACAGATACCAAACACAGCGGAACCAAAATATATCTACACGTCGAAGCCTCCTGCTCCATTACTCCTCCAGAATTCGTCAAGCTAACCTGAATCACTTGACTACTCATACATAATATGAGTACCCAAGAGTTTAATAAAACAGAAAATAAACACTCGGGTCAGACGGGGGTCTGGTGTGAGTAAACGGTTTAAAATTGCTTAACTTTAGAAAACCTTTGGAAGAAAAAGTATCACGTAAGACTTCCCACACATAAACATGGAAAAGTTTTTACCTTACGCTAACCAAAACATTTGATAGGAAATCCAGTGATATTATAATAGTGTCTAGGGTTTTCAAAATAAATATGAAATAGCCGAAATTGTTACATCTATTAAATTCCAGCTACTAGCCACAAAAGTGGGTAATACAATCAAAACCGTAGGGTCTCGTAGGGAAAATGGGTTTCCATCAATGGCAGGGCTACTGGGGTACCGCCCGTCACAGTACGTGGCCTAGATCACCGTACCGAGGAGCCACCCTAACTCCCCTGCAACACAAGGCCGGACCCATCCCTTACTGGATAGTTCCGAACAAGACAACCCCGGCGGTTGTCCGGATCAACCGCCCCACACAGCCGAATAAAAAGGGACTTCTAGACAGGGGTAAATCTTGCTCTCCAGTGGGAGCTACCCACGAAGCCTTGCTGCACCTCCCCTGTTTTAGCCATTCTCGGTTGATGAGGCTTGAGGCTGCGATTACCTTTATAGAACACATCTCTTAGAATGCTCATCGTCCGCCTGACGATGTGCTGAAAGCATTCAATCCATACAAGTTCGTTCCGGGTTCGAACGAAACCGAAGGCACTATCTCGTTGCACTAATATTGGAATCACCCTCATAGTCAACGACCATAGCCCTTGCACTCTGATTCGCCATCTCGAATCTATAAGCACTATTCCGTCAAACTCATTACGGAATCACCCACAGAGTTATACTGACGTATAGCCCTTACACCTCGAGTCTTCACTTGCTCCACTTGGATTAACGACCTAACGTTTAATTGGAATCGATGTGGTTTTCGGATTCCAAATATGGAAACCCGATCCCGGTCTCATCGAAACCAAACGCCATTTTAATGTCCAAGTTGTACTTAAGGGATTTAAACAGTTTAAAACTTATATACATGATGATATATAACAGGTAGATGAATAACATTATCACAATAGATAATTCATAACAACATTCATCTCATAAAGCAATATATCACATATCTCATAAACATCCAAATCATCCATTATCAACCAAACACCCTATATCAATCATCCAATATCATTCAACATCCAATATCAATCATTCAATATCAACCAATCATTCAAAGCAGAATTGATCAACTCTTAATCAATTTAATTAACCTTTAATTAAATTAATTACTATCCTTTAACCACTTGGATTATCTTAATCCTACTTCATTGATTTATCACAAATCAAATTCATTTATCATTCATTAATGATCTTCTCTAATTAATCTTCCTTGATTAATTATCTCTTAATTACCTTCAAGTAATTATCCTTAACCATATTCAGTAATTATTCTTTAATTACTATCATTAATTACAATAATTAATGATCCTTCATTAATTAATTAACTATAATTAATTACATTAATCCTTAATTAATTACAATTAATTAATCATATTTAAATTAATTACATAAATTAATACTTCATTAATTATATTAATTAATAATCTTTATTAATTAATAATTCTTTAATTAATTTAAATAATTAACTTGTAATTACTTATCTCATTAACCATAAACAGTAATTAACAATTTGTAATTACTTATCTTAATTACTTAACTTCTTAATTAATTATTTACAAATTAATTATATTAATCCTTGATTAATTAATCAAATCGATTAATCTTTAATTACTTCATTAAGTAATTATTAATCAATAATTAATCCTTAATTAATTACTTTAATAATTAATTACTATTTTAATTAATTACATTTAGTAATTAACCTTAATTAAATCTCATTCATTTATCAATCACATTGGTTAGTTAATTAACTAAAATAATTAAGTAATTAACTCTTAATTGCTTAACAAGTAATTATAACTAATTTCTTCCTTTAATAAACCTTAATTCATTAGCTAATTAATTACTTCATAATTAATTAACTTTAAAACAATTATATTAATTAATTCCTTAATTAATAACATTAAGTGATCCCATTAATCATTTCCAATTAATTACTCACATGAGTAACTCCTCCAATTACTTCCATAAGTAATTACCATTCTAATTACAAAAAAATTAACCATTGATTACTTTATTAAGTAATCACACTTAATTAATCCATAATTAAGTGATTATTTAAAATTAATAAAACAATTAACTAATTATTTAAAATTAATTAAACAATTAATTAATTTCTTATATTTCAAAATCTTTAATTAAGAATTAATCTTAATAACAAATCATGTTTATTAAGATTCTCAATTTTGTTTCAAAATAATTTAACCTTACTTATCTTTATAAATAAGTTATTTGAAGTTAATCAAATTTTAACAACTTAAAATATATTATTCTATTTTGATTTCAATATTATAAAAATAACCTTATTCGGAAATAATGTATTTTGAAATCAATTTCAAATTTAATACAATATAAATTAACTAATTTAAACTTATTAACTTTCAATATAAATTTGAAACTTGTTATTAAAACATTTCTGAATACTTACTTAAACTTTGGTTAAATTCAAACACTAACTCAATTTACATTTAAAGTTTGACTAACATGGTTTTCAAAACAAACAAGTTTAACTTTGTAAATTTACTTCTTCTCAAACTTAGGCCATGATTTCATTTTACTGGAAAACTTGTTTATAACTTAAAACTTAATCAAAATTTATTCAATAAGTTTAAATAGCAACTTATATTACACAGCTCAATAACCCAGAAACACTCAAACTACACGAGACATTCCCAACGCAACCCAGCGACCCTCCTCTCTTCGAGACAATCACGAACGTAACACGGTAACTCACTCGAGTTTTCCCCAGTTCCTACGCGAGAACCCACCATGCTTCTCTTCGTCCCCAAATCCTTCTCCCTAGTGCACACAACCACATGGTGCACATGCACAAACGTTGCCGGCCGCCGAAGCTCATCGTCACCATCGACGTTGATCAAAAAATCCAACGCGACCTCAGATTCGAAATCAGATCCATGAATCATCACGAGAATCGAAAATTGACCCATCGGCATGAAACAGCAGGAAGCACAAACGCCAAAACCACCCATCGCTGATCATCACATCGCCGATATGCTCTGCCGTCCTCACCATCGAGGCATTACGTCACGAACTACAACCTACCCAAACATGAACAATTCCGATCGAAAAACCATGTCGCGACAGCCTCTAAAGTCGAACCGAAAACTCAAACAGGCTAAACCCTAGTTGCCCCAAATTCCATCAATTTAACCATTGGAAAAATTCACTAGTATTTTTCCCTTCCTCCACAACATTCAAACAAGTTTCGATCCAAATCCAAGCTTCCATCATTTAGTAGTTCATCGGCAAATCACAAAAACAACCCAAAAGTTCAAACGCAAAATTCTCCCTATTTACACAACTAAAAATCATGAAACAAGTATTAAAAATCATGAATTTCCATTGCTATTCCAATCATACAATTAAAATTTAAGGTTAAGTTCATAAATTTTTTAGCCCAAATTGATTTTCTACTATAAATTTAGAATTCTGAGAAACTCATCATTATTAAATCCTATGATTATTTTTAGATGATATGTTATGTGATTACAAACAGTTTTCATTTACAAATTAATATCAAATTTGCATCCAAAATCAAGTTACTGATTTTTGAAGTATCTTGAACTGTTTTGGTCAACACAGTATCCTCTTTGAATTTTTACAGGCAATTCAACATTTAAATTCAACATGCATTCCAAAGTAAAACGAATTTTCATATAACATAATATATATTAACACATGCAGCAACATCCAAGCATAAGTTGAACCAAAACTGTTTTTAAAATATAGTTTACTCACCTCAAATTAAAGGCAGAGCAGGCTTTTTTTTTTTTTCTATTTCCAGGCTTCAATCTTTTAATCAGAAAAATGCTTTTGCTTTGCTGTTGGAGTTAATTTCCTTGCATGCCTTTGATTATGATGTTGTAATAGAATGCATGCTTCCAATTTGATGCTGTTGATTTCTCTTGTATTTGAAATTGCAGATTACAGGTTGTAGTAAAATCTTGAAATGCAGGTTGAAGCTTTATGTTGCAGTTTGAAGAAATGCAGTTTTTAGTTTGAATTGTAGGTTGATTGCAGATGGGTTGCAGGTTGATCATTGAATTACAAGTTGAACTCCATTTAATTTGCAGTTCCATTTGTTGCAGGTTGAAGTCTTAAACTTGCTTTTGATTTGATTTTTTTTTTAGTTGCAGGTTGAAGATAATATGTAGTTGCAGATTTTAATTTTAAGTTTTCAGACTTGCCATTAAAACATGAAAGAATGAAGAAAGAAAGTTTTTGAGAAAACTGATTTTTCTTCTTAATACATTTATTAAAAATTACAATGAAAACATTGCCACTTGTTTTTAAATTGGACAAGTGTCTTAAACATATTTTAAAAGTTAACAAGTGTTATTAAGATAATTGATAGGGTTACACATGTTTTTAAGTATTAAAATAAACTTTTATTAAATTTAAATGTAAACATAAACTAAAATTTTAATTTGCTTTTATAAATGAATATTTACATATGTGAATATGAAATAAATCCTTTAAAGAAAATGTTAGAAAATTAATTATAATATAAATAAATCTTATACATGTGTTTTAAAAGAACCTAAACATTATACCTAAACATTTTAAATCTAAACATTTTAAAACAAAACCAAAACAAAACAAGACTTGTTTAAATTCTTTTGAAACTATTTTATTTAAAAATAAATCACAATCTTATATTTGAAACAATTGAATTAAACTAAATTTTCTTTTGAAAAACATTATGTTTTTAAACTTCAATTTCAATATTCATTCATAAATAAATTATTAATAGATTAAGATTAAATTTCAAACAATTCAAATTATAACATATACATACATATATATTACAATTTGAAAATTCATTCTTTATTTAAAACAAAAGATCTCCTATTCACAATATATGTCAAATGTATATATTATAAATAGAATTTAAAATTTTATTAGCTTTGAAAACAATTTCTTATCAATTTATTGCCAGATTATAAATTCAATAACCTTTTAAAAGATTAAATTAACCAATTTAAATTAAAATTATAAAGAAAATCATTAAACCAATTAAATTATTTACACAGATTATTAAATCGATATTGCCCAAAATTCCGGGTCGTTACAATTTTCAAAAGTTTATTTTGTTTTTGGTTTTTCAATTTTTTTTTATTTTTTTGAAAAGATTATATTATTTTTTGGATTTTGTTTTTGATTGAATATTTTCAAAGGAAAGAAAGAAAAGGTATTTTTTTGAATTAAAAATCAAGTTAAAATTTACAATTTTTTTTTGGATTTTAGATTTTTTAATTTTTTTTTAAATATGCATGAACTAATGCAACTAAATGAATGCAAAGGACTTAATTACAATTTTCTGTCCTTAGTAGCTCCTAACCCAAAATTGTATAATCATACTTTGTCTTAAATCAAAAAAAATATTTCTCAGCCAGGTAACGGACATGAGTTATCGATGCACCACGAATCACCATAGCAATGCAGCCAAAGGTTTAAGTACCTTCAGAGGAACAACCAGTATAATATTTACGTATCACCGTAATTTTTATAACTGGTTATTACTCTGCCGTAGCCTAGACACCAAGAAATAAAATCGTTCAAATAAAACAATTGTGAAGATACAATTAAGCCCTAAGTGAGCTCGTGACACCCTTAGGTCCAACGTCTAACCTTTATTATTAGTCAAATTCTATGATGAAATGCGTTTGTGGGCTAAGGAAAGGGTGATGAAATCCCTCACCTTATGTGAATTGGGGTATTGCCCTTAGAAAAGAAAACCAAGATGAGATGAATGCAAAGCAGAAATTAAACGTGAAATTACAATGCAACTGAAATGAAGTTTGTTTTTGTTTTTGGATTTTGATTTTTTTTATATACAAATGCAAATGCAAGCAACCAATAATGCAATAAAAAAACAAGGATAAATGTGCACGATACCAGAGCGTGTAGATTATTTAGCAATATATTTTTTTAGCGGCGATTTTTCTTAGCAAAGCAAAGCAGTTTATTTGTTGGCAAGCATTTTTCCCTTTTGAATTTCTGCTTTGGCAACCTGAAATGAAGAATAAGATATATTTACTATTTTTTTTATGTATCGAACGAAATAAAACAAAGGAAAATAAAACAACTGTTGAAATCAAAGGAAACAAAACAAAAGATTTTCAAACAAAGCAAAAAGAAACTCATTTGTTTTTTTTTGTATATCAAAGGAGAAACTAAACAAAGTAAAATCAAAACTATTGAAACAAAAGAACCAAAACAAAACAAGTTTTTCTATGACAATTGTTTTTTTGGGTAGAAATTAAACAAAACAATAAAAAAAAAAAGAAGACACACTAAAATCATACACTCACAGGCCCCAAAAAAATTCAAAATCTTCACTAAACAAACTTTTTTTTTGAAAGGAAACTTAAAAGTAGGGTTTTGAATAAAGGAGAAAGTAAAATAAAATTGAAAAAAAATAAAGGAAGAACTAAACTAACTAAACTTGTTTTTCTTTAAATAATCTAACTAGGGCCCGCCCAAACAACAATTTTTTTTTAATCAGCCAGAAAGCCCACTGACTAAATAATATACTACTTCTCTACTTTCTCCCTTGAACGATTCTTCTTAGAGAAAAGAGGAAAAAAAATTCGAAATACTCATCAACACTGGAAATTAAAAATCGAATCACCCCAATTCCTATCTTGATTTCAAAATCGAAGATTTTAAATCAATATTCCTCGACTTGATTTACGTGCTTTGGCGTTTAGGTGTTTGGGGACAGTGATTGGAGCTGTTGTGAATTGAGGGATGGATTGCTTTGGTGGCAGAGGAGAAGTAGTGAGTTTCTGGACTTCAAATTGAGGGCTGCGATGGTGGTTGTTTCGTTGAAGTGGGTTTGCGACTGGTTCTGGATTGGGTATTTGAAGGAGGGCGATCGTGGTTTCGAGTTTGAAGTCGCGATTGGTGATGGATGAAGTGACGAGGCAGTTCGTATTCTGGTAGGGTTGATTGGAGCACAGGGTTTGCTGATGGATGTTGAGGCAGAGGTAATTGGTGATGCTGGAAATATAGATGAGGCAGAACGTAGTGTTAAGGTAGGTGGTGATCGAGTGTTTGCAGTAAGCAGTGGGGTGTATAGTTGAGATTGTGGGATGAGTAGCTAGTGGTTTGGCAGTGACTGCTCTGTGTAGTGATTGGTCGCAATGTTGTTTGGAGTTGCTGGTTGATGATCTATGGTTTTTGCAAGACTGATGTAGGAAGGTGGATGTGAGTAGATGTTGAAGTGGTGGTTTTGGTGATAAGCCAAGGAGGTTCTCTGGTGGGTTTTTTTGTGTGTTGTATATCAGTGATTGGTAATGTTGATGGATGTTTGGAGAGAAGAACTGACGAAGTGTTGATAGGCAGGACAGTGGAAGTGAAGCAAGGTGCTGGTCTGGTTGAGATGGTATGTGTCGCTGGTCAGAGGTGATTGTTGGCAAGGTCTTGGCAGCAATAGTGGGGTATGTCAAATGTAGCAGAGAGGCGAAGGCAGCACTGTTAGAAGTGATGGGATGAAGTATGGCAATGCACAGATGGCAATGCACTGTTAAAAGGTGGGTGATTGAGGATTAGAGGGGATGCACAGATGGCAGTGCATGGGTTAGCGGTGCTGCTGTATAGTAGTAGTATGGGGCAGAGGATCAGAAGGGGAGATGTAGTTGAACTGGGAAGAAGTGAAACTTTGTATATGAAGATAGTTGAGACAGAGGGGATAATGAGGATGCAGTTTTAACAGTGATGTAGTGTAGAAGGGAGTTTCGGGATGTGGACTGGTGAGGTGTCCAAGTGGAGTGGCAGCAGCAAGAAGACAGAGTGCAGAGAACAGAGGGAAGGTTTTGTATGCAAGATGAAACAGAAACTAAAGCACAACGGTATCCAACAAAATGAAAACAAAGGGAAAGAAATGCATACAAATGCAGTTTTAGACTAAAAACAGAAAACTAAAATGTGAAATGTATAGAAAATGTAAGGAAAATGCGAACATGTATGTGAAAAGGAATGGCAATGGAATAAAAACTTTTTTTTTGGATTTTTTTTAATATGGAAATGCAAAAGAAAATGCAAAACAAACAAGAACACAAACAAATGCACACAAAAACTAACAAACACACAATTTTTTTTAATAAGCAAACACACAAAATAAAATCACACAAAAAGCAAACAAAAATAATTCGAAGAATAGAAAATAAAATCTAAGCAACTCCTCGGCAACGGCGCCAAAAACTTGTTCGTCGACGGAAATTCTATCGATTTAGAAAACCGTCGAACGAATATAAATTTAAAAATATCCACAAGTGCACGGTGTACGAATGTAGCATGAGGCGAATACGGGTCGATCCACAGGGAATTGATGATTTTAAACTTCTATTCAATCAAATTAAACCAAATGGAGGAGGATTTGTTAACTAGAACTAAAATGAGGCTAACACTAGAAAAATGTGATTCAAAAACTATTAGACTAAAGAACAATTTAGAGGCAAATCCACTCTCAAATTTTTGTAAACCAACAAACACATAATTTATGATCTCTAACTTTGATATTAAGTGAAATAATCATTGCACTTATCATAAGTATGGTTTGTTTATGTTATTAGTTAACATAACTCAAACCATCAAACTATAATACAACAATTATACCACTTATACTTCTCATGAAAAAGAAGCCAAAGCAAATACTATTTTAAGCATGATCTATTTACTATTGTAACTAGTAATATAGATCATCAAATTTCATTTTTACTTTCATTTCATAATCAAAAATTAATTAGCAAATGATGATGTAAATTGTGTTTATGTTGAATAAGAGTAGCTCATTTGCATAAGCAATATAAGCTATCAAACCCACTTGTATGAACTTATATCAAAATTCACATTCATGAAGCATAAACAAAGAGATCATAAATCACAAAAATGTTGAAATTACATAAAGTAAGAGAGCTTCATCACCCCTAAATTGAAGGGGTTTAGCTACTCATTTGTGGCATTGAAGCAACACAAATAAATTTCAACATTAAAAAGAAAAGAGAATAGAAAATAAGCAAAGAAAGCAAAAGAGATTAGCTACTAACTACTTGCATAAATGTAAATCTAAGCTATGAACATAAAGAAGAAGAGAGCATAGAAATAAACATTAACAATAATACAAAGAAAAATATGTAGAAAAGAGAGAAGAAAGAGGCTTGGAACAATTTTTATTTCATAGAACATTGAGCTTACACATTTGATTTCTTAATTCCTAAGTAAAATGAAAGAGTAGATGATAGTTTCATATACATAAGAGGGCTATATATACATGCATAAAACCCTAATTCTATTTTTAGGGGGCTACCTAAAATGCCCTTTAGGAAGTGTGGCCAACAAGTAACCATTAACCACTAATTAATCCATCATTTGTTTTGCATGAAGCTTTAACCTCCACTTAGTTGTCCATTAGCTCCAAATTGTACTTTTAGGTAAGTGGGTGGGGTCCTCCATGTTCATGGCTTGAATTATTTCCCTCTTCTTTCCTTTGTATTCATTTATGCATGCATATATCTTCATATAAGCCTCTTCCATATGCATCCAAATTCCTATAAAAATTATCAAAAAATGTCCAAGTAAAAATTCTTATATTGACACATGCACAAAATGACCATTTTGCCCCTGAATGAAGATGAAAATATGATGGTTGGAAATAATTGAATTTTGGTTTTAAACATGTTAAAATGCCCAAATATGATGATTATTTAAATAAAAAGAGATAAAATATAGATGTAAATATATGCACAATTACGTGCATATCAAATATTTCACGCTTTTGCTTATATAAACTTGACCGTCATTGGAAATGATGAATTTTGGTGGTCATTTCATGATTTTTAGTTTCGTATGTGATGAGATACAAGGAGATGACCAGTTTTTGGTCTTTGGTCAAATTACAACGAAAGAGGCGGTGGTGGGGGTCGACGTTTGGTCAGAAGGTAGCTTGGAGGAGGGGGAGCGTAGGAAAAATGGTGTTGGATTTTATAATGTGGCGTGGTGGTCGGGCGGAGTTGATGTAGGGTTTAAGGAAGGTTTCTGGTCATGTTCGGTTTTGTGTGGGCAGCGGGGTCGTGGAGGAGCTAGGGGTTGTGGTATGGAGGGAAAATGATGATGGGAGGGTGGCGATGATATGGCGTGTTTTGGCGTTGCCAAGTAGTCGGAGATGACCAGACGAGGCGGAGGAAGGAGGTTGGGTGCATTCCTGTTTTTGGGTTGGAGTTCGAGATTTCATTTTAGTGGTTGCTGCGCGAAGTTTGGATGGTCAGGGGGTTTGTGAGGTCGGAGCTGACCTGAGCCGATGGTCGATGGCGGTGCATGGTGGTTGAAAGGCATGTGCACTTGCACGCATGGGTCGAGTCAATGCTATGTGCACATTTGGGAAAGGAAGAAGAGAGCAGCGAAATGAAGAGAAGAGAAGGGAGGGGATTTTCTTTTGTCTGGTGTTGGGCCGATAGGCCTGGCCCTTGTTTTTAAAAATTAAAATATGTGTATATATATAATGTAACCATGTTTTCTTTAGAACCATTAACTTTTAAAATTTATTTTCTTTAAATTAAAAATAATATAGGCACTTGAAATCATCCAATCACTTAAAACCCATTTTACCTAAAGGCATATGATTAAGTTTTGGAAATTTATTTATTTAATTTTTAATAATTAATGTAAATAAAACAATTTAAACTTTAAATTAATTAAATCTTATGTGAATTTATATAAGTAATTATTAATGAATTTCCCAATTCAATTAAATTAATAATAAATAGTCTCTTTGTAATTAATTTTAATTATAAGTAAACAGGATTGTGAAAAATATTCAATTTTGTTTTATAAATTAAATAGATGATGGTTGTGATTGGTTAATATAGACCATAAATAGTTTAAATAGTTCAGGTTATATGGACTGTCCTAATTTCTCTAATGTGTTATTTTCGGTTGTTCTGTGATATAAAGTACCTTGATAAATTGAACACTTGAAATTATAAACGTTGACATGTTTATTGGAAATGGACATGTGCAATTAAATTTCCATTGTAATTGTGACATTCTGGATTTGAAATTGCTTTGTTAAAACAACTTGGCCTTTAAAATCTGTCGTTTGGATTCGATGAGACTGGGATCGGATATCAGTATTATCCAAAAACCACATCGATCCAAAATAAACGCTCAGTCGTGAAGATTCCAAGGGAAGAACTGGAATGAAGATCCAGAATGCAAGGGCTATTTGTCTCTAACTCTGAGGGTGATTCCAATATGAGTGTGTGAAATATGTTCTTTTTTTGTTTTTGAGAAAACTAACATATCATCTATATATGCGCATGTAAATTTACTGCAGTGTATAAATATGTTATTCATATTTCTTTGTAATATTTATGGAGCATTTTTTTAATCCAAATGGCATAACAAGCCGTTCGTAATGTCCTTCTGAAAAAGTAAAGGATGTCCATGGTATTGATTCTGGGTGCATTTTTATTTGCTAGAGTCCTGATTTTAGATCAAACTTGGAATACTAATAGTTATTTTGTATTTTATCGATTAATACTTCTTTATCTGGGATATAATATCCATCTTCATTTGTATCTTAATTTGTCGCATATAAATCGTCACCATTCTAATTTGTCCTCTCTTACGTTCAAATTCCTTTTGAACTATGAAGCTTGCGTTCTATGTCTGGAATCCGTTTTTCTTATAATTCCTAATTTATTTAGTATATCTATATGCATTTTAAATTCCTTAATCATCCAATTATGATATTTGGGTGGTTTGGTTTTGATTGTAATATATGGGTTAATCATGTCTAGTTTACAGTAAATAGAATCTTTTTCCCAGTATTTTAACGGTTTTTCTCCTATAATCTCTAATTTCTCAAGTTTACTGATGATTTGGTTTATTTCATTAGTTGTTAGTAGACTCTACTTAATTTATTTGGTTGAACTAAGTCTGATTCTATCATAAAGCCGGTATTATTAGTTTCATTTATACTTTCATAATATAAGTTTTGTTCTTCTATTATGGTACAGTTTTTTTATTAGTTTGTTGGTTATTAGGTTCTTGTTTTTGGTTATTAGGTTCTTGTTTTTGGCATTAACCAGGAATTTCACAAGTGCAGTTTTGGTTTATGTCTCCACCACGCTTCTCAGGCATAAACTCTGATATGAGGGGAGTTGATGTTTTTTCTTAGCTATTTGTAGATAGTCTTTGTTAAATGAAAAGCTTCCATTATTGCTTAGCAGGAAGTCTTATCAAAGTATTAAGTTTATATTGCCCAAGTTTAATTTTGTAACCCATATTTGTTTTAAATTATAATGTTGTGCACTGTCACACGTAGTGTGAAACCTTAATTGCACATTTGTAATTGTATTTGTTATTATATTAGTTGTTCCATCAAATTGTGTACTTTGCTTGGATTTATTGGCCATTGTTATATATGAGGTAGTAACTCTGAGTTTATTGTTGAGTTGGTAGCACCAATGTCAATAAGTGCTAATAATTTTATTTCTAATCCATTGGCATTTATTAAAGTTAGTATTCTGAATTCTCTTAAATGTTCAGGATTACAGATTAAAGGTATTTTTATTACTTCTTCTGTATTATTAAGAGTGTTTTCTTGTATGTCTATAATATTTTTTCCTTTATCATTTTCAAATAATTCTTTTTATTTCATTTATTTCTATTTCAAAATTATTTATTCTATTTTCTAGTATTGTTACTCTATCTTTGTTAGTTTTTTTTTGTCGGTATATTGTGATTTACTTTCTGTTTGGGCTTTTAAGTTAAAATACTTTTCTACACATTTGTAACATGTTTCTGTAGTGCATTTTATACATTTGAATCTTTTGTCAAAGGCTGAATACCAAGGACAAAAATAACATTTTGTTGTATCAATTCCCATTTTATATTTAAATTTACGGGTGCATTCTTCATAGTCCTTTAAGTTTAGAAATTGTTCTATTGGGATATTTCTAAAATCTGTTAGTTTTATTTGACTGTATGTTAATTCTTCTATTGGGGAGTAATCTGAGTTAGAAGTTCCTTCTTGTTCTTCTAATCCTTCCAGTGATACAATAGAAAATATTCTAGAAGTCTCAAAGACATCTGAGGCTATTTCTTCTTTAACAGAGTCTACTAAATTTGATTCTCTAATATATAGATTATGTTTTTTAGGACAAGTAGATGATAGATGTCCATTTTCATTACATGCAAAACATGTAATTGTGCTTGTATATGTTTTCTACGATTATATTTTCTAACAATGTTTATTTTTATTTAAATAGGGTTTCTTAGCATTGGATTTCTTTAAATAATATTCCTTGGTATATTGTTTTTTAAGTTTGAATTTTCTATTAAAAGATTCTCTAGATCCATATTGTTGAAGTGCATATATTTGTGAACAGAACCCGTAATTTTTCTGTTTCAATTCTCTTTGTATTTGTATATATGTACACTTCATTTGGAGTTCAAAAATTATATGGGTTATTCTAGTTCCTATATTATCATATGTTTTGGTGATGTTAGAATATGTTTCATTCCAAGACTTATGTATTTCTTTCCCTAAGTCTCGAGGTAATTTAGAAAATAATCTATCACCTATTTCTTTAGAGTAATAGTTTCCACATATAGTTGCATAGTATAAAAATTCATTTAGGAATTTTATTATATGTTTCCAATCTAGTAGTTGTACTTATTCTAAGTATCAATCATGTATTTACTTCTCGACCAGTTATTATTCTATGTATTAAATATGCGAAGTTGTATATATTGCCACCTTGTGTTACTAAGGAGACTACTTCATCTAGGAAATTGCTTTTGTAGACTTTCCACATTCCTCTATACACGCGCGCGCGCACCCACATATATAGTGGAGTTGCAAATGTACCTTAAAAAAGGTTAAAGTCGTTTGAGCTATTCAGGGAGTGATAGTTTATATAAAGTGCTACGAGATCCGGTTGGAAAATAAAAAGGTTGAACAAACAAGAGGAGGATTGACTTCTTCAAATCAAGATGGAGGATTTCATTTACTTATTTTAAACGAAGCAAACAACTTGACAATATTTCAATGGTAAAATACAAGGCTTTCATACAAAAACCATGTTCCAGGTATGAAAATATTTGTTATGGTGTTTATAAACATCGTCAATTATGCATTGTGATAAACTATCATGAGTGGAAAATTATATAGGAAAAGATATATAAATGACAGATAATGAGGTCACCATTATCATGGAAAAACTAAGAACGACGGAGCTTACTTGTGTTGTCTTGCTGTACGCCACAATTTATTTTCATAATCGATGCATGCAAGAAATTTCTAGCACTAATATGTAAGTAATTACCTTAAAACTAGTGTCTAGTTGGTTATGTCCACTATTGAGGTCAATCAGGGTGATTGCAACAAGATCTTCGTCACCATCATTGTAGCTCTAGTGAACCATGTTAGAAATGAATAAGTGAGGGAAACAATATCCCACATCGAGGAATACACTTCCCAATCCCACCTTATATACTAAGGCTTGGTAAGTGATATCAAAAGAAAATGAGGAGAAGGAATGGATCATGCATGAAGGCTTGAAGGCATGAAGGCTCACACACACACACACACACACACACACACACAGATATATATATATATATATATATATTAATAGGTCAAAGATAAGGGCCTTGGGCCTTGGGGCTCTTGGGGTCTTGTGATTAAATGGGCCTCCAGGCTGCACTTTGGCTCGCTGCGCTGAACCGTTTATTTTTCAACTTGAAATACCAGCGCGCGCGGGTCTGTTGGTTTAAAGGGTCGTAACCTTTCCAACAGTCACACCCGTTTGAACAGCCAACAGACACTTCTCCCCAGTATATATATAGAGGTGCAGAGAAACGAAAAAAATAACAGTTTTTTTTTATTTTTCTGCTCTTCTTCTTACTCCTCTGTTCTGAAGCATTCACAGTCTTCTTGAGTTCGTCATTCTCTGTGCTTGCTGCGCTGCATCACAGAGAGGTCCGTTTCAGGTTTGGGAAGCGATTGCTCTACAACCGAAAGCGCCGTAGCGGGAGCAATTTCGTTTCAAGCCAACAGTTTTACGTTGGACTCGGACATTCTAATCGGTACATCTAATTTATTCTCACCGTCTTTCTGTTATTCCATCGCATAGACTTTTCTGCAGTTGTGTATAGAACAGCATTAACGTTTCTGTTTATATTTCTGCAACGCTGTTTGAAACTGTTTGCTGTCGTTTCTACTGGGTAGTTTTAACAATCTTGAAACGAAATTCAAGTCATATCATTGTTCCCTTAGAACAAATTTGTGCTTTGTTTCATTCTGTTCTGTGTACTAATTGAAGTCGTATCGTTTCAGACGGTGGCTCAAGACAGTAGCACTTCGACAACAAAGCAGCCATTGCCCTCCGCTCCGACAGGACCACTTGTCACAGAGCCTGTGCCATTCTCACATGGAGAGAGGCCGGAAAAATTCAATGGCCAGGATTTTAAGCGCTGGCAACAAAAGATGCTCATCTACTTGACTACGTTAGGTCTGGCCAAATACCTAACAGAGGACCCTCCACAAGTAGATGAACTCGAGCCCGACGCCACCAAGGTCGAGGCCCTCACAGCCTGGAAGGGTTCTGACTTCATTTGCAAGAATTATATTCTCAACGGTTTGGACAATATTCTGTACAATGTGTACTGCACTGTCCAAACTGCAAAGACTCTTTGGTTGTCCCTCGAGAAAAAGTAGAAAACAGAAGACGCCGGGATGAAGAAGTTCATAGTCGGCAAATTCCTAGACTTCAAGATGGTCGACACCAAAACAATAGTCAGCCAGATTCAGGAACTTCAGGTTGTCATCCATGAGATTCATGATGAGAAGATGGAGTTAAGCGAACCATTTCAAGTTGCTGCTGCTATCGAGAAGTTGCCTCCATCATGGAAGGACTTCAAGAACTATCTGAAGCACAAACGAAAAGAAATGACTATGGAAGATCTTGTTGTTCGACTCAGAATTGAAGAGGATAACAGAAAATCTGAAAGGATGTCAACCAACACCATGGTGGCAAAAGCAAATGTTGTTGAGACCGATAGGAACAACAAAAGAAAGAGAGAAAATAATCCAAATGCAAAGAAGGCTAAGAAGTTCTAAGGGAACTGCCATAATTGCGGGAAGAAAGGCCATAAGGCAAGTGAGTGCCGAGGACCAAAGAAGCAGAAAGACCAAGCCAATGTTACAGAACATGATAGGCCTTCGGATGGAGTTTCAGAAATGAACTTGTCAGCTGTGATCTCAAAATGCAACTTAGTTGGCAATACGAAGGAATGGTTTGTGGACACTGGTGCCACAAAACATATTTGCGCCAACAAGTGGATGTTTTCCAACTACAAGCCTGCGACACAAGAAGAGCACCTCTTCATGGGAAACTCCTCTACGTCGAAGGTTGAAGGAAAAGGAAAAGTGGTTCTCAAAATGACTTCTGGAAAAGAACTCACTTTGAATGATGTTCTGCATGTACTAGACATTCGTAAGAACTTAGTTTCGGGATCATTGCTGAGCGAGAATGGTTTCAAGTTGGTCTTTGTTTCTGATAATTTTGTATTGTCTAAAAATGGAGTGTATGTGGGTAAAGGGTATGTGAGTGATGGTCTATTTAAGATGAATGTAATGACTGTTGTACCAAAAGATATGAATAAAATGGATTCTTCTGTTTATATCGCTGAGTCATTTAATAATGGCATGCTAGACTAGGCCATGTGAATTTTGGTACTTTGCGAAAAATGGTTAACTTAGATTTTATACCTAAGTTTACTATAGATCATAACTATAAATGTGAAGCATGTGTTGAAGCAAAGTTAACTGGAACTTCCTTTCATCATGTTGAAAGGAATACCGAGCCGTTAGATTTAATACATACTGATGTATGTGATCTAAAGATGTGTCAAACCAGAGGAGGTACAAGGTATTTTATCACCTTTATCGATGACTGCACTAGGTACTGTTATGTGTACCTACTAAGAATCAAGGATGAGGCCTTTGAAACGTTTAAACAATATAGGGCAGAAGTTGAAAATCAACTAAACAAAAAGATGAAAGCCTTGCGAAGTGATAGAGGTGGAGAATACGAATTTCCATTTGAGGAATTTTGCGCTCAAAATGGTATAATCCATCAAACAACAGCACCGTATTCTCCTCAATCCAATGGAATAGCAGAACGTAAGAATCGTACCCTGAAGGAAATGATGAATGCTCTACTTATTAGTTCTGGATTACCAAACAATTTCTGGGGTGAAGCGATACTTTCAGCTAATCATATACTGAACAAAGTACCTCGCAAAAGGACCTTTAAGTCACCACATGAACTGTGGAAAAACAGACCTCCATCTTACAAATACTTAAAAGTGTGGGAGTGCTTAGAAAAGGTAGAAATACCTAAGCCTAAAAAGGTCAAAATTGGACCCCAAAACTATAGATTGCATATTTATTGGATATGCTCATAATAGTAGTGCATATCGATTTTTGGTGTACAAATATGAAATTGACGACATTCATGAAAACACCATTATCGAGTCTCGAAATGCCAGATTTTTTGAACATGTTTTTCCTCTTAAAAACTCGATTGAAACTATTATTCAAAAGAGACCAAGAGATACTGATACTCCTAAGGATAATATTGATCAAACCACGTTTGAAAGGAATGTTGAATCAGAGATAGAGGAACCAAGAAGGAGCAAACGACAAAGGACCTCTAAAACCTTTGGACCGGATTTCTATGCATATATGATAGAAAATGAACCTCTAACTTATCAGCAAGCAATGTCATCTCCCGATGCTCCTTACTGGAAGGAGGCCATCAACAGTGAAATAGAATCTATTTTACAAAACCATACATGGGAACTAGTGGATCTACCCAAAGGATCAAAACCACTAGGTTATAAATGGATATTCAGGAAAAAACTAAAGGCTGACGGCTCAATCGACAAGTATAAAGCAAGACTTGTAATAAAAGGATTTAGACAAAAGGAAAATCTAGATTACTTTGATACATACTCACCAGTAACTAGAATCACATCAATTAGGATGCTTATAGCAATAGCATCCATACCGAATTTGGAAATACACCAAATGGATGTGAAAACTGCATTTTTAAATGGTGAACTGGAAGAAGAAATATATATGCAGCAACATGAAGGGTTTCTAAGCCCAGGAAATGAAAATAAGGTGTGTAAGTTAGTAAAATCACTTTATGGCCTTAAACAAGAAGCAAAACAATGGCATGAGAAATTTGATGAAACTATGTTATCAAATGGAATCAAAATAAATGAATCAGATAAGTGTGTTTATATAAAACACATAGATATTGGATATGTCATTGTTTGTCTTTATATTGATGATTTGTTAATCCTAGGAAATAATAAGGCCATAATAAAATCTACAAAGGATATGTTATCCTCTAGATTTGATATGAAAGACCTAGGAGTGGCTGATGTAATCTTGGGTGTGAAAATTATAAAAACATCACAAGGATATGCGTTATCTCAGTCACATTACATTGCCAAAATACTTGAAAGATTCAAGCAGCATAGTATAACTATTGCAAAATCACCAGTAGATATGAACCAAAATTGGGTAAAGAACACTGGTGATGGTATATATCAGCTTGAATACTCCCGCATACTGGGAAGTATTATGTATGTCATGTACTGCACTAGGCCTGATATTGCATACGCTATAAGCAAACTTAGCAGATATACCAGCAATCCTGGTAAACATCACTGGAAAGCAATAATCAAAGTTCTAGGATATCTAAAATATACACAAAACTATATGCTGCATTATGAAAAATATCCTTCTGTAATAGAAGGATATGGTGATGCAAATTGGATAACTGGGTCAAAAGAAACAAAATCCACAAGTGGATATGTGTTTACATTAGGAAATGGAGCAATTTCATGGAAATCGTCCAAACAAACTTGCATAGCAAGGCCAACAATGGAATCCGAGTTTATTGCTCTGGATAAAGCTGCAGAAGAAGCAGACTGGCTTCGAAGTTTTTTGGAAGATATTCCAAATTGGGAAAAACCAGTACCTCCAATATGTATACATTGTGATAGTCAATCTGCTATTGGAAGAGCTAATAGTAAACTATATATGGTAAATCTAGGCATATTCGTCGTAGACATAAAACCATAAGGCAACTTCTCTCTAATGGAGTTATCACTATAGACTATGTAAGGTCAAAAGATAACATCGCGGATCCACTAACTAAAGGCTTGCCTAGAGAGAAAGTTCAAACCTTATCGATGGGAATGGGTTTAAGACCTATAAACTGAAAAAAAATTCTTCAATAGAAACCCTACCTAGCTGACTGGAGATCCCAAGATCTAGGTTCAAAGGGACAACTAAATTGATGATATAACTTAGTAGCACTGCAAGAAACATTAACCATTCCTAAGATAATTCAGTGCACAACCCGTCGGAGAGTAGGATAAGCTTAGCTTTTAATGATGTTTATACTGTGGTGTTATAAAGAACCAAGTGGAGTATTACGGGATACTCTTTATAGAATCACCTACGTGAGTGCGAAGGCGCCGCTTCAGGAAGAATTGTAGGATCAAATTCTTCAAGCACTCATGAGACCAAGCTGGTGTTCATGGCAAAAACGAACACAAACAGAGAACCAAGGAGTAATAACAAACACTTATCATGTGTTATCTTTATACAGCTTACACAAAAGGCTTACAGTTCAAAGACAATCTAGTCCACTGATTCGCCAGTAAGTTATAACGATAAAACACTAGGAAAAGTTCAAGGCCATTGTGCTACTTTCACCGATATGATCAGTGTTTTGCAATATTTCAAAACAAATTAAATAACCACTCATTCATGTGGGGGGTTGTTAGAAATGAATAAGTGAGGGAAACAATATCCCACATCGGGGAATACACTTCCCAATCCCACCTTATATACTAAGGCTTGGTAAGTGATATCAAAAGAAAATGAGGAGAAGGAATGGATCATGCATGAAGGATTGAAGGCATGAAGGCTCTCAAAGATAAGGGCCTTGGGCCTTGGGGCTCTTGGGGAAGGACACCATTGATATCCATTTCCTACTACGCCTGTACCTTGTATTGTGTATGAAAGGTGAGGCACTGGGTCAAAATTAGGAAGCGATAGTCCTTTAGGTTTGAGTGTGATCTTAATCATTGTGGTACCAGTGCATTGCATCTGCTCAACGTCCTCGTCCCATTTCTCTATAAAACCTATTTTTTTGACATCAGTATCTATGTGGTAATGTGTGATAAAAAAATTATTCTCTCATGTGAGACACCGAAATTAGTGCAAGTTCACTTTTTTTTTACATATAAGTTTGTGAATATACTTGTACTGCGAACCAAACTCTGATATACACTTAACGAATAAGGCTTGTTAATACCATGAGTAATTTTTTTCTAATTAAGTTAATTTTTGTTCTTACAGGCCGCAATTTTCGAGGTAGGAGAAAATACACAACAACTGTGGAAATGGCAAAGAACCAGCATTTCATTAATATGTTTTGATATCAACGTTATTGAGTATAAAATGGCACCAACTTGGTTTTAAATATTTTAACTTGAATTTTAAAAGGATCTTTTTTGTGGTTGTTGTTGTTATTTAAAGAAAATGTTGAGATATAAGGGCGGTCTTCAAATGATGACAAACTAAAACATGTGGGCATCCCAATTGAGTTAGCAGTGTGAACTACCGAGGAACACTCCTTTTGTGTTGCTGAGTAGTAAACTACTGCTGCTACTCGGTATTACTGACTTCATAACACTGCGCAAATCCTGTCATTGCCGTTGCATTAAGCAAAAAATCTATTGCCTAAAATTTCAAAATGTCAGTCGGTAGCTATGACTGAGTTGGCAACTCGGTTTTGATTGTTCGGTATTTTTAACCGAGTTGGCAGCTCAGTCAAAACTGAGTTGGCATAAAAAATAAGCTGCAAATTGCAGCTCGGTTTTAAAACTGATTTGCAATTGCAGCTCGGTTTTAAACCTAGCAGCAAAAATATTGTAAAACTAAGTTATAATCCTTATAATACTATTTATAGCGAGGTAAAAAAATGTTGCGGTCAAAATCAAGTGCAGTGAAAGCTATATATAGATTTACAAAGACATTTTTGGGTTGATTAGATTTAAATCTCGATGATATTATAAATTTACAGGCGAAGTACTGCGTATGAACAATTGATTTCCATTAGAGAAGAGAATGACGGGGATGCAGTGGAGGTTCCCCAAGAGCAACGAACGTTGGTTTTTCCTGCTTTGAGCCCATTGACGTGCATATCCTAGCGGCAACCTACCTGATGACGTAAGCAGCTTTATGAATAATTTGTTACTTAGTGCATAACTGATAATGTTGTATACCAACATATATGTAAAATTTCATGTTCTTGAATTGTATTTTTTAAAACAAAAACATGGTTTGTTAATTATAGATCGGATCGCATTGTTGCTCAACGATGAAGGATGCTAATGAGTGAAAGTACAACAACGAAGGAGTTACAATCTAGGCTTGTTGCCTTAACGGAGGAAATGCAACTTGTCGAGGCTCAGACAAGGCAATTACGTCAAGAATTCGAGACAGAGCATCGATGAATTGAGGAGCGTGAGGCGCATCATTAACAGATTGAGAAAGAGCGTGAGACACACTGTCAACGGATTGCAGAAGAGCGTGAGGTTCATTTGCGGTGTATTGAGGATGAATGTCAATGTGATACTAAAAAGCACAAAGAGTTGGAGCTTAAATTGATGCAAGTTGTCGAACAAAGATTGTCACAATCCACTCCTCATTGATTCATGGTATCATCTTATTATTGTGGGCTTGGTATGATTGACCGATTTTAGGTATGCATATGTAAATTTAATATAAGGGCATTTATTTAGGTATACGTTGAAATTTATGTATTGTGACTTGTATTTTGTTGGTTACCATCTGTATGATTTCTTTCTAGTTAATATTAATCTTCTGTATGTGCATTAATTAATATGCTCTTTTGGTATAGTTTTCGATGAAATTTGTCCATATAATATTCTGAAGTAACAAATATATTGTTCGATTGATTGAACGTAACAAGAGAACAAATAAACAATTCATAAGCATTATTTGTTATGGATTTGTGATGGAGTATATAATGTGTTAGGTACATATTTTTAGTTTCAAATAATTTCACATGACAATTCTATGGTTATTCTGTGATTTTTGTATAGTAAATTGGGATGGATTTATGATGGAACACATTATTGCTAATTATGTATTAAAAATAAATCAAATTTTTATCATTAGTTTGTGATGGATTAGCAACGAATATTTGTTATAATTATTTTACCTTAAGTTTGTGGAAAATAAAATTTGGTGTGTATTGTGGAAAATCCATCACAGATTATGTTGATTGTTCGAATTTATTTTTTGTGATGGATCTGCCTCATTCTTTTTAGTGAGGGAACTATTCATCATAAATCCATCATAGATTTATGTTTAATGATGAATTTTGCAATGAATTTTGCTGTCACTAAATCAGAATTTTCTTGCAGTGCTTGTTTATATAGGTATATGTCTTGTTTTACCATTGTATGTGAACCGCGCAACTTGATCTTTGGAAACCTAGACAAAGTAAACAATAAGTGTTGGAAAAAAAATGTCTGCATAGTTATCCTAAGCCCTTTGGATTTGCTAACTTGCACTTAGTAAAGGAAAATATTTGCAGTTCATATTAGTTTGGAATTTCAAAAACGAAGATATTATATGTGGTTTCCTTTTATTTTTGTTTGTGTATATATTCAGATATTTATTATAGGGTTTCACTAGGCAATGTTTGTTGAGCGGTTTTCAGAATTTTAGAGGATTTGGTTTTGAGGCGCATAGTTGTCCTTAAAGCAATATTTATCTCCACTCGTTTAGAGTTTGCTTATGGTTGGATGGCAAATTGCTTTTCAGGATACAACAAAACCTGAATCCAAAAATATAGCAATGTGTAACGTATCGATTTTATCGGGATCCGAAGGTCGGCATTCTTATGTCCACTGTATCAAATGCCGCATAATCGAATGCCGGAAAACCGAACTGTTATGGTTAAAAAGAAGAGGTAGAAGAAAAAGATAGAAGAAGTAAGAGAATAGAACAGAAACAATATCAGAATCTCACATATCGCAGCGGAACAACTTATAATAGATAAATGAATAACCTTTAAAACAAAGAACTAATTTTTATACATTACATCATCAGAGTGTACAACAACAATATACAACACAACTGGACAATGGAAAGTTATACAAACTTGTCCTTACAAGTGAATTCTACAGCGGAAAAGATAATATCATATACAAGTAATACGTCTCGCCATCCAGCTCTCCACTAGAGCTACAAAGCACTTCTGAATCCAGAATGACCTGATAACCTGACTCTAAGCTGCCCGTGTGGAAAATTATTGGGCACCCAGAGTTTAGGAAGAGAACAATAAACTCCAGGTCAGTCATGAGAGTGGTGTGAGAACTCAAAACAGTTATTTATCTTTTAAAACAGCAACAACAAGGAAAGTGGGAAAATATCCGCAATGCTTTTGGAAAATGAAACTACCATAAGGCCTTCCCGCGCACACACAATGCAAATGCAGAATTGGAGGAGATTTCTCCTTATGATAGTCAAAGATGCTTACTACGCAAAACAAATCATTTTTTATATTATTACTAGTGTATAGTGATGAAAACATTTCGAAAATAGAATATAAATCTTAGCCAGCATAGACATTCCGAACTATGCCTACTATAGCTACCATCCAAACAGTGGGGCGCCACCATAAGTGAATGGCAGGTAATACAACTAAAACCGTACAAGGCTCGTATTGTTTCTTTGAATTTCCAACAAATGGTCAGGCTAAGGAACTTCCTACTGCCACATGGGATCTCCTCTGGCGGGACGTCCCGAGAATTTAACAGCTCTCTGCCAACACAAGGCCGGGTTACCTTTGTAACTAGGTAACCACTACACGAATATGCCACCCCTAGTCCTTTAGGACCTTTATTCGAGGGCCCTCGATCACCAAGCAACAACCACACAGAAAAATGAGATTGGAGCAACCACATAGGTTAAGCATCAGGGCTCCGTACCTGACACCACCCTTTTCCAGAAGGAAATGACATACCCTAAAGGGAGCGACCCTCATAACCTTGCCGCATATTCCTGTTTCGACCATTTTTGGGGTGTGAGGTCTAACGAAGTCTCGTCCACAAAGCTACGCTTTTTCACAAAGCCACGCTTTGATCAACAAATGATCAATAAATAATCATCACACAGCAACACTCATGCCACATTATCAAATTGGGAGTATATCGCTGATAACCTTCAACTACATAATCTTGAGCTCGTATGTCTCAGAGAAGGGTGTTAACTAAGAATAAATTCTCCGTCACCAACAGAAATGTATTTGAAAGAAATCTGCTTTATATCTCAAAATGTAATGTCAGACATGACCATACAAGTCTGTTCCGGGTTCGAACAGAACCGAAGGCACTTCCAAAGAAGCGCCCTTGCAATCCGGGTATTCACAATCCCGATCGAATTTCTCTTCACAAAGGAAATCTCCATACCGTAGCTAACAGTGAAAAGACAATCGATAGGTCATCCTATCGTTTTCACAAATACCCGGTCCTCACCACCGGTCTTCAATGCTATCCATGACGTCGTATCACTATTCGGAATGGGTAATCCGAATAACGAACGCAATAATTTAAAAATAAGTGTAGCATTCAATTTCAACCAATTCACAACAAATAGCCATTTAAGGGTCAATATTGATAGTCGGTTATTTAACTATCAATCAATATTCACAACATCACCCGATTTCAAATAATTTCCCAAATTATTTATTTTCAAAAATATCTTTACAAGATATAATTTCCACACTTCAACCATTTGAAAACAAATTTCAAATTATTTTTCACCTTTACAACTTTCGTTTCAAAATGGTTCATTTAAACCAATCAAATAAATCCTTACCGATCTATTAAATTTACATTCCAAATCTGTAAATTCATTTCCACACTTTTAAAAATAAATCAATGTTTATTTTAAAAAAAAAATTCCCTTATAAATTTCCATTGCGAATTTACATTTTCAAATATTCACTTTTTATACGATTTTTTTCAAACCGATTTCAATTGTTCACTTTCAATTTATCTTTAAAAGATATAATCTCAAAACATTCACTTCATATTGGAAAACAGTCCCATACTTATTTAATAAATAATTCACCAATCTATTTATTTTCAATATTTGGAGTATATTCAACATACTTAAATCACAATTAAGTATATATTTTATTCTTTAAGGAAAACGTCCTCTTAAACCCATTTATTTGCGTCAAAATGAATGTTGCGTAAAACATCGTTACGACAACCCAAAATAACTAGTATAAGGATTCGAAATTTAAGATAGATATATAAATCCCAATTATATATAAAACATTTCCTTTCGAAAATCATTTACTATAACAACAGTGTTATAGTCCACTATTTTCTTTTATTTCTCGAAACGTCTATTTCAACAATGAATGTTGAAATCTATGGTTTCGATACTTAACACATTTTAAAACATCTTTAAATCGTTTTAATTCTATTTAAAATATCACTTTCCCAAAACATTTCTTTACTATACTATTCACTGTCCAAAATCGTGAATATACTTCGTTAACCAAATTCAACATTTCTACATATTTTATTTAAAGGATTATTCACTGTCCAAAATCGTGGATATATTTCCTTTAATAAGCTATAATAATTAAACTTATCAAAATAAGTCGATTTCGGATTTATAAAACAACGTTTATAAATTCCATTTATATTTTATAACAACTTCAACTTATAAAATCACTTTATTAACAAATTCTATTCATATTCCATCTACACGCCAAATCCAATTTATAAGTTAATTACTTATAAATCTTTTATTTTACAAAAAATCTATTCATTTTATAACTTCATAATTTATAAATCTATAGAGTTCATCCACTTATGAAACCCATTTATACTTCATTTTAATACTTATAAAAACTCGTTTTATAATTCCAACATTTTAATATATAAATATCAATTTTATAAATCTTTTATATAAATCATTTATAATAATTCAAAAATCCCAATTTAAACCATTTTATAAATTAATTAATTACTTATTTCAAAAATCACGTTTTGGTTATATTTTACAAAAATCATAATTTTTATAACATAAAAATTTCAACGTTTATTTATTCAAAATGAATCAATTTCAAAATTAAATTTTATTATGAATTCTCAACTTAAATTTTCAAAAATCAAATTTTATTTATTTTCAGCATCTAACGATACCAAAAATATATTTGGCTAAAATTTAACCTTTAACGATTTCAATCACGAAGATAATCATGCAGATTATAAATAGATCAACACACAACATTGAAACAAATTCAAATGTTTGAGGAATCCAGTTGGATCCCTCCAACCTGTTTCCCTGCATCCACAGATGTTAGCACAATACCAATTCCGCTTCAAGACGGAATATCGCGGTATATGAGATTTATAAAATACTATCCACTATTATGCGGTGCTATAGGGTCTCATCCGCTATATAATGCGGGAAATCAACTCCAAATATATATATAATACCAATTCCCTACAAGTTGGAATTATCGCGGTATATGTGTTTAATAAATAACATCCGCTTAATATAAGGCGTATATGGTCTATTCCAATACAACAGACAACAATTTACCATCCAAGCATATAATCAACACAATCAAAAAATTTCAAATTTAACTATTTAAAATTTAAATCGAAACGCAATTCGATTGAGTGAGAAGTTCTCACCTTGAGTTTCCGATAACAGTTGTAGCGTTTTATTTCGAATAAAATTAAACGTGCGTTTAATTTTACCTGAAATTATCACTAGCTCCAAACCAGCTCCATTGCGTAATGCTCGTCCATACGAACCCGTCGCAATTTGTTTCGTGCGTTTCCGACCTCGTATGAAAGAGATATTGATTTTTGAAGTTACACGAATTATAATATAATTAAATCACAATTTTCTTTTTAATTTAAACCTAAATGAAATCAGAGTCGCACGCTCCAGGCCGTAAGTTCATGCTTCTTCCCAAACGCGTTTTTGATCCAGGAAATTTGAACGAAACCGAACCCATCACGCTCGTTTAGGGTTGAATATCGCGACCTCTACGATCCCCTACACATCGATCAACAACCTCCATCACGAAGCCCATCACCAAGCCTACCGCCACTATGAACGCGGCCGAGCTCGGTTCTCTCTCCTACTCGAAAAACATATCGAGACGTGCGGCCTTCAAGCTCAAATAACAGACAATCTACTTCGTTAATTACGATCTTCACCGTTGAATATATAGTTCGTGCTGCGCTCTACAACTTTCATTTAGAAAGATTTCGAAATCAAAGCTTGGATCGAGAGATTTTTGAGGGGAAATGAAATTCAATTTCGTCCATTGGAGATATGGAGGCGGCGGCTGAAGCTATTTAGGGTTAGAGTTTGTTTTAGTTGCAAATGGAAAATAACAAGTCCTTTTATAGAAAATTCGCCAAACACTATTCATCCAATATTTTCCGAACTCCAAACGAAGCGTGCCGGATGATGTTTCTAGGGTTTACCCCACGTTCCGGACACAATGGAATAGGTATCGAGAGCCAATTCGATCATCTGTGCGAGTTACGGCAATAAACGATCAATTTTAAATTAAATCGATTAAACTAATTTCTATGCGTTTTGGCTTGCCCGGGACAAACCGTAAATCCAATTGACACGAAATTTGAAATCTTATAATAATATAACATTACGGATCAGATGAAATTGGTTTCGTCAAAATCCGAGACTGTTTGAAAAATGACTATTTTCACTAGTCGATTAAATATTAAAATATTCAACTTTCACATATTAACTTTTGATTCAATTTTAAAAGTTCACAAACGTTGTTCTAACTTCAATATGATTTAATATAACTTTATAAATCATTTTTAATCACATTAAACCCAATTTTCAATTATTTACGCAATTTCAAATATTAATTTGTCGATTTAATTGTCCAATTAAATCTAAATATTCGAAATATAAATTACTCGAATTATAAATTATACTTGTTGATATTTAAAATCAATTAAATATCTGAATTTCAAATGACAGAAATTCTTACCGATTTATTAAATTTACGTTCCAAATCTGTAAATTTATTTCCACACTTTTAAAAATAAATCAATGTTTATTTTTAAAACAAGTTTCCCTTATAAATTTCCATTATGAATTTACATTTCCAAATATTCACTTTTTATACGATTTTTTTCAAATCGATTTCAATTATTCACTTTCAATTTATCTTTAAAAGATATAATCTCAAAACATTCACTTCATATTGGAAAACATTCCCATACTTATTTAATAATAAGTAATTCACTAATCTATTTATTTTTAATATTTGAAAAATATTCAATATACTTAAATCACAATTAAGTATATATTTTATTCTTTAAGGAAAACATCCACTTAAACCCATTTATTTGAGTCAAAACGAATGTTGCGTAAAACATCGTTACGGCAACCAAAATCACTAGTATAGGGATTTGAAATTTAAGATAGATATATAAATCCTAATTCTATATAAAACATTTTCTTTCGGAAATCATTTACTATAACAACAGTGTTATAGTCCACTATTTCCTTTTATTTCTCGAAACGTCTATTTCAACAATGAATCTTGAAATCTATGGTTTCGATACTTAACACATTTTAAAACATCTTTAAATCATTTTAATTCTATTTAAAATATCACTTTCCCAAAACATTTCTTTACTATACTATTCACTGTCCAAAATCGTGAATATACTTCGTTAACCAAATTCAATTCACTGTCCAAAATCGTGGATATATTTCCTTTAATAAGCTATAATAATTAAACCTATCAAAATAAGTCGATTTCGGATTTATAAAACAACATTTATAAATTCCATTTATACTTTATAACAACTTCAACTTATGAAATCACTTTATTAACAAATTCTATCCATATTCCATTTACACGCCAAAATCTAATTTATAAGTTAATTACTTATAAATCTTTTATTTTACAAAAAATCTATTCATTTTATAACTTCACAATTTATAAATCTGTAGATTTCATCCACTTATGAAACCCATTTATACTTCATTTTAATACTTATAAAAACTCGTTTTGTAATTCCAACATTTTAATTTATAAATATTAATTTTATAAATCTTTTATATAAATCATTTATAATAATTCAAAAATCCCAATTTAAACCATTTTATAAAATAATTAACTACTTATTTCAAAAATCACATTTCGGTTATATTTCACAAAAATCATAATTTTTATAATATAAAAATTTCAACGTTTATTTATTTAAAATGAATCAATTCGAAAATTAAATTTTATTATGAATTCTCAACTTAAATTTTCAAGATCAAATTTTATTTATTTTCGGCATCTAACGATAATAAAAATATATTCGGCTAAAATTTAGCCTTTAACGATTTCAATCACAAAGATAATCACGCAGATTATAAATAGATCAACACACAACATTGAAACAAATTCAAATGTTTGAGGAATCCAGTTGGATCCCTCCAACCTGTTTTCCTGCATCCACAGATGTTAGCACAATACCAATTCCGCTTCAAGACGGAATATCGCGGTATATGGGATTTATAAAATACTATCCACTATTATGCGGCGCAATAGGGTCTCATCCGCTATATAATACGGGAAATCAACTCCAAATACATATATAATACCAATTCCCTACAAGTTGGAATTATCGCGGTATATGTGTTTAATAAATAACATCCGCTTAATATACGGTGTATAGGGTCTATTCCAATACTACAGATAACAATTTATCATCCAAGCATATAATCAACACAATCAAGCAATTTTAAATTTAACTATTTCAAATTTAAATCGAAACGCAATTCGATTGAGTGAGAAGTTCTCACTTTGAGTTTTCGATAACAGTTGTAGCGTTTTATTTCGAACAAAATTAAACGTGCGTTTAATTTTACCCGAAATTATCACTAGCTCCAAACGACTCCAAACTATTTCCATTGCGTAGTGCTTGTCCATATGAACCCGTCGCAATTTGTTTCATGCGTTTTCGACCTCGTATGAAAGAGATATTGATTTTTGAAGTCACACGAATTATAATATAATTAAATCACAATTTTCTTTTTAATTTAAACTTAAATGAAATCAGAGCTGCACACTTTGGGAAATTGAATCCAGGCCGCACGTTCATGCTTCTTCCCAAATGCGTTTTTGCTCCAGGAAATTTGAACGAAACCGAACCCGTCACGCACGTTTAGGGTTGAATATCGCGACCTCCACGATCCCCTACACATCGATCAGCAACCTCCATCACGAAGCCCATCACCACGCCTACCACCACTATGAACGCGGCCGAGCTCGATTCTCTCCCCTGCTCAAAAAGCGTGCCGAGACGTGCGGCCTTCAAGCTCGAATTACAGACAATCTACTTCGTTAATTACGATCTTGACCGTTGAATATATAGTTCGTGCTGCGCTCTACAACTTTCATTTAGAAAGTTTTCGAAATCAAAGCTTGGATCGAGAGATTTTTGAGGGGAAATGAAATTCAATTTCGTCCATTGGAGATATGGAGGCGGCGGCTGAAGCTATTTGGGGTTAGGGTTTGTTTTAGTTGCAAATGGGAAATAACAAGTCCTTTTATAGAAAATTCGCCAAACACTATTCATCCAAAATTTTCCGAACACCAAATGGAGCGTGCCGGCTGGCATTTCTAGGGTTTACCCCACGTTCCAGACACAATGGAATAGGTATCAAGAGCTAATTCGATCATCTGTGCGAGTTACGGCAATAAACGATCAATTTTAAATTAAATCGATTAAACTAATTTCTATGAGTTTTGGCTTGCCCCGGACAAACCGTAAATCTGATTGACACGAAATTTGAAATATTACAATAATATAACATTACGGATCCGATGAAACTAGTTTCGTCAAAATCCAAGACTGTTTGAAAAATGACTATTTTCACTAGTCGATTAAATATTAAAATATTCAATTTTCACAAATTAACTTTTAATTCAATTTTAAAAGTTCACAAACATTGTTCTAACTTCAATATGATTTAATATAACTTTATAAATCATTTTTAATCACATTAAACCCAATTTTCAATTATTTACGCAATTTCAAATATTAGTTTGTCGATTTAATTATCCAATTAAATCTAAATATTCGAAATATAAATTATTCGACTTATAAATTTTACTTGTTGATATTTAAAATCAATTAAATATCTGAATTTCAAATGACAAAAATTCTAGGTCGTTACACAATGTCTGTATATTCAATGGGATTTTATTAGTACGGAGGAAGATAAAACATATGATTACAAAACAGCGACAGGGGAGATGCTTACGAATAGTTGCTCTGGCATGGGATGCAGCCATTGGAAAAGAGGTCTTACTGTTGTCCAAATAGCAGTTTATTTTCTAGGGGGAAAATTTTGAAATTTGAAAAAATATGATTATTGGCAGGCTGCAGCCATACCCTTCCCGAACCCCTCCCGCACACGCATAGGAGCTAAGTGCTAAGTGTTGTCCGCATATGTGTGTCATGGCAGTGCCTCCTTTCCCTTCTCCTTTAGTCAATTTAAATTAATTGACCATGTGATGCTTAACACATGCACTCAAATATTGAAACAACTCTCCCCGATGTGGGACTAATATACTTGCTCCCTCTTCATAAAACAGTCAATCCTCCACTATATTGTTTTATTGATGATGTTCGGTTTTATCTGAGTTAGAAGTTAATCATCATATATGGTATCTATTAGATTAAACCACGTACTAATGTAAATATCTTAGGACTTTAAAGAAGAGCCGGGTGGTCTTAACTTAAACCGAGTCATCTCTGATTTATAAAATTAAAAATATTACACATGCAACTTCAATTTACCAATAAAATTAACCTTCCTGTGAGCACCGTTATGGTCATGTTGTGCGACTCGACTTTCTCCCCGCAGAAAGATGAATCATTATTAAGAAAGAAAGGGATAGAAAAGAGAAAAGATAGAGAAGAAAGAAGAAACAACATCAGAATCTCAACAGCGGAAAGAATTAATTATATTAATCACATAAGTTTTACATAGTATACAACATGTATCAGAGTTACACAACTTATACATCACATAATAGACAGTTATAAATACCTGTCTAGTTATTACAACACAAGATACAACTCAAACAAACGACTCAGAGATCAACACAGCGGAACCACCTATATATATATATATATATATCTACAAACGCTGAAGCCTCTTGCTCCATTTCTCCTACAGTATTCGTCAAAGCTAACCTGAATCCCATAGCTACTAGTAAAAATTTGAGAACCCAAGAGTTTAAGAAAAACAGAAATAAACTCTAGGTCAGACATGGGTCTGGTGTGAGTAACCGGTTAAAGTTGCTTAACTTTGAAAATCTTTTGAAAACAAAAGGTTTCACGTAAGACTCCCCACACATAAACATGGGTAAGTTTTTACCTTACGCTAACCAAAACATCTGATAGGAAATCCAGTGATATTATAATAGGTTCTAGGGTTTTCAAATAAATAAAGAAATAGCTGAAATTATTACATGATTAAATTCCAGCATACTAGCTACAAAGTGGGTAATACAATCAAAAACGTAAAGGGCACGTAGGAAGAATGAGTTTCCATCAATGGCAGGGCTACCGGGGTACCGCCCGTCACAGTACGGGGCCTAGATCACCGTACCGAGGATTACTCCCAATCCCCTGCAACATAAGGCTGGAACCATCCCTTACTGGATAGTCCTGAACAAGACAACCCGTCAGTTGTGGCCAACAACTTCCAATACAGCCGAAATAAAGGGACCTCTAGACAAGGGTAAATCACATCCTACTTGGGTGCTACCCACTTAACCTTGTTGCACCTCCCCGGTTTTAGCCATTCCTGATTGATGAGGCTTGAGGGTACGATTAACTTTATAGAACATATCTATCTTAGAATGTTCATCGTCCACCTGACGATGTTTTGAAAGCATTCAATCCATACAAGTTCGTTTCCGGTTCGAACGAAACCGAAGGCATTATCTCGTTACATTCATTTTGGAATCAACCTCAGAGTTAACTACAATAATCCTTGCACTCTGAACCTTCATCTTCACTTGAGATTCACGACCTAACATTTAACTTGGATCGATGTGGTTTTTGGATATCCAAATCTGCAAACCCAATCCCGGTCTCATCGAAATCCAAAGTGCCATCTTTTAGGTCCAAGTTGTTTTAAAGTTGAAACAATTCAATTCTATTATCTATATTCACACAGATTGATAATTCACATCTCACAAATAGATAACTTATATTATCATCACAAATAAATAATTTACATTATCATCACACTTCAACCAAAGCATCCATATCACACAGCATCTCTTATCTCATATCTGAGATCTCAAACCATTCAAGGCAATCAGTATCATCCATCACACATAAGCAAGGATTAATTAATCACACTATAATTAATTTAAAAATGAATTAAGTTAATTACTTGCATCTCTAATTAATTCAAATAAATTAAATTAATTACTTTCATCACTACTTCTTAACAATTAATTAATTACAATCAATTAATTAATCACCATCTAATTTCCATCTCAATTACTCACCCTTGATTAATTATCCTTTAGTTACATTCCAGTAATTAGTCTTTAATTAATTTCACAAATTAATTATTCTTAACGAAATACAGTAATTAATCTTTAATTACTCTATTAATTAATTAACTAAAATTAATTACATTAATCCTTAATTAATTACTCTATAATCACTTGTCATTGATTAATTAATCACCCTTAATTACATCATTAATTATATTAATTAATGACCTCTAATTACTTCTTTAATTAATTACTCTATTTAATTTAATTACATTAAGTAATTAATCTTTAATTAAACCACACTTATTAATCACTCTCGTTTAGTCGCATCCAGTAATTAACTACCCTTAATTACTTCATTGAATAAATTAATTACTCTTTAATTAATTATCTTTAATTAATTCCTTGATAAATTACAAAATGTAATTGTACTAAAATTACTTCCATTAGTAAATCACCCTTCAATAAATTATATGCAGTAATTACCATTAATTACTTCACTAAGTAATGACGCTTATTAATTACATTAAGTAATTACTTATCAAATCATCCAGTGATTATCTTAAAATAGTTAAACTTAATTAATTAACTTAAACTAATCACATTAAACTCAATTATTAAAATGAGTAATAAATTCCTTAATTACTTCCATTAAGTAATTATACTTAACCAATTCCATAAATGATTATCCTTGATTAATCAATTTAATTAATTATTAAAATTAATCAGATTAATTAATTATTTAATAATCTCAATTTAATGATCTTCATTAACTATTAACAATTCTTTAATTACCTCTCTAAAGTAATTAAAAATACACTAATCATATTAATTACAAATTGATTTATCTTTAATAACCCATTAGTTTATCTCTAATTATTTAATTAATTAAGTCCATAACTGTAACTTAATTAATCTTAATTACTTGATTAATTAATCTCTAATCATTAATTAACAACCTAATCTTATCTAATTAATGATTCTTAATTACAAATTAATTATTTCTTAATTAATTAACTTAAACCTTAATTAATTTAAACCCATAATTACTTAATTAATTAATCCAAATCATTAATTAATTAAATTGATTAATTATCCATTTTAATTACCTTAATAATTTAATGAAACACAAATCATTAAATCTTTATTAACTTTAAGATAAAAACATTATTCTTATTTATGATTTAATTATCATTCACAAATGCATTTGAAAACATTTTACTTTCAAATTTACTTTTAAATTTAATTTCAAATTAAGATTCAAAACAAATATAAATTTAATCATTAAAAAAATTTAAAAACAATTTAGAAACCTTTTAAATCACATGTTAAAAAGCTACTTTATCTTATAAAAGAAATTTACAAGAGTTTTAAAACAAAATTCATTTTAAATTCAAATTATTTAAAATATACTTTAAACATTTAAACTTGTTAAAACATTTAAATTTTATAAAACTTTATTTATTTCAAAACTAGGATACAAAGTAAAACTTGAATCCATACTTTAAACTAATTTAAAATCTGTTTAAATGTTGTTCTTAAATTTTAAATTCAGTTTAGAATTTAAAAACAAACAGGTTTTAAAACCTGTAAGCACCTACTGACTCAAGCCCAAAATCTCAAAACTCCGAGTCGATCCATACAAATCTTCGAGCAAAACACTCGAACTACTCGAGAAAACTCGAATACCACTCCTCTCTGCTCAAACCCATCTTCACCATGAACATAAACTTCACCGTGCATGTACATTGGCCAACCATTCCCTTTTGAACAACCATGACCGCCTCCTCACTTCGGCAATCACCCAACCTTATGACCCCGACCATTAGAACCCCCAAAATAACTCAAAATCAAAATCGAGCATTTAGGCCTAAACTTGGAACCACGGACCTAAACTTGGAACCCAAGCTTTCGTGTTCATTTTTATATCCAAAGCAATTCCAAATTTACTTTAACTTAAATAAATTTTTAAACTTTAATTTATGATAAAACTAACATTTTTTGCTTAAAGCCTAAGTCCAAACAGCAAGTAGATCTGGAGATAATGATTTTAAATCAAACTGGAACTTGAAAACAAGAACAGGAATGTCACAGAAACAAGCATGCACACACATCCATCATCCAAATATATACAGTAAATTCATATATATACAAACATACTTTTCTTTAAAGATTCATATGCAACCAGATTTCATACTTAAATTTTTAAAAGTTATGTTACTCGCCTGTTTTAATGAAGAACAGAGCCTTCATTTCTGTTTTGAAAAAGCTTTTGAACTTTAAACTTTGAGTTGCTGAAGTAAGATGCTTCTGATTCTAAAACTTGAATAGCTGAAAAGTGTTTCTTTGATTTAAGCACTTGCATGCTTGCTTTCAAACAAAATTGAAGTTGCTTGTCTCAGGTTTTCATGCAGGCTTTGATTCCAAATTGAAAAGAATGCTTGCAGGCTAATTTCTTTTGAAAATGATTTGCAGTTTTGATAGATTATTGGATTTGATTCAGGTTTGAGGAAGAACTCTTAGAATTTTGTTTTGATTATTTAGCAGGGTTCTTGGGTTTTGATTTCTGGTTTTTGAAAAAGGTTTGAGGAGTATTATTTCAGATTTGCTTTTGAAAAAGAATAGAAAAATGAGTGGAAGGTAAGAAAACATACGTATTTATATAGGCTGAAAATGATCTAATAAAAAATAAAAGAAAAAAAATAAAATTAAATGACACTTGCAAAAACATCCTGACATTTATCCTATGTATTGTTTATAAATTAACATTTGTTAAAATGTGTCTTAATATATTTACACTTGTAATTAAGTAATCTTAATTTATTTTTAAATGTTAAGAAAAAGCTTTTTACTTATTTTACTAATTATGAATATTTATCTAAATGCATTTCCTTAAGATAAAAGCTTATACATATATTTTTTAAATCCAAATATCTTAAAATATCTATTTTTTTTGAATTTCAAAATTAATTCAAATTCAAATTAAATTCTAAAATCCAATTTAAAAATCAAGTTATATAAACATATATAACTACACATTTAATTTTGAAAATAACAAATTCTATATTCATTAAAATCTTTTTACGTCTATATAAATACAATATATTATAATTATTATTTGAAAATAACACATCTGCCATTTTAAATAATTTATAAAAGAAATTATCTTATTATATATAAATTACTTATCTTTCTAAATGAATTAATACATCATATGTTAATTGTATTTTAAACTTTCCACTACAAGGCACATAGTGTATTCCAACGGAGCCTTCCAACGGCCTCCAACGTCTTCCAACGTCCAGTGTTTTCTCGTATATTTTATTAGTTAAAGCTGTAGGACGTTGGTAGACGTCGGAATCTGGACGTTGGCGGCCGTTGAAAGACGTTGGAAATCCGCGAGCAAAACTGAAACCCAGCTTCTTCTTCCCCATTCGGCTGAAAAAAATTTACCCCCCCCCCTCAATTCCCAATTTTGCTCCAATTCCGACCCCCCCCCCCCCCCCCACCGCTGCTCCGACGATCAACGGCTCCTCCTCCGACTCCAAGCCTTCCTCTCTAACTCCCTAATCTCTCAAGAAAAGGTATAAACCCTAATCCCTATATTTAATTAAATTTGTTAAATTAGTGTATTAAATGTTTGTATTGCGTTATTGTATGTATAATCTAGTTTATTGAAGCATAATTTATGTTATTAACTTATGTATTGCAAGATTGTATATATTTAAGTTTGTGTTAACAATAGAATAATGTGCATACAATTAGTTTTAGGTTTGTTTGGAAATGTTAGTTGTTAGTGAGCATACAAATAGTTTATGTATTTTAGAAAATTTCAAAAACGATATTTTACATTCATGAAACCCTTAGATGTCTTTCGGCCCCATCTGATAAGTATTGTATATGATCGTTATGTGGATATTCGTTTTTTAACAGAACGGACATCTATATTCATCGTATACAATATTTGTTGGATTTGTCCCTGTATTGGACAAGTTACGAACACAATAACGTAACTAAATCTCGTAAAACATTTCATTTTAAATGGTTCATAGAATATCGACAGTGCTTCCTTAATGTTCCCTGCGCACACGCAAATGTGTACTGTTCAGGGAACTAAAGTGAAGTGCTGCCGAAATTTTGTTGAATTGTTTAAATTGAAATGATTTATGCGATTTAATTAGGTTATTGTATTTGTAATGGGAGGTACGATGACCCATCGACAAAGTGTCAATGATCTATTAATATAAAATTCACCAATAATATTGTTTTAATAAAAAGTCAATTTTTTAAATTTATATCGTACTTTTTAATTATATACATAGGTAAATGGACAATTATTTTACTGATCGAAGCTAGATGTACAAAAAAAGAAGGGTTGAAAATGGAGGCTCAATAAGTGATCAGTTTAATAACGGTGTTCGCGTATTTATTGATTTCGCTTTAAGTAATAACAGAAACGACGAAGAAATCCGTTGTCCATGTACTAAATGCAAAATGTTAAAGCATTTGATACCAGAAATGGTTAGAGTTCATTTGCGTCAATACGGTTTCGTGCCGAACTATTTGTTTTGGGATCGTCGTGGAGAACCGTTAGCATCTAATCATGTACAAGTTGAGGAGGTAGTGTGTACTGAAATTGATACGACGAATCTCGTAGAACATATGGTTGAAGATGCTGCACGGTCAATGTTTCATGTTCCTCAATTAATTGATGACAATGGTAATGCTGAAGAAGAACCAAATATTGAGGCAAAAAAATATATGATTTATTAGATGCCGCAAAGAAACCCTTTTGGAAAGGCTGCACAAACGGAACCCAATTATCAGTAACTGCTGAATACATTGCGATGAAATCTAAATACAACTTCACAGAAGCTGGATTTACAGATGTTGTACAAGCTGCGAAACGGCATATGCCTCCCAATAATTTAATGTGCGAAAATCATTATGAAGTAAAAAAATGATGTCAGCTTTTGGTTTACCGTATCATAAAATAGATACATGTCTAAACGGTTGCATGCTGTTTTGGAAAGAAGATATCAACCTTAGAAATTGTAAAACATGTAATCAAGAAAGGTACAAATCAAGAAAGAAAAAAGGAGAGGAAGTCTCGTATAAACGTATGCATTATTTACCCATTACTCATGGACTTCAAAGGTTATATGCATCTTCTGCAACCGCGCAACATATGAGATGGCATAGTGTTAGAACATGGGAAGAAGGTACGTTAACACGCCCAGCTGATGGGGAAGCATGGAAGCATTTTGACCACAAATATCCTGATTTTGCATCCGAGAGTCATAATGTTCGACTTGGTTTATGTACGGATGGATTTTCACCATTTTCTCAGCTTGGTTCTAAATATTCATCATGGCCTATAATTGTTACACCTTACAATTTACCTCCATGGATGTGTTTGAAAACTCCATATATGTTTCTCACAGTTGTCGTCCCCGGTCCTAATGATCCGACACAAGGAATCGATGTTTATTTACAACCTTTGATTGAAGAATTAAAAACACTGTGGTATGAAGGAGTAGAAACATACGATATTTCCAAAAAAAAACTTTTGCATGTATTCTTCTTTGATGTGGAAAATTAGCGATTTTCCTGCTTATGCAATGCTTTCAGGTTGGAGTACGGCTGGTCGCCTAGCTTGTCCGTACTGCATGGAAGATACACGAGCATTTTCTTTACCTCATGGAAAGAAAATTTCATGGTTTGACTGTCATCGATGTTTTCTTCATATTAATCATCCTTTTAGAAGAGATAAGAAAAACTTCACAGCTAATAGACATGAAACTTTGAGACCACCTACGGTTTGTTCAAGCGAAGATATTTATGAACTTGTAAAGGATTATCCAAAGATACATGAAACCGGAGAACAAATTGAAATTCAAGGTAAATCATCGATTCATAACTGGTGTAAATAAAGCATATTTTGGGAGTTGCCTTATTGGAAAAATCTCCTGATACGTCATAATATTGACGTGATGCATAATGGGAAAACTTTGTTTGATAATGTTTTTAATACACTTTTGAATGTCAAGGGGAAGACGAAAGATGATTTGAAATCAAGACGTGATATCAAAGTAATATGTAATCGTCCTGAGCTTCACATAAAGCCAAATGGCATAAAAAAGCCAACGTCTTCCAACGTCCACCAACGTCTTTCAACGTCCTCCATCGGATCTTCCAACATCTTTCCAACGTCCATTTTGGTCAACATCTTCTTCCACGTGGACAACCTGAACGTTGGAAGATGTTGGTATATGCGCGTGGGTCCGTTGGTTGACGTTGGACGCCATTGAAATGTATATCAACAACGTTTCCAACGTCCATCAACGGCTTTCCAACGGCCGCCAACGTCCCGCCGCCGTTGGAATGCACTATGTGTCTTGTAGTGTTCATGTATAAGTACAAATCATATTTATTAAGCAATATTTAAAAAGAAAAGAAAATAAACCTTTTATTTAAATTTAAACTTTAAGCTAAAATAAATTTAAACAATTAAATATTTACCTTAAGTATTTAAAACTGTATAGTTATTTATTTAAATAATCTTTAAAGACTTAATATTAAATTAAATCATAATTTCCAAATTAGCAAAATGTATTAGAATTTGAAAATATGTTTTATTTATTAAATTTTATACCAAAGTTTTCTATTTACAATATGTACAAATATATATACATTATAAATAGAAAATATTTTATTAGCTTTAAAAAGATAAAAATTCACCAATTAAATATTTATTAAAGAAGATTATTAAATCAATTCAAATTTTATTAACAAAGATTATAAAATCAATTTAATTTTTAATACAGGTTATTAAATTGATATTGCCCAAAATTCTGAGTCATCACACATGTGCTCCATCCCAGCTTAATGAACTTTTGCTAGAGCAAACCCTATAAACTCTTGTTTAGAAGCAGCACCACTTCAAAGTTCATAAAGGTAATGTTCTTTTCCTTTTCAATGTCTCTGTTACCAAACTATCTAGAACTTTATTAAGAGTTGCTCAATTCAACCTCTTCATACCTGTAATAGTTCACACTAATTTGACTTAGTGCTTTTCAATGATATGATAGTTTGTTATGACCCATTAAACCTTAAAATTAAGCTAATTAATATTAAGGTTGGATTTCCACTATCAATGATTAATTGTCAATACATGGTTTAAGTCCCATTCCGGCTGACATGGTCCTTACTATTTCTCTTGTCAAAGCTTTTATGAATGGATCTGCCAAATTATTACTTGATCTTATATAGACAATAGCAATTATTCCATCATTTATTATTTGTCTAATATATTCATGTTGAAGGCTTATATGTATTGATTTTCCATGGTATACATTATTGTATGCTCAAGACATAGTTGCCTGACTATCACAGCATAGAGATGTAGCTGGAATTGGTTTTGGCCATATTTTGACCTCCAACAACATATTTCTTAGCCACTCTGCCTCTTTTCTTGCTGTATCAAGTGCTATAAATTCTGATTCCATCGTGGAGTGCTAAATGCAAGTTTGTTTCTTAGATGCCCAAGGAACAGCACCTCTACCTAATGTGAAAATCCAACCCAAAGTAGATTTATTACCACTAGCGCTAGTTATCCAACTTGCATTAGTGTATCCTTCTAATGCACTTGGAAACCTATTATAAAAAAGTCCTGGATTTTTGGTCCTTTTGAGATAACCAAGTAATCTTCCAATTGCTTTACAATGATCTATGCCAGGATTGCCGGTATATCGTGCAAGTTTACATATTGCATATGCTATGTCAAGTCTCGTAAAATGCATGGTATACATTATACTTCCAATAGCTCTTGCGTATTCGTTGAGCAATGCCCTTGCCCTCATTTCCATTAAGATTGATATTTGAGTCTATTGGGGCACTGGCATCTTTAATTTTTAGATACTCAAACTTCTAAAGTACTTTTTGAATATAATGTGATTGCCTTAGTACATAGCCCCCACTATCTTCACTAACTTTTATACCAAGAATTGTATCAACTTCTTTCAAATCTTTCATTTTGAATTTTGAAGTTAGATATCTCTTGGTGTCTTGTATCCCTTTCATGTTAGTGTTGAATATTAATAAATCATCTACATACAAACAAATAATTACTCCATATTCCTTAGTAAGTTTAGAGTAGATACATTTGTCTACACAATTATATGTAAAACCATTTTGAAGCATTATTGAGTCAAATTTTTCGTGCCATTGTTTGGGTGTTTGTTTTAATCCGTATAATGATTTTGTTAGCTTGCAAGCTTTTCTTTCATTTCCAGGAAGAATAAAACCATCGGTTGTTCCATGTAAACTTCTTCATTATGTTCACCATTTAGCAAGGTGTTTTAACATCCATTTGGTGGATATGAAATTGATGAATTGATGCTAAGGCTATTAATATTCGAAATGATGTAATTCTTGCAATCGGAGCATATGTATCAAAGAAATCAATTCCTTCCTTTTGTCTGAATCCCTTGGCTACTAATCTAGCCTTGAAAGTTTGCACGATACCATAGTTGTTACATTTTCTTCGAAATACCCATTTGCAACCAATAGGTTTTGACCCTTGAGGTAAGTCTACCAATACCTAGGTATTATTTGATAAAATTGAATCCATTTCACCATTGATTGGTTCCTTTCAGAGGGTGGAATCTCTACAAGTCATAGCTTCTTTGTATGTTTTAGGGTCGTCTTCTATATTCAGCACTATAGGAATTTTGTTGGTAACTTCATTTCTAGTTCCTTCTACAAGAAATGTTATAGCTTGAGAAGATATAAAATTTGGACCGAAATATTTCTCTTTCCGATTTCATTGTGTCCTTCTTATTTATGTTTATTCTTCCGTCGCCTTTCTTTTACTGCTAGCAGAAGGTGTAGAAGCATCTATTGGTGTTTGAATGACGCTGGGGCTCAATGACTGATTTGTAGTCGAATCGTTCTTGAATTTATTTTCCATAAACTCAAAATCCCTTGATTCAACAATTATGTTTGAGGATAAATCCAGTAGTCTGTATGCTTAAGAGTTTTCAGCATATCCTACAAATACACTTTTCAAGGCCTTTGGACCAAGTTTAGTTCGTTTCAGATCAGTCACCCTATAAAAGGCAATACATCCCCACATTATTAGATATCTTAGATTAGGTTTCGACCATTCCATAGTTCGTACGGATAAACTTTAGCTTTTCTAGAGGTGATTCAATTGTGCAAATGACATGCAAACAGTAATGCTTCATCCCACAAGTTAAGTGGTAATTTAGCATTTAACAACATAGAATTTACCATATCAACCAAAGTTCTGTTTTTCCTTTCTGCCAACCCATTTTGTTGTGGCATGTAAGGAGTTGTGTGTTGATGAATAATCTCATGTTCTTCACAAAAGTTAGAAAATTTAGTGGAGGAATATTCTCCTCCTTTATCACTACGTTGAACCTTTATTTTCCTACATTTTTTATTTTCAACTTCTTTTTTATAGCGTTTAAACATGTCAAAAGGCTTGATCCTTTTTCCAAAGAAAAACACACATGTGTATTTAGAAAAATCATCAATAAAGGTAATAAAATACCTTTTTCCACCTCTGGTTAAAACTCCATTTAATTCACATATATCAGAGTGGACTAAATCCAAAAGTTTCGAATTTCTTTCAGCAATAGGAATGGTTTCCTGGTAATCTTGGCTTGTATACATATTTCGCATTTATCATGCATATTATCTAAAACGGAAATAAAACCATTTTTCCATATACTTTAAAGATTTATAATTTAAATGTCCTAAACATGCATGCCATAAAGGTAAAGAATCATCGGTATAAGCAGAATATTCTTTCATTTCATTAATACTGAGTTTGAACATCTCATTACATGCATAATCTTTACCCACAAACATGCCATTTTTTGGCAGAATTAAACTAGCCACCAAGACTGTTTTGACACCACTTTTGCATAAGTTGATGCAGAAGCCAGATTCTTTTTAATATCAGGAACGTGGAGTACGTTAGTGAAAGTTCTCTTCTTGTTGGAAGTGAAATAAATCTCTACATTTCCTTTTCCCATCACCTTTGCACCATTTTAATTTCCCATGATCACCTCTTGTTGACCTGCAACCTTCGTATAGGTTTCGAGTAGGCCTTTATTGTTGCAAACATGAACCATTGCATAGAATCGAACCACTAACCCGAAGATTTTGTTTCAGCAATAGCCATGTGCAAGTCAGTTATCATGCCGATTTGTAAATCTGAAACCATAGCAAAGATTTCCTGTATTTCTTCGACATCAACCATATTAGCGGAGCTCCCATTTTTCTGTTTCGAAGGAGCCTTGCAGTCATGCTTGTAGTGCCCAAGTTTCCCACAGTTGAAGATCCCTTATTCTTTTTGTCTTTTGGATTAGAGTCGCTTCCCTGCTTGCTTTTTTTGTTTGCTTTGAAGTTCTTGTTCTGGTTTCCCTTTCTTTTCTTTCCAGAAGTCACGTTATTAATAGTGGAAAAAGGGAAAACACTATTACGAATTCTATTTTCTTCCTTAATTCGTATGTGCTTTCCGATCTTTTCCAATGTGAGTTCTTCAGTCATATGCAAGAGCTTTTTGCGATAGTTGTTCCAATTTGGTAGAAGTTTTGCGATTATAGCCCCAACTTGGACTAATTCTAGAATCTGCACCTTTAAGTCACCAAGTTTGCTAACCAAAACTTGAAAATCATGCATCTGATCCATGACTGAAACATTATCTTTCATTTGAAATTCAATATATTGAAGAGTGAGAAACTTATCTGTTTCAATTTTCTCGATTTTATACTTTATTTCCAGTGCATCCCAGATTTTTTTAGGAGACTTGATTGGAGTGTAATGATCATATAAGAAGTCTAATAAGGTATTGAAAATGTGGCCTTGACATAGTAGTTCATCTTCCTCACACTTTAGTCTTTGCTGCCTTAATTCATCTCTGTCTTTTTCTGTTGGAGGAGGCAATGCGGGAAGGTTCTCATCGAGCACGTAGGAGACCTTTATATTAGTAAGAAGGAACTTCATTTTGTCCTGCAAGCCCATGAGGTTAGTTCCATCCAGTATGTCAAATCTGACAAAGTCATGGTTCATCAATTTGAATGCAGATTCTGATCCCTTTTCCATTGCAGATATTGCTTTAAGTTGGTTGAGCAATTTTCAGAATTTGAGAGGATTTGGTTTTGAGGCACTTAATCACTGTCCTTAAACAATATTTGCCCCAGCTCATTTAGAGTTTGCTAATGGATTTAATGGCAAATTGCTTCCCAGGATACAACAAAACCTGAATCCAAAGATATAGCAATGTTTGTGGATTCAATGGGATTTTATTTGTGCGGAGGAAGATAAAACAGAAGATTATAAAACAGCAATTGGGGAGATACTTATATAACATACGAACAGTTGCTCTAGCAAGGGACGCGACCGTTGGAAAAGAGGTGTAACTATTGTCCAAATAGCAGTTTATTTTCCAGGAGGCAAAACTTGAAATTTGAAAAAATGCGACTGTTGGCAGGCAGCGGCCATACTCTTCTCGAACCCCCTCTCGCACATGCGCACATGCAAAGTGCTAAGTGCTTTCCATGCATGCATGTCATGGCAGTGCCCCCTTTCCCTTGTTCTTTAGTCATTTCAATTAATTGAACATGTGATGCCTCACATATATACTCAAATGTTGAAACAACTCTCCCTGACGTGGGACTAATATACTCGCTCCCTCTTCATAAAACAATCTCCCTCAACAATGTTTTTTAGAATGAAATTTGAGCATTTTGCCGTGTTTTATTTCATTTATTTATGTATTTTAATTACAATTCTTCATTTATTCTATGTAATACCGTGACTTTGTGAGTCTGGAGCACATATACTAGAAGCTTGTATGTGAATAAACGTTGGTTGGGATTTTATGACAATTTAGGAGATTGCTATAACATTATGGATGTGGTAGAATAATCAACAAATAATCGATGTACATCTCGACTCATTGCAACAGCTGTCTACATGATTTTATGTTTGTATGCTGAAATGACCTAGATTTATATATGATGACTTAGAGTCTTCTTTTCACTTTAGGGTTTACTTGCATAAGCCAATGTATATGTACTTTTACTATATAAGTGTGGAATAGCTAGAGATTCTTCAGGAATTTAGTTTGAGGCATAGTGACACCTTTTTGGATTCTTTTAGATATGAGCATATCACCCTCTTTAATTTTAATCTTTTAGAACTTGCACTATAGTGCTATATTTCGATACGAAAGTTTGTCATATTTATCAATTACAATCTTCATGTAATTCTGAATTAGAGAACTCACTATATTTAAATCTAGAATTAATTATATAAATCATTGATTCTAATTAAATGACTTAGTTACTGTTGATGGGCATATTTTTTCAATAACGACTGATTAACTTAATTAATATCAAATATGAAAAATATGACATTATTCATTTATCATATCATCAACAACCAAATCAAGAAATAAACATGTTATTTAATTTTCAACTTAACTAAATTGCAAAATTTCTCTATTAAATTTGTGCAAAATATTTTTTATAATCTAAGAATTTAGGTTTAAACTAAAGGCATAAATAATTTCGAAAATGAAACAATAGATGTGAAAGATTTAGCACTTGAACTACAAATATGGCAGCCAATTCATCATTTACGTTCATAGATTATGCATAATTATATTACTAAGGACAATCATTTTGTTATTAATATACCGACCGTTAGTGAGGTTTGTCTACTATGGGCTTCAAAACCAAATTGTGTAAAACCAAATAAAAAATATGCATGTCTTTAATATGTCTCCTTTAATCTCTTCGGTGCTATTCAATTTGTTCTCTCCATAAATATCTCATTAAACCTCCTCGATTTTAAATTTTCTCCAACATAATTTCATCTGATGTTTGACCAAAATTAATAAAACTCCAGATCGGATAATTTTTCCTAGAAATAATGTGATTGACGGTCGGTTTGCACCGTTGGGGAGTTGTACTAGTTAATACCACTGTAATTCAAATAAGTCCATTTAAAAATTAGGGAGGTTTGTCTACTATAGGCTTGCAAAACAATATTGTGTGAAGCCAGACTAAAATATACATGTCTTTAATATGTTTTCTTAAATCTCTTCAGTACAATTTAACTTATCATCTCCATAAATGTCTCCTTAAACATATTCAGTTAAATCTCTTCAGTACAATTTAATTTTTTCTTTACATAAATGTCTCCTTAAACCTCTTCAATTTTAAGTTTTCTCCAACATATTATCATTTTATGTTTAACTAAAATTAATGAAAAGCTGGGTCAAATAATTTTTTCTTGAAATTATGTAACTGAACGGTCGGTTCCCACCGTTGGGCGGTGGTACTAGTTAATACCTTTGTATTTCAAATAAATCCGTTTATAAATTAACTCCTTCTAATACCATATTTACATTCCATCATTTAATAATTAATTAATCGATTAAAGCATAATTTTACCAACTAAAATTCCCAGGCAGTTTTTCCATCGAACATTAGAACTTTACTTATGAACTTCAACAACATCAGATATAAGATTGTTATCACTCATCAATTTTTGGAAAACTTTTAGTATATTCTAATGAAATGATAAATATTGTGAACTTTTTAGTAATTTGATTTTGATATGAAAATCATATTTTAAAGTAATTATTTGAAATCATATCATGTGAATACTTGTTTGAAAGTGAATGTAAACTTACTATGAATGAACATATATCGAGATACATGGATATAGACACATTAATCTTCTTGTTTTCTTCTTACTTCTCTCTGATTTTTAGAAAATAAACTTCTTCCCTCCTATTCAGAAATCATCTTCTCTTGAATCGTTGTGAACTAGCCCAAGCGACCAACTGTAAAATTGTTCATATCAGTCTCTAGTGTTTTAAAAATTAGCAGTTCGTAATTCCGTCAAGTATGGAGGTAGATTTTGATCGATTACAACGATGGTCAAAATAATGATAATTTTTTTCAAGCATGAATCGACGAACGGATTATAAAATCATGTTCGTCTAAGGAATTGTGATTTTTAATGCAAGTCCCATGATTTTAGATGTTTGGGAATGGTCGTGGAGGCGAGATGAACTATTTCTGTTCAAATTTGAAATTCCAATATTTAGGTCTTTTGGGGCGGAGCGATTGAAGTTGGAGGCAACCTTGGGTGATGACCGAAGTAGGGGAAGTGGTCGCGTGGTCACTTGTGGTTGGAGTTGTTCGATCGAGCTAAGTGTAACGACCTGCCATTTTGGATGGTTTAAATCGACGATAAACCACATATGTTAGACTCAAAATATTCAAAAGGGAAGATTGTTATGGGATAAAAAAGAAAAAGCAGAGAAAGAAATAAAACAAATATATAATCTCACGGCTGAATGATAAAATATAATAATCAAATAAACGGTTCATGAAGTTGTTTACAACTAATGTTTGATTATACTTTTACACTACAGAATCAGAGTACATACTGCAGGAATAAATAATAATTGCAGCGGAATAACATGATGCAATGGAATACATATAATAAGTAGTAATAGTACAAAATCTTCGTCTTCATCCTCCAGAAGCAGCCTTCGATAAACTGAAAAACTTAGACTCACTCGAGCGAATTGAAAAGACAACACTCGAGTAAGAACTAAAATATCTTACGTACGTTAAATCAACAGTAAATAAATATGAGTGTGATGGTGTCAAAGATGTTCATGGGGTTTGACATCTCCTATCCAGTGTCAAAGTGAGTGCAATAACTTAAGAGATGTTCGGGATTACCATCTCCTAAGGATCCGTTAAACTATGTACTATGTAGTATAATACGCTATTATAATAGTGTCTGTAGTAAAGAAAGTATTGAAATAGCGTTAAGGCGTTACCCATATCCCTCTTAACACATTTTATATATTCCCATAGTCTATACAGTACCGTAATTCCTCCGTAAACCGGAGGGCTATCATAGGGCACTCCATAGGCATGGTACAAACCAAACTCATAGAAGGCGTGCTAGGGCATGTAAACACGGCACTCGAGGCGATGCTAAGGTAGATATACCAATTGCACTCCCGGACTGGTGGTAATGCAAAACAGCTACTAGTGTGACGCCCCACCTCTATCACCACGCTTGCAAGAACACTACGGTGTAGTGCTGTCAACTAGCGCGGAGAATAAGGCTGTTGAGGAGCGGTCATCAGTAGTTAGGCCTTACACTAGTATTGGTTAACTCGATAGGAGTGGTATATATATTCTTTCATTTTTCATCTCTGATTTATTTACTCCCATCGACATACCCCAATGCCAGTATAAAACGAACTACGATGGTTCATAATAGTTTAGGATAGTAGATATAATAATAACACAGATAATATCAATAAATGCGGAACACAGATAAAACAGAAAAGTCTCATATATATATATATATAACCGATGTCAGTTACAATACATTTGACATAGAACATATGATACAACTACAACTGTCGACTCAGGAAGTTACATATACAAGTACATTATCGACTAACATACATGAATACATATCAACTTATGCTATGACACGACAACTCCCAAAAGATATGAAAAGTCTTCATAGCCCAAACAGCTACCCAAAGCAAGCAATCTACGACCTGAAATAACTCGGTCTGACCCGAGTATTAAATTCAAAAGAAAATAATACGCGGGTTAGTCTAATTCAAACTCAGTTATTAGTGCATAGAAGCAATAATAATTAAATAATGAATAGACGACAGTCACAATAAATCTCGTCTATCCGATCCTTAAATAAAGAAATTGGATAACGATAAATATAACACGTAACAGTGTTAAATAACAAATCAGCAAATTAAACCAAATCAGAATACAATTCAGAATATTGAATTGAATAAACAAAACAATTCAAACCATTGAAATATCAATTAAAATATTAATTCGAGTAGGGCCACTGCCTCGCCACTACAGCATAAGGAATATGCAAAAGATCAATAAATCAAAACAAGATAGAATATCATAAAAGTCATACCGTGTGGCTGCAGTTCACGCTTGCTGTTTGATGCAATTTTTGTTTGATGATAACAAAATATATATCAATATATATATGTGTTTGCAGTTTGGACTATATACAGAAAGGAAGAAATATTCATATTGAATAATTATACTATTGCACATAATTTATATAATTCAACCAGTATTTTTTATTCAATATAATATTTTATTACAACACTTAAACAATACAAAGTTTTCAGCTCTCTCTATATATATACATACACCAGTTCATACATTTTACATTTCTCACTACAACACTCAACACTCAGTTTTTCACTCTGTCTGCACATCTGCATCTATCTGCATTGTCCAGCTCCATTTCTTGTCCTGTCTCCTGTGTACCTGTATAATTAGCAACTACAACAGTAATCTGAAAACAAACAATTTGAATTTGCAAAAATAGAAATTTGTTTGTGTCTCAGATACATGGGTTATTGTCATCATCTTTGATTGTGTAATATCTGTGCATATCAGTGTTCTTACAGGTAATCATGAGTGGTTGCAATACACACGTGTACATTTATACACGTGTGCACTGCCTCGCCAACTCGTGTGCGCTATCAACAAAAGCAATCATGCACAATATAGACTCGGCTGGATATGCAACCTGACTGTGTTCAAAGTCTCGACCAAAATCAGTGACTCAATGCAAATACAACAACAGAGCACAATGCACAAAAATCACAAACAAGGTCAAACCCAAGATAGGTTCAACTCAAGGCAACTTGAAGCATATGAGGTCAGACAAATCACTGCAACAACAAACTCTGTGAAGCCAAAGTGCAGTGCAACTACAAAGAAGTCAGTGGCAAGCTACAAACATCGAGTGCAACAGCAAACACGTCATGAAAGACCACAAAGAAATGCTACCAAGCAAACAAAGACCATACAGTACAGCATGTACAAGGATCAATGAATTGAATGAACTCGACCAGGCACACATGAACAGAACATCAACTGGGCAGAGACAAAACAACACAGTCAAGTCACAATGAAACTGCAGTAGACAAGTACACAACAAACCCGAATGTCACAAAACATAAAAACATGTATGCAACATGGTGAGCAACACAAGGGGAGTGGACAGAACAATGCAACACAGTGAAAATGCTCAATGCACCAAGTACAGACAATAAGCTACGTGCAGTGTGCGAGTACAAACTCCAATAAGCAAATGCAACAGTGAAACTCGAGACCAAATGCAACTACATGAACAACAGAGAAGATGGTCAGAAGACACGGTGAGCACAACAGTTATGCAAAAATGTCCAAAGTCAAAGAAAAAAAATGGGGTTGAATTTAAAAATAAACATCGGGTTTTAATTAAGTCAAAGAAATCTAATTTGGAAAGAAATCTCTGCATCAAATTTCTCGAATACATATATGGTCAGTGTTAATTCAAATAGGGGCCGAGACAACAAATATAGGAAGAAATCTTCAAATTAATTAATTCGAAAACAAATATGGACAGCAATAATTCGAAATTAAATCAAGAAAGGAATACTCCAAATCCAGAACAAATTCAGGAAAAATAATCAACGACGTGTAGAAATCAAATCTGACAGTGGTTATTAGGGTTTCAACCCTATAAATAAACCCCAAGAAATCATCATAGAACACACAACAATCGAGTCAAGCAAGCAATTAAAACAAGCAACGAAAGAGAATACATACAAATCTATCAAAACTCGATCAAAGGAGCAGCTGTGAAACAAAGCGCAAGTAGAATCGATCATCAGAGAGCGAGCGCGAGCACGAGCATCAAAAATCAGTCAAAGCCCCAATTTGGATCGCAAGGGAAAGAAGCCCTAATTCAGATCGAATAAAGAATACAACAGAGGGCCGCCATTTTTTCTTCACAAACAAAAGACAAAGGATCGGGTGAAATAAGATAAGAGGGAAGTGGCCGCATATTTCTTTTGTTTTGGGTTTGGGTGTTTTTTATTTAAGGGCAAGATAATTTAAATTGTTTTTAAATTTAGTGCTTGCTCTTATAATTTGTTTTATTTGTCTGTTCTTTTGAAAACAAATCGTGGTAAATCACCACCTAGGGTTTAGGTGTTGTCAGATTGTCTAGTTTGAGTTAGTCCAGTTAGCAGGGTTTGCGAGTTTGCAAAACTCTATAGGCGGTAGCAGGGTTTGCAAGTCTGTTAGAGTGTTTGTAAGCGGAAAACTGTTTAATTCTAATAGAAATCTGGGAATGCTGCAGTAGGCAGGGGTTGCCGAAGCTGGGTAAATTTTGTGTGTGATTTACTTTTCAGCATATTTATTTCTGCAGTTTGTTTCTGTGTTTAATTCGGAAAAATTTGCTATAACCCTACTCACCCCCCCCCCCCTCTAGGGTTAATCTAGATCCTGCAAGTGGTATCAGAGCTAGGTATTTTAATTTAACTCTAGAGTCATGAATCCACCAAATAATGCTTTTTCTGAGGGGCAATCTATTGCTAGGCCACCCATGTTTAATGGGAATGATTATGCTTATTGGAAAGTTAGAATGAATATTTATCTTAGTTCTGTCGATTATGATGTTTGGGATATTATTGAAACTGGCTATAAATCTCCCACTATAGTTGTTGGTGATACTGAGATTCCTAAACCTAAGGATAGGTGGGATGCTAACGATAAGAAATTAAAAACTACAAATGCCAAAGCAATGAACGCTTTGATCTATGCTCTCGATAAAAATGAGTTTAATAGAATTTCTCATTGTGCAACAGCACAGGAAATTTGGCACACTTTGGAGGTGACACACGAAGGAACTTCTCAAGTCAAGGAGTCACGTCTAGCTCTATTTAGCAATGAATACGAAAACTTTGTGATGGAAAAGGGCGAGAGCATAAAGGATATGTTTGGACGTTTTTCAACCTTGGTGTACAATGCTAGAGCGCTTGGGAAGGTCTTCACTGAAGTAGAGCTTGTGCGGAAGATACTGCGAGTCTTACCAATGAACTTTGAGGCAAAAGTCACGGCAATACAAGAATCGAAAGATCTGAGTAAACTAAGCATGGAGGAGTTGATCGGAAACTTGATGACATATGAGCTTGAGCTAAAGGCAAAGGAGGAACGTAACAACTCCGAATCAAAAAAGAAGACGATTGCCTTAAAGAGCAAAGAAGAAAGCGATGAAGAAGAAGAAGATCCAATTGAAGAGCTTGTGATGGCTGTCAATAATCTTAGAAAATGGTCAAAATTCAGGCCACGCAAGAAGAAAACAAGTGGTAATAGGTCAAAAGATTCTGACGATTCCGATAATGAATTGACATGCTTTAACTGCAAAAAGCCTGGCCACTTCAAACAAAAATGCCCACTTCTCAAAAACAACAAAGGAAAGAAAAAGAAGAAGAAGGCCTTTGCGGCGACTTGGGATGATGAAGAAGGAGAAGAAGTTTTGGATAATAGCTCAGAAGAGGCTAACTTGTGCCTTATGGCAAAATCAGATTCAGAAACAAGTTCAGAGGAATCCAGTGAGGTACGTGACTATTCTTATAAAGAACTTGTTTTGATGTGTTATGATCTTACTAATACAATTGATACTCTTGAAACTAAAATTGAAAAATTGAAGTCTGACAGGAGAGAACTTGTTCATGAGAATACTAGGTTAGAAACTGAACTTGAAAATATTCAAAACCTAGACTGTAAAAAATATAAAATTTTAGATTCAGAAATATCAAGACTTAAGAATAGCTTCGATAATCTTGAAAAAGAAAACTCGAGTCTTAAGGAAACCATTGACACTAGGAAAAAGGATTTTATAAATAGATGCACCACACTTGTAACTGAAAACACAACACTAAAAACCAAAGTCCAAAATCTTGAGAAATCTCTGAATAACTTTTCAAGAGGAGAAAAATCATTTAACATGTTATTGGGAAATCAACTCTTTGCTAACAACAGAAAAGGACTAGGTTTTGGGAAAACACAGGTTGATGATCATGCAAAAGGTAAGAGTGTCTTTGTTAGAAGTGAAATTGGACATCGTGTTGAAAATTGTAGTCATAGGAACAAGAACACAAAATTTATACAAGTTTGGGTTCCTAAGAATTCTACAAACAAATTTCATGTCTATAGGAATAAAAATGAAAGGACAAAACAAGTTTGGGTTCCAAAGGGATTGTTTGTTCACAATGCTTCAGTTACTAATATCATTGGACCTAAGAGTTTCTCTAGGTCATCCTCCTCTCTCTTTATGTAGGTCTGTTGGCGGGCTAATGAGCAACAAGAATGGTTTCTAGATTCAGGTTGTTCTAGACATATGACAGGTGATAAATCTAAGTTCCTTAGCCTAGAGAATTTTAGAGGTGGAAATGTGATCATGGGAGACAGTAGCAAGTGTAAGATTATTGGGAAAGGTGAAGTAAGTAACGGTACTTTTTCCTTGACTAATGTTTTATACGTTGATAATTTGCATCACAATCTCATTTCTATTAGCCAACTATGTGACAAAGGTATGAATGTGGTTTTTGATAGTGATACTTGCAAAATCATTGATAAAACTTCTAATAACATTGTTTTTATGGGCAAAAGAAAAGGAAATGTTTACTCGCTTTCGTTTGACAATCTAAATCTTTCCAGATGTTTGGTAGCCACTGACGAAGAGGCATCTTTATGGCATAGGAGACTTGGACATGCTAGCATGAGTCTCTTAAAAAATCTTGAAACGAAAGAATTAGTCAGAGGGTTACCACATCAGAAATTTAAAGATAACAAAGTGTGTAAAGCATGTTCCTTGGGCAAGCTTAGTCGATCATTATTTCGCCCTAAAAACATTGTTAGCACATCAAGGGTCCTCGAATTAATTCATATGGACTTATTTGGACCAAATGAAATTGCAAGCTTGAATGGAAAACGTTATTGTTATGTATTGGTTGACGATTATTCTAGATTTACATGGGTTTATTTCTTAGCCAAAAAGTCTGAATCTTTTGATTATTTTTCAAAATTTGGTAAACTTGTTCAAAATGAAAAAGGAGTTTCAATTAAAACTTTGAGAAGTGATCATGGAGGCGAATTTGAAAATTCGGAATTTGAAAACTTTTGTGAAGAAAATGGTTTAAAACATGAATTTTCTGCTCCACGAACACCTCAACAAAATGGGGTGGTTGAAAGGAAAATTCGTACATTGCAAGAATTGGCTAGATCCATGTTGAGTGAGTATAAACTACCTCTAACTTTTTGGGCAGAGGCGGTGAATACTTCGTGCTACGTAATGAATAGAGTAATGATTAGACCAATACTTGGCAAAACGGCTTATGAAGTGTGGCATGAAAGGAAACCTAACATCTCTTATTTTCATGTTTTTGGATGCCCTTGTTTCATTCTTAACACAGGTGATCAACTTGGAAAATTTGAATCACAGGCCGATGAGGGAATTTTCATGGGCTATTCAACAAGGAGCAAGGCTTACAGGATATACAACAAATGAACAAAGACAATTGTTGAATCAATCAATGTGAAATTTGATGAATCTGATCTGGAAAGGACGACTGAAAAAACGGTTGATGATGGGGTAGATCATGAAGGCATTAAAGAAGGGACATCTAGTGAGAAAGATGGAAGTAGGACTGTTGATGCTGATAGATTGAAGTTCAAATCCAATCATCCTCCTGAATTGGTTATAGGAGATCCTACGGAAGGTATACGCACTCGCTCTTCATTTGATAAAAATTTGTGTGCGTTTTGTTGTCATAGTGGTTTTATTTCTGAAATTGAACCTGATTCTGTTGAAATGGCTCTTAATGATGAAAGTTGGGTTTTAGAAATGCAAGATGAACTTAATCAATTTGAGAGAAATAAAGTTTGGAAATTAGTTCCTAGGCCAAATGACTATCCAATTGTAGGAACTAAATGGGTGTTCAAAAACAAACTTGATGAATCAGGAAATGTAATTAGAAACAAAGCTAGGTTGGTCGCAAAAGGATATAACCAAATAGAAGGCATAGATTTTGATGAAATATTTGCTCCAGTTGCTAGGTTAGAAGCCATTAGGATTTTGCTAAGCTTTGCTTGTTATAAAGGTTTCAAACTTAAACAAATGGATGTAAAAAGTGCATTTCTAAATGGTGATTTGAAAGAAGAGGTTTTTGTTGAACAACCCCCCTGTTTTGAAAATCATGATTTTCCAAATCATGTGTATAAACTTGAAAAAGCATTATATGGTCTTAAGCAAGCTCCTAGAGCTTGGTATGACTGCCTTTGTACATATCTTTTGGAAAATGGCTTTAAAAAGGGGAGTGCTGACACGACACTGTTTCTATTACATAAAGGAAGTGATTTTTTGATTGTTCAGATTTATGTGGATGATATCATTTATGGTGCTACTAATGAACTCTTGTGCGAGAAATTTGAACAAGTCATGCAGGCTAAATTCGAGATGAGCTTGGTTGGAGAATTGAAATATTTTCTTGGATTTCAAATCAAGCAAAGCAGTAATGGCATTTTCATTTCACAATCCAAGTATGTGTTGGAACTGTTGAAGAAATTTGGAGTTGAGAACTCCAAACCATTGAGAACTCCTATGAGCCCATCAACAAAGTTGGACAAAGACGAGAAAGGAAGTGCTGTTGATCAGAAGAAATATCGAGGGATAATTGGTTCACTTCTCTATCTTACTGCTTCTAGACCTGATATTATGTTTTCTGTGTGTTTGTGTGCACGTTTTCAATCTAATCCTAAAGAATCTCATTTGAAAGCCACTAAACGAATTTTGAGATATCTTTCACACACAAACAAATTTGGGTTATGGTATCCTTCTTGTGAAAATTTTGATTTAGTTGGCTATTCTGATGCTGATTATGCTGGTTCATTGGTTGACAGGAAAAGCACTAGTGGAACATGCTTTATGCTAGGACACTCGTTAGTTTCATGGTCAAGTCGAAAACAGAACTGTGTTGCATTATCCACCACTGAAGCAGAATATATTGCTTTAGGAAGTTGTTGTGCTCAAATTTTATGGATGATGCAAACTCTTTCTGATTTTGGCTTAGTTTATAAACAAGTTCCATTAAAATGTGATAGTAAAAGTGCAATAGACTTATCAAATAATCATGTTCATCATTCACGCACAAAACACATTGATGTGAGACACCACTTTCTTAGAGATCACATTGCTAAGGAAGACATTTGCATTGAATATATTTCAACTGAGACTCAACTTGCTGATATTTTCACAAAACCCCTCCCCGAAGAAAGATTTTCCAGATTACGTTTGGATTTGGGGATTATAGAAATTGACTAATCACTTTTCATTTTTTGTTTGAAATATTCTTGGATATTCATTTTCAACTTCAATTTCTAGGATTCAAACCAGTTTAGGATATTATTCAAAGATTGATTTAAATATGGTATTCAGTAGTGGAAATATGTTCAAACAATTTAAAAAAAAAATTATCTCTCATGCATCCATCCTCATTTAAAAGTCCTTATGGTTGTGCATAGATAGAGCATGCGAGTGAATTATTGTACCATCATCACTCCATTCTCATTTAAAAGTCCTTATGGTTATGCATGAATGGAGCATGGTAGCTAAGTATCCTTCTGGTCTACCTTAACAGTCCGGATGCTTAGACTAATAAGTAACTGCTAATCCCATTTAAAAGCCCTTATGGTTATGCGTGGTTAGTAAGTGCTTATTTTTGTGCTTAAATGTCAATTTAAAAAAAAAAAATTATTTGAATACATTTCCCTACTGTTCCATTATTTTTTTTCTGTCTTTTGATAATGACAAAAGGGGGAGAAAAGAACTAGATTTTGATAAGGAAGTAAATATTTTTGGAATACTTCAACAATATTTGTTTAATGTTGTTAGATAATTTTCCTTAGTTCTTTTATTCGTCAGTAATTTTTGTTATCTTCTAAATAGGGAGTGGTCTTAATTGTAGGGGGAGCATTCAAATAGGGGGAGCTAAACATTTCATGCTCAAAAACATGTATTAGCATTTCAAAATCTTTAATATATATGTTTGTCATCATCAAAAGGGGGAGATTGTTTGATGTGATTTTTTGTTTGATGATAACAAAATATATATCAATATATATATGTGTTTGCAGTTTGGACTATATACAGAAAGGAAGAAATATTCATATTGAATAATTATACTATTGCACAGAATTTATATAATTCAACCAGTATTTTTTATTCAATATAATATTTTATTGCAACACTTAAACAATACAAAGTTTTCAGCTCTCTCTCTATATATACATACACCAGTTCATACATTTTACATTTCTCACTACAACACTCAACACTCAGTTTTTCACTCTGTCTGCACATCTGCATCTATCTGCATTGTCCAGCTCCATTTCTTGTCCTGTCTCTTGTGTACCTGTATAATTAGCAACTACAACAGTAATCTGAAAACAAACAAATTTGAATTTGCAAAAATAGAAATTTGTTTATGTCTCAGATACATGGGTTATTGTCATCATCTTTGATTGTGTAATATCTGTGCATATCAGTGTTCTTACAGGTAATCGTGAGTGGTTGCAATACACACGTGTATATTTATACACGTGTGCACTGCCTCGCCAACTCGTGTGCGCTATCAACAAAAGCAATCATGCACAATATAGACTCGGCTGGATATGCAACCTGACTGTGTTCAAAGTCTCGACCAAAATCAGTGACTCAATGCAAATACAACAATAGAGCACAATGCACAAAAATCACAAACAAGGTCAAACCCAAGATAGGTTCAACTCAAGGCAACTTGAAGCATATGAGGTCAGACAAATCACTGCAACAACAAACTCAGTGAAGCCAAAGTGCAGTGCAACTACAAAGAAGTCAGTGGCAAGCTACAAACACCGAGTGCAACAGCAAACACATCATGAAAGACCACAAAGAAATGCTACCAAGCAAACAAAGACCAGACAGTGCAACATGTACAAGGATCAATGAATTGAATGAACTCGACCAGACACACATGAACAGAACATCAACTGGGCAGAGACAAAACAACACAGTCAAGTCACAATGAAACTGCAGTAGACAAGTACACAACAAACCCGAATGTCACAAAGCATAAAAACATGTATGCAACATGGTGAGCAACACAAGGGCAGTGGACAGAACAATGCAACACAGTGAAAATGCTCAACGCACCAAGTACAGACAATAAGCTACGTGCAGTGTGCGAGTACAAACTCCAATGAGCAAATGCAACAGTGAAACTCGAGACCAAATGCAACTACATGAACAACAGAGAAGATGGTCAGAAGACACAGTGTGCTCAACAGTTATGCAAAAATGTCCAAAGGCAAAGGGAAAAAAATGGGGTTGAATTTAAAAATAAACATCGGGTTTTAATTAAGTCAAAGAAATCTAATTTGGAAAGAAATCTCTGCATCAAATTTCTTGAATACATATATGGTCAGTGTTAATTCAAATAGGGGCCGAGACAACAAATATAGGAAGAAATCTTCGAATTAATTAATTCGAAAACAAATATGGACAGCAATAATTCGAAATTAAATCAAGAAAGGAATACTCCAAATCCAGAACAAATTCAGGAAAAATAATCAATGACGTGTAGAAATCAAATCTGACAGTGGTTATTAGGGTTTCAATCCTATAAATAAACCCCCAGAAATCATCATAGAACACACAACAATCGAGTCTAGCAAGCAATTAAAACAAGCAACGAAAGATAATACATACAAATCTATCAAAACTCGATCAAAGGAGCAACTGTGAAACAAAGCACAAGTAGAAACGATCATCAGAGAGCGAGCGCGAGCACGAGCATCAAAAATCAGTCAAAGCCCCAATTTGGATCGCAAGGGAAAGAAGCCCTAATTCAGATCGAATAAATAATACAACAGAGGGCCGCCATTTTTTCTTCACAAACAAAAGACAAAGGATCGGGTGAAATAAGATAAGAGGGAAGTGGCCGCATATTTCTTTTGTTTTGGGTTTGGGTGTTTTTTATTTAAGGGCAAGATAATTTAAATTGTTTTTAAATTTAGTGCTTGCTCTTATAATTTGTTTTATTTTTCTGCTCTTTTGAAAACAAATCGTGGTAAATCACCACCTAGGGTTTAGGTGTTGTCAGATTGTCTAGTTAGAGTTAGTCCAGTTAGCAGGGTTTGCGAGTTTGCACAACTCTATAGGCGGTAGCAGGGTTTGCAAGTCTGTTAGAGTGTTTGTAAGAGGGAAACTGTTTAATTCTAATAGAAATCTGGGAATGCAGCAGTAGGCAGGGGTTGCCGAAGCTGGGTAAATTTTGTATGTGATTTACTTTTCAGCATATTTATTTCTGCAGTTTGTTTCTGTGTTTAATTCGAATTTTTTTGCTATAACCCTATTCACCCCCCCTCTAGGGTTAATCTAGATCCTACACTTGCATGCACTGCCTTGCCACTACAGTGATGATGTACACAATGAAAATTCACAAACGAGCATAAGGTCAAACCCAAGTAAAATCAGGTTCAACTCAAGTGCAATCCAAATAAATTTGCAATGCTAGCACAAGGTCAAACCCGAGCGTTTAAGCTGGATTCAACACATGTGTATATTCACATGAAATGGCCAAGACATAAAATCAAAACCATTCAAAAGGAAGGATTGTTAATGGGGTAAATAAGAAAAAAAAGGAAAAAGGAAAGAGAAAAACAAAATACAGAATCTCGCAGCGTAATGACAAAATATAATAATCAAATAAACAGTTCATGAAGCTGTTTTACAAATAACATGTCATTACACTTTTACAAATTCAAATCAGAGTTATACATATATCATAAATAACCAAATAATGCAGCGGAACACAGAATGTAATGGAATAATAAATAGCAATAATATGCTGAATCTTCGTCTTCGTCCACCAGAAATAGTCTTCAATGCTGAAAAACTCAGGCTGACCCGAGCATAAAGGAAAATAATACACTCGAGTCAGAACTAAAATTCTTATGCAAATTAAATCAAAAGTATATGAAATAAGGAATGCAGATAAATACATTTTTGAAGGTTCAAATTTCTGAAATTGTTATTGCTTCCACATTCAAAATAAAAATGGGTTTCACAATAGATCCATTCTAGTAAATTACAAATTTACAGAATAATTTCCAGTTAAATTTCATAGTTTTAGAGATTTGATTTATAAAAATGTTCCAAAGTTTCAATATTCACTTTTTTTTGGAAACTTCCCAATGTTTCAAAATTTAATTTTGAAAACTTTCAAGTAAGATAACGACGGTTTACTTCCCAAAATCATTTTAATGGTTCAAATAGTAAATCTAAACATACTATTTTTCTCTGATGTAAATACTTGAAATTCATGGGTTTTACATCCTTATTCCGTGTGCAAATAATCAATATGAAATTTAAATAATTACAATAAACTATAGGGTGATAAAAAAGATATATCAAATAAATGAACAAATATACATTCAATCACAATAGCATCCATCACAACATACAATCAACATTCAAATCAATCAACTCAACAAATCAACCAATTCAATAATATGTCACAGTAATTATTCATCACATATTGGAATTTAGCTATTCAAATTAAATATTAACAAATATTCCAAACCAACAATCAAAAATTTATCACTATATGACCTCGTTTAACTTGCAATAAAATTTTAGTATTTCGTGAGTGAGTTTAAATACTCACCTTTTGGATTTCTCTTTTCTAGTCGGATTTGGATCTGCTACTACTTCCTCCTTTTGAGTTGTTTCCTTCTATCTTAATCTTTTTTTTAGAATGTTATGGAAGAGATAAAGAAGTTGTTATAGATCTGGATTTAAAGAAAAAGATTTGGAAAAAAGAAGAATGTTTGAAAAAGAAGAAGAAAATTTAAAGAAGATGAAGAATTGAAAAAGAAAAGGAAGCTTTCAAAAAGAAGAAGATTTGAAGAAGAAGAAGAAACAAAAAGACAAAGAATGAAGTAAAAAAAAAGAGAAGAAGGAGATTTAAAAAAGAAAAAATGAAAACGGAAGGAGGAAGGTGAAGAGAGAGAAAAAATGAGATGGAAGTTTTATTTGGAAAATGAAGCTATAGAAGATGAGATTAGAAAATGAAATATGACTAAAAGAATAAAGATGGAAATAAATGAAAAGCTAATAAGGTATATATAAATCAACTAGGAATTGAAATAAAGTAAAATATGAACAGCCCTATAACGTAGTATTGAAAGATGTGAACTAAATGAATATGAGGTGATAGAAGAAATAAAATGCAAATGAAGAAATAAAATTATAGATTATTTAATAATAAGGAAATAATGGTGGAGGGACAAAATGCACGTTTAGTTTTAAATTCTTTAGGCATTGATAATGCATAAGGAAATGTATGTAGGAATGAGAAAATTTGCAAACCAAAGGAAAATAAAAAATTTTATAACCAAAAGTGAGATGGAAAGAATTAAATATAGCCTAAAAGCTTAGGGCTTAGGTATTAAACCGAAGGAGAAATGAATGGAACAAGTTTTAATAATGAGGTAACTATTTTAAAACGTAAATGCAGTAAATAAAAAGAAATGAAGGAACCACATCCACATTTTGAAATTTAATTTCTTTTGAAACGTAACTAAAATTAATTTCATTCACTCAAATAATACTCAATTTGTACGCATACAAATTTTTATCTATGCACAATTAATAAAATTATACCTACCTTAAAAATGAGAACGTTCAATTCTTTTATTTCCATTAAAGCACCATTTCTGTTTAACACAAAATGTACATTTCTTTTATTAAATCTATTAATTGCAATCAAAGTTTCTTTCCTTTTAATCGAAATCTTTCCATTACATTAATTGCAATTAATAACAAAGTTAAATTTCAAAATAGATAAACCAAAATGGACGAGAAATAGGATAATTGTTTCCTTACGTCATTTAAACATGTTTATAAATTTGTTGTTTTACACCACCGTAATAAATAACTTACTTAAATTATATTCCTATTCTTGAAATCAATATGTATGCTAAAATAGCGTTCAAATAAATGTATATTTCCTTTTTTTAACAAATCATTATATTCTTTACTCTAATGGAATTAAATATACATTCACAAATGAAATATTTCAAGGCAAAGCTCGCGTGTAAATAAATAAAACTTACCGGAGGACCAAAAGAGGCATGTATTTAATGAAAAAAAAGTAGTAATAAAATAAAATAAATGAAAGCGACAGACTTAAATTTGAGAGTGTAGTCCGTACATAGAAATTACAAATCAAATATACTAAAAAACAATTCATTTTAATATATTTTATTAACCCTAATAGGCTCAAATTTACACACATATATGTATGTTTATTTAGTAAACAGTAAATAAAATTAAACACTACAATTAACATAATGAGGACCGCTACCCCACACATTAAAAGATGAACTGAGACCCCAAAGTCAAATTTGAAACGGAATAAATCTCCTATGTTAATATGTTAACTATTCCAAATCAAAACTTAACCAAACCTTCAAGTTCTTTTCTTACCGTTTTATTATTGTATATTTTTGTAATTAAATTCAAATTAAGGAATATTTAGATAAATCAAATATTCCAACTAGAAACATACAACAAAATTCAATTCTTTGTTTTAATGAAAATTAAATTAACATTCATAGATGACATTTGATAAGAATATTCTTATCAAGAAACCATTCTTTTATTTTCTTTTTATCAAAACATATTTCTTTTTTATTACACATTCATTTACAATTAACACCTCCCCCTTTAAAACCAACTTATATTTAAAGATTATCCCATTAAAGAGTCACAGAATAATACTTCGTACAACCACATCATTTCTTTATCAATTAATTTCATATAATCGTTATATTTGTACCAAATTTAAGTGCTTATAATTTGAACGTAATATTTCTCAATGAAATTCTCAATATATTTTTAACACAAAACATATGTTGCACATATCATTAATTAATTATCATTTACTTCTATCTCTTATTAATGGCAAGATATAATTACTATTACTTATAATGATTAAATCTCAAAACATACCCTAATACAGGGAAGATAATTAATCCAATTGTTTCCTTTGAAATCCAATTTTCTATGTTAAATCCAATATCTATATATTAATTTAATTCCAACGTTTAATACAAATGTAATAAAACATGTTCATTATATATTTAAATTTCAAACAAATACTTTTATTTTGATTTACATTCTTATTATCAAATCAACTATTCCCTTATGCAATTGATTAACATAAGTTTTACACTCACCACTCAACAGTTAACGTTCCTTCTTATATCAATTGTAATATTTCAATTACATTAATTCTCCATTAATTACCAAATAAATTTCTAACGGATTTAATAATAAGAAAATAAATAAAACAATGGTTATACATTAATAATCCATATCTATAACTTATTGTTTACAAACAAAGGTTAATAAATTTACGTACAAAATAATTGATTTCATACTCCATATTAAAACCAATTGCAATTAATAACATAAGATTACATCAATACATCGTTTATTATATTCCTTATTAATCTTTATTATTTAAGTTGATTCAAATTACGTTAATATACTATAGTAGTCAATTACATTCAATCAATATTAGCCAATTATATGTTTTATCTCATTAAATTTTTTTTTTAAGATTTATCTTAAAGTCAAAATTTCTACTCTAATAAGATTCAATTTAGTAAATCATTAATTTTAATTTCTGACAATACTAAAGCCCAAAACCTTATTAAATTTAATATTTTTCAAAATATGGGTTGTTACAGTCTCCCCCACTCAAAACTTTTTCGTCCTCGAGAAAGGAACAAGAAGGAATCGAGGAATTTGAAATATTTTATTCAAAATGATCAATTTATAAACAATTTAACTTACATATTTAAATTTAATATAAATATGAAAATAACTCCATTCGATTATTGAATAAAATTTAAGTTTTTTGGTATTTGCCCTTGAAGAGAAAATAAATATTTCAACATATCTAAAAATTCAGTTAAAACATTTAACATCATTCACTTAGTAAAAATATAAGATATATTTAAAACATCCTCATAGCATTATGCAAAGATTTTTCAAAAGTCTAAAACAATGTTAGAAATTTATATCAAAACATTATAATGAGCTTTAAATAAGGTTCCTTAAATCCAAAAAATTTATTAGACTCGTTATTTTTTAAAATAAGTATAAACTCAATATTATTAAACTGAAACTAATAGTATACTCAAATCTTATATTAAATTTCTAAATCAAAGTATAAAATTTCATCCATTCATATTTAATTTAAAGACTTGTTTCAAAATGAATATTCTAATACAAAATTCAAATAGTAAATAAACCTATAAACTTTACTATTAGTAATTTGAAATCAAGTAAATGTTTCAAACTATACTTCCAACATAGGGAATCAAATTTATTTGTCAAGTATATTGCTATAAATATACTTCGCAAATCAATTTTTTTTCTTTTTTCCCTTTTATATGATATCTTTAAATTATACATTCAAAGAAACTTATATAAATTTTACTTGAAATATTCATTTGAAAGCTTTATTTGCAAATCAATCATCTTTAATACTTTTCAAAAATTCATTTGTAAAGTTTCTTGCTTCATTTATAAATACCATTTAAATATTTTAAATAACATCTTTATAAATATATGTAAACTATTTGAAAATAATTATTTACATCATTACTTATATTTGCAAAGAAGCTATTAAAAACATTAAATCCATTATTTATAAATTTATTAATTTTATCTCAAGATACTTTCCAAATATTATTAATAAATCAATGATCATTTACTTTAAATATATTTTATTTAATTATCAACTTCTAAATATTTACAACACTGATAATTTACTATTAAACCATGTTATAAGTTATTAAACAATATTTTAAACATTTTAAATTATTTAGAATTGACAAAAAAAATGACCAAAATGTCTTTTATATAATACTTTATCAAAATACTTTTATAACTCGATGTCTTAACAGGTTTATCCTTGTTTTTGCAGACTCTGGCCATGCGTTGATCAGGCGCAAAGCTAGAATTCTTCAAGCACTTAGTAGACCCGTTTCGACAACCAGTGAAAATATTTGAAAAACCTTTAAAAACAGATATGGAAAGTACAATCCAAACAAAACAACCAAACCAAAACCTTTGTCCAACCATGGTTCGCAGATACACAATGGTTACGCCTAGAGCCCCTACGAAACAATCCGTATCCGTACGCTTACTCAGCCCTGCGAGTTACGCCATGATGACTAGTAGAGTGCAAGATACACAATGGTTACGCCTGGGTCCCTCAGGAAACAATCCGTACCCCTAGGCTGTCTCAGCCAGGCTGTTTCGCTACTAATGCAACCTACACAGATTGCAGGATACACAATGATTGCGCCTGGATCCCCTAGGAAACAATCCATACCCCTAGGCCAGACTCAGCCAAGCAGTTGCGCTATGCAGTCGCGAGAGGAAAAAAAACCATGGGTTATGCCACGGTGGGAACACTCGAGTATCGCATCCGGAAAACCAAAAATCAGAGAGAATAATATCGATAGAATGAATCCACAATGTGGCCACAAAGCGGATACCAAGCAGAAGGCACTTTCCATATCTTTACTTCAAAATATATATCATATAGTACATTTCCAAATACTTTCAAATATCATACCTATATAAAGTCCATTATATATAGGATTCCATTTTCAAATCGAATACTTTCCAAATCAATAGTATACCAAAACACACTTATGTAGGCTTCGATTATAAAAAATTCTCTTTCCAAATTGAGTACCTTTCAAATCAATAGATTTCAAATCAACTTCATACTTATACAAATCCATTTTATATAAGTTCGAGCATTCCCAAATCAAGTACTTAATAATATAAGGTTCTCAATTTCAAATTATTTCAATATCAATTCAGTTTCAAAATCATATATGATTTCACTAATTTTCTTCCAAATTAAATATCTCAATTTCAAAGCTCCCAAAATAATAGGTTTAGAAAATAATCCCAGTTTCCAACTTTATAACTATCACTTTAAAACCTTTAAACTATTTATTTCTATATGAAAAATCCAAATTTCCTTTTCGCAAATTATTTGTTTAACAAAAGTTTCAAATTTACTTAAGTCATACCCTTCATACTTTGAACATACAAAACTAAACTTATATTCTTGATCAAATATTTATACTCTTCGAAATTTCTTAGTTTTAAAATTTTAAACCTTGATTTTGAAGTGCTCGAACCTTCAAAATAGTCGGTGAAATCAAATTTCAAATCCAAGAGTTGGAAATCAGCAACAAATCAGTAAATCAATTTTTTTATAATAGAGTTATACTAAAACAAATTCAAAATTCGAGGATTGAACACCGGTTCATTTCAAATCATTTCAAATATATATACATGTATCTTTCGAATATCAAATCTTACTTGGGAATTGGAAATCAAAATTGGTTTCACAAAATCACTCGCATAGCAAAGCTACTAAAGTGGCCTCTCCCCCATTCTGAGACTCGAAAATCAATGTCGATGATGCATGCACTCATCATCAAAATTATTTTCCAGCGACATAAGTGAGTTCTGGACTTCTATTTTCTTGAAAATTTCATTGAGATTTCTTTGAAATCATTGGAATTCATTTGAACTGTAACGCCTGGCCCCTATACCCATGCCAACCAAGAGCAATACTAAGTATTACTGTCGGAAACACGGAGAATGGGACTCGATAGGGCTAAATGTTGTACTCCTTCCCTTGAACTAACACTGGCACGGGAAATTTTTCGATTTTTTTCTTCTTCTACTTACCATTCGTGCGCAGTATTGGTTCAAAGCAATGGTACAAGATAAAAAAATTCCAAGTTACATAGCATAGAATATAATAGAATGTACAATTGAGCACAACAACAGCATAATGCATAATAAATATCATAATAATAATGTCCACGATACATAGTCCGTTGTACATATCACTTCCAAAATACATAATAACATACATACCATAATACATATTAACTAAGCTGAAAAGTCCAAAACCCCAAAACGTGGAAAATAATATGAGTGCTGCTACAGTTCACGCAACCTAACCTGCAACCATAATCCTCAGGCTGACCCGAGGATTATAAAACAAATCACACGTGTCAGACTATTTCTAGTGTGAGTGAAGTAAGGTATATGAACAATAATTGTCTCAACCAACAAAAGGAAAAGAAAGCGCCGCATGTATAAACCAACATGAGGCATATATGCGTGTGAGAACCAGCATGGAAATTTGGTTTCATAAACAATTCTCTTAATCAAATTATGATTCTAGGTCAAACATATCGTATGTAATCCAATACGATACCAACCCAATTATCATTTGTAACACAAAGAATAAATTCATACACACATTCTCCAAAGATACTGGGTTTCAAAATCAACTTTAGTACTTTCTAAAAATTATAAAGTAAAGAAAATTGCATTATGGGAATTATGGGATAAATGTAACACGACTCATAAAATATACCAAATAAACAGACGCTAGTATTGTAAAATCACAGTGGTAGAGCTCGAGCGCACGTGGAGACATCAACCCTGTAACCTACTCATAACGCCATAATACACCTGGCGATCAACCCAGGATAACCAAGACGGTCTAAGGCAAAGGCCGTATGCTACCCGTTCACGGATCTACACGTGGGACCCCACGCCTCCAACCATCATAGTCCGTGACTCGCCGATCGGAGATCCCGATCAAAAATAAGATTAGCCCTATGTAGCAGACCGTTGACCTTTGGTAGTAAAAAGGCATGTGATATACCACCGATTCAGGTAGCGATCCTGAATCAGGTCGGCCAAGGTGGAGTTTTGGCCCATTGGTACAGCAGAGTCCAATTTATCCCGACCCAAAAATCAAAGTGTTTATAATTATGAAACACTTTTTAAAAATAAAACTCAGTGATGACAATCGTCTTCCAAAAATTTCATTAATAAACCCAGTATAATATTCAAAATGAAAATAAAATTTAGCAAAATCATTGTCTGTAGGAAAAAAGGAAATAGGTACGTCCCCGTTTCGCATCAATACACAAGTACCCCAAGAAACTTATGTATCAAGGCGAAACATAAAAACTTAATTTATTGAATTAAAGTTATTTAAGTTCGTTGAAAAAACATTATAACAATTTATTTAATTTTAAAACAAAATAACACATGCTTCGATATGCAAAATGATATCAAAAGGTTTAAAATAAATTTGCTTTTTCTTGAAAACATTTATTTATCGATTCTTATATAAAATATAAAATCTTTCTCTTTTATATATATATATATATATATATTAGGCGGAGCACACTCCACATGGCTGCACAGTGCAAAGCCCAACTGCAGCTGCGGCTGGAGCCGAAGCGCATCAGCAGCTGCAGCCACCTCGCTGTGGCTGCAGCGATTGCCTGCAGCCGCTGCAGGCTGGCTGCAGCCGCTGCAGGCTGCGGCTGCATGGTGCAGCCAGCCTGCAGCAGCGGGCTGCAGCCAGCCAGCCAGCTGTAGCCTACAGCAGCTGCTGGCTGCAGCTCAGCTGCAGTAGCCCGCAGGCTGCAACCAGCTGCAGCTGCTGACTGCAGCTCAGCTGCAGCACCTGCTGGCTGCAGTGCTGCAGCAGGTTGCAGCCAGCTGCAGCCTGCAGCAGCTGCTGGCTGCAGCATAGCTGCAGTTTTGCTGCAGCTCAGCTGCAGCAGTCTGTAGACAGCCTGCAGCCCATGTACTGCAGCTGCTGGCTGCAGGCCCCACTGCAGCTGCAGTACGTGGGCTGCAGGCTGCAGCACAGCTGCTGCAGCAGCCTGCAGCAGTACACCTGCAGCCGCTATGGCTGCAGCTCTGTAGCCGCTGGCTGTAGATGCTGCACCAGCTGCTGCAGCACACCTGCTGTACCGCGATGTTGCGGTGCTGCACAGTGCAGCACAGACACTGCAAAGTGCAGTTCAGCACAGCACTGTGCTGCACTGTAGTGACAAGTGCAGTTCCGGGTGCAGCTTCGAAGGCTGCGCTTGCAGTACAAGGTTGCACCACAATGCAGCACCTGCAAGGTGCCTTGAGCAAAGTGATAACAACAAGTTAATTTTTTTATCAATTTTTTTCTCTGCGGCAATTAACCAAACAGTATGTATGCAATTTAATTTTTGCATAAATCTACATTTCTTCTTACATTCCCATCAACAACGTCTAATTGGGAAATAATAAAGTAATATTTTTATTCAAAATTGCACGTTTTTATTTGCATGCATACATAAAAATAAAAATAAAAATTGAGTTATAACTTCACTCACCTAAACCTTCAAATTGCAACCTTCAAGCTCTAATTCAGCTAGCCCTTGATTGCTTGACTTTCCCCCTTCAAATGCTAACAAAATCAAAAACCCTAAATAGGTATTCACTGAAAAACCAAGATGCAAAGGGATTATAGGGATACTTACTCTTAGAATTGGGAATCTTTTCTCTTTAGCCTTTAATTGCAAATTAAAATTTGTGTTTGATTGAGGAGATTAGAAATTAGGTTTTCTTCTTATTCTTTTTTTCTCGTTTCTGTTTTTTTTTTCATGTTCTGTGTACGTACAGTAAAGGGAGGGTTGAGGAGAGGGGTATTTTTATTATAAAGCCCCTCCTCTAGAATCTTCTCTCAATTAGCCCTTTATTTTATTTCTCCTCTTTTTTTTTCTTTTTAATAAAGTCTAATCATTTTATTTTATTTTTTTATTCTAGATCTTTCTTTTCCTCAACATTATTTTATTTAATTCTAGAACTTTCCTACATGACATCAAAAATATATTATTATTTATTACTATTATTATTTTACCCTTTCCTTTTTTTTTCTTTTTTTTTCCTTTTATACCAAATTATAATTCAACATGAAAAATTCTTATCTAAACTTTTCATACATAAAACGCACTTTATCTCATGAGATTAGTTACCACTATTACATAAAAATACAAATAACATAACATTCTCAATGTTTAACTTTCCAAATAGTTTAGGTTAATAAAATGGTTCATTTATTAAAATAAATTACACTACCACTAAAAGGAACAATTTATAATTCCAAATAAAAGCAAATGAATTGGTTACAATTTATTTTGCTCTCAACCAAATTAATATTAAATTTTAATTTTTTTTCTCCATAAGTATTTAATTGTTTATTATTATTAACTAATTAATTATCAATTTATTAAGTTGATTCCCAATTTAGTATCCCTGAAAATCGGGTTGTTACATGAACTTATTTGAAACATTTCTTATTTGGAAAATACTAATAAATTGCATTATTGTTATATATATTTCCAAAATCTTGAACTAATAACAAAATACCGGAATTCAATTCTCGAATTTCAAATTTAACCCTTCAGTTATAAATCATTTTTAATCTCATCGATTAACACAAATATCACTTCATACTTTAATATTTGTTTTACAGAATTTCTCCATTTAATATAAACATTAATATATCCATTCTCATAAAATTGCTTATATTTCTCTTTAATTTAAATTACATTCATTTCACATGTAATATTTCTCGTTTAAAACTAATTTATTTGCAAATCATTTCATAAGGAATTTCTTTACGACCAATTTATAAAACTTAATTCCTTTTTATAAGATATTGTTCAAGTTTAAAGTTAACACAACTTTATTTATGGCCATTTATTGCAGCATCTATTTATTTCATAACAATTTACAAGTCATGGCTTTATTTGTAATCATTTCACTTTTAATTCATATTGCTTATTCCATTTAGTTTCACCTTTACCTTTAAATTTATTTATGACATGTTTCATAAATGTTAATTAAGTTTATAAACATATTTTTCCAATTTAATCTCATTTACAACATTTCCTTAATCACAATTTCAATTTAAATATCCCAAGGCTTAAAGTTCACACTTGTATATTATTACATTACATGCTAAGAATGTATACCCCAATTCTATTCATTTACTAAACATAGATATAACAAATTAAACCTTATTTTACTTTCTTTCAAATTAAGATTATCAATTCAACTATATAATTCAACCTAATTATCAAGCTTCACTCTTATATTAATACAAAAAGGTTTCGATTATCCAAAATATCCAAATATTCCATTTTTTTTCCAATAGATGAAACTACATGTCAACAAACAACAAAATTCACATCAACTTTTCAATTTCATAAAAAAAATATCCTAATTATTCATTTTATTCTCTTTAATACACCATTATTAAACTAGTGTTTAGTCAATTAATTCAATCAACAATAATTAACCAATGTTTATAATTGGATTAAATACAATATGTCGACACAAATGATAATAATTAAATATTACCGTTTCATAAATCAAACACATTACAAATAAATATATTAGTCTTAAAAATTTATTCCTTTATATATATCATATAATATTAGGAAAAATAATTTCATTTCAAAATTTATATAAAACATTTTTACAACACTAACAAATACGCGCTCTCATATATACACTCATACAACTTATTCTAGGGTAATACTACCATATCTCTAATGAGTTAACCCCAACAGACTAAGGTATGTCTAAACCAAAGCTCTGATACCAACTGTAACACCCCACCTTTTTGGATAGTTCAAATCGACAACAAACACACATGTCAGAATCAAACCATTCAAAAGGGAGGATCGTTAATGGGGTAAATAAGAAAAAAAAGAAAAAGGAAAGAGAAAAACAAAATACAGAATATCGCAGCGTAATGACAAAATATAATAATCAAATAAACAATTTATGAAGCTGTTTTACAAATAACATGTCATTACACTTTTACAAATTCAAATCAGAGTTATACATATATCATAAATAACCAAATAATGCAGCGGAACACAGGATGTAGTGGAATAATAAATAGCAATAATATACTTAATTTTCGTCTTCGTATACCAGAAATAGTCTTCAATGCTGAAAAACTCAGGCTGACCCGAGCATAAAGGAAAATAATACACTCGAGTCAGAACTAAAATTCTTATGCAAATTAAATCAAAAATATATGAAATAAGGAATGCAGATAACTACATTTTTGAAGGTTCAAATTTCTGAAAATGTTATTGCTTCCATGTTCAAAATAAAAATGGATTTCACAATAGATCCATTCTAGTAAATTACAAATTTACAGAATAATTCCCAGTTAAATTTCATAGTTTTAGAGATTTGATTTATAAAAATGTTCCAAAGTTTCAATATTCGCTTTTTTTGGGAAACTTCCCAATGAAAATTTAATTTTGAAAACTTTCAAGTAAGGTAACGACGGTTTACTTTCCAAAATCATTTTTATGGTTCAAATAGTAAATCTAAACATACTATTTTTCTCTGATGTAAATACTTGAAATGCATGGGTTTTACATCCTTATTTAGTGTGCAAATAATCAATATGAAATTTAAATAATTACAATAAACAATAGGGTGATAACAAAGATATATCAAACAAATGAACAAATATACATTCAATCACGATAGCATCCATCACAACATACAATCAACATTCAAATCAATCAACTCAACAAATCAACCAATTCAATAATATGTCACAGTAATTATTAGTCATCACATATTGGAATTTAGCTATTCAAATTAAATATTAATAAATATTCCAAACCAACAATCAAAAATTTATCACTATATGACCTGGTTTAACTTGCAATAAAATTTTAGTATTTCATGAGTGAGTTTAAATACTCACCTTCTGGATTTATCTTTTCTAGTCGGATTTGGATCTGCTACTACTTCCTCCTTTTGAGTTGTTTCCTTCTATCTTAATCTTTTTTTAGAATGTTATGGAAGAGATAAAGAAGTTGTTATAGATCTGGATTTAAAGAAAAAGATTTGGAAAAAAGAAGAATGTTTGAAAAAGAAGAAGAAAAATTAAAAAGATAAGAACTGAAAAAGAAAAGGAAGCTTTCAAAAAGAAGAAGATTTGAAGAAGAAGAAACAAAAAGACAAAGAATGAAGTAAAAAAAGGATATTTAAAGAAGAAAAAATGAAAACGGAAGGAGGAAGGTGAAGAGAGAAAAAAATGAGATGAAGTTTTATTTGGAAAATGAAGCTATAGAAGATGAGATTAGAAAATGAAATATGACTAAAGGAATGAAGATGGAAATAAATGAAAAGCTAATAAGGTATATATAAACAAACTAGGAATTGAAATAAAGTAAAATATAAATAGCCATAAAACGTAGTATTGAAAGATGTGAACTAAATGAATATGAGGTGATAGAAGAAATAAAATGCAAATGATGTAATAAAATTATAGATTATTTAATAATAAGGAAATAAAGGTGGAGGGACAAAATGCACGTTTAGTTTTAAATTCTTTAGGCATTGATAATGCATAAGGAAATGTATGTAGGAATGAGAAAATTTGCAAATCAAAGGAAAATAAAAAAAATTATGACCAAAAATGAGATGGAAAGAATTAAATATAGCCTAAAAGCTTAGGCTTAGGTATTAAACCGAAGGAGAAATGAACGGACCAAGTTTTAATAATGAGGTAACTATTTTAAACGTAGATGCAATAAATAAAAAGAAATGAAGGGACCACATACACATTTTGAAATTCAATTTCTTTCGAAACGCAACCAAATTAATTTCATTCACTCAAATAATACTAAATTTGTACACATACAAATTTTTATCTACGCACAATTAATAAAATTATACCTACCTTAAAAATGAGAACGTTCAATTCTTTTATTTCCATTAAAGCGCCATTTCTGTTTAACACAAAGTGTACATTTCTTTTATTAAATCTATTAATTGCAATCAAAGTTTTTTTTCCTTTTAATCGAAATCTTTCCATTACATTAATTGCAATTAATAAAAAAGTTAAATTTCAAAATAGATAAACCAAAATGGACGAGAAATAGGATAATTGTTTCCTTACGTCATTTAAACATGTTTATAAATTTGTTGTTTTACACCACCGTAATAAATAACTTACTTAAATTATATTCCTATTCTTGAAATCAATATGTATGCTAAAACAGCGTTCGAATAAATGTATATTTCCTTTTTTTAACAAATCATTCTATTCTTTACTCTAATGAAATTAAATCTACATTCACAAATGAAATATTTCAAGGCAAGGCTCGCGTGTAAATAAATAAAACTTACTGGAAGACCAAAAGAGGCATGTATTTAATGAAAGAAAGTAGTAATAAAATAAAATAAATGAAAGCGACAGATTTAAATTTGAGAATGTAGTCCATACATAGAAATCACAAATCAAATATACTTGAAAAAACAATTCATTTTAACATATTTTATTAACCCTAATACGCTCAAATTTGCACAAATATATGTATTTTTATTTAGTAAACAGTAAATAAAATTAAACACTACAATTAACATAATAAGGACCGCCACCCCACACATTAAAAGATGAACTAAGTCCCCAAAGTCAAATTTGAAACGGAATAAATCTCCTATGTTTATATGCTAACTATTCCAAATCAAAACTTAACCAAACCTTCAAGTTGTTTTCTTACCATTTTATTATTGTATATTTTTGTGATTAAATTCAAATTAAGGAATATTTAGATAAATCAAATATTCAAACATACAACAAAATTCAATTCTTTGTTTTAATGAAATTAAATTAACATTCATAGATGAAATATTCACTTTATTTGATAAGAATATTCTTATCAAGAAACCATTCTTTTATTTTCTTTTTATCAAAACATATTTCTTTTTATTACACATTCATTTACAATTAACACCTCCCCCTTTAAAACCAACTTATATTTAAAGATTATCCCATTAAAGAGTCATAGAAATAATACTTCGTACAACCACATCATTTCTTTATCAATTAATTTCATATAATCGTTATATTTGTACCAACTTTAAGTGCTTACAATTTGAACGTAATATTTCTCAATGAAATTCTCAATATATTTTTAACACAAAACATATGTTGCACATATCATTAATTAATTACCATTTACTTCTATCTCTTATTAATGGCAAGATATAATTACTATTACATATAATGATTAAATCTCAAAACATACCCTAATACAGGGAAGATAATAAATCCAATTGTTTCCTTTGAAATCCAATTTTCTATGTTAAATCCAATATCTATATATTAATTTAATTCCAACGTTTAATACAAATGTAATAAAACCTGTTTATTATATATTTAAATTTCAAACTAATACTTTTATTTTGATTTACATTCTTATTATCAAATTAACTATTCCCTTATGCAATTGATTAACATAAGTTTTACACTCACCACTCAACAGTTAACGTTTCTTCTTATATCAATTGTAATATTTCAATTACATTAATTCTCCATTAATTACCAAATAAATTTATAATGGATTTAATAATAAGAAAATAAATAAAACAATGGTTATACGTTAATAATCCATATCTATCAACTTATTGTTTACAAACAAAGGTTAATAAATTTACGTACAAAATAATTGATTATTAAAACCAATTGCAATTAATAACATAAGATTACACCAATTTATACATCGTTTATTATATTCCTTATTAATCTTTATTATTTAAGTTGATTGAAATTACGTTAATATAGTATAGTAGTCAATTACATTCAATCAATATTAGCCAATTATATGTTTTATCTCATTAAATTATTTGTATTAAGATTTATCTTAAAGTCAAAATTTCTACTCTAATAAGATTCAATTTAGTAAATCATAAATTTTAATTTCTGACAATATTAAAGCCCAAAACCTTATTAAATTTAATATTTTTAATTATCAAACTATGGGTTGTTACAAGCATAGATGTAACATCCCGAAAATTATGAATTTAAAATTTAGTAATATATTTGAAACTTTTTGAAATTTAAATTGAAAAGTTATAAAGAAATAAAATATGAACAAAGTTTAGTGTTTTTAGTTAAAACTTTTAATAGAATTTAAAATTGTTAAAGTAAGTTATGATAAATTTATAAAAATTTAAATCACATAATTATAATCTAACAAGTAAACAAATAAACAAATAAACAAGTAAACAAATAAACAAGTAAACAAGTAAACATATAAACAAATAAACTAAGATAACAAATTTTTATGAATAAATATAAAATTGTAAAAAGGAAACACACACTTTCATAAACCAATAAGTAGACATAAGAAAAACAAATCTTTTTAAACAAAACAGCACATGCATATAAAAGAGGGAACAAGACAGCATGCTGTAATATACAAGTATACAGGATGGAAGCTTCACCAAACATACTTGCATTAAATGCTATCTACTCTCTCCCATAAACAAGAATCACATCAGCCATAAACAAGATCTGCCAAACAGAATCTAAAGTAAAGACTGTTGTTAACATGCTTGTAGTTAATGTTGTTACTTTCTAGCATGAGTTGGTCAATATAAAAATAAGTATTATACCTATATGTAGTATGCACAATCTGTTATATATATATATACACATCAACCTACCTCTTTAATTCATTCAACAATATTAGCATAGATCTGAAATTAAAAAGAAAAAAAAAGCATCACTTTATATATTTCAAAGTGAAAATAAGTTACTGAAGAAAGAAGAACAGAGGAAATTCAAACTGCAGTTGCAAAATAGTCTCTGCTCATCCATTTTACAGGTGAGTAAACCTGTAAGCTAAAGTCCAGTAACTAATATATGTTGCTTTTGAATCAAAGTGTTGATGTTTGATGTGCATGAATATATATATGTGGGTCCTGAGTGCTTGATTTTAAATTTTGAAGCACCTCTGTTTTCTTGAAACTTCAGGGTTCAAGTAGAAGAAAAAGAAAAAAAAACTATAGATTTCATTTATCCAAAATCTCTGATATAAATTTATTTTCAACAAATAAGTTTGTTTAAAACTCATCCATGAGCTAAATTTTGTTTCCAGCTTGAACATGAAGAGTATGTCTGTGCGGCTTGAAAATTTGCAGTGAAAACAAATTTTTTGTGATAAATTCAACCATTTTAAAATAGTGATTTGATTATGTAACTCGAATAAGCATACAAAGTTATGATTTTTAAAATTAAGATGATGATTTTTATGTAAATATTTCTGAAGCAGATTCCCTTTGAACAAATTTTGCTCTTCTCCCTTTTACCAATGATTGATTCAACGTAAATTGATGAAATTTGGGTTAAAGCATGCTGAAACATTAAGGATCTCGGGAAAATTACCAATTAATTTTTTTATTGCGAGAGATTTGAATACGAGGTCACATTAGGGTTTTAATTGGAGTATTTGGACATGTCAGTGAAGGGGCGCATTCATCTCAAATATGTGATCGAGCCGCACGATAACTGGGGTGAAGATGGCTTGGTGTGTCTTCAAGGCGTAGCCGAAGTTTTAGATTTTCTGGTGGCCTGAGGCGTGGCGGCAAGGGGATTTTTTCGGTGAGTTCGAGCAGTAGTGTCGAGCGAATGGGTTTTTTTTCGATCTCGAGTTTGTGTGTCAACCTGAGGTTCGGTTTCGAGTGGGGACGTGGTTTGTGACTTGCTGGAGTCATAGGTGATCGCCAGAGAGGCGTCGCTGCCGTGTACATGTGCACGACTTGGCCTCTGTGTCAGTAAAAGGGGGTGTGGGCTGGGTACTCGGTGATGTTATCGAGCAGAAGGGGGTCAAACTCGGGGTCGAACTCGAGTGCGTGGTGGAGGCTTGTTTCCAGTTTTGATTTTTAAGCGTAAAAAAAAAAAAGAAGAAGAAGAAGAAACTGGAAGGAGATAAGAACTGGGATGAGGAAAGAAATGGGAAGTCTCGGGGAGGTAACGTAATGGACCCGGGGTGTACGCGAGTAAAACCCTGTTTTTACTCGGGTTGTTTTATTTGGGCTAAGGCCATTCGAATCTTTAAGTCAAAATATTAAGAAAATTTTGTGTTTTGCAATATAAACAATTTAGATTTTGTTAAGTTAAATTATTTAACAAATGCTTTAGAATTTGTTAATTCTTTAATTAAGTAAAGAAAGTTTAAAATCAAAATTTATTTAACCCTTTAATTAAATGATTAAATTTTAAAAGAAGAATTTTAAATTAATTTACATTAAAATTCCAATGTAACAATAAATTAATTTTTAAAGTATAAAACAGATTTTCAAATGAAAATTAAGGTAAACGATTTTTATCAATAGTTTTGAAAAGGAAGTTAGAATAATTTAAAGTTTGTGATTAAAATTGATTTAATAAACAGTTAAGTACTCAAATAAATTTATAATTAAGAATTTATTGATTTGATAAAGCAAGTTAATTAATTTAATTGGCAGTTAATTAAAATAACTAATTAAGGAAAAATCAATGTATCAAGATGATTAAGATTAATTTAATTATCATTAAGAATAATAAATCATTGATTGAAAAATCAATAAAATAATTATTTGGTTAATTTATCTCATTCGTTTTGATTAGTAAATAATTAACTATTGTTGTTAACTTATATTGAAATCTCTGTTCTGTTTGTAATTCTGTATGATGTAATTGCCATGTTATTGCACTGAGATTATGATTGTTCTGTATTGATGTGAAAACCCCGTTGTCCGTAAAACGGCAGTTAAACTTCGATGCGACAGGGAATCGGATTTCAGTTGGTTATCCGAAACCCACATCGAACCTGTGAATATTTGTGAATGACATCCACATGTTTTAAAATTTGACACTCACTATTCGAATTAGCCGGGAAAGGACTTTTGGGTCGTATAACCCATTTCGAATATGTGATTCGATGTTATGGATAGCAATTGAAGACCGGTGTTGAAGACCGGGTATTTGCGAGAGCGATAGGATGACCTGTCGATTGACTCTGCACCGAGTTGCTCCGGTATAGAGTTCTCCATATGTGATGGGGAATTCGATCAGGATTGTGGATATCCGGATTGCAAGGACTTCTTTGGAAGTGCCTTCGGTTCTGTTCGAGCCCGGAACAGACTTGTATGGATAGTATGTCTGACATTACAAATTGAGATATAAAGCCGATTTCTTTCAAATATATTTCTGTTGGTGGCGGAGAATTTATTCTCTTAGCTTAACACCCTTCTCTGAGACGTACGAGCTCAGAGGTTATATAGTTGAAGGTGATCAGCAATATATACCCAATTTGGTAATGTGACATGCTGAGTGTTGCTGTGAAATGATCATTGTGTTGATCATTTGTGATAGGATCATTTATTTGATCGTCTATCTTGGTGATCATTTCTATGATCATTTGTTGACCTAAAGCACAGCTTTTGTGGACGAGACTTCGTCGAGACCTCACACCCCGAAATGGTCGAAATAGGAAAGATGCGGCAAGGTTATTGGGGGTAGCATCCCTTAGGGTATGTGCATTTCCTTCTGGATAGAAGTGGTATCATGGTATGGAGCCCAGATACTTAACCTATGTTGATATCGCAGATATATATATATATGATTTTGTGATTTGTTGCTGGGGCCCCGGTTAAAGGTTGGTTACGACCGGGAGATGGCATACTCGTGTCAGTAGTTACCCAGTTAGGGGTAACCCGGCCTTGTGTTGGCAGAGATCCGGTTTGGTTCTCGGGGACGTCCTTCCAGAGGCGTTCTCATGTGGCAATGGGAATTTCCTTGGCCTGACCATTTGTTGGAAATCCAAAGAAACAATACGAGCCTTGTACGGTTTTAGTTGTATAACCTGTCACCTCAGGTGACAGCTATAGTAGGCATAATATAATGGTACCTATGCTGGCTAAGATTAATATTCTACTTTTGAAATGTTTTCCTCACTATGCACTAGTAATAATATCAAAGAATTCTTTTTCTCGTACCAAGCATATTTAACTATCATAAGAAGAAATCTCCTCCAATTCTGCGTTTGCATTGTGTGTGTGGCGGGAGGTCTTATGGTAGTTCCATTTTTAAAAAGCATTCTGAAAATTCTTTATAAATCTTGTTTTTATTTAAATGCAACTGTTTTTGTTTACTCATACCAGTCCCATGACTGATCCGGAGTTTATTGTTTTCTTTCCTAAACTCTGGGTGCCCATTATTTCCACACGGGCAGCCTAGTAGCAGGTTTCTATATTTTGGAGTAGCAATATTTTGGAGCTCTCATCTTGGAGCTATCTTAGGAGCTTTTGGAGATTACAGGTGTTTAGCTTTTGGGAGTTCGTAATCATCTCTCTCATTTGAGAACTTTTGGATATATGTTCACTGCTGTATTATCATGATGTTGTATTTGGAGTTGTAGTGTATGTATTATGTACTCTGTTGCAGTATGGATATTATGTTGATGTTGTAACAGTGATGTTATTTATGATATTGATTCTGTTCCGCCGTTTTATATTCATCTAATTGTTGTTATAAGCTCCGGCGATGCAAATTTGGTGTTGTTTATCGAACATCGAGTTTGGGTCGTCACAAGTGGTATCAGAGCTGTTGGTTGAGTAAGAACTTTAGCTACGGAGTATAACACATTAGATGGCTCATTAGAGATAGGGTGAAGTATACCCTAGAATGAGTATAACCAAGACTGAAACTTTAAAATTTTCTTAGTCTGTTTATTTTTACTGCTGATATTTCTTAAGATATCTCGTCTGCATATCTAAATCAATTTTCTTACTAATCTCAGATAGTGAAAATGAGTGGACGTAGAGGAAGAGCTAGGGGTCAAGGCAATGCTGCAGCACCAAATCAAATTCCCCCAGCCGCAGAAGCAGTAATAGAAATTCAGCAGCAGCCGGACTTGGCTGATTTATATAAGAAGTTCGAAAAGCTTGGTGGCAAACCATTCATTGGCAAAGAGTCAATTATTGATGCTCAAGCTTGGGTAAGATCGTGTGAAAAGATTTTTAAAGGGCTAAAACTGCAGGATGAGCAGAAAAGACTTATAGCTTCTTGGCAACTCCAAGGAGAAGCTTCAGCTTGGTGGGAAACCATCATTATAGATGAACCGGAGGAAGAATTTACTTGGGATCATTTTAAAGAAGTGTTTGAGAAACGTTACATGCCATCGGCGGGAGTTTCCAGAATGTATCAGGAATTTCTGGATTTGAAACAAGGGAGTTTGTCGTTTGAAGAATACTTGAATAAATTCAGCGAACTATCTCGGTTTGGCCCAGAATTGCTAAATACACCTCTTAAGAAAAACGAAAGGTTTATCCGGGGAATGAACCAGAAATATCATGGAAGAATGACGGGTCATGTTAAAGAATCTTTTTCAGATTTAGTAGATATGGGGTACAGGTACGCTACTCTTGATATGCAAGAAGCAACTGTGGAGAAAGGTAATTCAGGTAGTCAAAATTATAAAAAGCGAAAATTCGGAGGCAAGAAACCTTGGCAAGGCAATAATGAGAAGAAGAGGAGCATTCAAGCAAGCGCAACAGAAAATGTCACTTGTTACAACTGCTAAGAGAAAGGCCACTATTCAAATGAATGCCCAAAACCGAAGAAGCCAGCTAAAGAATGTTACAATTGTCATAAACCGGGACATTTAGTTAAAGATTGCCCAGTGATGAAGCCAGCGCAGGTGGCAAAAGTTTATGCAATTAAGAAGGACCCCTCGACTTCAAAAGCTGATAAAGGGAAAAGCGTTTTGGAAGGTAACCTTACTATTAATAATAGAACTGTTAGAGTTTTATTTGATACAGGAGCTTCACATAGCTTTATCTCCCAACAAACCGTAAATGAATTGGGACTTGAAACTAAATTTGCTAACGATCTTATTTGCATAAAAAATCCGGTTGGAGGTCCCGCAAATCTTAGTTCATATCGTAAGAGAGTTCCTATTTCATATGCTAGCTATAAATTTCCTATCAACCTTTATGTCCTCGAATTTGATGAATTTGAAATCTTACTCGGTATGAACTGGTTATCGAGATACGAAGCTATATTGGAGTGTAGTAATCGGACAGTTTTAATCAAAACAAGTTTTGGAAATTTTATTGAAATCTCTTGTGAGAATCCTAGTCCAAGGAGTGACAGATTGATGTATACTTTGGGAAATCTTGAACCCACTTTGCAGTCTATACCTGTTGTTCGGGATTTTTCCGACGTATTTGAAGAAGTGAAATCTTTACCTCCTCATCGAGAAATAGAATTCCGAATCGATCTTGTACCTAATACTCGTCCTGTTGTTCACGCAAGTCACAGGATGGCACCCAGGGAAAAGATTGAATTGGTTCATCAAACTGTTGAGCTACTAGCAAAAGGATTAATTCGACCCAGTGTTTCTGAATGAGGCTCAGCCGTTGTATTTGTTGCTAAATCAGACGGATCTTTGAGATTGTGTGTAGATTACCGCGATCTAAATAAACAAACTCTCAAAAATAAATTTCCACTGCCCAGAATTGATGATTTATTTGATCAGTTGCATGGCGCTCGTTTCTTTTCAAAAATGGATCTAGCCCAAGGATTCCATCAATTACGAATCGCCGAAGATTGTGTCCATTTGACTGCTTTCAGGGGTCCTAATATGTTCTATGAATGGTTAGTTTTGCCTTTCGGGCTAACCAATGCTCCAGCATACTTCGTAGATCTTATGACTCGTGTGTTTCGGGAAGTTTTGAATAAATTTGTGCTAGTATTCATTGATGATATTTTGATCTATTCTAAGACTAAAGAAGAGCATGCCGAACATCTTAAAATCGTATTGGAAATATTGAGGAGAAATGTTCTATTTGCAAAATTTTCCAAATGCCACTTCTGGGTCAATGAAGTCAAATTCATTGGCCATATTGTTAATGAAGAAGGAATTTCAGTAGATCCTAGCAAAATTTCCGCTATTCTTGATTGGAAACAACCCACTACTCCAAGAGAAGTTCGAAGCTTTTTGGGTTTAGCAGGCTATTACCGGAAATTCGTTCAAGATTTTTCTAAGTTGGCTAGTCCGCTGACTAAGCTAACAATGAAAAATGCAAAGTTCATTTGGGCTCGAGAATGTGAAGAAGTTTTTCAAGAGTTGAAAAAGAGATTGACCACTGCTCCTGTTCTCACTATTGTTAACGGGAACCAAGGCTTATCTGTCTATACTGATGCATGTGGTGAAGGGGTAGGTGCAGTATTAATGCAAAATGGAAAGGTGGTTGCCTACGCGAGTAGACAATTACGTCCGCATGAGAAAAACTACCCGACGCACAATTTGGAACTTTTGGCTGTTGTTTTCGCTTTGAAAATATGGCGACACTATCTTCTGGGTAAGAATCTTTTCAGATTTCTTAATAATTTGCGAAATTAACTAAAGAAATATACCTAATAAACTCTCTTTGTTTTAGGTGAAAAATTCGAATTATTCACCGACCATAAATCTTTGAAATATCTTTTCACCCAGAAGGATCTGAATCTGCGACAACGACGTTGGTTGGAATTTCTAGCATCATATGACTTAGATATTCTGTATACACTCGGAAAGGCCAATGTAGTTGCAGACGCTTTAAGCAGAAGTTATGTTGTTCTTGCTTTTCTGGTTATCACTCCTACTCTTCTTGAGAAAGTCGCCGGTAAACAAAAAGAGGACGAGTTCCTTCATCAAATTTATGAGAAAATACGTCATGGTGAAGATACGAGTTTTGAAATTGACGACAATAAAATTATTAGATTAAAAGGCAGGATTTGTGTTCCAGACTTCCCTGATCTGAAACGTGAAGTATTGGCCGAATGCCACAAGTCAAAATTCAACATCCATCCAGGAGTCAATAAAATGTATCGTGATGTTAAAAGGACATTCTGGTGGAAGACGATGAAGAGAGACATATCTATTTATGTGAGTCGTTGTGCTACTTGTCTGCAAATCAAGAGCGACCAAAAGAAAGTGGCCGGTTTACTTCAACCTTTGGAAGTACCGAAATGGAAGTGGGATCAGGTATCGATGGATTTCATCGACGGATTGCCACGAACTAAGAAAGGCAATGAAGCGATTTGGGTTATTGTGGATCATCTAACCAAAAATGCTCATTTCATTCCAGTTAAATCTACTCGGACTGCAGCAAGCTTGGCAGGTATTTATATAAAGGAAATTGTTCGCCTCCATAGTATTCCCAGTAGTATAGTGAGTGATCGTGATCCGATCTTCACCAGTAGATTTTGGGAAGCATTCCAGGACGCATTGGGAACGAAATTAAATTTCAGTGCTGCTTATCACCCACAATCTGATGGACAGACTGAGAGAGTTAACCGAATTCTAGAAGACCTACTGCGTGCTTGTGTTCATGATTTTGGTGGTTCTTGGGAAGACCATTTGCATCTGGTTGAATTCTCTTATAATAACAGTTATCAGGCCAGTTTAGAAATGGCTCCTTTCGAAGCTTTATATGGTCGTCCGTGTCGATCACCTACATGCTGGATCGAATCAGGTGACAGACTTGTTCTTGGACCGGATATGATAAAAGAAGCCACTGAGAAGGTAAATTTTATTCGAAAGAAGTTATTAACTGCCCAGAGCCGTCAGAAGAGCTATTATGACCGTCGAAGGAGAAATTTGGAATTTCAAGTTGGAGATTCTGTATTTCTGAAAGTATCTCCGATGCGGGGTGTGTTGAGATTCGGGAAAACTGGAAAGTTGGCACCGCGTTATATTGGTCCTTTTCCTATTCTGGAAAGGATTGGTCCTCTAGCATATAGAGTGCAGTTACCCAGCTGGTTGTCTGGCGTACATGATGTGTTCCATATTTCTAACCTTCGGAAATATGTGCACGATCCAGATGATATAATTGAAGAAGCTGCTCAGCAGGATCTTGAAATCACTCCTAACTTGACAGTTAGATGGGAACCGATAAAAATTGTTGATCGTGATGAGAAGCGATTGAGGAACAAAATTGTGAAATTGGTCAAAGTTAAATGGAGTGGCGATCCAAAGGACTGTACTTGGGAGACCGAAGATAATATGAAGAAATCATATCCCAAATGCAGAATTGACATCTCGACTTAAAACTGTAAGTCATTTCATTATTTATAAATTCGTCTATTTCTTGTTTTCGTTTCTCTCTCTTTCAATTTCGAGGACGAAATTTTCTTAAGGAGGGGATATTGTAACATCCCGAAAATTATGAATTTAAAATTTAGTAATATATTTGAAACTTTTTGAAATTTAAATTGAAAAGTTATAAAGAAATAAAATATGAACAAAGTTTAGTGTTTCTAGTTAAAACTTTTAATAGAATTTAAAATTGTTAAAGTAAGTTATGATAAATTTATAAAAATTTAAATCACATAATTATAATCTAACAAGTAAACAAATAAACAAATAAACAAGTAAACAAATAAACAAATAAACAAGTAAACATATAAACAAATAAACTAAGATAACAAATTTTTATGAAGAAATATAAAATTGTAAAAAGGAAACACACACTTTCATAAACCAATAAGTAGACATAAGAAAAACAAATCTTTTTAAACAAAACAACACATACATATAAAAGAGGGAACAAGACAGCATGCTGTAATATACAAGTATACAGGGTGGAAGCTTCACCAAACATACTTGCATTAAATGCTATCTACTCTCTCCCATAAATAAGAATCACATCAGCCATAAACAAGATCTGCCAAACAGAATCTAAAGTAAAGACTGTTGTTAACATGCTTGTATTTAATGCTGTTACTTTCTAGCATGAGTTGGTCAATATAAAAATAAGTATTATACCTATATGTAGTATGCACAATCTGTTATATATATATACACATCAACCTACCTCTTTAATTCATTCAACAATATTAGCATAGATCTGAAATTAAAAAGAAAAAAAAAGCATCACTTTATATATTTCAAAGTGAAAATAAGTTACTGAAGAAAGAAGAACAGAGGAAATTCAAACTGCAGTTGCAAAGTAGTCTCTGCTCATCCATTTTACAGGTGAGTAAACCTGTAAGCTAAAGTCCAGTAACTAATATATGTTGCTTTTGAATCAAAGTGTTGATGCTTGATGTGCATGAATATATATATATGTGGGTCCTGAGTGCTTGATTTTAAATTTTGAAGCACCTCTGTTTTCTTGAAACTTCAGGGTTCAAGTAGAAGAAAAAGAAAAAAAACTATAGATTTCATTTTTCCAAAATCTCTGATATAAATTTATTTTCAAAAAATAAGTTTGTTTAAAACTCATCCATGAGCTAAATTTTGTTTCCAGCTTGAACATGAAGAGTATGTCTGTGCAGCTTGAAAATTTGCAGTGAAAACAAATTTTTTGTGATAAATTCAACCATTTTAAAATAGTGATTTGATTATGTAACTCGAATAAGCATACAAAGTTATGATTTTTAAAATTAAGATGATGATTTTTATGTAAATATTTCTGAAGCAGATTCCCTTTGAACAAATTTTGCTCTTCTCCCTTTTACCAATGATTGATTCAACGTAAATTGATGAAATTTGGGTTAAAGCATGTTGAAACATTAAGGATCTCGGGAAAATTACCAATTAATTTTTTTATTGCAAGAGATTTGAATACGAGGTCACATTAGGGTTTTAATTGGAGTATTTGGACATGTCAGTGAAGGGGCGCGTTCATCTCAAATATGTGATCGAGCCGCACGATAACTAGGGTGAAGATGGCTTGGTGTGTCTTCAAGGCGTGGCCGAAGTTTTAGATTTTCTGGTGGCCTGAGGCGTGGCGGCGAGGGGATTTTTTTCGGTGAGTTCGAGCAGTAGTGTCGAGCGAATGGGTTTTTTTTCGATCTCGAGTTTGTGTGTCAACCTGAGGTTCGGTTTCGAGTGGGGACGTGGTTTGTGACTTGCTGGAGTCATAGGTGATCGCCAGAGAGGCGTCGCTGCCGTGTACATGTGCACGACTTGGCCTCTGTGTCAGTAAAAGGGGGTGTGGGCTGGGTACTCGGTGATGTTATCGAGCAGAAGGGGGTCAAACTCGGGGTCGAACTCGAGTGCGTGGTGGAGGCTTGTTTCCAATTTTGATTTTTAAGCGTAAAAAAAAAAGAAAGAAGAAGAAATTGGAAGGAGATAAGAACTGGGATGAGGAAAGAAATGGGATGTCTCGGGGAGGTAACGTAATGGACCCGGGGTGTACGCGAGTAAAACCCTGTTTTTACTCGGGTTGTTTTATTTGGGCTAAGCCCATTCGAATCTTTAAGTCAAAATATTAAGAAAATTTTGTGTTTTGCAATATAAACAATTTAGATTTTGTTAAGTTAAATTATTTAACAAATGCTTTAGAATTTGTTAATTCTTTAATTAAGTAAAGAAAGTTTGAAATCAAAATTTATTTAACCCTTTAATTAAATGATTAAATTTTAAAAGAAGAATTTTAAATTAATTTACATTAAAATTCCAATGTAACAATAAATTAATTTTTAAAGTATAAAACAGATTTTCAAATGAAAATTAAGGTAAACGATTTTTATCAATAGTTTTGAAAAGGAAGTTAGAATAATTTAAAGTTTGTGATTAAAATTGATTTAATAAACAATTAAGTACTCAAATAAATTTATAATTAAGAATTTATTGATTTGATAAAGCAAGTTAATTAATTTAATTGGCAGTTAATTAAAATAACTAATTAAGGAAAAATCAATGTATCAAGATGATTAAGATTAATTTAATTATCATTAAGAATAATAAATCATTGATTGAAAAATCAATAAAATAATTATTTGGTTAATTTATCTCATTCGTTTTGATTAGTAAATAATTAACTATTGTTGTTAACTTATATTGATATCTCTGTTCTGTTTGTAATTCTGTGTGATGTAATTGCCATGTTATTGCACTGAGATTATGATTGTTCTGTATTGATGTGAAAACCCTGTTGTCCGTAAAACGGCAGTTAAACTTCGATGCGACAGGGAATCGGATTTCAGTTGGTTATCCGAAACCCATATCGAACCTGTGAATATTTGTGAATGACATCCACATGTTTTAAAATTTGACACTCACTATTCGAATTAGCCGGGAAAGGACTTTTGGGTCGTATAACCCATTTCGAATATGTGATTCGACGTTATGGATAGCAATTGAAGACCGGTGTTGAAGACCGGGTATTTGCGAGAGCGATAGGATGACCTGTCGATTGACTCTGCACCGGTTGCTCCGGTATAGAGTTCTCCATATGTGATGGGGAATCCGATCAGGATTGTGGATATCCGGATTGCAAGGACTTCTTTGGAAGTGCCTTCGGTTCTGTTCGAGCCCGGAACAGACTTGTATGGATAGTATGTCTGACATTACAAATTGAGATATAAAGCCGATTTCTTTCAAATATATTTCTGTTGGTGGCGGAGAATTTATTCTCTTAGCTTAACACCCTTCTCTGAGACGTACGAGCTCAGAGGTTATATAGTTGAAGGTTATCAGCAATATATACCCAATTTGGTAATGTGACATGCTGAGTGTTGCTGTGAAATGATCATTGTGTTGATCATTTGTGATAGGATCATTTATTTGATCGTCTATCTTGGTGATCATTTCTATGATCATTTGTTGACCTAAAGCACAGCTTTTGTGGACGAGACTTCGTCGAGACCTCACACCCCGAAATGGTCGAAATAGGAAAGATGCGGCAAGGTTATTGGGGGTAGCACCCCTTAGGGTATGTGCATTTCCTTCTGGATAGAAGTGGTATCATGGTATGGAGCCCAGATACTTAACCTATGTTGATATCGCAGATATATATATATATGATTTTGTGATTTGTTGCTGGGGCCCCGGTTAAAGGTTGGTTACGACCGGGAGATGGCATACTCGTGTCAGTAGTTACCCAGTTAGGGGTAACCCGGCCTTGTGTTGGCAGAGATCCGGTTTGGTTCTCGGGGACGTCCTTCCAGAGGCGTTCTCATGTGGCAATGGGAATTTCCTTGGCCTGACCATTTGTTGGAAATCCAAAGAAACAATACGAGCCTTGTACGGTTTTAGTTGTATAACCTGTCACCTCAGGTGACAGCTATAGTAGGCATAATATAATGGTACCTATGCTGGCTAAGATTAATATTCTACTTTTGAAATGTTTTCCTCACTATGCACTAGTAATAATATCAAAGAATTCTTTTTCTCGTACCAAGCATATTTAACTATCATAAGAAGAAATCTCCTCCAATTCTGCGTTTGCATTGTGTGTGTGGCGGGAGGTCTTATGGTAGTTCCATTTTTAAAAAGCATTCTGAAAATTCTTTATAAATCTTGTTTTTATTTAAATGCAACTGTTTTTGTTTACTCATACCAGTCCCATGACTGATCCGGAGTTTATTGTTTTCTTTCCTAAACTCTGGGTGCCCATTATTTCCACACGGGCAGCCTAGTAGCAGGTTTCTATATTTTGGAGTAGCAATATTTTGGAGCTCTCATCTTGGAGCTATCTTAGGAGCTTTTGGAGATTACAGGTGTTTAGCTTTTGGGAGTTCGTAATCATCTCTCTCATTTGAGAACTTTTGGATATATGTTCACTGCTGTATTATCATGATGTTGTATTTGGAGTTGTAGTGTATGTATTATGTACTCTGTTGCAGTATGGATATTATGTTGATGTTGTAACAGTGATGTTATTTATGATATTGATTCTGTTCCGCCGTTTTATATTCATCTAATTGTTGTTATAAGCTCCGGCGATGCAAATTTGGTGTTGTTTATCGAACATCGAGTTTGGGTCGTCACAATAGATTAACTTTCCATGCCATTCTCTACACAACTGTACCCTCCGTTCAACACCCCGACGAAGTTGATCTCGACACGATGAATGACCGAGATAAATTCATCTATTTTTGGACAAACAATGATCCGATTTGAGAAACGAATTATATTGTGGTAGATTGCGCTCGTCGAGAGCTTCAAATCAAAATATAATATGATAGTGTTTTGAGAAGTTTGAATTTTTTTTATTTGAATTTGATTTGCAATTGAAGCTAAGAAATAAGGTTTCTACCATCTAAGAAGAAGAGAAGGTAGTCGGGGAGAATAGTATGTACTATAGTGAGAAAATGGCTGTTGGGGTTTGAGAGAAAAGATATTCATATAATCGAGGCCCGATAAGAAAGAATGAACTTTCGAATAGGTTCGAATTGACAATAACGACCCGAAAAGCCCATTTCGCTTCCGTAACGAAAGTGGGTCATCGCATATATCAAAATAGATTTTTTCAATATTTTTCAATCCAATGGATCATGTTTCAAGTCCTAATTCCATCATATGAAGAAGTTAGCTTAAAAATCAAATTATTTCAAATTGGTTTCAATTAAATTTAATTAAGTTGATTTCTATGCATTTCGTGTCCGTACGATCATACGACAAGTCAGATCGCTACGAAACTTGAAATCATACAATAATTTACTGTTATGGATCCGATGAAATTGGTCTCTTCGAAATCTGAGACAGTGGCCAAAATGGCTATTTTCACATTAATTAAATAAATTATTATAAAATTGGATAAATCAATTTTTAATTTCCAATCTTAATTAACAAATTTTATCATTTTTGTTTACTTAGATATTTATTATAATTTAAAACAAATGTACATGTCAATTTAATGTTGTATATTACACTAATTACGGTGGTCCATTTCGGTTGCAATAAATTCATTAAGTATAATTTAAATTCAATTAAATTCATTTATTTTGATTTCAATCTTTTTGTTCAATCTATCATTATTTTATGGACATAGTTACATTCGTTTATATCTTATTATATTAGTATTCTCTAATTTCATCTTAATTTTCATTAATGTAATATTTAATTACATTTAATTGCAATTGATTTCAAATTGAATTCAACAATTAAACAAATTGGTAATAAATGACAATCATTACCTTCGCTAAATTTTATAACATTTGTAAGTTTGTAATCAAAACCAAATGTCATAACTACTCCACAACACTACTTTTGTACCATTACAATTCATTACATATTATCCCACCAATCAATATAACATTTAATTTATTTATTATCTATCATTTATAATAAATTAAATTCCAATAAATTAATTAACTATTGTTACAACTTGCAAATTCAAACATGTTTCCATGTATATTGTTAACAAACCGAACAAATAACTTCATATTGATTTTATATTCTTATTATCAATTTATAACCGATGTAACATTTTAATTTCATTTAATTATAACTGGTTAAATAAATTGGTAACAAACAACAGTTGTCACAATTTCTATATTTAATAACATTCGTAAGTTTATTATTTACAAACAAATGTTAAAACAACTTACACCATACTAATTCTATCCAATTTTCATTTATTATACATTATTTCATTAATTAATCAATATTTAAATTATCAATTACTCTTTTAATCCAATTATTAGTTAATATACACATTATTACAATCTATAACCAATTATAAACTTTTAATCATTACAATTAATTGGAATTACAATCAATGAAGTTATCAATTATCTTAAATTAATACTATTACATTTCATTCTTGTCATATTCTTATTATTTAAACATAAATTTTTATTTCTTCCAACATTGAATCACAAAAACTTATTAAATTAACTATTTTAATTATCGAAAATTACAGGTTGTTACACCAAGGTTAGGGTTTTAGGGATTTAATTTTTAGATTTTAAAATGGGGATGGTGGCGGCACATGGAAGAATCACGTTCGATGGTGCTCGGAATGGAGATGTAGCATAGAGGTGGTAGTCCATTGGTAGTGGCGGAGGGGTTTAGAGGTGGACAAGGTGATGGCGTGGAGGAGGTTAGCTTGCCTGTACGTGAATTTGAATTTGGGGCGAAGTGTCGAATTTCGATGGGATCGATCGAAGGGATGGCGCCTGTGTAGACGAGTTGCATAAGACTAGTGGGAATTTTGGATGAGGTCGATATGGCGAACAGTGGTTGAAGATGTATCGGTGACATGCACGTGCATGTTCATGCGTTGTTTTTGGTCCAGGAAGTTATTTCGAAAATTTTGGTTAAGGAGGGAGGAAGAAGCTTGCATAAGGGTATGGTGTATTGGGCCTTGGGCTTGCGAGTAAGGGGCGTGGGTAGTTTAACACATAGGTTAACTGGTTTGGTAAAATAATAGTTTAAACCTTGTAAAATTAAAACACACCCATACGAAGTCCGTTTAACCAGCGATTTTCGATATTTGATTCATATTAACTAGTAGAACACTTTAGTACAATTATTTGACAGATTTGTTGAGGTGTTAAATAATGATAAAATATTAGTGTTGAATTTAATTATAATTAAGTAGATAAATAATTATATTTCGGCGCTGACATTCTGTTAGCAGAATAAAACACCTTTCTGCTATATTTAAATTAAGTGGATTATGTTGGACATCTATTTCGCAGAGTAAATATATGTTCTACTATTAGATAAATTTGGACATTTATTTATATGTCGGTTGACTTGGATATATAATGTGTTATCTGTTGATTTGTTAATTATGGGTTTTATCTACATATATGTTGCTTATCTAAATATCAATGATGTGACTTAGAATATTGAACTGGAAATAAGTGGTAGCTTGTTTAAACGTCATTGTGGTCGCTAAGCATCTTTCCAAATTTAAATAGAAATGGATTTTAATTTGTTTTAACCTTATAATATTTCGAAGTGAAGTGCTCTCTATATTTAAATGGTTAAGTTAATACTTTTAAATAATAATATTTTAAACTTAACTAATTATTTTATTATTGATGTTTAAAGTTCATTAACCATTTTATTAATAGGGTTTTAAATGATTAATAATTTATTAGTAAAGTCTTTTAAAGTTAATTAGTTATTTGTAAATAAAGTTATTTAAAATTAATTAATCATCCTATTAATAGTGTTTTAAGTTTATTAATTTCTTTAATAATGATATTTTAAGTTCATTTGATTAATTGAATAAAGTGTTTTAAATAATATTATTATTTTTAAAAAGGTGTTTAAAATTTATAAACTGTTTTACAAAAGGAATTTTATTTAATAAAAGGATTTAATATAAGAGTTTATAAGTTGGAAATAGATCTTGGAAATTGGAAAAGAAATTTAATTTTGTAAAACTTTGGTTCTTAAATGTATAATATACGGAGATAGTGGAAACCTTATACTTGACATTAAATTTCGAGGTAAGGAAACTTATACTTACCATAGAAGGTAAGAATGTTGTTGACTCAAGGTGGAATGTAATAATATCCCAATTCGATCGACTTCATTGTTATCCGAAGGATAGTCTACGTTTGAAATCGAAGATTGATGTTCGGTATATAAAATATATTTTTTCGTATATGACTTGTATCGCTTATGAAAATTAACTTTATGATATTAATCAATAATTCTTCTTAATTATGGTGGTATAGAAACTTTTCCCATACTTAACACCAAAGAATAAGTGGTTTGGGTATATTGTAAACAATGTTTTGAACAACATTTTTTTGATCCATTTAATATGAATTTGAAATAAGAAATCTTTCTTAAATGCTTTATGGATATTTTCATACCATTGTACAAGTATATGGTAAAGTCTTTCAAGTATAGAAATTAAAAATGTTTGAGAATATACTTATACCAGTGAGATAAGTATATGAAAGTTTTCTAAATAGCGGAAGTGATTTAACTAATGAAAGATTAATCAATAAAGGCTTAATGGATCCCATATGGAATTTAGTATATGATTGATTGTTTGTTTTTGACAGTTAAATAACCAACTATCAAATCTTGGCCAGAATATAACTTTGGAAATATTTAGGAGAAACATGGGACTTATATAGCACAATCATCTTTGATGATGTTGTATTGTACATATAAATCTCGTTTTGTTATCTTAGGACTAATAAGGAAATATGTTTGCTTAAATGATTAGGAGGTGATCTCCACTCTTATGTATTGTCTTATTATTTTAAAAAGAACCGGAGTTAAGTTTACAGGCTAGAACTGTCATTTTTTTTTTTGGAGTGACCGGTAAATTGAGGAGTACTTATATGAGATGACCCAAAACCATAACCACTCAAAAACCATACACGTGTTTGACGATCTGGAAGAGGTTCAAGACTGATTCGAGATAATGGAATTGAAAGTGGAGTTCTTTGAAGTGCATGGGCTACTTGTAATGAATGGGGTTTTCTATCCGAGAAAATCGACACTAATACATCTACTGTATTGCATGCCAATCACTGTGCCAAAAAGATCAATTGTTAGGGGAAAGAAATGAGATAGAAGTCAAAAGAAACAAAAACAATCATAGAATCTCACAACGCAACGGAATAACATATATTAATCAATATAATCTTTACAAAGTCATATCAAAATGATACATCAGATTCATGCTAATAAATTCTACCCTTGGACATTTATAATAGCATGTCCCTACATATCAGATACAAGATACATATAATTCAATAGAAACAAATAATAACTAGCTATCGATAAAGCTTTCTTCTCCAAGCTCCTCCAAGGTGCATCCGAGGAAAACCTGAACTACTTGGCTGCCAATAAAAATTTAAGCACCCAAGAGTTGTAGGGAAAGAAAATAAAACCCCAGGTCAGACATGAGTTTGATGTGAGTAAACTCAAACAAATGAATTATTATATTTAAAACCCTCTTAAAATCAAAGATATCTCATAAGGCCACGTCGCACACAAACAATCAAATAACAAACATTTGATCAAATATGGATTTTGATAGTCTGTTATATAACAATCAAATAGTAAACATTCAAACATGGATTTAATCCCATGTGGAATCCATTAAGCCTTATTTAATTAATCTTTAATTAATTAGAATCGCTTTATAAACAGTCGATCAAAGATCTTTACAAAACACTATTCCCAAACCCCTTACATACCTTTTACACTTAGACAAAAATTTATATACTTATCTCAATGGTATAAATTTACCAAACTATACAAAGTTTCCTTCTTTTCATTTTCAAATTTCTTTTTGAAAACATTACTTACTATAAACCGATCCACTTATTCTTTAAAAAAGTTCCCTTTTGAAAGCCCACTTCACATTTAAATATCTTTATAAATTTTCAAAATCAATTTGTAAAACACTTTTGTAAGTCTATAAGTTAAATTACAAAACCTCTTTACAAACCTCTAAAACCATTTATAAAACAATTCCTCATTTAAGAATCCTTTTATAAATCTTCTTTAAGAAAATTCCTTTAGAAAATATCTTTTGCAACTCATCCGTTTAAATCACTTTAAGTAAAACCTTTTACTTAGTTAAACCCATTTTTATAAACAAGTTATTATTTATCAATACCTTTATAAAATAATAATATAACTTGAAAATTTATTTATAAACCTTAACCCCGAATTGATTAAAGAATTGAAGTTAATTCAAAACCATACTTTATAGAGCTTAGCAATCCCAAAGGTAGTAATTTAATTTACTATTTAACATCAATTTCACTTTCAAGTAACTTAACTATTTATTTACATAAGTTAACATATACGTAAATACAATTCATATCCAAATTAGAGAATAACATGTTAATACAACTCAACTAGCATATACATATCCAAATACCTTAATAGTAGGATGGTGATTTTTCCTGCTAAATAGATGTCCAAACAATTAACTACTTATAGCAAAATGGGAATTTATTCTACTAAACATATGTCCACATAATAAACAATTACATTATAGCAGAATGAGGATTTATTCATCTGATAGATGTCCAATCAACATATAGCAGAATGGTGATTTATTCTGCTAGCATATGTCCATACAATCAAAATGGTATCCTCCTCTGTTTATTGTCAATAATTGTTTACTACAGCCATATTCTACAACTATAAACAATTACAATATAGCAGAATGGGGATTTATTCTGCTAATAGATGTCCAAACAATCAACTTATAGCAGAACAGGGATTTATTCTGCTAATACATGTCCACAAAATCATAATGGTATCCTCCTCTGTTTGTTGTCTATAGTTGTTTAACAGGGACTTATTTTGTGAATACATGTCCACACAATCAAACCATTTACATAACTCATTCACAATTGTGTGTCTTTTTAATGGTATCGACATTTGAAACCCTTGTGTTCAAATCAATTTTCGAAAAAGATGTACCATTTAAAAAAATTTGATTCTTGATAAACAAGGATTAAAAGCTTAAAACTCCCATTTAAAATAATTAATTATTGGTTAACCCATTATTTAAATCATAATCAGTCTTAATTAATTCTTAACCTAATTATAAATCAAGAAATAATTAAACCTTTACTAACTAATTAAACAATAATTAACTATTATATAATTACTTTAAACCCTAATTTATCCTTTATTAATTATTAAATAATAATTTAAACCTTTATTAATAATTAAATTTCAATTAATCTTATTTAGTTAATTAAAATAAACTTAAATTAAAACTTAATTAATAAATTAAACCTTAAATAAATAATTTATTTTAAATTAAAGCCTTAATTAATTAATTAATTAATTATTAAAAATAATTAAAAATTGATTTATTTAACTGAGTATGTATGCATGCCTAGGTGGGCCTGCTCTGATCACAATGTGCATGCGTTAATTCAATAACACTTTTTTGTATGAGGTGTAGTAAATATAAATGGTTGTTGTCACATAGAAGGTAATTCTATACTATGCAATCAATCTCATACAAACAACGCGTTGATAGTAATTACCTATATTGACATCATCAAGATTATATTTTATAACATGGGTAATTATCTCGACATCATCAAATTATGGAAGCAGCTTGAATGGATAATTGTCGTCGTTCCACAAGGTTAACACAATCATCCTTCAAATTTATGCACTCAAGGTTGAAGTATTTGGAAAATGACGAAGATAATATTTCCAATAGATTTTGCCTTCCTTTTCTAAGAAAAGGGATAAAATTCAATAAGCATATCTTCTTCTCTCTTAAGCCTATCAATCATAATTAAGAAGCAAGCATCTCATATCTCATTAATAAAGAATGTAAGAGGTCAAACAATGAAATGACTTTGGTTTTTTGTAATTATCCAATAACTATCACTTTCTATGCGTATAGAATGTAACCATGTGAATTATATCTATTTTCCTTTAAAATTGTAATTTTTCAACATTTGAAAGTAATATCATTCAAACCTTGACACTATTATTAAAAACCTATTTATTTCTCATTTTAAGTGGAAGTAGATTCCAATTTGATATACTTGTACGATGAATATACAAAATGGTATCCTCCTCTGTTTGATTTCGTGATGTGATGACACATCCATCCCTTAATTAAAAGCATCACCTAAAGAGAAATATAGATAAAGAACTACTATAATATTAATATGAACCCAAAAAAATATACTTGAACTATCAAGACAAAGTTGTATGAACTTTTACACCATGTGTACCCTTAACTGGATTTGCATAGCATGATGCACTATATATGGAACGAGCCACCAATTTATCACTTTGATAAATTGAATTTATTTTTAATTAAAGATGATAATAAAGATAATGTCATTTCAAGTAATGACAAGTAATAGTAAACTTATTTTGAATAAACATTTATGAGAATATTTTCCTTAAAGAATTTATGTCGATTAGGGCATCGTATTTAAACGTAGATTTATTTAAATTTAATCAAGGTTTAATGATTAGATAATTATTTTAATTATTAAAATAATGATGATGATTCATTTTGAATAACTATAAAGTGATAATAAATCAATTATAATAGCTTTACAAAGGGATATATTTAATCTTAAAATATAAGGAAAAATTGATATCGCTTTATCGGTACAATAGCATTTTTGTAAATGTTTATAATATGAATTTATATGATTTATAATTCAAAGGTAGTCATTTTAATTTGTTTTAAAATGATAGGAAATTCATTTTTAAATTTTGTTTACAAATTTATGTACGTTAAAGTATAAGTGAAAATTTGATCGATAATCGGTTCTCCAGATTTCAACGATTTAATGAACAAAAATTGTTCGAAGAAGTTCGAAGTGATATACACCTATATATACATACATATATGTTACATACACAAGATAACATATATATAAACATACATATATAAGTATAATTAATTATAAGAAATATAATATAAAATAAATAATGTATTTTTATTGATTTCTTGCTCTTTAAGCATAAAGAATTCAACATATGTATACATGAGAGGATGGAAGTGATGTGCATATGGGGGAGGGGTGGTATTTGGCCATGCATTGTGAAGGGAGTTAGTGTGCTGGAGAAGCCTAAAAATAGTGACAAAAGTGATGTGTACATGTCTTCTTTTATACTCTTCCTTTTTCCTATAAATACCATACCGTCTTCTCTTCCTTTTCATTCCTTTTCTTCTTCATAATTTTCAAGCTTTTGCCTCCACTTTAATGGTTTCCATCCTAAAAATAATTATGTCCAAATTTATTTCAAAAAAAGAAATTAAATCATAATATATAGTTATATATAGTTAAATACCTTAAAACAAGCTTGAATCTCCATCTCTCCACCTCCTAAACCCAAGACACCACCATTCACCACCCTAGGCCGTGAGCTCCACCTCTTCACCACCATAGGCCGTGAGCACCAAGGCTTGGCCGAGCCATTTCAGAGATCCAAGCTCGATGTCATAGAGTTTCATTTCAAGATAGCGGAGATATAGTCGTTTAAAAACTAGTTTGAAGGAAAATGAAGGTGAGAACTCCTAAACTACTATATTATATTTTGGGTGATGATATGATGTTTCGAATGGGTGTTCAATATTATTTGATCATTAAGTTTGGTTGTTTTCATATGAATATTGAATATATATGCAGGTCATGAATATAGATGTCGATATATACGAAAGGAAATTAGTTTCCTTAAATTAATGAAATGTCGTATATGGAAGTATTAAACCTCTTAAAAATGGTTTAAAATTAATTTGAATTGTTTTATAAACATTTAAAAGTGTTTTGACATAGTTTGAAAAAGAAATGGAAAATTTAGTTAAAAATAAGCACATCGCGTAAGGTAGTTCGCGATTTCGTGCTATAAAAGTCAAACGAGTGTAAAAGCTGGAATGTAGCTCGGAATTCTTTGAGATAAGAATTTTACAAACTATTATATCCATAGTTTTCCAACGAAGAAGGAAAATCGAGATTTCGATAAGCTGATTTTGAAATATGAGTGAAATTACAAGTTTATGAAAAATCCTGAATTTGCAGTTCGAAATCCAAAACTAGATTTCTTTGATAATGATGTTTTATATCGTTAAAAATACAAAATAAATCTTTTAAAATGTTTTAAAAGTGATTTGAGTAATAAAAATGGATTTTCAAATAATAAAAAGTCATTATGATCAATATAGCTTGAAAAGGCACTTTCCGTAGCATTTTTCTATAACTTTTGAAATATAGTTGTAAACTTAACAAATCTTTTATAAATGTTTTTAAACGATTAATAAAGTTTTTTAAAGGTAACTTGAAGAATTTATCTAGTGAATAAATGTTTTAATGATTTTGAGTCAATCAAATAACTTGACCGCCTTATGGATGTCAAAGAGATAGTATATAGGCTTGGGTTTGGAAAACTAGTTTTATGTTCTCATGGGTTATCCGGACTGGCCTGAGGGAGGGGATACTAAATTTGATTTGCTCGGATTAAAATTTTCCAAAGCATAAATAAAGATATTTTATAGGATTTAAATAATTTGGATTTTATAGAGATGATTTTTTGTCCTCGGTGTTAAAGCCTGAAGAGGGAACTCGTATCACTCATGGAATTTAAAAGGTGATTTTACCGTTAATCCGCCCATGGTATTTGTTGAATACGGGGATTTATATTGAGTAGAATTAGATGATTTCTATAAATTCTGCTCATTTAATATTTACTGATTTTGCGATTAACATCCTAGATAACACGGTTTTAACTAAATCAAAATTACGAGCTTTAATTAAGAAATCTTTGTTAAGATTTAAATGAAATGATTTGGGAATATTTCCCTAAGTATAAAAGAAATGATTTCAAATTTGTCCAAGTTTTAAAAATGGTTTTAATTAATCATAGATTTGATAAGAGAGGTTTGATAGTTCTGTTTATATCGGAAAGAATGTTTTAGAAATATATATCTCCGAGGGAGATTTTTGATAAAAAAAGCACTCAATCAATTAAAGAATAATTACCTATTCACAAAACCTCTTTTTATCAATGATTGGATTCGAAGGAACCGGGGTCTGATCTGGGGAAATCCTTATCCAAAAACCACTTCGAATCAATGTATGCATTGGAAAATTGAAGACCCGATAGAGAGATTGAATAAGGAAGACCAGGGATTTTCGAGATGAAAGGACTGGTTGTTGATAATTCAAGTTAGGTCCCAAACACTAAAGTAGCAGTGGTCCCTTCATTTCTAAAACTATTTGGGTCGCAATGACTTCTCGCAACTAACCCTAGGGTTATTTCCCGACAGGATGCGGTAGGAGAGTACCTTCAGTTTTGTTTAATCCTAGAATGAACTTTTATGGATGGATGTCTGACATTACATTCTTGAGGTTTACATCGTTGACTTTTATTAACGTACATCTATTTGATGGCGGAGAAGGAAACTTCTCTTGGCTTAACACCCTTCTATGAGACGTATGAGCTCGAAGGTCGTATGTTTATGGAAGTCGACAAGTGATCGATGGGATGGTGGTGTGAAGATGATGCACTATGTGAAAAGGCAATCGTTACCTCGAGCCACATACCTAGAAATGACCGAAATATGATAGATGCAGCAAGGCTATGTGGTTCGCAACCATTAGGGTATGATCATCCCCTTTTAGATATATTTCTTCCCGCTATGAATTTCGGGGTGTAAATTATTATGGATGCATGTTAGAGGATCCTCGAATAGGTCAGTAACGACTAGGGTGATGACATATTCGGTGTTATCTAAGGAAAGATAGGTCGGCCTTATGTTGGCAGAGGTGCATACGTTTTGTTGACCACGGTACATTCCTCTAGAGATGTACTATCGGAAGGTAGTCCCTTCACCACGTCATTCGTATGGAATCCATTCTCTAATAAGTGCCTACCATTTTGTTTGTAGAAGTCGTGCATGTGGCTAGTATTGCTGGAATTTAATCAACTTAACAGTTTCGGCGATGATTGATAAGTTTACTAGCAAATGTTTTCAAAGATATGTCATTAAAAATAATATCAAGTATTTTACGTAGAATGTTCTAGTTATCATAAGGTAAAAACCCGTTTTGTTTTTATGTGTAGCGTGGTCTTATGAGATACCTATTTGTTTTCAAAACACGTATTTTGAGTTCTCACACCAGTCCTATGAGTAACCCTAAATTTATTTTCCCTTTCATTAAACTCTAGGTGCTCTAATTTTCTCGGATAGTCTAGCAGTCGGGGTTAGTTTATAAGAATTTTGGATGAAGCTCAAAGCATGGTGTTAGAAGATTTTTCTGAAGATTATTTCCATCACACTTATGTAGTACAGTATTCCTCATTGTAAGGACAAGGATTTATAACTATCCATGTTTAACTTTGATAAATGTATTTTAATTTTCGCTGTAAAGATTATTTTTTAAAATAATATATGTGAGATTTTGTTTTGTCTTATTTTTCTTTCTTACCCTTGAGGATCTGCTTCTCCGGCACTTGGATTCGTGATACATGAATACCGAGGATGTATTAGTGTCAATTTCTGAGAGTTGAAGAAATGGGTCGTCACAATATGGTCTCAGAGCTTAGGTTGAGTGAACACCTGAGCCTGATAGGGGTAATAGAGTCATCAGAGATAGGGTTAGTAATACTCTAAAATTAGTAGCTCATTAGAGATAGGGTAAGTAAATCCCTAGAATGAGTTTTGAGAGTGTATATATATATGAGGGTGTATTTGTTAATAAAATATACAAACGAATCCAATTTTATATGAAATCATTTTACCTATATATATATATTTGAAAAGAAAAGAAAAGAATATTTTGATAAAAGTTTCAAAGGATTTTTGAAATAAATAAACATTATACGAAGAATTTTAAAAAAGTCATCTTTAGAAATAAACCCCAAACCATTTTTATGAACATTGACCTAAGAATACACTATCAATTACCTACTACTTTTGTCTAAAAGAGTAATTGTTTGTCTTGTAGAAACCATGTGGGTGGAGTTATGCGAAGGGGAATCCTCTAGAGCGAATTAGGGCGAGAATGACAGCCTTATGGTTCTTTAGCGATAAAGAGGAATAGTCAGTACCTCCGCCTAGTAATGGTGGGACTTCGATTATGGAAAACTATGCCCCCTATACCCGTTGGGATGAAGATGGGTACCTGTTGTAGGAATGCTTGCACCACCTCCAGCTTCAAAAATTATTACAATCTCCAGTGACGACGAACACGGGCAAGTCTCAAAGGGTAATTGGATAGCAGACCCCGCTAGTTCCATATTGGAACCCATAGAGGAGGATGAGCCAATGGAAGACCAAAAGCTATCATACCAAGCGAGTTCAGCAATGTGATATAGAATATGAGCAGGGAAAATGTTATATGGTAGGAGGCATCATCCAGTTCATACATAAACTAGGATACAATAGGAAGCAACAGTGTGGAAACGGCAGAAGAAGAAGAGGAAGGAGTCGGAGAATTTGAAAAACCATAGGAAGAAAATGTGCAAGGATTAGAGGAGTTGGAAGAAGGAGGAATCATAACAGGATTATCAGGAGGCTTGGGACATGTCCCATGGAATCATCCATGGTTACCCTAAGGTATTGCAGAGGAACAAGAGGAGGACAACAACGAGGCCGATAATGAGTTGGATAGTGATGAAAAAGGAGAAGTGGAGGTAATGACTGATTTGGAATGTTGGAGTCCACCTTTATCTTCAAACTCAGAAGAGTAGGAATGGAATCCGAGGAGTTGAGTATGTGTGAGTATGATGGTTGTTTTTTATGTAGTATTTTGAGTTGTAATGGTTTAGGAGGGAAGGGAAATCTTCTTTTTGGATCCTAGAAGGTTTAAATGACGTAAGAATGCAAAATTTTATAATATGATTATTGTCCCAACTTTTTATTAGTATCACTCTTTTAAAGTAAATATTCAAAGTTAAATGGTTTTGTGTTTATTGTGAACGATATTTTAGCAACATTTGATTTAAACCTTTGAATGAAACTTTGAAGAAATCTTATGAATATATATTTAGATCAGTAATGATAGGATTTTAAAAGATAATAATGAGTATTGGGTTCTTTAATATGAAGATAGAAATAATAGGAGTTCAAGCTATAAAGGGAAGTTCATTTTAACAATGTTTTGGTGGTAATTATTATAATCACTTTGATTATATTTAAAAGAAAGTAAAACTTGTTAGGTAAATTTTGAATATACTTAAAGCAACTAAATGGGTATATGAATATTTTTTACGTATTAATACCGGTAAAGGTGAGAATAAATATATAAAGAAATTTTTAACTAAACAAAGAACGTTTTCACGTTTGGTATTAGTTAAAGGAAGTTTATGGTGATTTATCAATTTAATGAATTATTTTGAAAATAAGTCTTTTAGAAACCATTAAGGTATGTTCAAAAATGTGTAATAGTAAAAGGATATTTTTCTTTTGAAGGAAATGTTTTCTTAAATTTGAAATATTTGGAAATAAAAATGTAAAATGGTTATCTTTGTAAAAGATTGAAAAAAGAAATAGAAGTTTATGAAATGTTTTCATAATTTTTTTTTGGAAAGGTTAATAAATACATATGAAGTACATGGATTGTTTCGTCGTACGATTTAATCTAAGATTTGAATACAGAACTATGACGTGTCTCGACACTTATCCGAAAAAGAATTTATCACTCGATTCTTGACGACGAACATTGATAAAGGTTTATGATTATATGCTTGAATTTTCTATCATATTTGAGAGCTATACAAGGAGAACAAAAATTCAGACCAAAAAGCCTAGTCAAAGTCCGCACTAAAGGACAGGGGGATCAATACAAGTTTGAAAATGAAGTTGTGAATTCAGATAGAAGATCGAATCAGATATTATGTACGGATGATCTATATACATTGTATAGAAGTGAATTAAAAGTAAATATTTTGTTGCGAACATTTGGGTTTTGTTTTGGGTAATTTCGGGGACGAATTTCTTTTAAGCGGTAAGTCTGTAACGACCCTCCAATTTATCACTTTGACAAATTGAATTTATTTTTAATTAAAGATGAAATACAAATAATATCGTTTCAAGTGATGACAAGTAATAGTAAACTTATTTTGATTAAAAATTTACGAGAATATTTTCCTCAAAGAATTTATGTCGATTAGGGCATCGTATTTAAATATAGATTTATTTAAATTTAATCAAGGTTTGATGATTTAAAAATTATTTTAGTTATTAAAATAATGATAATGGTCCGAGGCCTTGGTGCAGTGGTAAAAACACCAGGCTGTTGACGACAAGGTCGGCAGTTCGATCCCTGCCTCTGGCATATTAAACTGTGCGCCATGATGATTCTTGCAGACTTGTGTGCTGCCTACTTTGTAAATATAAGTACCCAGTTTCAAAAAAAAAAAAAAAAAAAAAATAATGATAATGATTCATTTTGAATAACTATAAAGTGATAATAAATCTATTATAACAGTTTTATAAAGGGATATATTTAATTTGAAAATATAAGGAAAAATCGATAACGCTTTATCGGTATAATAAAAAAAATTGCAGAATGTTTTTAATATGAATTTATACGGTTTTGTAATTCAAATGTAATCATTTTAAGTTAGTTTGAAATGATAGGAAATTTATTTTGAAATTTTGTTTCAAATATATCAACGTTAAAGTATAAGTGAAAATGTGACCGATAATCAATTCTCCAGATTTCAACGATTTAACGAACAAAAGTTATTCGAAGACATTCGAAGTTTTATACACCTACATATACATACATATATATGTTACGTACACATGATAACATATATATAAACATACATATATAAATATAATTATGTATAAGAAATATAATATAAAATAAATAATGTATTTTAATGATTTGTTGTTGTTTAAAGAATTCAACATATGTATATATGAGAGGATGGAAGTGATGTGCACATGGGGGGAGTATTTGGCCATGCATTGTGAAGGGAGGTACTGTGTTGGAGAAGCCCAGAAATGCGACAAAAGTGATGTGTACATGTCTTCTTTTATACTCTTTCTTTTTCATATATATACCCTACTATCTTCTCTTCCTTTTCATTCCTTTTATTCTTCATAATTTTCAAGCTTTTTCCTCCATTTTAATGGTTTCCATCCTAAAGGAAATTATGTCCAAATTTATTTCAAAAAAAGAAATTAGATCATAGTATATAGTTATATATAGTTAAACACCTCAAAGCAAGCTCGAATCTCCATCTCTCCACCTCCTAAACCAAAGGCACCACCATTCACCACCCTAGGCCGTGAGCCACACCTCTTCACTACCATAGACCATGAGCATCAAGGCTTGGCCGAGCCAGTTCAGGGATTCAAGCTTGATTTCGTAGAGTTTCATTTCGAGACAGCAGAGCTATAGCCGTTTTAAAACTAGTTCGAAGGAAAATGAAGGTGAGAACTCCTAAACTACTGTATTATATTTTAGACGATGATATGATGTTGCAAATGGGTATTTAATATGATTTGATCGTCAAGTTTGGTTTTTTTCATATGAATGTTATATATATATATATATATATATATATATATATATATGCAAGTCATGAATATACACATCGATAAACACAGAAGGAAATCACCTTGAATTAATGAAATGATGTATATGGAAGTATTAGACCTATTAAAAATGGTTTAAAATGCATTTGAAATTTTTTATAAACATTTAAAAGTTTTTCGATGAAGTTTGAAAAGAAATGGAAAATTTAGTTAAAAATAAGCGCGTCGCGCAACGGTAGTTTGCGATGTCGTGCTATAAAAGTTGAAAAATAGCTTGGAATTCTTTGAGATAAGAATTTTTGAACTATTATATCCATAGTTTTCCAACGAAGAAGTAAAATTGAGATTTCGATAAGTAAATTTTGAAATATGAGTGAAACAAGTTTTTGAAAAATCTTGAATATGCAGTTCGGAATCCAAAACTAGATTTCTTTGAACATGATATTTTAAATCATTTTAAAATGTGGAATAATTCTTATAAATCTTCTAAAGTGTTTTAAAAGTGATTTGGTTAATGAAAATGAATTTTCAAATATTAAAAAGTCGTTTTTATCAATAGCTTAAAAAGGCACTTTCTGCAGCACTTTTCTATAACTATTAATATATAATTTTAAACTTAACGAATCTTCGACTAATAAAGTTTTTTAAAGGTAATTTGAAGAATTTATGAAATGATTATATGTTTTAATGATGTTGTGTCGATCAAATAATTTGATCACCTTATGGGTGTTAGAGAGATAGTGTCTTGGCTTAGGTTTGAATAACCAGTTTCTTGCTCTTCCTAGCTATCCGGACTGGCCTGATGGAGGGGATAATAAATTTGATTTACTCGGATTTAAATTTTCCCAAGGATAAAGAAATATATTTTCTAGGATTTAAACAATTTGGATTTTGTAGAGATAATCTTCTTGTACTCGGTGTTAAAGCCCGAAGAGGGTACTCGTACTATTCGTGGAATTTAAAAGGTGATTTCACCGTTATTCCACTCGTAGTATTTTTTTTTTGAAATGGTACTTTATATAAAACAAATCATTGTGACAGCTTATCACATGTCAATAAACGTTCGAATCACGCTAGGCAAGTTTCGAACTTGTGACTTCTCGCACCAAAGCCAAATCACTTAACCACTGGGAAAATGGTGCATGTCTACTCGTAGTATTTGTTGAACATGGGGATTGATATTGAATAGAATTAGATGATTTCTATAAATTTTGCTCACTTAACATTTACTGATTTTGAGGTTAACGTCCTAGATAACATGGTTTTAACTAAATCAAAATTATATGTTTTGAATTAAGAAATCTTTGTTAAGATTTAAATGTAATAAGTTGGGAATATTTCCTTAAGTATAAAAGAAATGATTTCGAATTAGTCTAAGTTTTAAAAATGGTTTTAAGTAATTAAAGATTTGATGAGAGAGGTTTGATAGTTCCATTATACCGGAAAGAACGTTTTAGAAATATATATCTCTGAGGGGGATTTTTGATTAAAAAAAACTCAATCAATTAAAGAATGATTCCCTATTCATAAAACCTCCTATCGATCATTGGACTCGAAGGAACCGGGGTTAGATCTGAGGAAACAATGCCCAAAAACCTATGCTTTGAAAAATGAAGACCTAATAAAGAGAATGAAGAATTAATACCAGAGATTTTCAGGATGAAAGGATTATTTCCTAATAATTGTTTTTGATTTGGCTTACGTTAACTGAATTCGTAAGGTTGATAGAATTTAATTCATAAGGTTATACCATATTTTCAACGATTGAAAGCCAATATTTATCTATGTGCAATGCAATGATCTCTCTTCTCATCTTGAATCCAATTATGTCCTCTAGTTTTAGTGTTGTAAGAAAGTAAATTAGATCAGGAGACCAAATTGCTAAATATGACCCCATATTTAAGTTGGTTTATAATTACACAAAACACTATTATCTCTCTAGTACTGAAGTATCTATAATCACTTAGATATGACATGATTGATACATTTATATCTTTTCATATCATGAGATGATAAATGGAAACATAAAAAAAATGTAAAAACCAATTTACAGATATGTTTTACTTACCAAATTAAGAAGGTTGCTTTGTTACAGGGAGTCTCACCAAAGTTGTAATTTAAGAATTATTTGCATAATTATTCAATACTACAGCCAGGCAAAGGAAATAAAAAAAATCTTTTGCTTCTTAGATCTGAAGGGACACGGCATGAATTTTCAACTCATTTTTTAGTTTCTTATTGTCGTATTATGCATTTAGTTTTAACAACAAATTCTGCATTCAGATCTAGATCCGGTCATGCCTCCATTCCACAGCATGTCGTTTAAACCAAACAATGAGAGTTAACGCATTTTCAAATACTATGAAACGTCAAATATTTTATTTATCTTATGCTACAAAATTCATTAGAACGTCAAAAAAGAAAAATATTTCTCAAAAACTATTCCTTTATATCAACTCAACATGTAGTTGTTAGAGACACTATTTGAGTTGAAAATTCAAAAACAAAAAAGTACATTGACATATATATTATTTTCTGATTACGATTGTTTATTCATTTTTTTAGTATAAAGAAATGCATAATCCAAGCATTTTCTTTTCAAATGTTGCATGTTAAAATATACTATTACTTCTTGCATATGGAAGTTATTTTTTCTATGTACATAACATGTTACATGCTAAATGTTACATTTTCTTTTGACATTTATTCAATTACTTTTAATTGATTTTGCACGTTAACATACCATGGGCACGATTACATTAAGTAATTTCTTTGTAATGAAAACGAAAGGCAAAGAATCAGCCATAGTTCAAGAGATCTCAAACATTTATATTTAAAGATAAAAGTATAAGCATTTTCCAAAGTAATAATTATTGTAATGAAGAACAAAGCAGAGAAAAATTATAAGCATTTTTGTTGTTTCAATAGAAATTAAACAGATATTCACATGAATATTTATCTTATGATCCAACACCTTTTTGTTTAACCTAGCCAATGTATTGAAGACATGTAAATAATCAAGTGTATTAATTATTATAATAAAATTTATAGTTTAATGAATTTTCTCCAAAAAAGTAATCTCATTCAAAATATTTATTGTTCAATAATTTATCTTTTCAATTCTAGGCATAAACCATTGAAACACATATCATATATAGACCTCTCAGCTCTAGTTATATGTTTTCTTACATAAGACGCAAAGACTTTGTTTACGCATGTGTACACATACAAAATAGGTGCATTTTAGTTTTACCTTAATCTAGTTGTTAATATATAAATCTCAAAATGTCATACTACAACAAATTCAGAAAACTATATGCAAAATGGAATTAAATATGAGAATATTTTTTTAACTAAATATATCAAAAACATCCTACCATCAAGCTCATATAGAATACGCAGATCGATAACAGTTGAAAGCAAACGACTATCCAAAGAAGCAAACTCAAAACTGCTCACCCTCCTATGATTCTACATGAAGATCGGCACAACTCACATGTCATAAAATTAAATCATTAACATAAAGTATTTTCAAATTAACCGAATACTTATGAAAAATATTCATGGTAACTCAAAGAGAAAGAAGATGGTGAAAAAATATATCCTTTAGGACTCAAAATAAATGAGAATAAAAATGCAGCTAAGTGTAAAGCCTATGGAAAAGCATTTTTTCAGTTTTAGCTCATAAACTAAAGATACGAGAGAAGAAATATGAAAAAAAAACCTAATCTAGAATAAAGAGGAGAAGTACGCTGAGTCAATATACAAATATGAGAAACATTAAGTTATAAGCATAGGAAGTGATGACTTTTCTCTAATAAGCCTCTTTGACAAAAGTTATACAAAAAAGGCATGTTTGTGATATTGCAATAGGTAAACAAAATCAATTAAGAAGTTCTTAAATGAAATAACGTTAGCTTGAACACTGGTAATAGGGTTAAAAATATTATATCTTAAGTGATTCATTGTCTCAGTTGGAGATCAAAGTGCAATGTACGATTGTAATAAAAAACCTAACTGTAGATGCAAAAAAAGATTAATTTTTGATAGTTCATATTGAACATACTATGATAGTTAACACATTTTCAAATATTAACTAACGTCAAATATTTTGTTTATCTTATGCAACAAAATTCATTTGTACATCACAAAAGTAAAGTCTATCACCAAAACTATTCTCTTATATCAACTCAACCTGCAGTTGTTGGAGACACTGTTTGAGTTGAAAATTCAAAAACAAAAAAGTATGTTGACATATATTTCCTTATTTTCTAGTTTGGATTCTTTCTTCATTTTTCTAGTATAACAAAATTCCTAATCCAGGTGTGTTTTTTTTCAAATGTTACGTGTTACAATACACTAATATAACCTGCTTACGAAAGTTAGTGTATTTTCTTTTTGTTCAATATGCATCATCAACCACTTTTAGTTTGATTTTGCAGTTTAACATACAATGGACATGGTTACGTTAAGCAATTTATTTGTAATGAAAATAAAGGGCAAAGAATCAACCATAGTTCAAGAGATCTTAAACATTTCTATTCAAAGATAAAAGTATAAGCATTTTCCAAAACAATAATAATTACTGTGATGCAAACAAAAGTAGAGAAAAGTTATAAGCATTTTCGTAATTTCAACTTTCAATAGAGGTTAAATCACTATTCCATGAATATTTATCTTATGATCCAACACCTTTTTGTTTAGCCCAATTAATGTATTGAAGACACGTAAATAATCAAGTGTATTAAGCATAAAGCTTCAAGTGTACAACCAAACCGCACTCTGTTACTCTGAACCAATATCATAAAAAAGTTTAAAAACTAAAATATATAGTTATTACGATTAAGTTACAATAATTTTTTGAAGTATGATATTGAAATTAGTTAAGCTAGACATTTTATACTGTAAAAATATCGAAAATATTATTAACTGATTTAACATTGAAAAAAAGAGAAAAAACAGAAAGAACAGAAATGCTCGTGTAAGTTATTCTTATGAAATAAAGCACCATATTAATTAACAAAAATATTTTAGACAAACAAAGGAGTAAGCCACAGTAAACGAAAAAAAAACTTTATATTTTTCATAGAGGTAACAATAAAATCTGCAACTATGGAATAAATCTAAATGATTTAATAAGGTCGCCAAAAGGCTACAAATTAATAAATTATGATTTCACCCATTTTCGGTTGTTATTAGCAAGCCAAAATATGTGCGAAAGCTTAAGAATGAAAATGAGTAAAATGGGTTTCTTAGCTAGTTTGTAGCAATATTTTCAATTTTGATACTATTAAGCAACGATATCAAATTATTATGCTTACACATATGAATTTAAACAACCTAAGCACTTCAAACAATTTGCAAAACAAATAATTCAGCATTTGGCTTTTATTTTCAGCAAACCGAGCTTAGTTTAATTTTTGTTGATTAGGAAAAACTCGAGAAATGTACACATTAAACAAAGCATGAACAGTTGTACCTAAGGATTAATTCAGCAAAACCTCGGTGGCATTAACATTTACATTAATTTAAATAAAAATGAACAATAAACTCAAAGCAAACATATTAAGCTAGCAAATATTAAATTTAGGTAAAGGTTTAACAGCAAGCAGCAAAGCACTTTAGGCATCACACATTCAATAAGATAATCAATAATAGTTAATCGAGTGGAAAATGTAAGAGAAGCCAATCAAACATATCAGCGTTAAGTGTAGCAGTATCACAATGGTTAGCTTAATCAAATTTACATGAAGTCGATTCCAACAGTTCTAAAAAATTAGACAATAATTGAAAATAAAACTTGTCGTATATTAGTTTGATCAAATCTTAAATTTCAATTTGCGAAAATTCATGCAAACCATATGAGTGTATTCTAATCGATGAATTGCATGAGTGTATTCGAGTCATGAAATTGAGTTTTAATCAGTAATTGAAAATCTAATTCGATGAGGAATTGGTGAAATACTTACCGATAGGCGAAGAGGAGAGTTAACTGAAATGAGTGCGAGTGAAGATGCTAAAGTGGAAACGACGATGACGGACAGTAGAGATGATGACAGAAGGCGAGAATGGTTGATTTTAAATTGATAAGGAATTTGAGATGTTGACGACGATGAATTGGGGGTTCGAGGAAGTGAATATGAGAAGGTAGGCGAATCGAGGGAGAAACAACATATTAGTATTTACAAAGCGGGAGGGTACAGAAAGGTGGAGGGCATTTTGGGTAGTTCAAAAAGATATGGTTGAATCAATGGACTGAATTTACATTATTAGTATTAGTAATTAATTAAAAATAAATCATATACTTAAATTATATTTAATTAAATATTAATATTACTTAATTAATAATTTAATCTTATCTTTTAAGATAATTAATTAATAACTAATCTTTACTTAATTATAATTAATAAACCCTATTTAATCTTAATTAACTATTAAAACTTAATTGATAAAAAAATTAATCATTAAAAGACTTAATTAACTTTATAAAACATTATTTTTAAGTTTACAAAACATTTGAAGTTAATAAAACAAAAAATTTCAAAAGTCGGATTTTTAAGCGAAACTACATCCATGGCGACTATCACTATGGGTACCCGTAATCTCAACTTGTTTTTGTCTTTCCTTTTGAAATTTCACCTTAAAATTTACTAAACAAAATTTCAAGAAAAACAGAATTTCAAAACTTAAGCTTTTGATTTCAAACTATTTACATAGTTTCCATAAGAAATCTCATATGACTTTTACAAATAGGATGTTATTTAGCATAAACCATATAAACATGTTTATAACACACACCATTTTTTACAACTACCGTATAAAGAAGATCACAAATTTAAAATCAAACACGTCACTTTAATCCATCAATTTAAGTCTAATGCCTAAACACAAACTATCATACACACACTCACTTGCATACACACATATACATATACATACATACATACATACATACATATATATATATATATCCAAACCATATCATAACCCAAACATTAACAACATATATAAATGTCATCATATAAGAAAAGAAAACATCTTTCTGAAAATTAGAAGTTTACTTACCAAAAAATCTTTGAAAACTTATAATGCTTTAGAAATTGTAAAGCTTAGAAAATCACACAAAAATCACTTGGAAATGGGTTATTTTCTCCTCGACTTTTAGCCATCTTACTTTTGGAATTTGGATAAGTGGAAAAAAAAAAGCTTTGGAAAATTCTTTTCCCAAAAATTTCAAAAAAGAATCGCTTGATTTTGATATCTTTTTGAGGGAGATATGGTCAAAAGAAGGAGTGGTATTTTCGGCCTTGATAATATGGGCCCGAAAATGAGGTAGACAGAAATGAAATTTTGACCCAAAAATATTTGAAATTTGAAAAAGTGGTTCAAAAGAAAGTTGTAATTACTAGTATTCTACATAGCTTTAGAGAAAGAAAATCTTGATTTGGAGTAGTCTAAAGGATGTTATGGTCAGATGAAGTGGGAGGAAAATGTAGAAGATGGAGTAGTGAATGTAGAAGTGTTTTAGCAAGTTGTGGAAGAGATTTTAAAGTAGAAAGCTATGAATTTTAATACTTATAAAATAGGTAGGAAGCCATTATAGAGCTTATGGAGCATGGATACATGAATGAGGAAGTTTTTAAATGAAGATGAAATGATAAAATGGGAATGAGAAAATGTAAAAAAGGTTTTATACAAAATGAAAAAGCAAAATTAAGATTTTTCCCTTAATACTTTGTTTACTACTCCTTGAATTCCACATCACCATGACTCCTCCTCTTCATGTAACATAAGCCACCTTAGGCCTCCCCATATTCATGTCATAGCCAACATGAAATGATGATTAAGTACTAATGCATTTAGGAGATAAGATGTTTACTTTTTAAGTTGCCAAAATGTCAAATAAAGCTTTTATCTTAACTTAATTAAATCTAGTTGTCCTATATTATTTACTAATCATGTTTATATTATTTGTAAATGTGTGAATATATATACCAATGTGTATATAATATATCTTTTATATAGTGAAATGTCGAAAAGTCTGAAAACGAATTCCGGTCATATTTTCTTTTTTCCATCAAACTGTATATATTTGTAAACAAAATTAGAAAATGATTTCTCCATCATTGATTATTATTTAAAAGTGCTTTATTTTCATTATAATATCTATAAATATGAATATTTAAAATTAATCAAATATTCGCAAACTAAAGCAATAAAATCTGGGTCGTTACACTCTTCCCTTTTTAAAAGAATTTCGTTCTCGAAATTTCATCTCATACTCACCTAAGACTATTTATAAGTCAGCATGATGTTCATAGATCGTCCATATAAAAAATCCGATTCGGTCACTACTCGAATATGTATCTTTACTTCTAAACTAGTACCGCTCAACCGATGCTCTAGTGCGGACTCCGATCAGGTTCCTTAATTAACCCTTGTTCTCCTTACATACCCATGTACTATGATAGAAAATATTGGTCACATCCCAAAAATCCTCATCAAGTGATCGTTGTCAAAAATAAAGTAATAGATTCTTATTGGAATGGTGTGAAACCACTTAAAGCATTGTACTCAAATCTTTAATCATAACTACATGAAATGAGAGATGATCTACATCCAACTTATACACTTATTTAATTAGTTCTCCCTAATACCAATTTTAATCCTACTAAACTATTTATGGAAATATTTCTTACAAAATAAACTTAGATTCAGCTTGTATAATACTTCACTACATCCTAAGAGTATATACAATTATCTGTTCAATTATTCCATTTTGCATTTATTTTCCTAAGAAGCTCAAGATCCAAATACTCGGTTTTTATTTCAATTTTTTTTATAAATTGAAACAATATATTATAATCATAGAGAATATATATGTGTGTTTATACATATATATATCGAATAGCTCCAAAATGATAACAAAGAACTGGGTAATACCAGAGAGTTGTGAGAAATGCGGAATACGGATTTTAAGGCTAGGATTAACAATAGAGGGGGGTGAATAGTGTTTAAAGAAATTACTAAATCTTTTTGAGTTTTTGTTAATTTGAACACAGATGTATGCAATATTCAGACACAGATATGATCACAGAAACAAACATAGATGCAAATATAATGTAAAAGCAGTAAAGGACAGAACACACTGGATTTTATACTGGTTCGGAGTTACCCTACATCCATTCCCGCACACAAGTACGGATTTCCTTTCAAGAGCAATCTTTACGATTATACCCTCGATTTCAAGGCTATGAGGTACACCCTCCAGATTCACAACCCTCTGGTAGAGATACTTGATTTCCCGGGCAACAAGTTCACCCAATTGATTTCCAAGGCTACGATCACACCTTTTCTCGCTTGATTGATTTCCAAGGCTATAATCACACCTTTTCTCGCTAAATTGATTACAAAGAAGTCTATAACTCTGAATAGCACTGAGGAGCTTGTTGAGATAGTGATAGAGAATCAAACCAGAAATGGTCTAATTAGATTCAATGTTGATTTCGACAGAGTAATGGTAAGAATGTGTATAAAGAAATGTGGAAGAAGAAGAGAAGTGAAAACCAGAAAAATATGATTGAAAATTCTTTGAAAACAGCCCCTATTTATAGAAGAACGACAGCCATGTCCATCGTAAAGAGATATGATGAATAGACACTTCCTTTGAAATTCAAATTTTTGAAATTAACTACCACTATGTCGACATGGGTAACATGAGTATGTCGACATCCCAAAGGAAATTTTGGTGCTTTGTTTTTCTTTGAAAATAACCTCTATCTTATATTAAAACTGTTTTAAACTTTATAAATATACTTGTCTATAGTTAAAATACATAAATAAATATAGAGAATAATATATAAAATTTTACTATAATTTTATATTTAAATCTAATTTTATTTTTAAAGATAGTTTTAAAACTAAGGATAATTTGATTTTGAATTTAAAGATTATTTTGAGGCTAAAAGTATTTAAAACCAGGATAGATGTTTTTGATTCTTTTAGAAGGAAGGTTTTAAAATCATTTTGAAAACAAGATAATTTTGTAAAATCATTTGAATAAAAGTTAGCGGATACAAAAAAAGTTCCACTAGATTTTTCGTAGGTCCATCATACTTAGGGTTTCATCCCTTTAACGGGCTCGAAGTGGATTCCATTCCATGAATAAATTGGATTTTAAGATGCCAATGCTTTCCTAGGAGTTTTAACAAAATTCCTAATTAATATTACTTATTCTTGAAATCTTGAACTCTTAATAACCTTGATATTCTTGATACACATTAATCTTCAATCTTGATATCTTGAATCTCTATATTATACAGTCTTCATTCTTGATACCTGCATGGTTAAATCCTGCATATACATATATATCTAAACTATACTGTTAGTATTTATATTTTATAATCTATTCTAAGGTTGTTGTCATCAAAACCATCATCTCAAGGACTAACAATCTCCCCTTTTTGATGATGACAACCTTTTTTCATAAAATATTACTTTTATCCTAATAACTCCCGTTAAAACTAATAACTCCCCCTTAATCTATGCCTAACTATCCTATTTTATACTTCTCCCCTTTTGTCATCAACAAAAACTATCCTGAAACCATAAAACTATAAAACTCCAAACTATATAACTCCAAGCTATATAACTCCCCCTTAATCTAATACTCTATGATATCTGATTATAATGATAGTGTTATCATAAATAATCACCACTTATCTCTAAAACTTAAAACTTAGTCCTAAACTACTAACTATCCTAACTAAGTATCCATATAATAATACTTTTGATAGAACACATATAAGAACACAACTTATTTATTAATCATATTGTTATATTTACATTTTCATGGGAAACGTAAGAAAGAACAAACAATAATAGGAAAAAGAGAAGAGAAACTAATGAGTGTCTTTGAAAATGGAAGATCTATGAACCGAACAATTTGGATAGTGGAAACAGAAATTTCCACGTTGTTCAACAAGATTTCCATCTTTGTCAAAGCATATTTCAGCAACGCAAAACAACTTTCTCGTCATCTTCCACGTGCACTTCTTCCATGAGGGCTTCTTCTTCTTCCTTGCTGGCCTCTTGTACTTGATCTCCTGAAGAGTCTTCATCAACCAAGATCGGGTTAGCATGATTGTCAATTAGAAATTTTTTTAAATTCCTAATGATTTTGCCTTGCCTCTAATGTTCTTTGGCCATTCGAAGTTGCATCACTTGGATTTCAGTCATTAACTAAAGTGCATCCTTTAGAGAATCCTCCATTTTCATCACACGAACGAGCGTTGTTCGTTGAAACGGTCCAGAAGTAGGAGAAAGGAATGAAAAGGTTGAATTTTTGTTTGATTTGGAAGACAATAATCACACCTTTTCTCGCTAAATTGATTACAAAGAAGTCTATAACTCTGAATAGCAACGAGGATCTTGTTGAGATAGTGATAGAGAATCAAACCAGAAATGATCTAGTTAGATTCAATGTTGATTTCGGTAGAGTAATGGTAAGAATGTGTATAAAGAAATGTGGAAGTAGAAGAGAAGTGAAAACTAGAAAAATATGATTGAAAATTCGTTGAAAACAGCCCATATTTATAGAAGAAGAACAGCCATGTCCATTCGTGAAGAGATATGATGAATAGACACTTCTTTTGAAATTCAAAATTTTGAAATTAACTGCCACTATGTCGACATGGGTAACATGAGTATGTCGACATCCCAAAGGAAATTTTGGTGATTTGTTTTTCTTTGAAAACTACCTCTATCTTATATTAAAACTATTTTAAACTTTATAAATATACTTGTCTATAGTTAAAATACATAAGTAAATATAGAGAGTAATGTATATAAAATTTTACAATAATTTTATATTTAAATCTAATTTTATTTTTAATGATAGTTTTAAAACTAAGGATAATTTGATTGTGAACTTAAAGATTATTTTGAGTCTAAAAGTATTTAAAATCAGGAAAGATTTTTTTGATTCTTTTAAAAGGAAGGTTTTAAAATCATTCTGAAAATAAGATAATTTTGTAAAATCATTTGAATAAAAGTTAGCGGATATAAAACAATGTTCCACTAGATTTTTCGTAGGCTCCATCCTACTTAGGGTTCCATCCCTTTAGCGGCCTCGAAGTTGATTTCATTCCACGAATAAATTGGATTTTAAGATGCCAGTGCTTTTCTAGGAGTTTTAATAAAATTCCTAATTAAAATTGCTTGTTCTTGAAATCTTGAACTCTTGACAATCTTGATATTCTTGATATTCATGAGTCTTCAATCTTGATATCTTGAATCTCTATACTGTACAGTCTTCATTCTTGGTACCTGCATGGTTAAATCCTGCATATACAAATATATCTAAACTATACTGTTAGTATTTATATTTTATAATTTATTCTAAGATTATTGTCATTAAAACCATCATCTCAAGGACTAACAAGAGTATCATACATTCCTTTACAAAGAAGATAATACTCAAGCGAAGTGTTTACCATCAGAACATATCACTTTCTCGATTTTAAGTTATTTTTGAGCCACTCGAACTAATTAACTTAAGGTAATTACTTTTGCTTCAAATCTCATTTTTGAAATAATACATCACGATTTCCAACAAAATATTCATTACCAACTTACTTTGGGTTCATTCAGGTTGAACTTGTTTTGATTGTACAATGATAAAGAAAATAATTTACTAAGTGGACCATAACGATCGCATAGGCAAACATTTGATCATCACTTAGAAGATTATTTTGGTCATCACAAAACAATCAGGACCTCATTCCCCTAAGCAATCCAAAGAAATACTTCTTACTTAACATTTTCATCAAAAAAAATTATTCTTGAACCAAAATTTCATTTCACTAATATTATTATTATCTTTCAAAACCTTGGAACATTTCCAAAAGCCTCGGGATTTAAGTTTCCAAGTTTTTATCCTATATTCTTTTTCTTCTTTTTTAATTAAAAGACATATTCCTATAAATCCATTTTATAAGTCAAATTTTGCAAAACATTTTCCACATATTTATTTCAAATATTCTAGCTTTTAATAAACATCTTTTATTAAATCAATTTAACCCCACATTATCAATCGAATGCTTTATAGTCAAATTGTGAGACTTAATTCATAAGGTGTTTGTTTTAATGTTTTCCCTATTTCTATTCACCCACCCTAAATCTTAAAAGGGGAAGCTACCTATACATGCTAACAATATCAATGCTCAATTGGACAAGCATGGCTAACAAAATCCTATCTCAATAGAATAATATTATCTCTTAACAAATAACACCTCAACTAACTATACCCTAATATAATATGCTATTTTGAAAATCATTCTTTACACATAAAATATATTCTAGGTAAAATTATTTCATTTACCCAATTTCAAAATAATACTGTGCCAGATTGCCTTGTTTTAAGCGTTTAGGAATCCCGATCGACAATGTTAATAAAGCACGTCGACCAAAACTCATAAGTCACTCAACAGATCATACAACACAATATAAAATATTTTGTATCAAAAACAAATACACACTCTTATATATATACACACAAAGTCAAAATCATCATATGGTATTCCATTACCTTATCTCTCAATAAGTTACCCCACAAAGCCAAGGTTCCCGCTTAACCTTGTGCTCTGATACCAAATGTAAAAAATGGAGTTTTTGACCCTCGAAAATTGAAACTAATACGTCCACTATATTGCATGTCGAGCATTTAAGGGTTGGAAAGACCAATTGTCAGGGGAATGAAAGGAGATAGAAGATAGGATAAACAAAAAGAATAACATAATCTCACAAGGAAACAAAATAACTTATATTAGTCAACATAATACTTTACACGATCGTTTCAAACATGATAAAACAGAGGCATAAAAATATCATTTTATCCTTGGACAGTTGTAGCAGCCTGTTCCTACATATTATATACAAGATACATATGATACAGCGGAAACAAGATAATGACTAGCTACCGATGAAGCCTCCTACTGTAAGCTCCTCCAAAATGCATATGGGGAAAACCTGATTGCTGCCTATAAAAAATTAGCACCCAAGAGTTTTAGGAAAAATAAATAAAACTCCAGGTCAGACATGGGTCTGGTGTGAGCTAACTCAAACGACAGAAATATTATGTTTAAAACCCTTTTAAAATCAAAGGTATCTTGTAAGACCACGCTACACTTAAACATGGATAATTTTTTACCTTACGATAACCAAAACACTTTTTATAGAAAATCCAGTGATAGTACAATAATTTCTAATAGTTCAAGTAAAATATAAATATAGCTCAAATGTTTACATCTCACATTTCAACATAGTTGGGTACATCTAAAACCGTAGACACGTATTAGAGAATGGATTCCAAACTATGACAAGGTAAGGGATTACCTTTCGATGGTACATCTCTAGATAAAATCAACAGGGTCTGTCAAAAACATCTTGTACACTTGCCACGTAGGATTGGCCTACCACTTGACTAGAAGTACCGAATATGATCACCCCACTTTAGGCCCTGAAGCATATATGAATAAATAGTAATCGATCAAGATTTAGGATGACCAAACCCTGATGGTAGCGACCCTCTTGGCCATACTGTGTAACGATCGAATTTTCGGCCCTCGAAAATCGACACTAATACGTCTAATGTATCACATGCCGAACGTTCAAGTGCCAGAAATACCAATTTGTTTAGGTAAAAGAAGAATGTAAAAGATAGAAGAAAACTAAACAACATAGAATCTCACAAGGTAGAGAATAATGTATAATACAACAATGTTCTTAACAAAAAGGAAATATCTTTATTTATATATAAATATCAGAGTACACTAGACTTATCTTAAGTTTGGATAGTTATAGAAACATGTCCTTATATTAACAAGCATACAGACTCTATAATACAGCGGAAGAAAAATATAGATGAATACATCTTGACAATCCAGCTCCTCTCCAACTCCAAAGTATCTTGCTAAACCTGGGAAAACATGCTCGGTCGAACCCAAGCAATACATGGAATAACGCTGGGTCAGTTTGGTAGACCAGTGTGAGTAAAACTCGATAACAAGTAACAACCAAACTAATTTCTACATTTGAAAATGTTTCAAACAAATAGTATCTCGTAAGGCCAAATCGCATATAAAAACATACAGGTTTTTACCTTACGATAACCGAAACATTTTATATAAAAACACGGTGAGATTATCATAGTGTTTAGGTTTAAAGTAAATAGATAAAATAGATGAAATGCTTTCATCTCACATTCCAACATACTAAGTTCTACAATATAAAACGTAAGGCGCGTATTGGAGATTAGATCCTAAAAATGGTAAGCTAAGGGACTACCTATGTAACAACCCGCATATTTAACGATTTGATATTTAAATGTTTAATTTAAATATAACGTCGTTAGTCGGATTTTTGGGTCCGAAAAGCTACTTTCTGCAAATGGCCGAATTGGAACTCGAAACTACCTCCATTGGTTCCAAAATGGCGTTTGCGATCTTTTTGAGTATAATCTTTGATATGTTTGGAGTTTGTGAAATTTTGACCCTTTTTCTATTGGGTTTTGGGTTTGGGTTCAGCCCACTAGTTAACTAATACCCTAACCCAACCCCTTCCCTTCATTTATCCTCATTTCATTTCATTTCTTAAGCTAGAACTGAAAATGGTGGAAGGGAAGAGGAATAGAAATTGCAAGCCCTAGTTTCTTCTTGTAAACTTGATTCTTGCTCCAAAAATCAAAGAGAATCCATTGGTAAGCTCTTCTTCATCTTCTCCAACTCTTCTCCACTTCAATTTCAGAAAATTTCCTAAACCTAAATTGGGAAATATGTGTTTTTTCTTAGATTGAAGCTTGTTGAGTTGAAGTAGTGTTTGGTTGGTCTTCTCCTTGTTATTGAGCTCCATCTTCTTGTTTTTGGGTTAAAGGTGAGTTTTGAACTCACATCTACTTCTCTTGATTTCATTGATGTTGGGTATGAATTCCTAGCACTTGCTCATATGCACTTGCTTTTAGTTTGGATTGAATTGGTGAATATCCGAATTTTTAGTGTTTGGGTTGAATTCTTTGAAATCCTAACTTTGATGTTTTGATCATGTTTTTGGTGATGAATCGAAGTGCTTATAGGGCCGGGTAGCCGCTTGGCGTAAATCCCTAGCGTCCGTGCTCGTCCGATTGAAAGTTGGGAGAGTTTGCACTTCATTGGTAATAAGTAGGAAATGTAGGAAATTGGGTTCAGTTGACTGGATCCTCTGGTCAATCGACTGAGCTGAAGCCCGAAATTTTTCTGGACAATTTTCAGTCGACTGGACAGGGATTTCAGTCGACTAACCTGCTCCTGTTTTCCTGTTTTTCCTATTTATGCTCGTTTTGATTGGTTTTTCGGATTTTATCGATTCATGTTGGTTCTTAATGGTTGTTATTGCCTCTTTGACTTTGATAACTTATTTTTGACTTCATCCACGGGTTTTTATAAAATAATCTTTCTAATCATATTAAAAGCTCGTTTCTCCAATTTATAAATTCTATTTAAACACACGCACAATTTCGCACTTCGAGCGAAGTGGAAGGGTGATTAAATGGTTGGGCAAAACACGGACCATGAATCTATGCGTTTATCTTTTCGATTAATCCCTGACCTATTCAATTGATCGTTTTGACCTTCGGGTTTGGTTTACCGATGATATGAGATGAACTTTGTACTGCTTTGAGTGTGAAATTAACTAACGGATAGTAAACCGTTTAGTGCGAAAGAGTGGTTATGGGACTCGCGTTACCACTTTTCGGATTCCTTTTTGAGAGTTATGACACATTCCGCCAGTTAGTGGTGTCCAGTACTGGGTCTCTGACCTTCGCCACTACGGTTTGTTGCCTTCAGTTATGTGCCTTCGGGTTTGTGCCTTCGGGTTTGTTGCCCTTTAGTATCGCTTCCAATGTTGGTCGTTATGAGCCGCATGGGTGATATTGGGTTGCCCTTTAGTATCGCTTCCGATGTTGGTCGTTATGAGCCGCATGGGTGATTTTGGGTTTGGAGTCTTCGGGCTCATGGATCCTTGTTTGTACAGTACTGAGCTCGAGCAAATTTTCTGATGTTTCATTCATATGTATATTCCTTTGGTATCGCCCTTCTATGTTTGTCATTATGAGCCGCATGATGCGTAGCGTTTACCTTGCGGAACTTGTATACCTTATAGGTATTTGTTATTTGCCTTTTTGACTTGCTTTAGGATATTCTTATCCTTTGTTTCTATATGTTGCCGATGATATGAGGCTTGTTCTATATGATTCATCTTTCGTTAAATGATTGTGTTATCTCTTTTAGAGATATCTATTATGCTTTGTAACCTTACAGGTTTATTGTTGTTTAGTTTATCTAACTGATTTGTTTAGCTAGACTGACCCGTGTATTTTATATTCGGGTCAGACCGAGTTGTTTCAGGTTAGGTGCTTTTGGACTTAGCCTATTTTGCTTCCGCATAGACTATTCAGCTTGTTCCTTTTTGTTATAGCTTTTGTGTAGTCCTATTTTGTAGTAACTCTAATATGTATTCTTTTGACTCATCTGTATATTATGGTTTGCTATACCACTTGACATGTATTAGTTTGTATACTCTGTTATGTATCTGTATATATGTATATGATGATTTACTGTTCTGTGATGTATATTACATTTGAGTTGTTATATTCTGTTCTGATAGATCCAACCACCTATGGTTTTGTTTTTAAGTATTCATTGGGTATGTCGACCTGCTTGGTATGTTTATTGTCGATGTATTCAATAGATAGTTAGAGCAAGGCTATAGATGGTCGCTCCTAACCAGCCTTATTCTCCATGTTAGTTGACGACATTACCCTGTAGTGTCCTTGGCTAGCGTGGGTATAGAGGTGGGGTGTCACAGCGTGGTATCAGAGAAAAGTTCAGAACAAAGTATGACAAACACAGAATAGAGCACATATTACAGTACATCAAAGTATATAAGTGATACAAACCTTTGAATCATTGTGTCTCTTTATTCCATCAAGGTTAGATAGAATTTGGGGAATACGTTTAGGAATGCATTTTATTCCGTAGTATTCCGTAATGAAGTATCTACCTTGTGAATAATCTTGTTCTTATCTTACTTTCAGCGTATGGCTGGAAGAGGCAGGGGACGACGTTCGGATGCTGGGCAATCCAGTGGCACACATCCGGATGGCGTATGTCTGCTGATCAGTTTTTAGACTTGTTTAGGAGCACTCAGCCTCCAGTTCCTCCTCGAGTATCTCCACCTCGCAACTCTGCCTTTGCACGTCAGTGCAGTGATTTTTCTCATCTTGGAGGAAAGCCGTTTAAGGGCTCCGAGTCTGTTCTTGAAGTCCAAGTTTGGCTTCGCACATGCGAGCGTATTTTCTCTCGCATGGATCTTTCTGACCATGATAGAGTTCTTGTAACTTCTAGCTTATTACAAGAGCGTGCTCTTGATTGGTATGAGCTTCTTGTAGCCGAGATTGATGAGTCTACTCTTTCTTGGACTCAATTTCAGGGATGATTTGAACTCAAATTCGTTCCTGAATCTGAAAAAGTTTTATTGACCCGTCGCGTCCTTGAGTTGAAGCAAGGGAAATCTTCTGTTTCTGAGTATGTTGCATCATTCGAGGCTTTATCTAAGTATGGTCTTGAATTCATCAGCACTTCTTATAAGAAGAATCTGAAGTTTGTCTCTGGTCTTAAGAAATATCTTAAGAAATCTTTGCTGCTCCAACTTAAACTTTCTTTTGAGGAGTTGGTTGATTGGGCACTTCATCTCAAGACCGTCGAGAAGGAGTGTGATAGTGATGTTGATGTTGAGGTTTCCAAGAACCCTAACAAGAGGCCGTTTCCAATTCAGAAGTCCAGGCCTTTTCCTTCTAAGAAGAAGAAGACTGGTGGTCTTAGTTCTCAGCCTCAGTCTTCCGGAACACCTTTCGTTCGAAAGTGTTTTAATTGTGGTTCTCCGGATCATATTATTCGAGCTTGCCCTAAACCTCTCTTCTACCGTTATTACAAGAAGGAAGGTCATCATGTTTCAGCTTGCCCTACTGTTCCGGCTGGTGCTAAGTCTAGCAATCTTTATGCTACCAAGGCTTCTAAAGGTCCCTCTTAGCCCAAAGGTATATCTCCATCCATTTTGGAAGGTTCAATTTTATTTCATGATCATAGTATACGAGTTCTTTTCGATACGAGTGCATCACATTCTTTCGTATCGAAAAAGCTCGTTGATGATTTATCTTTGGATGTTTCTTGTATGGTTACTTCTTTAAGGATTGCGAATCCTATATATTAGGGGATCCGCGACCCTTAGCCTGCTGTGTGATGATGTTGAGGTTGTTTTATGTGGTTTTTCTTTTCGTGTGAATCTGCACGTTATTTCTTGTCTGGGATTTGATTTGATTTTGGGTATGGACTGGCTAGTGAGGTATGATGCCAGGATTATTTGTTCGAAGAGAATTTTGTATCTTCGACATTCGGATTCGCCTACTCAGTTATCTCTTGTTCTTCGGGATGTGGATAATTCTGAAATGGCTTTATATTCTCTTGATTCGCGAGATGATCATGATATATCTCGTATTCCTATAGCTTGTGACTTTTCTGATGTTTTTGAGCCTGTCTCGGGTTTACCACCTAAGAGGGCAATTGAGTTCCGCATTGATCTCATTCCAGGCATGCAGCCAGTTAGTCGTCCTCCCACGAGGATGTCTACAGAGGAAAATGAGGAACTCAAAAAGCAGCTTTTAGAGCTTGAGTCCAAGCAGTTGATTCAGTCCAATTTTTCTCCTTTGGGGATCCGCAGTCGCCTTCGTGAAGAAGTCCGATGGAACTCTTAGGCTTTGCATTGACTATCGCAAGCTTAACGAGTTAACCATCAGAAATAGGTATCCATTGCCTAGGATCGATGATATGTTCGATCTATTGAGTGGTGCTAAGGTCTTTTCTCAACTCGACCTTGCCATAGGTTTTCATCAATTACGAGTCGCGGAAGATAGCATTCCTCTTACCGCTTTCCGCACTCGTTATGGTTCTTTTGAGTGGCTCGTTATGCTGTTCGGTTTGACGAACGCTCCTGCTTTCTTTGTTGATCTCATGAATCGAGTATTCCGAGAATATCTTGATAAGTTCGTCCTTGTGTTCATTGATGATATCCTTATTTATTCTAAGTCTGAAGCTGAGCATGCTAATCACTTGAGAATTGTCTTGAGTACCCTCCGTCATCATTAGCTTAGAGCCAAATTCCCCAAGTGCCGTTTTTGGGAGAATAGGGTTAAGTTCTTAGGCCATGTTGTATCTTCCGATGGCATTTCTGTCGATCCCTCAAAGATCGAAGTCATCCAGAATTGGAAGAGGCCTGAGAATGTGCATGAGATTCGTAGTTTCCTTGGATTGGCGGGTTATTACCGACGGCTCATTAAGGATTTTTCCCGTGTTGTGCTTCCTCTTACTTGCCTTACTCGGAAAGGCATTCGTTTTATTTGGTCCGACAAGTGTGAAGCTTCCTTTCTGTCATTAAAGGAACTTCTCACTAATGCTCCTATTCTTGTGGTTCCCGAGGGGAATCATGATCTTGTTGTCTACACCGATGCTTGTGGTAGTGGTCTTGGTGCTGTTCTTATGCAGAAGGATCAGGTAGTTGCTTATGCTTCTAGGCAACTGCGTCCGAATGAAGTCCGCTATGCCACTCATGATCTTGAGTTAGTCGCCATTGTCTTTGCCTTGAAGATTTGGCGACACTATTTATTGGGCGAGCGCTTCATTCTCTATACCGATCATAAATCTTTGAAGTATTTGTTCACTCGGAAGGAACTCAATATGAGACAACAACGTTGGCTCGAGTTTCTTGCTTCCTATGACTTTGATATCCAGTATACCCCTGGTAAGGGTAATCGTGTTGCAAATGCGCTTAGTCGCAAATATTCGGCTGTTATTTCTATGATGCTTGCCGAATGGAATATTCTTGAGACTCTATCTTTTTGTGAAATTCGGGATCGAGGTTCATCTTCTGATTCTCCTATTCCATTATTTAGTTTGGGATCTCGACCTATTTTGTTGGATCGTATTGCCGATGCTCAGCGGCGTGATCCTGATTTGTTGCATTTTATTCAGCTTTGTGAGTCTGGATCTTCTGATGAGGCGTTGTAAGATTTTAGCATTGATTCTCATAGGTGTCTTCATAAGAAGAACCGTCTTTTTATGCCTTCTGATCTTGCACTTAGGCATGACATTCTTGATGACTGTCACCGTTCTAAGTATACCATTCATCCCGGTAGTAGCAAGATGTATGCCGATATGCATCGTCTTTATTATTGGGAAGGCATGAAACGCGATGTGGCGAGTTATGTGAGCAATTGCATAACTTGTCAACGTTTTAAGGCCGAGCATCAGCGTCCTTCGGATCTTCTTCAGCCTCTTGAGATTCCATTATGGAAATGAGATCACATTTCTATGGATTTCATTGACGGCCTACCTCGTTCGAGATCGGGTCATTCTAGTATTTGGGTTATTGTTGATCGCCTCACTAAGTCTGCTCATTTTGCCTCTATTAAGTCTAATAGGACTGCTTCGCATTTGGCTAAGTTATATGTCAAGGAAATCGTGAGACTTCACGGTGTTCCTAGTTCTATTATGAGTGATCGTGATCCTTTATTCACGAGTCATTTTTGGAAGAGTCTTCAGCAAGCTTTGGGAACGAAGCTTAATTTTTCTACAGCTTATCATCCGCAGTCTGATGGACAGACTAAACGGGTGAATCGTATCTTGGAAGATCTTCTCCGTATTTGTATTTTTGATTTTGGTGGAAGTTGGGAGGATCACCTACCTCTTGTAGAGTTCTCCTACAACAATAGTTTTCAATCTAGTATCGGTATAGCTCCTTTCGAAGCCTTATATGGAAGGCCATGTCGATCACCTTCTTGTTGGTTGGAATCTGGAGAGAAGCTTATTCTTGGTCCAGATTTTGTTCGTGATTCTTCCGAGAAGATTGATCTTATCCGGTTGAGAATGAAAGAGGCACAAAGTCGCCAGAAATCCTACGCGGACAACCGTAGGAAGCCTCTCGAATTCTCAACTGGTGATCTTGTTTTTATTCGTGTTTCTCCTTTGAAAGGGGTTATGCGTTTCAGTACGACTGGGAAATTGGCTCCACGCTATATAGGACCATTTTTTATTACTGAACGTATTAGCCCTGTGGCTTATAGAGTTTCACTTCCAGCTCATTTATCTGGCATTCATGACGTGTTTCACGTCTCGCAACTTCGAAAGTGTCTTCGGGAGTCGGATTCTGTTATTGCTTCTCCTGATTTGCAAGAGCTTGAGGTCTCACCGGACTTATCTATTGTACAGCAACCTATTCGCGTGCTTGACACGGAGGTGCGACACCTTCGGAACAAGGACGTGCCGCTAGTTAAAGTTCAATGGTCCGCTAATCCCAATGATTGTACTTGGGAAACCATAGAGTTTGTCGAGCGATCTTATCCGGGTTTTCTTTCTTCGCTTTGAAACGGTGAGTATGTCTTTTCATCTCGAGCTTATTTCCTTTTCTTTTGATTGATTATATGTATGTAGTTGTTACAAATATCGTCTCTAGGAATTGCGGGGACGCAATTTTGTAAGGAGGGGAGATCTGTAACAACCCGCATATTTAACGATTTGATATTTAAATGTTTAATTTAAATATAACGTCGTTAGTCGGATTTTTGGGTCTGAAAACCTACTTTCTGCAAATGGCCAAATTGGAACTTGAAACTGCCTCCATTGGTTCCAAATGGCGTTTGCGATCTTTTTGAGTATAATCTTTGATATGTTTGGAGTTTGTGAAATTTTGACTCTTTTTCTATTGGGTTTTGGGTTTGGGTTCAGCCCACTAGTTAACTAATACCCTAACCCAACCCCTTCTCTTCATTCATCCTCATTTCATTTCATTTCTTAAGCTAGAACTGAAAATGGTGGAAGGGAAGAGGAAATAGAAATTGCAAGCCCTAGTTTCTTCTTGTAAACTTGATTCTTGCTCCAAAAATCAAAGAGAATCCATTGGTAAGCTCTTCTTCATCTTCTCCAACTCTTCTGCACTTCAATTTCAGAAAATTTCCTAAACCTAAATTGGGAAATATGTGTTTTATTCTTAGATTGAAGCTTGTTGAGTTGAAGTAGTGTTTGGTTGGTCTTCTCCTTATTATTGAGCTCCATCTTCTTGTTTTTGGGTTAAAGGTGGGTTTTGAACTCACGTCTACTTCTCTTGATTTCATTGATGTTGGGTATGAATTCCTAGCACTTGTTCATATGCACTTTCTTTTAGTTTGGATTGAATTGGTGAATATCCGAATTTTTAGTGTTTGGGTTCAATTCTTTGAAATCCTAATTTTGATGTTTTGATCATGTTTTTGGTGATGAATCGAAGTGCTTATAGGGCCGGGTAGCCGCTTGGCGTAAATCCCTAGCGTCCGTGCTCGTCCGATTGAAAGTTGGGAGAGTTTGCACTTCATTGGTAACAAGTAGGAAATGCAGGAAATTGGGTTCCGTCGACTGGATCCTCTGTTCAGTCGACTGAGCTGAAGCCCGAAATTTTTCTGGACAATTTTCAGTCGACTGAACAGGGATTTCAGTCGACTGACCTACTCCTGTTTTCCTGTTTTACCTATTTATGCTCGTTTTGATTGGTTTTCCGGATTTTATCGATTCATGTTGGTTCTTAGTGGTTGTTATTGCCTCTTTGACTTTGATAACTTACTTTTGACTTCATCCACGGGTTTTTATAAAATAATCTTTCTAATCATATTAAAAGCTCGTTTCTCCAATTTATAAATTCTATTTAAACACACGCACAATTTCGCACTTCGAGCGAAGTGGAAGGGTGATTAAATGGTTAGGCAAAACATGGACCATGAATCTGTGCATTTATCTTTCTGATTAATCCTCAACCTATTCAATTGATCGTTTTGACCTTCGGGTTTGGTTTACCGATGATATGAGGTGAACTTTGTGCTGCTTTGAGTGTGAAATTAACTAACGGATAGTAAACCGTTTAGTGCGAACGAGTGGTTATGGGACTCACGTTACCACTTTTCGGATTCCTTTTTGAGAGTTATGACACATTCCGCCAGTTAGTGGTGTCCAGTACTGGGTCTCTGACCTTCGCCACTACGGTTTGTTGCCTTTAGGTATGTGCCTTCGGGTTTGTTGCCCTTTAATATCGCTTCCGATGTTGGTCGTTATGAGCCGCATGGGTGATATTGGGTTGCCCTTTAGTATCGCTTCCGATGTTGGTCGTTATGAGCCGCATGGGTGATATTGGGTTTGGAGTCTTCGGGCTCATGGATCCTTGTTTGTACAGTACTGAGCTCGAGCAAATTTTCTGATGTTTCATTCATATGTATATTCCCTTGGTATCGCCCTTCGATGTTGGTCATTATGAGCCGCATGATGCGTAGCGTTTACATTGCGCAACTTGTATACCTTATTGGTATTTGTTATTTGCCTTTTTGGCTTGCTTTGGGATATTCTTATCCTTTGTTTCTATATGTTGCCGATGATATGAGGCTTGTTCTATATGATTCATCTTTCGTTAGATGATTGTGTTATCTCTTTTAGAGATATCTATTATGCTTTGTAACCTTGCAGGTTTATTATTGTTCAGTTTATCTAACTGATTTGTTTAGCTAGACTGACCCGTGTATTTTATACTTGGGTCAGACCGAGTTGTTTCAGGTTAGGTGCTTTTGGACTTAGCCTATTTTGCTTCCGCATGGACTATTCAGCATGTTCCTTTTTGTTATAGCTTTTGTGTAGTCCTATTTTGTAGTAACTCTGATATGTATTCTTTTGACTCGTCTGTATATTGTGGTTTGCTATACCACTTGACATGTATTAGTTTGTATACTCTGTTATGTATATGTATATGTATATATGTATATGATGATTTACTGTTCTGTGATATATATTACATTTGAGTTGTTATATTCTGTTCTAATAGATCCAACCACCTATGGTTTTGTTTTTAAGTATTCATTGGGTATGTCAACCTTCTTGGTATGTTTATTGTCGATGTATTCAATAGATAGTTAGAGCAAGGCTATAGATGGTCGCTCCTAACCAGCCTTATTCTCCGTGTTAGTTGATGGCATTACCCTGTAGTGTCCTTGGCTAGCGTGGGTATAGAGGTGGGGCGTCACAACTTATTGATGATACACCTCTAGAAAATGTACCGATGCTAACATAGAGCCGACTGCCCCTTTAACATGATAGATTGGATTACCTCACCCCCTTGGCACCGACGCCTTATACTACCACGGTATTTGCATGCAAACCAACTCTAAAAAGGGACATCTAGAATGGGGTGACCGCTCCCAATGGTAGCTAACCGCATAGCTCTGCAGCATGCCCTGTTTTTGCCATTCCTCTAGTTGTGAGGCTTGAGGCTATGTTTTACCTTTCTGAATAGCAATCCATCTTGGAATGCTAACACCGCCATTCAGGCTTCAATCTAATGCCAGCATTCAGCTATATAAGTTCGTTCTAGATCAGAACGAAACCGAAGGCACTAACTCTACGACATCCATTTTAGAATCACCCACAGGATTAGTAGTAGTCTCCCTTGCACTCCAAAGAGCACCATATTCAATCATCATCAAGACGTCTTCCACTTGAACGTACATGTTGGTTTGGAGTGGTTTTCGGATATATAAATCCGATCCCAGTCTCTTAGTACCAACAATCGATAATTTTTGATTGACTCATTCTCGGTTCTTTTGGAAGTAAGTATTCAAATCCTCAACATGGAACTCAAATTACATTCATACTTCCTAATTCAAATTAAGTCAAATTTGATATTCTGTTATTTAACTATCAAATGAAAAAACATCCAATCATCGTTTAATTTTCATATGGGATCCACCAAGCCTTATTACTCTTTAACTAATAAAAACGCTTCATAAAACTTAATCAAAGGATCTTCTTAAAAACACAATTTCCAAACCCCTAACGTTCCCTTTAAACTTGGAAATAACTCAATTATTTACCAAAAACATTTTGGAAATTCCCTCTTCAAAATTTCATTTTAAATGGCCAATAGTTCTCTTTTAAAAACATCACCTACAATTAAACTCATTTACCTCACATTCCAAACTCTTTATAAATTTCCAAACTAGATTTAAACTTCCTTTGAAATCTCTAAAATGATTTATAAATCTCTTTCTAATTTAAAATTCTTTATAAACTTCTTTATAAAAAAATTATAAAATTTCCTTTATAAAGTATCATTTACAAATTATCTTTTGTAAAACATTTTAAGTAAAATTTTAGTAAAATCCCTTTATAAACAAGTTATTACTTGCAAATAACCTTATAACATAATAGTACAACTTGGAAATCATTTATCAACTTTAAACTGTAAATTTATTTAAGAATTGAAGTTAATTCAAAAACATACATTATAAATTCAAGAATAGGCTTAACAATTCCAATGGTACTAATTTAAGTTACAATTCATTTTTAGTTCCAATTCACTTAATAGTTATTTACATAAGCAATAAGTATGTAAATACTATTCATATCCAAATCAGGGAATAAACTTTCAATATGAAGTAACTATCATATATATGTTTAAATAACATAATAGCAAGAAGGTGATTTTCCCTACTAAACAGATGTCCAAACAATTCAATCAATTCATAGCAGAACATGGATTTATTCTGCTAACACATGTCCATAAAATCAAATCACTTATACTATAGCAAAATGGTGTTTTGTTCTGCTAACAAATATCATTTAGTCTTCCTAATCATATAGGGTTGCTTAAGGCCCAGGCAAGCGATCCTTGGATTTGGAATCAGCTCACTTTAAAAACCAGAGAGACTGATTTAAAACACACCCGACTCAGTTTTAAAAACATCTTTGAAAATATTTAAATAGATTTAATCAGAATAAACCCTAATTAAACCTTAGTTAACCTTATTAATCAAGCTTAAGGCATAATTAAATTCTAGTTAGGCTTAATGAACTTGATTGAGTGCTAATTAACTTACTAATGAACTTGGTTAAAGCTAAGCCAAATTGTTTAAAAGTTACACCCTGATTAATTATTATTAATTAAATAATCCATTAATTAAAAAATAATTAACTAATTAACTTAATTAAATAATTATTAACCATTAATTACTTCTTAACCGTGCCACATAACAATTAAAACTTAATTAATCAACCAATAGTCATTAACTTAACTTAAGTGTTGATTAATTACTAATTACCTTCTAATTACTAATTAAGGCTACTTACCTTTTTATTTAACTAATTAAATAAATAATTAAATTACAGAACTAAATTACTTTTTAATTAGTAATTAAGTTTTTTTGAAAATTTTTACAAAACAGTTTGAAAGTAAAACTACTTGAAACTAAAATCGATAAATTTCATCGAACTGCATCCATAGCGACTATCGCTATGGCCACAGATCGCTCTAACATATTCTTAGCGAACCACTTCACAATCCCTTCCCTTTTTTCATGTTTTAAACATTCTTTAGAAAAATTTAAAAAAACTTTTGAAACCAAAGCTACAAACTTCAATTTTTTTCAAAACTTTAAACTTCGAAAAATAACTTCGATTCCAACCGAATCCCAAATTCGTCGCAATTATACAAAGTAGCAAACTTTGTTTACCAAAACTCATGCCATAACTTATGTTTTACAATCAACACATTACTAACACAAACCACCTTCATCATAGGGTGCAAGTATACATCCATATATACATGCTCACTAACTTTATAATAGAACATTGAGTTCCATAACCAAATAAAATTATAGTAAACCATCCAAACCATAATCAAACCACATGGTTACCATTCAACGTCTACACTATATTATCACAATAATAATGACTTGATAATAAAGAAAAAATCTTTTTCAAAATAAGGTGGTTTACTCACCAAATGTCATCCAATCAAGACCAAACAAAGCTACCACTGAATCTAAGCTAGAATTATGCTTTCCCTTCTAGAAATATGAAGGTTTTTGGTGGCCTTAAAGACCAAAGTAGGTTCGGCCTTACTAAGTGAGCTTGGCCATGACATGTTTTAGGAGGTATGTGAGCATGATAATGAAAGGAGAAGAGGAAGGATGGAAGAAGAAGTGATTTAAACAAGTTTTCTAAGGATTTTTTTTCTCTTCTCTTAAGGCTAAAGAAGAAGCCATGAAAATTTCAACAAGGAATAAGAAGAAGGAAATGAAAGCAATGAGAAATGAAAGAGAACATGTGGGTATATGTTGGCACAAAATGAATTAAATAATATAACTTGTCATAATTATATTTAGTCACATATCAAATCTTTTCTAATATGTATATAATTATGTTCAGTCACATCACTCTTTTATACATATAATTATGTTTAGTCATATCTCTTTCTTATATATATAATTAATTATTATGTTTAGTCACATCACTTTCTTTTATATATATATATATATAATTATTATGTTTAGTCACATCACTTTCGTATGTATATAATTATTATGTTTAGTCACATCATTCTATTATATATATATATAAGTTTAGTTATTAATTAACTAAGATGTGACGAGAGATAATTAAGGTTAATGATTATAGATCTAAGATATGACAATACTTAATATATATTTATATAAAATGTTTATTATTTTTAAAACTATGTTTTGTCACATCAATTACTACTCCAAATTAATATAAGATAAATTATTTCTAATATGTTATTATCTAGTTAATTAACTCTTATATATATGTATATATAATGCAAAAAGATGAATGACGTTCCCCACAACTTTCCATTGTCGAAAGGTCGAAATTTCGAAAAATGTTCTTCGAGCACATTTTCCATTTTTCGACGAACTATTTAATTTGGTAAACAAATTTCGAAAACGATTTTATCATCGTTATTAATTTATAAACGAGTTTATTTCCATTATAAGACCTACATATTGAATCTTTAAAATTAAATAAATATTCACTAATCAAAGTTGTGAAATTCCGGGTTATTACATTCTTCTCCCTTAGAAGAATTTCGTCCCTGAAATTACACCTAGACCTATCTCAAAAAACACCTATCACTATACATCAGCTCGTATGATATACATAGATCATTCTTATGAAAAATCTGATTCGATCTCAACTTGAATATATAACTTTGTTTCCGAGCTAGTATCGCTCACTTGATTCTCTGGTATAGACTTCAATCAGGCTCCTTGGTTTGGAACCTATATTCTCTGTACATAGTTGTAACTATGAAAGAAAACTTTGGTCCCACACTAAGAACCCTCATTAAGTGCTCGCCGTCAAAAGTCAAGTAATAGATCCTTATTTGGAATGGTGCAACACCTCAAAGTCATGTACTCAAATTTTGGATCACTCTATATGGAAAGAGAAATGATCTACGTCCAACTTACGCACTTAGTTAATTATTCCTCCCTAATACCAATTCTATTTCCACCAAATTATTATGAAAACATTTCATAAACTACACTGGTTCAACGTGGATGTTATTCTGCTACTAAAAGATCATATATCCCTATCTGATTCCATTATTTCATTTTTCATTTACTTCCCTAAGAAAATTCAAGATCCAAATACCCAGCTTTTATTTTCAAAAACTTTTTGAAATGTAACTCTATATTTTAAATCACACACACACACACACACACACACATATATATATATAGCCCGAGTAACTCCAAAATGATACTAAGGGTTTGGGTACTACCAAATAGTATTATACATTCCCTTACAAAGAAGAGTAATACTTAAGAGAAGCGTTTACCATCTGAACACATTCTTTTCCCAATTTTAAGTCATTTTCGAGCCAGTTGAAATAGTTAACTTAAAAATATTCCTTTTATTTCCATATTCTTATTTTTGAAACAAAACTATACATTTTCCAAAAACATTTATCACTAACTTGCTTTGGGTTTGTTCCGGTTGAAATTGTTTTGATCGTACAATGATAAAGAGAATAATTTACTAAGTGTATTATAGAGTTCGCCTAGGAAAACATCTGATCATTACTTAAAAGATTATTCCGATCATCACAAGACAATCAAGACTCATTTCCTCTAACCAATCCAAAGAAAACACTCCTTAACATTTTCATTCCAAAATTTCATGCTTGAACAAAAATTGTTTTCTACAATTATTATTTCTCAAAATCTTGAAATCATTTTTCAAAGCATCGGGATTTAGGTTCTCAAGTTTTGAACCTAAATTCTTCCAACTTAAATGATACATTTTATAACCCATTATATAAATCACTTGTATTAAACCATTTTAAATATTTATTCCAAAATATTCTAACTCTTAAATTAAATTCTACGTGAACTTTAACATCGAATGCCTTATAGTCAAATAGTGAAACTTAATTCACAAGGTGTTCGTTTTCAATTTTTTTTCACATCCTTATCTACCCAACCCATATCTTAAAAAGAAAATTTCCTATACACACTAACCATTCAATGCTCAACTGGACGAACATGACTAAAAAGGCCTTAAACGATAACGGTAACATATTAATATCTCAACCAACTATGCTATACTATTTTTGAAAATCATTCTTTTTATATATAAAATATATTCTAGTTAAATTTATTTCATTTACCCAATTTAAAAATAGTGCTATGTCGATTAAACTTGTTTAAGTGCTTAGGAAATCCCTATCGATAATGTTGGTCAAACGCATCGATCAGAATTCTTAAGCCACTCAACCGCTTAAACAATAAAATATAAAACATTTTATATCGGTAAAAAATACGCATTCTTATACACACACACACTCAAACTCACAAAGGGTCTCCCTTCCCCAATCTTTGATGAGTCAAACCCCACCAAAGCCTAGATTCTCGCTTAACCTTTAGCACTGATACCAAATGTAACGAATCAGATTTTCGACCCTCGAAAATCGACAAATACGTCAGTTGTATCACATGTCGACATTCAAGTGTCGGAAATACCGATTTGTTTGGGTGAAATAAGAAGGCAGAAGATAGAAGAAAACTAAACAATACGGAATCTCACAACACAGTGAATAATATATATATATATATATATATATATATATATATATTACAACAATGATCTTCACAAAAAGGAAACATCTTTATTTCTATATACAACATCAGGGTACACAAGACTTATCCTAAATTTGGACCGCTATAGAAACATGTCCTTATGCTAAAAAACATACAGACTCTATAATAAACTTGAAGAAAAATATAGGTGAATACGTCTTGACAATCCAGCTCCTCTTCAATTTCAAAGTATCCAGCTAAACTTGGGAAAATATGTTCGGTCTGACCCGAGCATTACATGGAATAACGTTGGGTCAGTCTGTAAACCAGCATGAGTAAAACTCAATACAAGTTACAGCCAACTGATTTCTAATTTGAAAACTTTTCAAACAAAGGGTATCTCGTAAGACCACATCGCACATAAAAACGAGCAGGTTTTTACCATACGATAACCAAAACATTTTATATCAAAATCCAGTGATATTATCGTGGTGTCTAGGTTTAAAGTAAATAGATAAAATAGCTAAAATTCTTGCATCTCACATTCCAACATACTAGGTTCTAAAATCGAAAATGTAAGGCTTGTATTGGAGATTGGATCCTAACAATGGCATGATAAGGGACTACTTCCAATGATACACCCCTAAAAAATGCACCGATGCTAACACAGAGTCGGCTACCCCATTAACATGACAGTTCAGATTACCTCACCTCCTTGACACCGAGGCTTTATACTACCACAGTAATTGCACGCAAACCAAATTTGAATAGGGACATCTAGAATGGGGTGACCACTCCTAATGGTAGCTAATCACATAACTCTGCAGCATGCCCTGTTTTTGCCATTCCTCCCGGTTGTGAGGCTTAAGGCTATGCTTTACCTTTCTTAATAGCAATCATCTTGGAGTGCTAACATTTCCCTTCAGGCTTCAATGTAATGCCAGCATTCAGCCATACAAGTTCATTCTGGGTCAAAACGAAATCCAAGGCATTAACTCTACTACATCCATTTTGGAATCACCCCTAGGATAAGTAGTAGTAGCCCTTGCACTTCAAAGAGCACCATCTTCAATCATCATCAAGATGTCTTCCACTCGAACGTACGTGTTGGTTTGGAGTGTTTTTCCGATATATAAATCCGATACCGGTCTCTCGGTACCAACAATCGATAATGTTACAATCTGAAATCCAATGTTCAAAAATTAACATTAAATACCTCACTTGTATTCGACTGCCAAAGATTCAAACATCGAACTCCAGTCGGATGGAGCTTACAACAACATTATATGAATATAAACAGCAGAAACAAAATGAATATCATATATCAACACAGATACAACATGATACAATATCCAATAGAACATCTATCCATGGTATCAAAGTTATACAAATATGATACAACAATAGTACGACAACAGAAACTTCAACAAGTTTCCAACATACTTCAACTTTGACAAGGTCTTCAAAAACTCCAACACTTCAAAAGATTTCCAAATCTAAAGCTTCCAAAAGACTTCAAAATCCAAGCTAGCACCAGGATAACCTGCTTCTAGGCTGTCCGTGTGGAAAATTATGGGCACCCAGAGTTTAGAAAAGGAACAATAAACTCCGGGTAAGTCATGGGACTGGTATGAGTGAACAAAGACAGTTGTTGAAATAAAACAGTTCATTTTTATCAAAAGCGAAACAAAAGAATTTGAAAGAAATCCGCAATGCTTTCATGAAAATGAAACTGCCATAAGGCCTCCCGCTACACACACAATGCAAGCGCAAACTTGGAGGAGAATTCTCCTTATGACAGTCAAAAATGCTTGGTACAAGAAAACACTTTTAAATATTATTATTAGTGCATAGTGTCAAAATATTTTCGAAAGTATAATATTAATCTTAGCCAACATACGTACCATTATAGTATGCCTACTATAGCTACCATGTTAAATGGCAGGTTCTACAACTAAAATCGTAAAGGGCTCATATTGGATGATTGGATTTCCAACAAATGGTCGGGCAAAGGAACTTCCCCATAAAATGGAACGTCTCTGGAGGGACGTCCCCGAGAACCTAACCAGATCTCTGCTGCACAAGGCCGGGTTACCTCTGTGACTAGGTAACAACTGACACGAGTATGCCACCTCCCGGTCATTACCAACCTTTATCCGAAGCGCTTCTTAACCGACAACCACAAAGCAATAAGTTTTGCAGCAACCAAAAAGTAAGTATCTAGGCTCCATACCATGATACCACTTATAATCTAGAAGGAAATGGACATACCCTCAGGGAGCGCTACCCCCAAATAACCTTGCTGCCACGATTCTTGTTTTGACCATAACCGAGTTGTGAGGTTCGACGAAGTCTCGTCCACAAAGTTACGCTTTTTCACAAAGCCATGCTCCGATCAACAAATGATCCGCAGCACTCAGCATGCCACACTACCAAATTGGGAGTATATCACTAAGAACCTTCAATTACATAACCTCTGAGGTCGTACGTCTCAGAGAATGATGTTAAGCTAAGAAAATAAATTCTCCGCCACCAACAGATATGTATATGAAAGAAATCAGATTTATATCTCAATTTGTAATGTCAGACATACAACCATACAAGTCTGTTTCGGGTTCGATCAGAACCGAAGGCACTTCGGAAGAAGTCCTTGCAATCTGGGCATCCACAATCCCGATCGAACTCCCTATCATATATGGAGATCTCTATATCAGAGCAACTCAGTGCAGAGTCATTCGACGGGATATCCTATCGTTCTCGAAGACGCCCGGTCTTCACCATCGTCTTCAATTGCTATCCATTTCGTAGTATCACATATTCGAAATGGGTTATGCGACACAAAGGTCCTCTCCCGGCTAAACCGAATAGTGAGCGTTCAATTTAAAAATATGTGGATGTATCCATCACAAAGATTCATATTCAGGGTTCGATGTGGGTTTCAGATAACCAACTGGAATCCGACTCCCTGTCGCATCGAAGTCTAAATACCGTTTTGTGGGCAAAAAGGGTTTTCACACACACACACACACACACACACAGAAACAAATCACAATCATAGTTTAGCACAAAGCAATTCGTATCACACAGTATCACAATCACAACAGAAATACCAATCCAGTACACAATATTTGATAATAGTCAATCATCTTCAATTAAGGTGAATGTGATTTAAATGAATTAACCACATAATTATTATTTTTTATTAATTATTATTATTTTATTTTTAAATCAATGATTAATTTCTTTAATTATAAGTTAATTCGTCAAGAGAAAATTCAGAAACTCCATAAATCTCAAATCGTTATATCTTCATTAACTTAAGGTAAAACTCATTCTTATTTATGATTTAATTATCATTCACAATTACGTTTTAAGACATTTCGTTTCAAATTTACTTTTGAAATTTCATTTTAAATTTCAAGATTTAGAATGATATCTTATATAAAGTTTAAAATAAATTTTTAAAACCTTTAAATTTACATGTTGAAGTAATGTTCTTATTTTAAAATTAATTTAAAGAGTTGAAATCAAATTCCTTTTAAATTCACATATTAAAAGAATATTTAATCATTTAACTTATTTAACATTAAATTTATAAAACTTAATTTTATTTCAAAATCCAGAATTTCAATTTAGATTCAAGTCCACGTTTTCAAGTTTGATTTAACTTGTTTTAAATCTTTCCTTTACAAATTTCAAATCCATTTTAAATTCCAATCTTTTGACACTTAATTTCTTAACATCTTTTTTTAGTTATTAAAACAATTTAAATTTAAAACTTTATTTCCCAAACTAAGTTTTCAAACTGACCTGAACTTTGGTTTTAAAACTTATTTTAAGCTTTGTCTTATAATTTGAAATTTAATTTTAAAATTTCAACACAAATCAGATCAGGTTTTTATTTAAAAACCTAAACAAAATTTATACCCGAGCCACATCTACATTGCTTCGGGTCCAATACCAATCCACTTCGAGTAAACACCTGAGCTACTTGAGAAAATCTCGAGTTCACCCTGCACACAAACAAAATTTCCAGATCACCAGAGAAACATCGCTTCGCGCACGTGCACAGCTCTGATGACAATCTCCGGTCAATGCTACATCGTCGAGCAAGTCGACGATGGCCTACGAGTTAATCTCCGACCACCCAAAACTCCATCATTACTCGAAATTGGATTCGAGTTCGAAATATCAAACCTGGAAACACAGAAGGGAGCTTCCACCAAACCGAGGAACATCGCTGTTCACCCCAACCCCAACCACCAGAAAATTCAAAACTCCGACCAACTACTCTTCGTCATCCCCTCTACCATCTCTCAAACCCCTATAGCACTCGATCACTTTTGGACGACGAACGAGACAAAATACTAAGCCTTGACAAAAATTAGGTTTACGAACTTCTCTAGTTCGCCACCGTCGCCACAACCATCTGCACCCCATTCCAATATTTTTCCAGAGCCCCCGTTCATCCCTCCATCACTAGGCAAGATCTCGACCACTACAAGTCAGTGGATCGCCAGAGATCATCTAAACAATGAAACTTATACAAAACCAAACTGCTCCCTCAACTTCACTCTAAAAATTATGATTTTTGCTTTCAAAATCATATTAAAGTATACGAATTCAACCTACATACCTGAATTCGAAAATTAAAAGGTTTGAATTTTAACTTATTTAAAGCTTTGCTTAGGTATTTTGGTTTCCAGAGTCATTAACAGATTGTTCAAACTTGAATTGATTTTTAAACTTTATTTCATGATCAAACAAACAATCTTTGTTTTAATCTCAAGTCCAAACACTGAGTGAAACAAGTAGAAATGAATTTTTGAATCAAAAATTTTTGTGTTTATAACTCAGGACAGGGAACATATACAAACAACAGCTTGCACACAATTCTTCTATCATTTAGAGAATTCATATATATATATATATATATATATATATAAACATACTTATCACAGATTTAATTTGCAACAGATCCATATTTTTAAATTTTTAAGAAAAATGTTACTTACATTAAATTCCAGAATAGACAAAGCTGCTTTTATTTGAAACGGCCTTGAACTTTGCTTGCTGAAACCTTGTCTTTAATCTTCTGGTTTGTTGGGTTAGACTGTTGTTTAAGTTGAATTGGTATTTAAGTTGTAAAATGATATTACTTCAGATGCTACTCAGCTTTGAATGAACGAACTAAAATATGGAATTGATGTATATAAATTTGAGTTTACAGGTGATATAATTTCCTTCTTGTACAACAGGTCAGAGATTTTTTTGTTTATCTTTGACTAAGTTGGTTACTTGGTGGCTGATATAGATCTATTTTGTGTGCTAAGGAGGCTAACATTAATTTCTATTGTCTTGTTCTTCTTCTTTTTTATTTAAGTGTACATAGATATCTATAGTTGAATATATTTATTACTATCTTCTTTTGCAAGCTTACATACCTATCTTTATTTGTTTTCTTTTCTTTAGTCTTTATTACTTTGAAAACTAAATGAAGTTCTATATTTAATATGTCGTTAGAATTTATTCTAATGTATTGATTTTTTTTTATATATATATAATTTATCTTATATATATATTTATTTCTGTTCAAACTTAAATATAAATCTCTAACTTAAATATATATATTTCTAACTTCAATACTTATTGCCTTGTATGTCTCTATATATATTTTATTATTTTTGTAGTATATTTTGTTTGTATTAATACATATTATTTAAAAGAGAAGGTTTTGAAATTAAATACATACTAAATGAATTACATCGATATATTTTATAAATTCCCATATATATATATATATATATATATAAGATTTAAATTCAAATGATTTAAACTCAAAAGAAATTGAAGTTTTATTTATCTAAATTAACACATATTTTATTTATTTTGAAACTTTGCAAATTAAATTCCAAAAGTTCAAATAAGTTAACAAATTTAAATTAATAAATTTTTGGGATGTTACAAATATCCCGCCTTAAGAAAATTTTGTCCTTGAAATTTGAAAGAGAGAGAAAAATAAACAAAGAATATACAAATTCAAAAAAGAATGGAGAAATGGCTTACCAGTTTAAGCCGAGATATCCACTCTGCAACTGGGACATGATTTCTGCATGCTATCTTCAGTTTCCCAAGTGCAGTCTTTTGGATCACCACTCCACTGAACTTTAACTAGTTTCACAATTTTGTTCCTCAATCGCTTTTCATCACGATCCACAATCTTTATTGGTTCCCTTTTTACTGCCAAGTTGGTAGTGATCTCAAGATCCTGCTATGCTACCTCCTCAATAATACTATCTGGGTCATGCACAAATTTTCGGAGGTTAGAAATATGAAACACATTGTGCATGCCAGGTAACCAAATGGGTTGCTGCGCTCGATATGCTAGAGGTCCGATCCTCTCCATAAAAGGAAAAGTACCAATATAACGCGGTGCTGGCTTTCAAGTTTTCCAAAACCTCAATACACCCCGCATCGGAGACACTTTCAGAAATACAGAATCTCCAACTTGAAATTCCAAATCTCTTCTTCGGCGGTCATAATAGCTCTTTTGATGACTTTGACAAGTTATTAATTTCTTTCGAATAAAATCTACCTTCTCTGTGGCTTCATTAATCATATCTGGTCTACGGACGAGTCTATCACCTGATTCGATCCAGCATGCAGGTGATTGACACGGACGACCATATAAAGCCTCATAAGGAGCCATTCCAATACTGGCATGATAGCTATTATTATAAGAGAATTCGACCAGATGTAAGTGGTCCTCCCAAGAACCACCAAAATCAAGTATACAAGCATGCAATAGGTCTTCTAAGATTCGGTTAATCCTCTTAGTATGCCCATCAGAATGTGGGTGATAAGCAGTGTTGAAATTCAGTTTTGTTCCCAATGCGGCTTGGAATGCCTCCCAAAATCTACTGGTGAAGATCGGATCACGATCACTCACTATGCTGCTAGGAATACCGTGGAGACGAACAATTTCCTTTAAATATAGCTCTGCTAAGCTTGCTGCAGTCCGAGTGGATTTTACTGGAATGAAGTGAGCAGTTTTAGTTAGACGGTCCACTATAACCCAAATTGCTTCATTTCCCTTCTTGGTTCGTGGCAATGCGTCGATGAAATCCATCGACACTTGATCCCATTTCCACTTCGGTACTTCCAAAGGCTGAAGTAAATCCGCCACTTTCTTTTGATCGCTTTTAATTTGTTGACAAGTAGCACAGCGACTCACATATATAGATATGTCCATTTTCGTTGTCTTACACCAAAACTTTCTTTTAATATCACGATACATTTCGTTGACTCCTGGATGGTTGCAAAGTTTGGACTTGTGGCATTCGTCCAAAACTTCACGTTTCAGCTACGAAATGTCAAGGAGACAAATTATGCCTTTCAACTTTATAGCTCCACTATTATCGATTCCAAAACTGAAATCCTCCATCGACGAATCCTTCCATAGATTCCCTGAAGAAATATGTCTTCTTTCTGTTTACTGGCAATCTTTTCAAGAAGAGTAGGAGCAATGACAAAGTGGGCAAGAATAGCATGCTTTCTACTCAAGGCGTCGGCAACTACATTGGCCTTTCCAGGTGTATACAGAATATCTAGGTCATAAGATGCCAGAAATTCCAATCAACGTTGTTGTTGTTGTAGATTCAAATCTTTCTGGGTGAAGTGATACTTTAAAGATTTGTGGTCGGTGAATAATTCAAATTTTTCACCCAAACAAGAAAGATTTATTTAGTATATATTAAGTCAAGTTGAAATTTAAAATTTTCTTTTAGAAAAGCTGAAGGAGATTCTTATCCAGAAGATATTATCGCCAGATTTTTTAGACAAAAATAATAGCCAAAAGCTCCAAATCATGTGTTGGGTAGTTTCTCTCGTGCGGACGTAATTGTCTACTCGCGTAGGCAATTACCTTCCCATTCTCATTAATACCGCACCTACCCCATCACCACAAGCGTCAGTGTAGATAGATAAGCCTTGGTTCCCGTTAATGATAGCGAGAACAGGAGCAGTGGTTAATCTCTTTTTCAACTCCTGAAAAGCTTCATCACATTTTGGAGTCCAATTAAACTTGGCATTCTTCATTGTTAGCTTAGTCAATGGACTAGCAATCTTAGAAAAGTCCTGAACAAACTTCCAGTAATAACTTGCTAAAACCAGAAAACTTCGAACTTCTTTCGGAATCGTGGGTCGCTTCCAGTCAAGAATAGAGGAAATTTTACTCGGATCAACAGAAATTCCTTCTTCATTAACAATATGGCCAAGAAATCTGACTTCTTTGACCCAAAAGTGGCGTTTAGAAAATTTAGCGAATAAGATGCTCCTTCTCAAAATTTCCAAAACAATTCTGAGATGTTCATCATGCTTCTCTTCAATTTTGGAGTATATTAGGATATCATCGATAAATACAAGAATAAATTTATTCAGCACCTCCCGAAACACACGGGTCATCAAATCTACGAAATACGCGGGAGCGTTAGTTAGTCCGAAAGGCATGACTAACCACTCGTAGAACACATCCGGACTCCTAAAAGCAGTTAGGTGAACACAATCTTCGGCAATTTGCAACTGATGGAATCCCTGGGCTAGATCCATCTTAGAAAAGAATCGTGCACCATGAAGTTGATCGAATAAGTCGTCGATCCTGGGTAAAGGAAACTTGTTCTTGTGAGTTTGCATATTGAGATCGCGATAGTCGACACACGATCTCAAAGACCCATCAGATTTAGCCACAAATACTACCGCTGAACCCCATTCAGAAGCATTAGGACGAATCAATCCCTTTTTTAGCAAATCACCAGTTTGCTTGACTAGTTCAATTCTTTCCCGCGGTGCCATCCTACGACTAACATGAACGACAGGATGAGCATTCGGAATTAAATCAATTCTGAATTAATCTCTCTATATGGGGGTAAAGATTCTACTTCTTTGAATAAATTGGGAAAATGCTGGACAGTAGGAATGGACTCCAGACTAGATTCTGGATATCCCAACGTATACATCAATTTATCCCTTTTTGGACTAGGTCTTCACAAGAAATTTCAATGAAATCTCCAACTTTAGTTTTGACTAAAATCGTTCGATTGCTGCAATCTAATTTGGCTTCGTATCTCGATAACCAATTCATCCCGTGTAGGATTCCAAATTCGTTGAAGTTGAGAACATAAAGGTTAATACGAAATCGATGGCTAGAATAAGAGATAGGCACCCTCCTACAATATAGACAAAGATTTGTAGGACCACCCACTGGATTTTTCACACAAATAGGTTCATCGACAAACTTGAGTTTAAGTTTTAATTCATCCATGATCTGTTGGGAGATAAAGCTATATGAAGCTCCCGTTCTAACAACTCTTTCACCAACAATAAGGTTACCCTCCAAAACTCCCTTTCGTTCATTCACCTTTGAAGTTGAGGGGTTATCTTTTATTGCGCACGCTTTCGCTATTTGTACTTATTTCTTTTTCAAGCAATTCTTAACTCCATGACCTGGCTGGTGACAACAATAGCATTCCTTGGATCTTCGACTTATCTTTACAAGTTGATTTTTGTTAATTTGTTTCTTTGGCTTCTCACAATCATTTAATAAATGGCCTTTTTCCTGACGGTTATAACAAGTAACATTTCTGGCTGAAATCTCTTGATTACTCCTCTTCTTCTCCTTGCCTTGAACCGGCCTCTTTCCTTCGAATTTTCTTTTCTTCCAATTCGAACTACTTGAACTCCCTTTCTCTTCCGGAACTTCCAACATATCTAGAGTAGCATATCGATAACCCATATCGATCAAGTCTGAAAAAGATTCTTTAATGTGGGCTGTGATCCTCTCGTGATACTCCTTATTCATTCCTCGAATGAATCTTTCATTTTTCTTCAAGGGTGTACTCGCTAGCTCCGGACCAAATCGAGATAATTCATTGAATTTATTCAAGTACTCCTCAAATGATAGACTTCCTTGCTTCAAATCTAGGAACTCCTGGTACATTCGAGAGATGCCAGCAGATCGAACGTATCGTTGCTCAAACACTTCCTTAAATCGTTTCCAAGTAAACTTATCTTTTGACTCATCCACAGTAACTGTCTCCCACCAAGCTAATGCTTCCTCTTAAAATTTCCAAGAGCATTTGATCGTCTTCCAACTTTAATCCTTTAAAAATTCTTTCACAGGATCGAATCCAAGCATGGGCTTCTACAACATATTTTTTGCCAGTAAACGGCTTTCCACCAAGTCTCGAGAAGCACTTATACAGATCGGCCAGATTCGGCTGAGGTTGAGTAGGCACAGTTGCAGTTGCAGAGACTTGACCAGTTGCGGTGGTATTTCCCCGTTCCCTACCTTGTCCTCTTCTTCCGCTCATTCTCACTATCTATAAATAGCAAGAAAACTTGGTTTAGGCAAATGGACAAGATATCTTAGGGAATATTAACAGTTTAAAAGGAATAGACCAAAAAATTTTAGGATTTCGGTCTTTCGGTTTATACTCATTCTAGGGTATACTTCACCCTATCTCTAATGAGCCATCTAATGTGTTATACTCCGTAGCTAAAGTTCTTACTCAACCTTCAGCTCTAATACCGCTTGTCACGATCCGAAATCCAATGTTCAAAAATTGACGCTAAATACCTCACTTGTATTCGACCGCCAAAGATTCAAACATCGAACTCCAGTCGGATGGAGCTTATAACAATATTAGATGAAAATAAACAGCGGAAACAAAATGAATATCATATATCAACACAGATACAACATGATACAATATCCAATATAACATCTATCCCACATATCAGAGTGATACAAATATGATACAACAATTGTACGACAACAGAAACTTCAACAAGTTTCCAACCTACTTCAACTTTGACAATGTATTCAAAAACTCCAACACTTCAAAATATTTCAAATCCAAAGCTTCCAGAAGACTTCAAAATCCAAGCTAGCTCCAAAACACGAATAACCTGCTTCTAGGCTGCCCGTGTTGAAAATTATGGGCACCCAGAGTTTGGAAAGGGAACAATAAACTCCGGGTCAGCCATGGGACTGGTATGAGTAAACAAAGACAGTTGTTGAAATAAAACAGTTCATTTTTATCAAAAGCGAAACAAAATAATTTGAAAGAAATCCACAATGCTTTTATGAAAATGAAACTGCCATAAGGCCTCCCGCCATACACACAATGCAAGCGTAAACTTGGAGGAGATTTCTTCTTATGACAGTCAAAAATGCTTGGTACGAGAAAACACTTTTAAATATTATTATTAGTGCATAGTGCGAAAACATTTTCGAAAGTATAATATTAATCTTAGCCAGCATATGTACCATTATAGTATGCCTACTATAGCTACCATGTTAAATGGCAGGTTCTACAACTAAAATCATAAAGGGCTCGTATTGGATGATTGGATTTCCAACAAATGGTCGGGCAAAAGAACTTCCCCATAAAATGGAACGCCTCTGGAGGGACGTCCACGAGAACCTAACCGGATCTCTGCTATACAAGGCCGGGTTACCTTTGTGACTAGGTAACAACTGACACGAGTATGCCACCTCCCGGTCTTTACCAACCTTTATCCGAAGCGCTTCTCAATCGACAACCACAAAGCAATAAGTTTTGCTGCAACCGCAAAGTAAGTATCTGGGCTCCATACCATGATACCACTTATAATCCAGAAGGAAATTGACATACCCTCGGGGGTGCTACCTCCAAATAACCTATTCCTATTTTGACCATAACCGGGTTATGAGGTTCGACGAAGTCTCGTCCACAAAGCTATGCTTTTTCACAAAGCAATGCTTCGATCAACAAATGATCAGCAACACTCAGCATGCCACACTACCAAATTGTGAGTATATCTCTAAGAACCTTCAATTACATAACCTTTGAGCTCGTACGTCTCAGAGAAGGGTGTTATGCTAAGAGAATAAATTCTCCGCCACCAACAGATATGTATTTGAAAGAAACTAGCTTTATATCTCAATTTGTAATGTCATACATACAATCATACAAGTCTGTTCCGGGTTCGAACAGAACCGAAGGCACTTTCGAAGAAGTCCTTGCAATCCGGGCATCCACAATCCCGATCAGACTCCCTATCACATATGGAGATCTCTATACAGGAGCAACTCAGTGCAAAATCATTCGACAAGTTATCCTATCGTTCTCGAAGACGCCCGGTCTTCACCACCATCTTCAATTGCTATCCATTTCGTCGTATCACATATTCGGAATGGGTTATACGACACAACGGTCCTCTCCCAGCTAAACTGAATAATGAGCGTTCAATTTAAAAATACGTGGATGTATCCATCACAAAGATTCATATTCAGGGTTCGACGTGGGTTTCGGATAACCAACTGGAATCCGACTCCCTGTCGCATTTAAGTCTAAATATCGTTTTACGGGCAAAAAGGGTTTTCACGCACACAGAAACAAATCATAATCACAGTTCAGCACAAAGCAATTTGTATCACACGGTATCAAAATCACAACAGAAATACCAATCCAGTACACAATATCTGATAATAGTCAATCATCTTCAATTAAGGTGAATGTGATTTAAATGAATTAACCACATAATTATTATTATTTTTTATTAATTATTAATATTTTATTTTTAAATCAATGATTAATTTCCTTAATTATAAGTTAATTCATCAAGAGTAAATTCATAAATTCCATGAATTACAAATCATTATATCTTCATCAACTTAAGGTAAAAATCATTCTTACTTATGATTTAATTATCATTTACAATTATGTTTTGAGACATTTCGTTTCAAATTTACTTTTTAAATTTCATTTTAAATTTCAAGATTTAGAATGAATACCAATTTATCTTATATAAAGTTTAAAACAAATTTTTAAAACTTTAAATTTACATGTTAAAGTAATATTTTTATTTTAAAAGTAATTTAAAGAGTTGAAATCAAATTCCTTTTAAATTCACATATTAAAAGAATATTTAATCATTTAACTTATTTAACATTAAATTATAAAACTAAATTTTATTTCAAAATCTAGAATTTCAATTTAGATTCAAGTCCAGGTTTTCAAGTTTGATTTAACTTGTTTTAAATCTTTCCTTTACAAATTTCAAATCCATTTTAAATTCAAATCTTTCGACACACTTAATTTCTTAACATCTTTTTTAATTATTAAAATAATTTAAATTTAAAACTTTATTTCCCAAAGTAAGTTTTCAAACTGACCTAAACTTTGGTTTTAAAACTTATTTTAAGCATTGTCTTATAATTTGAAATTTAATTTTAAAATTTCAACACAAAACAAATCAGGTTTTTATTTAAAATCCTGGACAAAATTTATAGCCGAGCCACATCTACATTGCTTCGGGTCCAATACCAATCCACTTCGAGTAAACACCTGAGCTACTCGAGAAAATCTTGAGTTCACCCTGCACACAAACAAAATTTCCAGATCACCAGAGAACCATCGCTCCATGCACGTGCACAGCTCTGATGACTATTTTCGGTCGACGCTATATCGTCGAGCAAGTCGACGATCGCCTACGAGTTAATCTTCGACCACCCAAAATTCCATCATCACTCGAAATTAGATTCGAGTTTGAAATCTCAAACCTGGAAACACAGACGGGAGCTTCCACCAAACCTGGGAACATCGTCATTCACCCAACCCCGACCACCAGAAAATTCGAAACTCCGGCCAACTACTCGTCGTCGTCCCCTCTACCATCTCCCAAACCCCTGTAGCACTCGATCACTTTTAGACGATGAAAGAGACAAAATACTAAGCCTCGACAAAAATTAGGTTTACGAACTTCTCGAGTTCGCCGCCGTCACCACGACCATCTGCACCCCGTTCCAATATTTTTCCAAAGCCCCCGCTCACCCCTCCATCACCAGGCAAGATCTCGACCACTACAAGTCAGTGGATCGCTAGAGATCATCAGAACAATGAAACTTATACAAAACCAAACTGAACCCTCAACTTCACTCTAAAAATTATGATTTTTGTTTTAAAAATCATATTAAAGTATACAATTGACCTACATACCTGAATTCAAAAATTAAAAGGTTTGAATTTTAACTTATTTAAAGCTTTGCTCAGGTATTTTGGTTTCCAGAGTCATTAACAAGTTGTTCAAACTTGAATTGATTTCAAACTTTAGTTCATGATCAAACAAACAATCTTTGTTTTAATCTCAAGTCCAAACAGTGAGTGAAACAAGTAGAAATGAATTTTTGAATCAAAATTTTTTGTGTTTATAACTCAGGACAAACATATACAAACAACAGCTTGCGCACAATTCTTCCATCATTCAGAGAATTCGTGTGTGTGTGTATATACACACACACACACATACATACATACTTATCACAGATTTAATTTGCAACAGATCCATATTTTTAAATTTTTAAGAAAAATGTTACTCACATTAAATTCCAACATGAACAGAGCTGCTTTTATTTGAAACAGGCTTGAACTTTGCTTGCTGAAACCTTGTCTTTAATCTTCTGGCTTGTTGGGTTAGACTGTTGTTTAAGTTGAATTGGTATTTAAGTTGTAAAATGATATTACTTCAGATGCTACTCAGCTTTGAATGAACGAACTAAAATAAGGAATTGATGTATATAAATTTGAGTTTACAGGTGATATAATTTCCTTCTTGTACAACAGGTCTGAGATTCTTGTGTTTATCTTTGACTAAGCTGGTTACTTGGTGGCTGATATAAATCTATTTTGTGTGCTAAGGAGGCTAGCATTAATTGCTATTGTCTTGTTCTTTTTTTTTGTTTGTTTAAGTGTACATAGATATCTATAGTTGAATATGTTTATTGTTGTCTTCTTTTGCAAGCTTACATACCTATCTTTATTTGTTTTCTTTTCTTTAGTCTTATTACTTTGAAAACTAAATGAAGTTCTATATTTAATATGTTGTTAGAATTTATTCTAATGCATTGATATATATATATATATATATATAATTTATCTTATATATATTTATTTCTATTCTAACTTAAATATAAATCTCTAACTTAAATATTTATTTCTAACTTATATACTTATTGCCTTGTATGTCTCTATATATATTTATTTTTATTGTTTTTGTAGTATATTTTATTTGTATTAATACATATTATTTAAAAGAGAAGGTTTTGAAATTAAATACATACTAAATGAATTACATCGATATATTTTATAAATTCGCGTATATATATATATATAAGATTTAAATTCAAATAATTTAAACTCAAAAAAATTGAAGTTTTATTTATCTAAATTAACACATATTTTATTTATTTTGAAACTTTGCAAATTAAATTCCAAAAGTTCAAATAAGTTACCAAATTTAAATTAATAAATTTTTGGGATGTTACAGATAATTTCCGTTTGACTCATTCTCGGTTCTTTTGGAAGTAAGTATTCGAATCCTCAACATGGAACTCGAATTTACATTCATACTTCCTAATTCGGTCATATTTGATAGTCGGTTATTTAACTATCAAATGAACAAACATCTAATCAACGTTTAATTTCCATATGGGATCCACTAAGCCTTTATTAATTCTCTTTACTTAATAAAACCACTTTATAAAATTTGATCAAATGATCTTTTTCAAAACATTATTCCCAAACCCCTAACGTTCCATTTAAACTTGGAAAAAATTCACATTATTTACCAAAATAATTTTGGAAATTCCCTCTTTGAAAATTCCATATTGAATGGCCAACATTTCCCTTTTGAAAACATCATCTACAATTGAACTCATTTACTTCACATTCCAAACTTCTTTATGAATTTTCGAACAAGATTTAAATTTCCTTTGAAATCTCTAAATAATTTATAAATCTCTTTCTAATTTAAAACTCTTTACAAACTTCTTTATAAAACCTTTATCAAATTTCCTTTATAAAATATTATTTACCAATTATCTTTTGTAAAAAACTTTAAGTAAAACTTCAGTAAAATCCCTTTATAAACGAGTTATTACTTATAAATAACTTCGCAACATAATAGCACAACTTAGAAATCATTTATTAATTTTAAGCTCTTAATTTATTTAAGAATTGAAGTTAATTCAAAAACATACTTTATAAATTCAAAAGGAGGCTTAACGATTCCAATAGTACTAATTTAAGTTACAATTCACTTTCATTTCAAATTCACTTAATAGTTATTTACATAAGCAACAAGTATATAAATACAATTCATATCCAAATCAGGGAATAAATGTCAACATGAAGTACTATCATGTACATGTCCGAATAACATAATAGCAGAAGGGTGATTTATCATGCTAAACAGATGCCTAAACAATTTAATCAATAGCAGAACGAAGATTTATTCTACTAACACATGTCCATAAAATCAAATCACTTAGACTACAGCAGAATGGCGTTTTGTTCTGCTAACAAATGTTTAGTCACATCACTTTTTTTTATATATAATTATTATGTTTAGTCGCATCACTTTCTTTTTTATACATAATTATGTTTAGTCACATCACTTTCTTATATATATATATATATAATTAATTATTATGTTTAGCCACATCACATTCTTTTATATATATAATTATTATGTTTAGTCACATCACTTTATTTTAAACATATATAATTATTATGTTTAGTCATGTCATTTCTTATATATATATATATAACTTTAGTTATTAATTAACTAAGATGTGATAAGAGATGATTTGATTAATGATTACAAATCTAAGATGTGACTATACTAAATATATATATTTTTATAAAGTGTTTATTATTTTTAAAATTATGTCTTGTCACATCACTTACTAATCCAAATTAATATAAGATAATTTATTTCTAAGTGTATTATTATCTAGTTAATTAAATCATATATATATGTATATATAGTGCGTAAAGACGAACAACGTCCCGACAACTTTTCGACGTCGAAAGTTCAAAATTTTGAAAACTTTCTTTGGTCACATTTTCTGTTTTTCTATAAACTATTTAGTTTGGTAAATAAATTTTAAAAACGATCTTATCATTATTATTAATTTTATTAAAATTAGTTTATTTCCATTATAAAACTTACATATTGAATTTTTCAAATTAAATGAATATTCATAATCAAAGCAGTGAAATTCAGGGACATTACATGCTGCATGCCCGATTTTTTCATTTTCCATTAATGAGGCTTGAGACTACATTTTACCTTTATTTAGCACTTCCCAATTGGAATGCTACACTCCCCTCCAAGCATCAATGCAATGCTAGCATTTATCCAAACAAGTTCATTCTAGAACCGAACGAAACCGAAGGTAATTACTTCTTTTACATCCTTTTCGGAGAATCCCTCCATGGATTAATAATAAATAGCCCTTGCACTTTAAAGCTCTACCTTCGATTCTACATTCTTCAGGATGCCTTCAAGTCAAAATGCTTGAGTTGGATCAAAGTGGATTTCAGATAACATATCTGATCCCGGTCTCTTCGAAACTACTTTCAATGTTTTCTGGTAAACTCAACCCCGGTTTTTTAGGAAAATAACAAACAAAGATAAGAGTGGAGATCACCTCCTAACCATTAGCGATGGGTTTCCTTATCATTTATCCGTACAATATAGCACCATCGACAATTACTGTACTATATAATTTTTATGTTTCTCCTAAATATTTTCAAAGTTATGTTTAGGTCTAAATTTTGATAGTAAGTTATTTAGTTATCAAATAAACAAACATTCAAATATGAGTTTAGTCCCATGGAATCCACTAAGCCTTTTTTAATTAATCTTTAATTAATTACAATCACTTTATAAACATTCGACCGAAAGATCTTTGGAAGACATTATTCCTAAACCACTTACATCCCTTTTAAACTCAGACAAACATTTATATAATTGTCTCAACGGTATAAGTATATTTATCAAACTTTACAAAAAAGTTCTTATTTTTAAATTTCTTTTTGAAAACATTACAGAAACTGATCCGCTTATGCTTTATAAAAAGTTCCCTTTAAAAGCTCACTTCACATTTAATATCTTTTTAAATTTCCAAAGTCAATTTACAAAACACTATTATAAGTCTACAAGTCAATTTACAAAATTATGTGGTTTTCGGAGAAATTAGGTTGTGTGACTCAGAGGTGTGAATTTAGTTAGCGATTAATATTGAATAATTGAAATATTAATGTTCATATGTCACTTAGCAGATGGTATAACAGTTTGACTGAATTCATCGCCTACGGGTCCTTTCGGTAAAATCAAAATTTACTTATTATAAGTGGTAGCTGATAGTGACAATCATTTACACCAATTCTCTTCGTCGAAACTATATCATATTACGACTTATGGAATTTGGTAATGGTCAAAATTCCAATATCGTCCACATTCAACTTTATAGTTTAAACATAAAGTCTTTGGTTCAATAATAATAATTATTATTAACCAAAATGCTCTGGCTAGAGACTTTGACTTTGAGTTAACTTGAGTTGACCATGATACTTACCCCATATAATCGAGGAGACAAATCCTCTCTTGAATTGGGTTTCACTTTTAATACTTCCATTCGGCCCAACTATAGTCACTCGATGGAACGCCATGCCATGATTTGACTATAATCAAGGCGGAGCTTTCATATTGAAGGTCCACGTATTCTCAATTCGAGAGAACTGTGTAAATCGGCCGTATCGATATTTTCTATTTAGCCTTAGTTATATTAACCAACAGAAAACTATCGAGTGAGTCATTCCATAGTTATTGAATAACTATTAGTACGCAACCTCTAGGCCCCTCCAATAGTCATGAGTAATACACCGCCCAACATTGGGAGAGTGTTTACATACTCTAGTCTCAACGGATACATCGATATCCAATCTAGATGCATCTTGACTAGGAACATTTAAAATGGTATATTTGTTTTATAGTGATAAATTACCCACAGTTACAACATTTTGTAACTACTATCACAAAATATACCATTTATGAATTTTCTATTAAATATACTTTAAATTAAATTAATTAATTAATATAACCACATTATATCAAGTATATAATAGAAAGAAACATCTTTACTGTAAATAAGATTATTCAATGAGTTAGATATATGCAACAAATTATATAATTGCCACTAAAGCATAGCCATAACACTATCAATTTGCCTCGTTGTACGTTCTTAAACACTCATAGATAGAGACGAATTCCCATACCTCGGAATTTGATGTTAAGTATGAAAAAAAATACTTTCATACCAGCATAATTTAAAACGATCATTTATAGAAATCAAATCTCATTCCTTTTACAAAAACTCCTTGTTTTATAAATCTCTATTATATTTATAAAACTTCTTTTATAAATATTCTTTATATCTATAAAACTTATTTTATAAATCTCTCGATTTTAAATCTCAAATACTTATTACAAATCTTCAGTTTCAAGATAGGACTAAATACTTTTCATAAAACGATCATTCCATATAACATTATAAATTAACAATTGTGATTTATTATTCCAATATATCAAAATGATATCATTTTCCTTCTATAAAATATTATTATACATCATTTCTTTTATTCATGAAATAAAAGTTATAAATCTCACTTTCCATACAACATTTTATATAAATCATTTCACAAATATTTGTTTCAAAATAAATCTATCTTCTTTAAAAACAGAATTACCTTATTATAAATAAAAGATAAATTCCTATTTTTCTTTATAAATAAAACCCGTTATTATATTAACTTTTCTATAAAAAAATACTCTACAAAATACTTTTAAAACATTTCCATAAAATTAGAAGAGATTATCAAAAAAGTTTACGACTAGTACTGGTTAACTTTAACAACCTATATTTTTAGGCTGATCTGAATATTTAAGTTTTGGACATTTAAATATTTAATTGGTTTATTTTATCGATGAGCTGGAAAACTTGAATTTTAACAAATGGACTTTTTAGGGTTCAAGATTATCTCAATTGGATTCGGATGGTCCGAGAGAGCCAAAATGAGTACAAGCATCGATATATTCCTACTGTTTGGTTTGGAGTTAAAAGTTCAAGTTCAATTAGTAATATTGTACGACCAAAAAAGTTGAATTTAGTGTACGTTGGAATTAGGCTCTGGAAGTAGTTCCATTGAGTTCGGGAATAAGGGTATTTCATTAGAAAGACCAGTGAGAACGCCTTGTTTGGAGTTCGTGAATTTTCAGACGTGAATAGTATCGGTTGGTTGCCTATATAAGGACCTATACCCAACTTCATTTGCTCAAAACCTTAAATGAAACCCTAGCCTCCATTAAATCAGCGATCATGGTTGCTCCAGCCTCTAGAGGTTAAACTAGCCATTGGGGTCTGAAGGAGAATGGAGGGTGAGGGGATGGGTAGTTCATCTACACTAGCCGATCATCAAGTGGAGCAGCGGTTCGTCATGGACCTGGAGTTGAACGCGGCTGCATTTTAGGTTCAGTGGAGGACTTTGCAGCGGCGATGGAGGTCGAGGCTGACATCATTAAGTTGATCGTGGATGAGGCTACCTAAGGCGAAGTTGCGGCGGGCTCTGGTGGCTCTATGCAGCCGAGATGAACGAAAATCTAATGACGTTAGAGTTTAGGAATTAACAGCTGGAGTATTGAAGATGAACATGATTAGGGTGGGTTAATTAGGGGACTAGAGAATTAAGAATGTAATTAGTAAATTAATCATGTTATTTAATTCCAAATCTTATAAATGCGATAACTATTTTATATAAGGTCCAAATCGAACATGGTCGGTCGCATTTGATTCGTAATGATATTAACTACAAATTTAAATTGGATTGGTTGAGATTGGGGTTTGTAGAATTTCAAGCTAAAATCAAAGTTGTTCGATTTAGACCAAACTAGAATGCTTCAGCGATAATTGAAATTTCAGTGAGTTAAACTCATTTTTTTTATTAATCAACATATTATACATGTGACGACCCACATTTCGAAAGATTTAAATTGACAATAATCTACACATGTCTTACTCAAACAATCTGGAACGTAGATAATCAATGGGGTTAAAATAGGAAAAATAAGAAGAGAAGAAAAAAACAAAACACAGAATCTCACAGCGGAACAATAAAATATAATAATCAAATAAGCAATTTATAAAGTTGTTTACTATACATTTAATTATAGTCTATACACATTTATCAGAGTTATAAATATACAACAAGGAGAATTAATCAAAGCAGTAGAATATAGCATGATACAGGGTATAATAATAACAATAATATACCAAACTTCGTCTTCGTCCTCCAAAGAATAGTCTTCAATACACTGGAAAAAAAATTCAGGACTGACCCGAGCGTAATAAGAAAAACAAAACACTCGAGCCAGGACTAAAATACTCTTATTTAAATCAAATCAATATTAAAAATATGAGTGCAATAACTTAAGAGATGTTACAGGATTTTCCATCTCCTAAGGATCCGTTAAACTATTTATATATAATAGTATACGCTATAATATATAATGTCTATCAGTAAAAATAAGTATTAAAATAGCATTAAGGCTTTACATTAATCCACTCTAATACGTTTTATAGTTTTAAACCAAAGTCGTAATGGGCTCGTATAGGGATAAATATGACAAGGCACGTGAGGCAATGTCCAAGGTAGGATTCTACCAATTTACCCTTTCTGGCTGGTCGTAACACATCTATGGCCGACCGCGGCAATCAATCCAAACGACAAATAAGGTGCACCCATCGAATCCGACACCATAATAATAATACGAGTGATCAACGTCGCTAGAGGTGGCTAACCTCAATGGCCAGACATAGGCTCCTGTTTTTAGTCGTTTTAATTATGACGTGAATGTCAAGGCTATCCATCATCGTTCACTTACTTCATTCCCGTAAACGTCGCCAATTCAACCACTACATTCTAGATATCATCCACCGCGTACACAGTTGTTAAAGTGGTTCCAATATTGAAGAGAGTATTCCAATAAGAGGCCCCGGTCTCTTTAACAACCAATCGTCATTTTACACACGGTTGGTTCTTTTACATTTCGAAAACCATTTGCACTTGATATCAAAATATCATATTCGTTTCAAAATAAAATCCATCTAAAATATCATCATTTATTCGTTTTGAAATCAAATCCATTTCGAAATTATCATTTATTCAAAATTATCTATTTTTTTGTTCGATAAATCAATTTCACTTCCAAAATTTGATTTGAATTCAATTTAGGTTACATTCTTCACTTTAAACTAGTTCGTATTTAAATCCAAGATTTAAATATAAACAATTTACCCTTCAACCTGTTTGAATTTTGGAAAATATTTTAAAAGTTTAAAATAGTTAAATAGAGAATATTTAATAGTTTAATCAAAAATAATTTGAATATAAAAATGATTTATATAGTAGAATAGTATGGAAAATCAAAATAGTTAGAATATTTAAAGAATATAGATTTTAAATCATTTATACTAAAATATTCATTTTTTATAATTCCAAAGTCAAACCGGTCAACTTCCCAATTTTCTCCCCAAATCAATTCCAATTCCGTTATGATTTAATCGATTCAATTCCGATTCCACCTCGAATAAATTTCCATTCCACACAAATTCCTTTCAATTCACAAATCTCTTTAAATTACAAATTCCATTTCCAAATTAATCTAAATCCCAATTTCAAATTAATTTCCAAATACAATTCCAAATTTATTTAAATTCCAATTTCAAATTAATTTCCAATTCCAATCCCAAATAAATTTAAATTCCAATCTCAAATGAATTTCAAGTTTCGGTTCCAGTTTCAAATTCGATCTCAAAGTATTGATTTAAACACTTAAATCAAATTTACTTTCAATACCAAATTTAAATCCAAAATCTCAATTCCAAACTCAATTTGAAATATCATTTCATATAAATTTTCCTTAGAAATATTCAGAGTTCGAATAAAAGACCAATCTTTTAAAACAAATCAACTTTCGAAAAATTTACCCGAATTTCAATTTTTATCATAAAAATCTAAACTTCGATTGATTAAACAATCTCGTTATCAAGTTTAAATTCCAACATTTCAAGCTTCAGTTCAAAATAATTTAATTCCAGTAAATTGGATTTTATTCTTAAAAATCAATTCACTAAAAAAAATTCAAACAACTTTTAAAAATTATTTAATTTAACCAACCCGGTGTTCGTATATAATTTTCTAACCTATGGCTAAGTGGATAATTATTTCAATTTAATTTCCAGAAAGAATATATCATTTCAATTCGAATAGATGTCATAGGTATATCATTTCAATCTATTCCCCAATTTATTCGAAATAATTCGGTTTACAGTTTTATATACACATACAGGGTAATAACAGGATATATCAGAATAAATAACATCCAAATAGCCACCAATAGCATCCATTTGCAACTAATATCCAAAACAACGAAAGCATCAACAATTAAAACAATTATCGGAAATTAGGAATTTTTCTAGCAATTTAATTCTAATTCGATTTAATTGTCAATTCAAATTCTATCAGTAAATTTTGGATGTCAATTTAGATGTCAAAATAAATTTATCAACAGCTATCAATAAATTTAAATCACTTCAGCATTCAGTTTAACTAACATAAAAATATTTTAGCAAATCCTGAGCATATAAAAACTCTTACCTTTTCTATTTGAAACTGAATATAAATTTCAGCTTCAAATAAATTACACTGTCGCTCCTAGCTGTAATCTTCGTCGATACAAATCCAATGTAATTTGCTTCATCCAAACGGGCCTCGTACGAAGTAGATATTAATTAATACCAATTTGAATACAACTGAATATTAATTAAAAAATTAAATTATCACTAATACCTCAGCTACTCACGTGATTAGAAATCACGTTCTTGCTCACGCATCAGATCGAGAAACCCAGTCGCTCCTCCTCCTTCAACGCTATGCGCCTCTTCCACTTACCGCGACCCAAATCCTAGCTTGCTCCTCCTCGCCAATGAGCCGCCGCCACCCTCCTTTCATCAGCCACGCTTGCGCGATATCGACCACCATCAGCTACGCATGCACCTCCTCGTAGAATTCCCATCATGCGCTCGTGCAGAGTCGGACGCGAAGCCCTGATGAGGAACGCGCGCTACCTCAACTACTTCCAATCCCCTACCTCATGCGCTAAGATAAACGCCGTCGCTCCATGGTTCCAGATCAAGAATCTCGATCGCAATTCCAAGCCGCAATCGCAACTTCCCCTTGCCCCGTTCCCTACGTCCACGCGAGCGCCAGAACCCAAATCGCGAAAACCTAAATTGGGACTTCGACCTCTTTCAATTTTTTTTAGATCGTCGATGCCTAGCCGTGTCGCCCCCTCTCCATTGCGTAACGCACTCGCGGCCATTTTCTCGATCATTTTTTTTTGAATTGAGATCTGTTTCATTTGAATCCCTTTTTTCTAATATGGCTGCGACCATTTTTTTCGTGTGAGAGATCGATCAATTTTTTTTTCTTTCCTCGTTCGATTTTTTTTATATAGATCGATTTGAATCTGATACTTAGCAAAAAGGGAAGAAAAGAGTGATATGAAGAGAAGACTAGATCTCGTCGTTTATTTTTATTTTTATTTGAACGATTTTGGACTGAATTGCAAAATTTTATATTATAAAGTATTAACCCAATAGCCACAAAATTTTCAAACTCCAAATGGCTCATGCCGCCTGACGTTTATAACGTTTTACCTCCGTTCCGAACACAATGGAACTGGTTTCGAGGGCTAATTAGATCTTATGCAGAAGATGGCTTTTCAAAATCAATATAATTTAATTAAATTCGAACTAAATTTCTACGCTTTCCAAGCTCGCACGGTCAAACGACAAGTCCGATCGCTACGAAACTTGAAATCTTACAATAATTCACTATTACGGATTCGATGAAACTAGTTTCGTCCAAATCTAAGATAGTGGCCAAAATGACTATTTTTATTTGTCAATTAAAATATAAAATTCCAAATTTTTACCTGTTCACAGTTAACTCCAAATTTAAATGTTAATTGTCTTCATTCGTATTTTGATTAAAATTTAAATCAATTACCGATATATATTGCAATCATCTTAAATCCAAAACGAAATTATTCAAATAATTTCCAACATTAAATCTTAACAATTTAAATTATCTAATAAGTTAATATTAACAAATCATTATATTTTCACCCAAATTCACCCAATAATTTCATTAAATTTAATAACTTATAATAATCAAAAGTATGGGTCGTTACATACTCCCCCACTCAAAACTTTTCGATCTCAAAAAGGCGTTAAGTACAAAATTTAACATACAATATGTTTTATTCAAATAATTCACTTATAACTTTAAAATCTTATTAGAAAATTTTTACTACACTTTTATTTGGTAATTCCGACATCGGTTTTATGGAAAATATAACTTATATAAAAGCAAGCTATAAAAATTTAAAACTTCAAAAAATTTCTAACTCCCGGATTTACGTAAAATTTCGGCAGAGTCTCCTTTGTGCGGCTCGATCGAAAAAAAATTACAATTCAATATATAACATAAATATAACCAATATATATCAAATATACATCTCATCTCAACGATGAGGCATCCCGAAGGGCAAAAATATAAAATCGCAGTATGTAATTCGAGATACGTACCTTATTATTTAGAATACGAGCGAGTTCGCTCGTATTAAGCAAACAAAGCATATGATAATCCACATATACGTCCAATAGTCTTCGTATGTACCTATCTTAACTCAAATCAACAATATTAGTTAACATACAACGATATAGAAGCACGTATAAGTCTAGCATAACCATACAACATGGATTTTGAATTCAAACAACACAAACAATCACAAACAATCACAAATCCATAAAATACAACAATCATATGCAATCAAAACAGTAAAAACAATGGTTTCAACAAAAGAAAACATTCAACCATCAATATCCATCTAATCAACCCAATTAATTCATAACCATGTGGATTTACGTTATCCACTTTCAAATTTTTTTTTTATTCCCTTCATTTCTTATTAACATTCGTTACATTGACATTGTAATTGATTCATTTCAATTTTATATGCATTCAACAACTTTTATTTAATTAGATTCATATTCAACTGATTTTCCATTTAATTTATTTACTTCTAATTAATTTGCATGCACTTATCAATATTAATTAATTCACATTCTATTAATTTACACTCGTTAATAGTTACATTCGTTTTTCTTCCTTCACTTTCATTATTTCATTTCAATAATTCAAATAGTTGATTACACTTAAGTAATTTAATCCATACCACATTCCATATTTTTTTTAAAATTGATTCACCTTCACTTAATTATTTATTTCGTTAATCATACAATAGATTTATAATTAATTCATTCGCTTTTAATTAATTTACATTCAACAAATTTGATTTTAATCCATTCTTTTATTTCGTTCAATATTTATTGCATTCACATTTGATTTATGTCAACTCGATATATATTTACATTCCATCGATTTGCTTCAATTATTTTTTTATTTGTTTCATCCATATTTAATTGGTTTACATTCCATCTGATTTCTTTCAATTTTATTAACATTCATTACAAATTCATTATATTCTCTTTTTATGCAATTCAGTTTGTGAAATTCCAATTTGTTTCACTTTTTTTATACCTATTTTATATAAATTCATTTATGAATCGATTATAAAATTTATTCCACTTAGTATATCCTTTCTTAGTTATACTATCATCGTTTATAAATTTATCTAAGTTTACTGTAAATGTTTTATACAGCAAAAATTACTTTTATTATATTACTTCATATCTTCAGTCATTGTTAATTCATTGATTCATTTCATTTATTCAAATTCACATTATTAATTTACCAAAGCAAGTTTCATTTTACAACTCAATTCGTATTAATAACCCTTTAATTTCAATTAACCATATTAAATTTACTTACATACATAAACCACCTTTTAGTTTAAATTCAAGTTCATATCCATTTGATTAATTCATTTTATAGCTTGAATGGAATTTAATTCACTTTACTTATTTATTAGTTTCACTTAACATCCAATTCAACTCATTTGATATTAAGTTAACTTTATTTCTTTTAATTTATTACTCATTTATTTAATCCTATTCAAAGTTAAATTTTCTTATCATCCACATTCGACAAATTTATATTGTTTTTAGCTTACCAATTATCAATCTATAAGTTATACAATTTATTCATTTTAAATTTCGTTTTATCTGTTCATTCCAAATTCAATTCATTTTTATTTTAGCGTTCAAGAATTAATTATACTTTACTAACTTCATTTCACTAATTCCATTTAATTTAACAGTGCTAAGACAATTAATTTTATCTGCTTAATTAATTGTTTAACCATTTTAAAATTTACCTTTACTTCCCTATTCAAAACTACAAGTTATAAATTCCTTTTTTTCTATTCAAATTTATAAGTTACAACTTATTTCTTATACACTATTTTTAATTATAAGCACAAAACTATTTTCATATACTTATTAAATCACAATTTAGAATATATTTTCTTAACCCAAACTTGTTTAATTGAAATTAATTTTCCTTTGGTAGCAATCTTCACTCAGAAACTCAAAAATGAACAATGGCGATGCTGCAGTCATCCCTAGAATTATTTTCCAGTGACCAAGTGAGTTTAATGCTTTTATTTATTTAAAAATCTTTTCAAAAATATATTTCTAGCCAAAACACTTTCATATAATACTATTATTAAATTTTTAAGGCTTTGGAAAACAAATTTGAAAAAAAATGATTTTAAATTCAAAATTCTCAATTTTTTTTAATCATTTCTGTATATAAGCTATATTATAAATATAGTTAAACAAATTTTCTTAGCTTTTTATCGAAATACTTCATTAATTTACAAGTAGGTCATTTTAAACAATTCTTATTGCAATTATACTATAATTCAATTTAATTATCAATGCTTTATAAAATAAAATTCACTAAGTATTCATTTTATTTTTTTAATTCAATCAATAATCGATGATAATTAAATATTATCATTTCCTAACAACAAGTTCATTAAAAATCACTTTATATATATATATAATACAGTTTAGCCAAAATTATTTCGTTTTCTCGATTTTTTTTAAAACAATATTATGTCGACTTGCCTCGTTTAAGTATTTAGAAACCCCTATCGATGACACGGCATCCTGCACATCGACCAGAATTCATAAACAACTCAACAGATAAGTAAACACAATATATAACATTTTACAACACTAACAAGTACGCTCTCTCATAAATACACTCAAACAGACTCATTCTAGGATAGTACTACCCTATCTATAATGAGTCAAACCCCACAAAGCCAAGGTTATCGCTAAATCTTTGCTCTGATACCAACCGTGACGACCCACATTTCGAAAGGTTTAAACTGACAATAATCCATACATGTCTGACTTAAACAATCTGGAACGTAGATAATCAATGAGGTTAAAATAAGAAAAATAAGAAGAGAAGAAAAAAACAAAACACAAAATCTACGGCTGAACGATAAAATATAATAATCAAATAAACAATTTACAAAGTTGTTTACTATACATTTGATTATAGTCTATACACATTTATCAGAGTTATAAATATATAACAAGGAGAAATAATCAAAGCAGTAGAATATAGCATGATACAGGGTATAATAATAATAGTAATATACCAAACTCCGTCTTCGTCCTCCAAAGAATAGTCTTCAATACACTGGAAAAAAAACTCAGGGCTGACCGGAGCGTAATGAGAAAAACAAAACACTCGAGTCAGGACTAAAATACTCTTATGTAAGTCAAATCAATATCACAAATATGAGTGCAATAACTTAAGAGATGTTACGGGGTTTTCCATCTCCTAAGGATCCGTTAAACTATTTATATATAATAGTATACGCTATAATATATAATGTCTATCAGTAAAATAGATAATAAAATAGCGCTAAGGCTTTACATCGATCCATTTTAACACTTTTTATAGTTTTAAACCAAAATCGTGATGGGCTCGTATATGGATAAATATGACAAGATACGTGAGGCAATGCCCAAGGTAGGATTCTACCAGTTTACCCTTCTTGGCCGGTCGTAACACATCCATTGCCGACCGCGACAATCAATCCAAACGACAAATAAGATGCACCCATCGAATCCGAAACCATAATAATAATACGAGGGAACAACGTCGCTAGAGGTAGCTAACCTCAATGGCCAGACATAGGCTCCTGTTTTAGTCATTTTAATTATGACACGAATGTCAAGGCTATCCATCATCGTTCTCTTACTTCATTCCAGTAAACATCGCCAATTCAGCCACTACATTCTGGATATCATCCACCGTGTACACAGTTATTAAAGTGGTTCCAATATTGAAAGGGAGTATTCCAATAAGAGGCTCCGGTCTCTTTAACAACCAATCGTCATTTTACACACCGATTGGTTCTTTTACATTTCATAAACCATTTGCACTTGATATCAAAATATCATATTTGTTTCAAAATCAAATTCATCTCGAGTATCATCTTTATTCATTTTGAAATCAAATCCATTTTGAAATTATCATTTATTCAAAATTATCAATTTTTTTGTTCGATAAATCAGTTTCACCTCCAAAATTTGATTTGAATTCAATTTAGGTTATATTCTTCACTTTAACCTAGTTCGTATTTAAATCCAAGATTTAAATATAAACAATTTACCCTTCAACCTGTTTGAATTTTGGAAAATAGTTTTAAAAGTTTAAAATAGTTAAATAGAGAATATTTAATAGTTTAATCAAAAATAATTTGAATATAAAAATGGTTTATATAGTAGAATAGTTTGGAAAATCAAAATAGTTAGAATATTTAAAGAATATAGATTTTAAATCATTTATGCTAAAATATTCATTTTTTTCATAATTCCAAAGTCAAACCAGTCAACTTCCCAATTTTCTCTCCAAATCAATTCCAATTCCATTACGATTTAATCGATTCAATTCCGATTCCACCTCAAATAAATTTCCATTCCAGACCGATTCCTTTCAATTCACAAATCTCTTTAAATTACAAATTCCATTTCCAAATTAATCTAAATCCCAATTTCAAATTGATTTCCAATTCCAATTCCAAATTTATTTAAATTCCAATTTCAAATTAATTTTCAATTCCAATCCCAAACAAATTTAAATTCCAATCTCAAATAAATTTCCAATTTCAGTTCCAATTTCAAATTCGATCTCAAAATATCGATTCAAACACTTAAATCAAATTTACTTTCAATACCAAATTTAAATCCAAAATCTCAATTCCGAACTCGATTTGAAATATCATTTCATATCAATTTTCCTTAGAAATATTCAGAGTTCGAATAAAAGACCAATCTTTTAAAACAAATCAACTTTCGAAAATTTACCCGAATTTCAATTTTTATCTTAAAAATCTAAACTTCGATTGATTAAACAATCTCGTTATCAAGTTTAAGTTCCAATATTTCGAGCTTCAGTCCAAAATAATTCAATTCAAGTAAATTGGATTTTATTCTTAAAAATCAATTCATTAAAAAAAATTCAAACAACTTTTAAAAATTATTTAATTTAACCAACCCGGTATTCGTATATAATTTTCTAACCTATGGCCAAGTGGATAATTATTTCAATTTAATTTCTATACTGAAAATATCATTTCAATTCGAATAGATGTCATAGGTATATCATTTCAATCTATTCCCTAATTTATTCGAAATAATTCAGTTTACAGTTTTATATACTGTAAATTACATACAGGGTAATAACAAGATATATCAAAATAAATAACATCCAAATAGCCACCAATAGCATCCATTTGCAACCAATATCCAAAACAACCAAAGCACCAACAATTAAACCAATTATCAAAAATTAGGAATTTTTCTAGAAATTTAATTCTAATTTGATTTAATTGTCAATTCAAATTCTATCAGTAAATTTTGGATGTCAATTTAGATGTCAAAATAAATTTATCAACAGCTATCAATAAATTTAAATCACTTCAGCATTCAGTTTAACTAACATAAAAATATTTTAGCAAATCGTGAGCGTATAAAAACTGTCACCTTTTCTATTTGAAACTGAAAATAAATTTCAGCTTCAAATAAATTACACTGCTGCTCCAAGCTGTAATCTTCGCCGATACAAATCCAATGTAATTTGCTTCGTCCAAATGGGCCTCGTACGAAGTAGTTACTAATTAATAGCCAATTTGAATACAACTGAATATTAATTAACAAATTAAATTATCACTAATACCTCAGCTACTCACGTGATTAGAAATCACGTTCTTGCTCACGCATCAGATCGAGAAACCCAGTCGCTCCTCCTCCTTCAACGCCATGCGCCTCTTCCACTTACCATGATCCAAATCCTAGCTTGCTCCTCCTCGCCAATGAGCCGCCGCCACCCTCCTTTCGTCAGCCACGCTTGCGCGACATCGACCACCATCAGCTACGCATGCGCCTCCTCGTAGCATTCCCATTGTGCGCTCGTGCAGAGTCGGACCCGAAGCCCTAATGAGGAACGCGCGCCACCTCAACTACTTCCAATCCCCTGCCTCATGCGCTAAGATAAACGCCGTCGCTCCATGGTTCCAGATCAAGAATCTCGATCGCAATTCCAAGTCGCAATCTCAACTTCCCCTTGCCCCGTTCCCTACGTCCACGCGAGCGCCAGAACCCAAATCGCGAAACCCTAAACCGGGACTTCGGCCTCTTCCAATTTTTTTCAGATCGCCGATGCCTAGCCGTTTCGCCCCCTCTCCATTATGTAACATGCTCGCGGCCATTTTCTCGATCATTTTTTTTTGAATGGAGATCTGTTTCGTTCGAATCCTTTTTTTTTAATATGGCTGCACCATTTTTTTTTGTGTGAGAGATCGATCAATTTTTTTTTTCTTTCCTCATTTGATTTTTTTTATATAGATCGATTTGAATCTGATACTTAGCAAAAAGGGGAGAAAAGAGTGATATGAGGGGAAGACTAGATCTCGTCGTTTAATTTTTTTTTATTTGAACGATTTTGGACCGAATTGCAAAATTTTATATTATAAAGTATTAACCCAATAGCCACAAAAATTTCAAACTCCAAATGGCTCATGCCGCCTGACGTTTATAACGTTTTACCTCCGTTCCGAACAAAATGGAACTGGTTTCGAGGTCTAATTAGATCTTATGCAGAAGATGACTTTTCAAAATCAATATAATTTAATTAAATTCGAACTAAATTTCTGCGTGTTTCAAGCTCGCACGGTCAAACGACAAGTCCGATCGCTATGAAACTTGAAATCTTACGATAATTCACTATTACGGATCCGATAAAACTGATTTCGTCAAAATCCAATATAGTGGCCAAAATGGCTATTTTTACTTGTCAATTAAAATATTAAATTCCAAATTTCTACTTATTCACAGTTAACTCCAATTTTAAATGTTAATTGTCTTCATTCGTATTTTGATTAAAATTTAAATCAATTACCGATATATATTACAATCATCTTAAATCCAAAATGAAATTATTCAAATAATTTCCAACATTAAATCTTAACAATTTAAATTATCTAATATAAGTTAATATTAACAAATCATTATATTTGCACCCACATTCACTCAAAAATTTCATTAAATTTAATAATTTACAATAGTCAAAAGTACGGGTCGTTACAATACAGTAGATAAAAATTATTGATTGTGTGCTTAGATGTTTTATTTGTTTGATTGTTAGATTTGGATAAATACGATTTTTGAAAATGAATAAGGTATGAAGTGATAAAATAATATTGATTTAATATACTTACATTGTTTGAATAATATCGTAGTTTATTTAAGCATACTTCTTTGGTGTTATTTATTTGGCAAATAAACATTGTTTAATAATAAACGGAAGAGTTTATTTTGAATGACATTGTGTAGGAGAATAAATCCTTCTTCTATTATCATATTAATAGACATTTATTTAAGCGGTAGTTGATTAATAATGGATAAGTGATGTGTTAACAATTATTGATAATCATGGATTTTGTTTACATATATGCCTGCTTATGTAAATACTTGTAATTTAACTTGGGAAGTAATATTGAATAAAATGGTAGCTTGTTTAGGTACCGTTGGTGTCGCTAAGCCTCTTTCTGGGTTTGGAAAGGTTTGGAAAGTTATGGAGTTAAACTAACTTCAATTTTATAATCTAAGGTAAAGTGATTATTTAATTATTATTTTAATAAAGTGTTTTATATAATTATTTCTGTTTAGTTATTATAACAATTAAAATGTTTTAAAGTTAGTTATTATATTATAATGTTTTAGAATTAATTATTTTATTAGTGTTGTTTAAATATAATTAATTATTTATTAAGGTTGTTTAAAGACAATAAAATATTTTATTAATGATTGTTAGAAGCTAGTTAATTACTTTATTAGTATACTATCTAAAAGTTAAGTAATTGCATTTTTAAAGTTGTTTAAAGTTATTTTATTATACTATTTAAAGTGTTTTTAAAAGTCAATTATTTAAATGTTTTTAAAAAGTTTTATTCATTTTATTAAATAATAAATTGTTTGTAAAATGATTTTTGTTATAAAAAGGATTTATTTAAAGGAGTTTATAAATTTGAAGGAGGTTTGGAATTTGAAAAGAAGTTAGGTTTCAGATGATTTTAGAAAAGAGGTTTATAAATGTTATAGCGATTGGAAAAGGAAGTTTTATAAATGGAGGTTTGAGATTTATAAAAGAATATTTTTATAAATAAAACTTAATGATTTACAAAGAAGCCTTATAAATAGATTTGGAGCTTTATAAAGGAGATATTTATAAAACCAAAGAGATTTATGGAAAGGAATGATGTTTAGGGTTCTTTATATCTCTGTTTTAATGACATTTGGGGCTTATACTATGATTTTGAGATAGAAAATCTTTCTAAATGCTTGGTGAATATACTTATACAATTTTATAAGCACGTGGAAAAGATTTTCCAAGTTTTGAAAGGAATAGTTTATGAATATACTTATTCCGATAAGATAGGTATATGAATATCAAAATGATTTTGGAAAGAGATTTAATCAATGAAGGATTAATTTTAAGAGGCTTACTGGTTTCCATGTACGGCATGGTCTTACGAGATACCTTTTATTTGGATGAGTTTTATAAAAATAGAAATCAATATGCTTTGATTGAGTTTTCTCATGTTGGTTTACCAGACTAATCCGGGTGTTATTTTATTATAATACTTGGGTCAGACCGAGCATATTTACTGTTCTAGTTCGGAAGCTTTGGAGCTTTAGGAGATGAGCTTGAGGCCCCGAGACGTACTCTTGTCTATGTTATTTTTCGCTGCATTGGTTCTCTATATTTCATAGCATCTGTGAAGATATGTTGTTACAATTGTTCATTTCTAATAATTTGTTTAGTTTATTCTGATTATTTTATATGTATATTATAGTTTTATTTGTGTAAAGATCTGTTGTATATTATATATTACTTGACACGATATGAGATTTTGTTCTGCACTTTTCTTTCTTTCTCTCCAACAATTTGTCTTTTCGACACTTGGATGCTCAGCGCGTAAATACAGTGGATGTATTAGTGTCGACATCCGAATGTAGAAAATGCGGATTGCTACATGTGGTATTAGAGCTTAGGTTGAGCGAATACTCAGGCTTTGATAGTGTAGACTCATTAATGGTAGGGTTAATAATATCCTAAAATAAGTTTGTGTGAGAGAGAGTATGTGTATGTGAGCGCGTATTTGTTTGTACTATAAAAATAGTTTATATTGTGTTGATTTATCCGCTGAGAGGGTTATGAATTCCGATTGATACGTGAGACGCCACGGTATCGACAGGGCTTTCTAAACACTTAAATAAGACAAACTGACGCAGTATTGTTTTAAAATATATAAATAAAATAATTTTATCTAGAATTATATTTTTATATATAATGGAATAATTTTATAAAATTTATTTAGTTATTAATGATGTGTTGTTTGTTAGAGAAGTAACGACGTTCGCGTCGGACGTCAACTTGTTTTCCCCAACCTTTGTTTAACGGTGGTGAAATGTGGGGTTGTCCACTGGGACGTTGGACGAGTTTAAAACGGTGTCCAAGCAAAATTACAACTGCAGATGAACGGTATAGGAAACCACTCTGTGTAATATGAACCCACAGTGACGTTCTGAACTATATTTGACTTTTGATTGACAGTTTTTGCCAATTGAGGTGAAACTTTAGCCTAATTTAAGTTCGTCGATTCGAACGACTGCCAGTTCGTCCATAGTCCATAGTCCATACGACAAAATTCACCCTTCCCCTTTTCCATTTATCCAGTAACCCGAGTCTCATCTTTTTCTCTTCCTCGCTCTCATCCGAATGCGATTCTAAAGTTCAGATTAAATCTAAGAGCCATGGTGGTAAGCAAAGTAGGCAAGTATGAAGTTGGCAGAACGATTGGAGAGGGCACTTTTGCAAAAGTTAAATTTGCACAAAATACCGAAACTGGGGAAAGCGTCGCCATGAAAGTGCTGGATCGAACTACTATTATTAAGCATAAGATGGTTGATCAGGTTAGATTTGGTTTGAGTTTGATAAACAACGCTCACCTTTATGCGAACCAAGGACTTCCGGGTTAATATGTTTCTTACAGATTAAGAGGGAGATATATATAATGAAGCTCGTCCGACACCCCTTCGTGGTTCGGCTGCACGAGGCATGCTTGGTGATTGGTTTCGATATTGACTATTTTTCTTATATAATCAATGTTTGTGTTTAATATTTAACTTTGCAGGTGTTAGCTAGTCGCACAAAGATATATATAATTTTGGACTTCATCACGGGTGGCGAACTGTTTGACAAAATTGTAAGGTCTATTGTTGGATTAGTTTGTTGATGTTGAAGTGTTGTGTTCTGGAAATATTGATGACTTGTTTCTTGGGTAGCAGTTAGGAAATAATTTTAATGACTTGTTTCTTGGATTGTAGTTAGGAAGTAATTTGGATGACTTGTTTCTTGTGTTGTAGTTAGGAAATAGTTGGACGCTGTAAATCTGGGAACAGTGGGAAGCTATAGTTTGCCTCAACTCTCTGTGAGGTCTGGATGACCAGTAAGTCACGTTGATCAGTTTGGCTTGGTCGTCCACATTTTTTGCCTCCATTGATATTCTTTTTGAAATCCTATATTGAAATCATATTATTTTAGGGTGTAACTCATGTGTAGCACAGTACTGTTGCAAAGAATAATGTTTAATTTACTGTTAAAAATTAAAATTCATTATTCAATGCTGGTGAATTGTTGAGATAAACGAACTACATATTGAACTTATTGTTGTTGAAACTATACTGTTTTTGTAATGTGATTTATACGTTTTTAAATCTAAGAAGAAAAGTTTCATTTTTGTTAATATGTTATTTATTGGATGTAATATTCATTAGTTGAATAAATGAAAAATTAGTATATTCAAGTGGTTTGATTATTAAGATTTGCAGCAACTATCAAAGAGAATAGTGGAAGAAAATTTTATATTTTTGAACTTGAATATTAAAATAGTGTAAGAAAATTTAAGAGTACCTATAAATAATTGTAGAAACAAGTCATGAGTACTTAAGTAAAATAGTGGAGAGAATTAAGGAGAGTCTATGATAGTAGAGGATACTATAAATTATAAGGACTTGAATATAAAATTATGGGAGAAGAATTAAGAAGATATTTGTAGATGATTTAAATAGAGGATTTTAGGCTCAAAGAAAAAGTTAGAGAAAATTTTAGTTTTAGGGACAAGAAATTTGTTTGTTAGGCTGGAGAACACTTTTTAGCGTAAATCACAGAATGATAGTTGTAACTATCATTTTCAGTTTACACTAAAAAGTGTCCTTCAGACTTAAAAGCAAACTTGTTGTTTCTGAGACTAATTTTTTTTGCAACTTCTTCCTTGTGCCTATTTACCTGATTTAAAAACTACTAACTATGAGTATTTGAATGCAAGAAAAATGAAAAAGAACCGAGGAGTGGTTTGGAAATTTTAAGAATTAACAAGAAGCCTGGAAGTTCTTCCGCTTCACTGTTAGTCAAGATATTTTTGTTTGATTCATACAAGTTCAGTAATCTTGCATGTGCATTTCACGTGCATGTAATCTATTTACTTCCAACTTGACTTCCTTTTTGAACATCGATTATCTGAGAAAGAATTGATTTTAAAGCTTTGATTTTCCACAAAAAAATAATCTCTTTTTCTGCTGAAGTTGATGTGATGTATCGCGAATGAGTGGTTTTGATGTTACATAGTTAAAGTATACTTGAGTTTGGTTATTATTTTGTTACCCAATCTTGTTACTTAATCTAGTTCCCAAGGGTGGTGAAAGGTTTCTAACTTAAGTTTAATTGTTATTACTATCATTTCTTTTGTTTAATATCTATATTATGAATGTGCTGTTTTATGATCTGTCCATTGGACATATCTTAATATTCATTTAGTACACAAAATGACAAGAATTCATTACAAAAGAAGACAAATTTCTAGTATTTATATACAAATTTACCCTTATATTAAGATTAATTCTTTGCATTTGATAAGGACAATAAAACAAATATTAGTATTGACATGTATCTTATGAGCGTATATGTTAACATTTCCAATCACACGCACACACAGAAGGTGCGTTCAATAGAACCCCAAACAGTGCAGCAACCTGATTTCCACGATAAGTTTTTAATTAGATAACAATACTTTCTCTCTCTTCCCATTACTCATATTATTTACTTCAAGTTTATAGTGGAAATCAAGGGGCTACATGGGTGCTGCACTGTTTGGAGTGCTATTGAACTTTCATATATATATGTACATGCATATGTATATGTATATGTATGCATGTGTGTGTAAGTAGTATTATTTATTTAATCTTTATGGAAAATACAACATTATATTTTAGTAAATACAATACTTGCTAATTTATTTTTATACAAAATAAGCATTGATATACAAAATAAGTACTGTGATCCCAAACCTAAACTTCAGTAATTTTTATTTACAACAATAACAATAGAGCCATTATTCCTAAACAAGTTGGGGTCGGCTAGAGATAGAACTCGAAAAATGACAAAAGTAATTTAAAGGCTATAACAACAACAATAACAATCGCAATGATAAAATTAAGTCAAATAAGTAAATTAATAATAATAGTAACTAAGTAAAATAAAGATTGAAATACATATGTATGTAATAAATAATAATAATTATTATTATAATAATAATAAGAAAATAATAATAATAATAAATAGGTAAATAAATACAATAAAAAAATGATGATAATAGTACAAATAGTAATAATAGTGCTGATGGTAGCATTGATCAAAAACCAAACGCTACGTCTTGGGCTCTTTTTCCCTAATCTTATAATGTAAAACTTATAAGACTCATAGCTCAGGGTTCTGGTACGTGGATCGCTAACTTCCGCGCGCTCCTATCCCTTTTAACAACTTCCACGCGCTTCTATCTTCGGCTATATTCCAATATTTCAAGTCCCTTTTAACAACTTCATCCCACGTCAACTTTGGTCGACCTCTACCTCTCTTTGAGCAAACGACATGGTCTATGATTTCAACATGCACAGGTGCCTCGGACGGCCTTCGTTGGAGATGTCCAAACCATCTTAAGCGATGTTGAATTAGTTTCTCCTTAATTGGTGTCACTCCAAGTTTTTCACGTATATCATCATTTCTAATTCGGTCTCTTCTCGACCGCAACTCCATCGCAGCATATACATCTATGCTACGCTTATGTTCTGGACGTGTTGGTTTTTAGTAGGCCAACATTCTGCACCGTACAACATCGCAGGCCTAATTGCCGTTCTATAGAACTTTTCTTTAAGCTTGCATGAGACTTCCTTGTCACAGAGAATGCCAGATGCTTGTCGCCACTTCATCCATCCCGCTCAAATTCGAAGAATAACATGTTTATCAATCTCACCATTACACTGCAATATTGATTTCAGATATCGAAAGGGTTCCTTTTTAGGAACTATTTGTCCGGACAGAATAACATCTCCGTCCTCTGACCTGACACCGCTGGACTCGCACTTCATATACTCTGTTTTAGTTCTACTAAGCCTAAATCTCTTAGATTCTAAAGTCTGTCTCAACAGCTCGAGTTGTCTATCAACCTCAATCATACTATCATCAATTAGCATAACATCATCAGCAAATAGCATACATCAAAGAATCTCCTCTTGTATACTCTTCGTAATTTCATCCATCACTAGGGCAAAAATGTAGGGGCTCAAAGCTGACCCTTGATGTAATACTATGTTAATGGGGAAGTCACTGCTTACACCATCTCATGCTCTGACACTAGTCACAACATCATCGTACATATCGTTGATAAGGGTAATGTACTTTGTTGAGACTTTTTTTTTTCAGAGCCCACCACATCACCTTTGGTGGTACTTTGTCATAAGCTTTCTCCAAATCGATAAAAACCATGTGTAAATCCTTTTTTTGTTCTTTAAACCTCTCCATAAGTTGTCTTATCAAAAAAATAGCCTCCGTGGTCGACCTTCCAAGCATGAAACCAAATTGGTTTTTTGAAACGCTTGTCATTCTTCTTAGTCGATGTTCGATGACTCTCTCCCATAGCTTCATCGTGTATCTCATAAGCTTAATTCCTCTGTAGTTTATGCAATTTTGTATCTTCTTTATTCTTAAAAATTGAAACTAACATGCTTTTCCTCCACTCATCTGACATCTTGTTTGATTTGAAAATATTATTGAACAACTTAGTTGGCCAGACTATTCGTGCATCTTCAAGGCATCTCCACACCTCAATGGGATGCCATCAGGCCCTAAAGCCTTGCAAACTTTCATCCGTTTTAGCGCCTCGTTTACCTCGGATTCTTGAATTTTCCGAACCACATGCTTTCTATTGTCATCAAAAGAGTCGTCTAGCTCGATGAAAGTGCTATCACCTTCTTCATTAAATAGCCTGTCGAAGTAATCTCTCTATCTATTTTTTACCTCATTGTCCTCCACCAAAAGTCTATTATTATCATCTTTAATGCATTTAACTTGATTGAAGTCTTTTGTCTTCCTCGCACGGAGCTTAGCTATCCTATAGACGTCTTTTTCACCCTCCTTCGTACTTAGCTTATGATACAGGTCTTCATACGCCCGACCTCTTGCTTCACTCACCGCTCTCTTTGCGGTCTTCTTTGCAACTTTGTACCTTTGCTGAATTTTCTAAAATCTCAAAAGACTAAAACCATGATTGAACCTGGATCTTAAACCCATATATTTTATCTGATTTTTATGGATTAATATTGCACGTCAAATAATATGAGTATAACATGTACTAATCCCCACAAAGTTCTGTCGTACTGGAAAGTCTTGAGCGTCAAGTAGCCTAACTTGATCTGTTTTCCTACTAGCATGAAACAGTAAGCTTGTAAATCATCTTGTTTCTATTTCAAATACATTTTCTGACAAGTGGAGTTTGTATTTTTTTTGGGTAACAAGACAAGGAAATTGAAACCATCCTTTTCTTATGACTGTTTTCACATATTAGACCAAACAACCCTTATCTTATATTATGTATGTTTTTTGAGCCTGTTGAACTGGTCAAGGAGATACATTACACAACACGAAGTATGATTTGATCTATATTTAGTAGGATATGGCAGCCATGTATTCAAACAAGCTCCTACCACTCGCTGATTTCTTTTATGCAATGTGCAAGTCATGCTGAAAGCTTTAAGAAAACGCCTCTTATAAATGAACTTTATATAGTTTTCATTTTATTTTTATTTTTATTGACACAATCAATCCTACATCTGACCTAACCAAATAAGCTGAATCTAAAATTTATCTCTCAACTATGTCCATTACAATGATGTTCCATGTTTTTCTCGTCAAATTAAATCGAATAATGATTATATCACCTGTATCAACTTAGGCATAATTTCACCATTTCTTGATAGGTTCGCCATGGAAAACTTACCGAAAGTGAGTCTAGGAGATATTTTCAACAATTAATTGATGGAGTTGATTATTGCCATTCCAAAGGTGTTTATCATCGAGATCTAAAGGTAGTCAAACTCGAATATAAAGTCAAGCATACATTTCATTTACATCATTATTTAATTCCTCTTATTTTATGATCAGCCTGAAAACCTCCTCCTTGATTCACAAGGAAATCTGAAAATCTCAGACTTTGGCCTCAGTGCTTTGCCGTCTCCAGTTATATTCTGTATCCTTTATACTGTGCTCTGATGTATCTCCTTTAATTTTGTTTTAACATGATCTTTTACTCCTTGTATTGCAATGTAGGGAGTTAAGCTTCTTCAAACCACTTGCGGGACTCCAAATTATGTTGCACCTGAGGTAATCTTCAGTGTTTCCATGTATAATGCATCTATGTCACTTTTGCGAACAATGATGTTTTTCCGTTTACACTAGAAAATTGTAAACGTTTCACAAAACTCCAGAGTAATTTATTTGCATGTTGTAGTGCTTTCCTTCTGTCCTTCCTAACTCTACTATCTAATAGTGTGGTCAAGCACAAAATGGTTACATATACGACCTTTTTCATCCGAAATTTGAAAAATCATTATTAGTTCCTTTTCTTCTGAAATTTGGAAAGTCGTTATTAGTTTTGTTTTGGTCCGTTGCAGCGGCCTTAGTGTTTGTTTGGGTATGTGTACGTACACACGTGTATGAGCATGCACACATATATATTTGGCTTACCGAGTTATCAATTATCCTAAATTTCTTGTCTCCATTATAGTGGCATGCTTCTTACACATGGTTTCAATTTCACCCACCAACTTATCTTGCTAGATATTTTCTTTTTGCTACTTCCTCGAGGTAGAAAAAATGATATCAACTAAAACATGTGATCAAAATATTCAACTACGATAATGTCATAGATTCTTTAACTGATCGAACTATGCTCATGGGTATACACATAACCTTTTAGTTTATAAGTTTTTCTGATTTTTTTGATATTTTTAATTTTATTTGGATTTTAGTAAATACATATACAAGCTATGCTCTATCGCATTCATATAGTGTAACACCTATAAGTATAATCTATTGGATTGATTTAATCAACAAACATGAATGATGCTAAAATGATCAAGGTTTTCAAACAGGATTCAAATCATAAAATTCAAACGTTAAATCGAAACAAGATTTAAGTCGTAAACCGTAGATTCAATGTATCCATATGTAAGGTTCGCTAGCTGTTGATGAGAGCTGTCGCGAGTGGTTATGAGAATTTCCGCCAAAGGAGTGCGATAGAGGAGTTGCGACTTGCAAGACTTTCGTTCGACTTTTTTGTCACACGAGGGTTATTGATATTTGATTCTTTTAAGGTATACAATGACGGGGAGAGTAAAATGTTAGCTAAAAATGGGATTGTTTTTGATCAAATGAGGATCGAGTTCCATAGGTGAAAAAGGTTTAGGGTAATGGGCTTGAGACCATTTAGTCAAACTAAAGTTGAATCTATAAAAATATCCATATCAACCAAGATATTTGAATTTAATCTTGGTCGAAAAATCGATCAAATTATTATTTTGGCCGCTATATCAGAAACGTGATTTACATTGAATTTTTTTAATTTGGTTTGTCTGGGGATCGTATTGAAATATCGGTCAAAATTTGAAACAATGTGATATACTCATGTATGGTTAATGCATTTTATCATACTTGTTGACGTCTTCAACGAAGCTTCTGTTGAAGTACTTGAAGTGTGGTTAAAACAGTAACGCAACAAAGCAATATGATTGAGAGTGACTGGAATTTCAACATGAATTCGACAATCACCGCCCAAAACATTATAGTTTTTCTAGCTTTGCAGAAGCAAAATTCTTTGGTAGAGCTCTAGTTTTGGTGTGAATGAGCTGATGGTTGCCGATGTGATTTGGGCTTAGGTTTTGAATAGTGGTTGCGATTCAAGACACTGTATAATAAATCCAATGGCTAAGATTACATACAATGAGAGAGATTAAGTATCAACTGCTTATTATACAGTTTAGAGTAAGAGAGAAAAACAAATTCTTTCTATCAAATACAGGGTATGTCCATTAAATACTCTCTTCTATTTCTTCAAGGTAATGAATAATATTCTTTTTCTCAAGTGTATGTATACTATCACGTCGATGTGGGAACTGCTATAATTCTCTTGTGTTTTTCTATTATTACATCCAATTTCTCTATGCATTTGTTTGGATAAGTTGTGTATTTTGCTAGGTTGTTGGATTGATTGTTTCTTTCCTCCCGCGTTTGTATCTGTTTCCACAGGTTTGTGTGTGATTGGATTCATTGTACCGTGTGATTTGATCCTAACAGCTGGTATCAAACCGTCAAGGTATCTTGCTAAGTATGTGTGGAAATGAAAGGGTCACATGATAGCTTAGAAACTCATAAATGGTTACTACTTCTGGTCCGATTATTATGTCATATGTAGATCTTATGCAGTGTTTGGGTCACAACTTGCAACGGAGAAGCGGAATGACTATAATGAATTCGAGAAGTAGTGATGGAAGGTAAAGGTAATTTTAAAGCGAAATCGGATACATCAGCTTGTGCATGGTACACATCTATTGTAGGAGGATATCTCAAATGTGGAGAAGAAAGAGATGGAGAACGAGCTTTCACCCCACTTCAACTTGCTATGAGGAAGAATGGGTCTAAAAGAATTGTATTAAAAAACCACCAAAGTATTTGGAATAATTGGAGTTGTATGTGAAAAAATTATTTATGAATCATTTGATTTTGTTGCTTACATTTTTCACGTATATAATAAAGGACGGTGTTTGTTGATAATGCATTTGAATACGTTCAGTGTGTTGCTAAGGAAGATGGAGTAGATTTGAACAACGACAAGGAATAAAAAGCAATGATATTGTTGTTTTGCTGCCAAAGCGGTATATGGGGTGTGTGAATAGCTTTATTTATAGTTGACATACCTCACTTTGTGAATGTGTCTTCTTAGCTTAGCGAGGAATTGCACGATAAAATGAAAGAGCCGGGTGATGGTAGTAGAGCAGATAGTAGTCAATGTCTCTGTGAGAGAGGGAGGGACAGTTAGATGCGAGAAGGACAAGGAGAACTAGGGGACGTTCAAAGTCCAGAAAATCCGATGGCAAATGATGAAATAAATCAAAAAATACATCATGCATTCATTGTAAGAAACTAGGTAATTGGAAGAATGGACGTCCATAGAAAAAGAAGGATGAGATAGTCCCTACTTCATCGCAGAACAAAAAGAAACAAGGTGATGATGTGTTGACAACGGTAGTATCAGAAGAAATTTCAGATCGAGTGGGTGTTTGATTTAGGAACATTGTTTCATATGATGTTAAGCATAAATTATATCGATCCATGATGATTATGAGAGCAGAGAAATTCTTATGGGGAACGGTGTTACATGTCATTATTTGGCTATTGTTGACGAAAGTTTACTTGGATACTATTATATGATAATGTCTAAAAAAACATAGGCCTTATTTAGATTTGTTAAAATGGAAAACTTTGGTAGAGCTCTAGTTTTGGTGTGCACAAGCTAATTGTTGTTGATGAGCTTTGGGCTTAGGCTTTGTGCAATGGTTTGTTTCACACATTAAATCAGTGGTTAAAATGACATGTGGTGAGATATATAGAAAAACAACCACTCATTTTACATTTGGGAGCAAGAGAAAAAGAAGAAAATACTCTTACAAAATGTGCATTTTAGCCGTTAAATAGTATACCGTAGATTAGTAATTTATAGTTTATGATTATAATTAATAACAAATGTTTAATAATCAATTTGTATAACATAAAACTAAAATTTTAATGCTATAGTAGTTTGCCAATTGATAGTTATTACGTAAAATTTAATAATGATTTGAAGGATTTAATAATCTAAATTTAGCAATCAATAATTTAATAAAATAATTAAATTTAATAAATAATAAAAAATAATTAATCAGTTCCCCTCCCTAGGACTTCCTTTCTCCCATCTCTTACTAGCTAATCTTATAGTAGTGAATGTCCACTCCAAAGTGTGTAGCCTACTTGAGAGTGATTGAACCTTACGGTGCTTTCATGTTGTCGGTCTAACCTGTATATCGTCACTTCGTTCCCCTCATTTAGATCGCCCCTGCCTCTTATTCCGTAATGGGTCGGCCGAAGTTCGCCCAATCAATGTAGTGGCCTTCTTTGATCATAGCGTTGACTCCCCCTGCATACCTTGGCCTTGCTTTGCTCACCATCCAAGGGGCTGAGTTATTACTCCCGTTGAATGGGGGTAGATTCTTGAATATAACTAATAATTATTAACTTATATCTAGTAATGGATAATTTGAATGTGATAAATAATAACTAATATGATTAGTGGTTAATGATTTATGAAGCATACTTTATAATTAAGATATACAAATAAACTACAACAGTGTTTAAACAATTTTATTTTTTTAAATTAATTTGATTTAATTTATATAAAAAATAAAATAAATAACTTTGCATTTTAAATCGGATGTTAATACATCCATCTTAACCCATCCGAATGCTACAACCTTTGGAGTTCAAAATCAGTCTTCATCACCACAGATGCAAGGCTTACATCCTACTCGCTTTGGCTTAAGTTGAATCTAAGGATTTGCTGTGAAATGGCCATGCCCAAGAACCGGGGTCACACTATCATGTCGATATTGGAACTATTATAATTCTGTTATGTCCCACTATTATTAAACTAAATCTCTCTCTCTTTACATACGTGCATGCATGCATCCTGCATGTAGGCGGGCGGGCGGGCGGGCGGGCACGCACATACATACATACATAGGCGTACATTTGTCTGATGACCGCTTATTGTGTTTGCTTTCATGGGTTTGTGTGCGCACGTGCGTGGGTGCATGCATGTGTGTGATGACAACTGATTGTGTGTGCTTCGACGGATTTGTGTGTTTGGATTCATCGTATTGCATGCATATACTATGTACACACGTTTTTCATTGGTGAATCATAATTTCTATGTATTTTATGTCAGTTTTGCACTAATATATCAGATAGGGGTGGAAAAACAATGTACACTTTACATGGGGAAAAATAGAGAATACATCAACCTACAATACATAGATATGTATACATGGGAAAAGATACTTTCTTACATCGCATTAGTTTATGTCATATGATAAGGCTAACAGTTTGTTCCTACCAGCTTGGGACCAAACGCAGGATTCAACCAACCAATTTATATATGTCAAATCTAGATTAGTTGCTATGGAACCCCTTACAAACCCTTGCGGAGTGTAACACCTTATGCATTAGATTATGTTTTTCCACATTTATGCATACAATTTTAACATGTTTCAAATTATAGCAACATATGATACAAATTTCCTTGTTTCTCCCATCATGCTTCTAATCACACAAGATGAATGAACGTCTTGCTTCAGGTGCTTAGTCATAAAGGTTATGATGGTGCCATTGCAGATATCTGGTCGTGTGGGGTCATTTTATATGTTTTAATGGCTGGATATCTCCCATTCGATGAGGTTGATCTGGGCACCCTGTACAGTAAGGTATTTATTGTCTCATTATATATTTTGAGTACACATTACATGAAGTTTTGTTTTATCAATGTTTACTTTCCAGGTACCTTAATGACTTTGACCTTAAACGGTAAACAGCTATGAAACTTAAGTTGACCATTAATATGAAACCACTACAAAAGTGGCTAAACGTTGAACCTGTTTTACCTATGCATCAAAAAAGGGTATGAAACAGTTTATTCCTACCATAATCTAACTAAATGTTAGTCAAGGACCACTAGCTTTATGGTAAGGCTATGGACTGCAGATCTAGATGTTCTTCGATCGTATCCCCTAGGCAAAAATAAATAAAAATAAAATAAAATAATGGGAAAAAAAGAAGAATGAACTTCTGAGGTTGCATTTACTACTCTAATCGTTAGTAAATATGAGTTATATATACTCTGTAGCTGTGTATACTGACGTATGCTAGTATTTTTGTGTTTTTTCGCATGCTTTGTTTGTTGAAGAACATGCAAACCTTAGTCAATATATGATGTGAGCTATAGGGCCTAAATAATGCCGTTTTAGCTACTCCATGTATTATAATTTTACTGTAGACCCGGCCCAGTTTTGAATCAACTTATATTTCTATAGCAGTAAACTTATATTTTTGAATGTTTCACCAGATTGAGAGAGCAGAGTTTACGTTTCCATCTTGGTTTTCACTTGGAGCAAAATCCTTACTTCAAAGAATTTTGGATCCATGCCCAGATTCTGTAAGTTTATTACGGATTTCTTACCTGTATAATCTTACATGATTTTTTATTTTTATTTTTAATTCTTCTAGTTATATAATTAAACTAATGATGATTTTTCGGTTGAATGTGCATATGACTCCTCTCCATTTACTATAAAAATGTAAACGTGTTCAATATTACATACCTTTACCATTTGTTTTTGTGCTTTTGATTAAAAGTGCATAGCATGAAATAGTTATTTGAAACACCTTATGGTGCTATACTAATTATGAAACACCTGAACTGATTTATTTGGTATTTCTTTGTAAGGGAAACATAATCATATTCTCTCTGAAGTGCTGAGTTAATCCTTTAACATTGAATGTTCTAACATATATTGCATGTTAGGTAATGGTCTAACAAAATACAATTTTCAGTGAATTACTCAGCTGTTTTTTATTCTCAATTTAACAGCGTATTCAAATAATGGATATCAGAAATGATGAGTGGTTTAGGAGGAACTATACCCCTGCTAGACTTCATGAACACGAGGATGTTAACATTGATGATGTTGATGCTGTTTTTGATTACCCCGAGGTAGGATTATTGTCACTGCTTGTTTATCCATTTATCAAGGACTATAATATTTCGAATATATGTTTGCTGAGCTACATCACCTCACCATTTCTGCCCTATGTGAGCTATTTTATTCTTGTTCTTATTAAGCTTTGCTGCATGTTTGGACTATTTTTACTTTTTAGCGATGTGTGTTCTCATTTCATCTATTAAGTTATATCTGAATTGAAAATGTTCATGTATACCCTAATCTTCATCAATGGGGATTTTAATTACTTATGGTTTGAAAAAAAAAAAAAAAGGCACTTACTTTGGATATTCCTGCCTCCTGTAAAGCTTCTGTTCCAGATTAGGGGGTTTGTTTCTCCCCAAAAATAATCGACAAATGCTGTCTAGCAAGCTTGAGGACCCGATTAAACCCACCCATTTTACAGCCAGTTGAGACTATTTAAATCGAGTGTGAAACGAGGAAGAGCAACTTTTATTCAGATCTTTACTTGCTGTTAATTTGTGTCTTCTTAGGAAAAATGAATTAGGCAGCTGTCAAGGAGAAGTACGCTTTAGAAGATGCGTAGTGCATGAATCAATGAGGTTTTTTTAACGAGCCGGTGGAAAGCTAATACTTTCCTTTTTTCCTTTTACCTTCGTTGTTTATCCGTTACTTTATTTTCATTCTATAGTTTTGTAATAGTTGCTAGCTCTAGTACAAGTGAATTTTGTATTGTTATGTCCTCACCTGTTTTGGACAACTAGCAGTTACTGTGCATCTTTGTTGTAAGTTAATGTATGAAGATAATATGTACTCTTTTTCCTTGCAAGATACCCATTTAGGTTGAGGGTTGCAAGATTTTGATGAGCCATATTATTGAAGTATATGAATTCATAGTAGTAATAAAGTACCAATTTTCTATAAAAAAACACACTTTTAATTTGTAAAGTTTATTTGGGTTGAAGATATAGTTGATTGATATTTTGGATATTTGTTACATGTTAATGAACTTATATTATATGTATTCCACAAAAATTATTTCCTATTATATAACACATAAAATTGTCAAAATATGACTGTACTTTACTAGATTAATGAATGGTCTCAAGTAATAGGGTAACAATTATAATGCTTTTATATATATTTGATATCCTTCTATAAATTGTGATGATTGCCATAATTCCAGTTTGTAGGTTATGAATTTCTGCTTCAAAGTCCCTCAAGTCTTAGTTCACTGGATCTGTGTGTGTATAACAGTTTTAGCTTGTATTCCCCTTATCGTTATAGTACACAATAAGTGCAAACAAGTGATTGGCTTCCAAAATTATATATTTTTTCCCCAAAAGCTAGATCCAACTTGTCTTACTACTTACAATATCACCATTTTTTTTACATTATCCAGTCATTTGTCTCTATAACAGAATCAAGGAGTGTTTAGTTAAACTTTTTGTATAGGTTCTTTTTTAATGGTAATCCTTTTCAACTTCTTACCTTGAAAAAGCAGACCATGTTGAAATTCTAACTTTGCTTTTTCTTCTTTTTGGGAATTTTGAATCAATTAAACAAATAAATAGGTAAATTCAATATTTTCTATAAATAAACCTGGCAGATCACCCTTTAATCCTTGTGAAATGATGGAGTACAATTAATAGCAACATGACTTTGTACAGAGTGGTAAGTTGGGATGTATGCCAAAGAATTTGTACTCTTATTGTTAAAATCGCATTTAAAGCTTTTCTCACTATCAACAAGTGTGATTTTTTTATCATATATTTAGTGAAGAATGCGGCTTCGTCTTTTAAATAAAGTACAAAGAGGATTTTTGGTATGTGCAACCAAGTTACCAAATAGCATATATTGTAAAGCAAGATAGTTTTGTTTGATGTTCTTTACAGTTATCTGTATCCTTATTTGACACAACTATAAGTATTCTGGGTATCTGTATGAAACTGTAAAGATTCGAGGGAGGTGTAATTCATAAATAAAGGTTTCATATCTTTAATTCACTGAAATGTCATACTTGGTGTGGCATATTAATTGTGGTATGTCAGACAATCCTGGTTTATACATGTGAAGAGATTGCTCCTGCATTTCGCATTCGGCTTGTACTTGAATAGGTGCGCTGGAAAGTTACATGTGGTGATTTGACATTGTTATTACTTTTGAATTGCAGAATCATCAGGCCAATGAGTTGCAGGACCACCATGGCAATGAACAATCTCATAACGAGGAATCAGGCCCTCTAATTCTTAATGCATTTGATCTCATCATTTTATCTCAAGGACTAAACCTTGCATCAATATTTGACCGCAGAGATGTAAGATTTATAAACAGTTTGTATGTAAAGTGTGATTTTGCCTTTTCATTCAGTTGAATGAATTTTTGCACAGGCTGGTTAATCTGTCATTGCTATACTTTTAGACATGTACTTAATGATTGCAATATATGCCAGTGAGTTGTGGCATTCAAGTAAAATAGTGATTTAAAATCCAGATATTCTTGGATTCAACATATATTGAACTTAATGCCCCTTCAAGCCAGGCAACTAGTTTGTTCAGTTAGCTTGGAAACATTTGCCTTTAATTGAACAGTTGTAAGGATTTTGAAATTGTACAAGGCTAATAAATAGCCTGGTCCAATAGCTGGGTATTTATGTGAATATCCTAATAAAAGTAATGGCATTTCTCTTTGCATTTGTGGTCAACAATCTCATTATATCATTACTTATTGGTTACCACCTTACTATTTCAAATGGCTAAAACATAGCTGACCTGAATGGACACATCAACATGCATAATGAAATCTTCCATACAGTTGCACATTTGTATGAGCTATGGGTGATAGTTTCCCTGTCTTAACAGGACTATGTGAAACATCGTACTCACTTTCTTTCACACAAACCGGCAAAAGTTATCTTGTCAACCATGGAGGTTCTTGCACAATCAATGGGATACAAGACACATATCCGCAATTACAAGGTAATATTTCCGATTGCATGCATCTTATTTGTTAAAACAATATTTTTGTGAGATGATCACTCATTGGTTTGTAATATTTCTAGACGCTTGTAACAGTGACATATACATGCATGATATATTCACTCACTTCATTAATAGTTTTACTTTTATCACAAGTCATATTCCCAAAGTTGGTATTCTATTTTTCTTAGTTATCATGTATGCAACATTGTTATGATACAAAATGCCAGATGGTGGTTATTACTCATTCAATGTTAATTGTCCTTTTATAAGCTGTGTATTCAGACAAAACATCAAAAAAAATTCAGAGCAAGAGAGTTTGAATGCCTAAACTTTAACAGAAAAAAAAAAAAAAAAAAAAACAAACTGAGATAATACTGCTTCAAAGAATTAAAACTTTGTTCTACTTTTGAGCCAGAGGAGATGCTCTCCTTTTGCACAACTTGTTCAAGCCCAGTCGAAGGGATGTCTCCCCATTTTTTGGATGTTTGTTTCGGCTTTCTCCTAGGCCTAGGAAGTTTCTTACTTGATGTATAGATCCTTGCTTGATGAGCATGTTAAATCCTGAGATGGTCCCCTCTTAACATTACTATTAGGCTGGCTGGTAGCGTGGTGGCTCACTTGGCATACCGTCAAGAAGGTTGTGACTCTTTTTTCTCTAGATGTTCTTCTAGACGAGTGAGCTCTATCTCTTTTAGGTAAGCTTATTGCTTCCAAGGAACAAGTAATTGTACCAAATTTGTTTGATCAAGGAGAACCAATCTAAAATTTACTTGTGGACTCCTTATTAAATCTATCATCGTGTAGGTCACAAGGAATCAACCAGCTCGAGAGCTTCTCTACTCACTCTATCATACCATGAAAATTACATTCTCGCATTAGCCGTTGGGTGGTAGAATACATAGACATGAGTGCTTTGGACATTATAGGTCCTACCGGAATTTCATCCGTCATAGTACAACTATTAATGTCGCTGAAATGTTCATTTTAGTGACCTGAGAAAGGACTAGTCATAGAGATCTCGATATTAGTTTGTGGAGTAGATGCATGTTAGGTGTTTTTGATGTCATTGCCTTAAATGAAATTGATTATAAGCTTGCGAAAAGAGAACTTAATCACAATAGCATGAGTGCCCTTAGACATTCACATTGACCTAGTGAAATAAAATATTAAACAAACGTATTTGTGTTATTATGATTTACATTCTTTTATGTTAAATCATAGTTAATATTCTTAGTAGTTTTGATTTTGAAATGCAAATAAAATTATTTTGTTTGATTGATAATGTTAATTTTAGTTTTGACCGTATCATGTCATATGTTCCAACGATACAATGAATTGAATATATTTATAAATATTACATCAGCGTCTAAATGATACACACATAGTTATTGTGATTTATAGCTACATGTATGTATGTGTGTGTGTTAATAACGAACAGTATACATAGACACATATATAAAATATATTACATATGCTAGGCCATGTGTTATTTGCAGAAATAATTATTTAAAATTTGAAACTCCAAAAACATAGAATAATTTATTTAGTAAATAAATTTAAAATTCGAAATAAATATCTTATACATTATGTTGGCCTATTTTATATTTTGATTTTTATTTATACGAAATTTTAAATTTAATATCTTTGTAAACATATGTTTTTGAGATTTATTATAGTATGGCCGATTTATTTAGTTTATGATTACTTTTTAAATAAAAACATATATTTATATTAAATCTAGAAATAGATTTGATAAATTTAAAGGTAACTTGAAAATCGAAAATCATAAATATTAATACTATTCATGTATTAAAAAACTCAAACTCAAACTATATATGGTTGTATGTATGTATGTATATGTATATAAAATGATTTTAAACAAATTATATAACTTAAAATTAAATTAATACATATTCTTAATTTGGTCGTTTTTTGGTCGAGTGTACTGAAGGAATTATAACGACATATAGTAAATTATATGTTAGTGAATTAGTACCTTATCCGATGATCACACCAAGAGGTATCACGTCGAACCGACGGTACTAGCTTTCAGAGAATTGGTTTCTCCAACCTTGATTTGAGCAATGTTAAGACAATTTTTTTTAATTCAATAGGAGTTTAAGAATTGTGAAGAATGAAGACCCCTATGTGCTTATTTATTTTCCACAAAAGGTTTAACAAAGTGAGACTGATCCATTCCGTTTAAATTCAAACTATTTCAACCTTATATCCTTCATAATTTAAGGTCGGTCATGTGATCATTTTGATAATTTTTTTGGTCTAAACTAATGTATGTTTAATTTTAATTATTAATAACAAATTTGATTTAAACAAATGTATAAAACCTTTATAAATTTTATTAATTAAATTCAAGATCATAAAACTAAAAAAATTTAATATGACTATTATACTAATATTTCCATAATTAGTAACATTTATAAATTATTTTATTACATTAATTCTATCGGATGGTAAGAGTTACGGTTGTGAGATTATCAAATGTGACATGGTCCTCAATATTTTTTGGACAATCTAAACATTAAAGTCTGTATGAAATTTGATTTGGTACTGTATGGACACAAGATTAGATAATTATAGATCATCTAAATGAAGTCCTACTTCATAATCATCTAAGCTGCATTTTTGAATAATGGTTTATTGTGCACGTTATGTCTCTTTGTCAATACCATATCACTTAAATGTTTAGAGCTTGATCAATGTTCATTACTCTAATAACCTCCGTAGTTAATTGTGAAGACAGATTCTCAGAATCAGTTGGTTCAATCCAACAACATTTGGATTAACTCTATATTTTGGTCATGGTCTTTGTGATTTTGTGTCGAACTTTCAATTGAATAATTATGCACATAACGTGATCCGCTGTCGTGTGATTGTCAATAATCAAAGTATGGTCTTGACACATAAAATTCCGAGTACTCTCAAATCGAAATACAACTACACATCGTCGTATGACATATTCTATTTGATTAAGATACAATGACATATTGAAGGCTCTTTTAGCGAGCCGTACTATATTTCCTTGACAATTACAAATATGCAACTTGCGGTGCCCCCAACGGTCACGGGTAACATGGAGAGCGTTACATATACTAGTGTAGTCAGTGTACCGATATATCATCCTCAAAACACCTTTGACCATCAAATAACTCTCTGGTGCAAAGATGTCTTAAGGCATTATTGCTCAGAGATGTGATCATTCACTTGCTAGCGATGCATGCTAACGACGTTTGGAAGCTTTGGAATTCTAGTTTGTTTTGACTTCAGTCTGGTACTTGCTGTTCTATTTGTTAATGATCAAACATGAACAATGAAGTTTACGTGCTGCTTTGGAGAATGTTTATCATCAAAGAGTGGTATGATGGTTGGTTGTCTCTTTCACCGAACAATGTTTTCCTGATCAATGATGGCAATGTTGCTGTTCAAATTATTGTAGTCTTGTGATCAGAGAGGTTATGATAACATATAGTTCATTTTTATTTTATCTTTTAATATGATTATTCTTTGCTTTCTGATACCATTCCTTGTAGAATTGACGAGTTACATTGCTTCATAGGCACTGTATTCTACATTTTGTGTGGGTTCTCTTGAATTACTTCTCAACACGATTTTCAATTCATTTTCAAACTCGAATCTTCTTTAACCCTACACAACACTTAAACATATTCAATACTAACGTGAAATGTTAATAACATACCGGGGGTTTAAGACTGATGTAGTCAACAGTCTCTCGATGGTCTTAAATTTCAAATAACTTATGATTTTAGTTGTGTTTTGCAGATGAGGATAGAAGGCCTTTCTTCAGATAAAACCACATATTTTTCAATTATGATAGAAGTAAGTCTTGTTTTCGTTGTTTTTACGCGTATTTTTCAATTATGATAGAAGTAAGTCTTGTTCTCTTTGTTTTTAATAAAATTTTCAGTGAAAACATTAAACATGGCAACAGTTTTAGTTGCTCTATATGTCTGCATCAAACTTAACTATTGTTCAAAATGACAGATTTTTGAAGTTGCTCCATTGATATTTATGGTTGAATTACAAAGAGCCGCTGGCGACGTTTGTGAATACCTTAAGGTTGTCTTCCTAATTCTGAATTGTTTGTCCATAGTTCATTCAAGTGCTTGCTAAAATGTTACCACTCTTTTTTTTTTCCTTCTTTTTCTTCATTTCAGTTCAACAAGAATTTTATCAACAAATTAGATAGTATTATCTGGGAACCATCTGGGAAAAATAAATCATGGATATCTCACGGTAGACGATAGTGAACTTGGTCCTACGTTTCAAAGGGTATGTCCTGATCTGATCTCCATTTAAATTTGAAAAAAGAAAAAAAAATGATTTCTCATTTACGCATATTATTATTGCTCAAACATAGGTGAAAACCTAGACTGATGTAGTGACTTGATTTCAATTCGCATCTTATTTGTGTGATTTAAGATAGCACCAATTACTTTCTATCCGACGTTATCTTAGATCGTAAGAGTGTGTGTATGATTTTTAATCATGCCATTACATATAACTATTCGTTCACTAATGTGGAAGAAACAAACATGTGCTTATGATAAGTTTCAGATGTGGTGATACTTTGTTGAACGGGATCTAAATGGGGAAATTCTGCTTTAAATTTTGCTTGTACAAATTTTTGTTTTTTAAACCCTGATTTGACTTGCAGGTAAGCAATGGCTAGTTTCCACAAGGCATGGTTATTTCAGCTTTGATGTGGGTATTGTAACTGTTCACTTTTTGATCCCTTCATGTTTCTCTTGTATATGTTAACAGATTCACGGGGACTCTTAGAGTTGGGTGTAAGTTTGTGGTGAACGTAGTAGATTATTTGTCAGCCTTTAATGCGTGCTCCATGTACTTCTTTGTAGCATTCATAACATGTTTTTTTCCTTGTATGTCTTGCCTTTATGAATTGACATTTGAAACAGATGCGATAAAATAAACTATTACAAGAAGTGTGAAATAGGGACAATGACAAATATAGGAGAAAATTTTGACGGAAGGACCCTCATCTTTTTTAATCTAAAGACCAAACTTCGTACGAATATGCGTCATAACAATTTTAAATTTATCTTGGTGCAACTAAAACGACGATGGCTTGGTAGACCACACGGTGAATGATGAGGCTTAGTAGGCGACGATCTGGCAGTGGCTTGGGATGGTGGTGGTGGTTGATCAGGGTGATTAGGGTTTGTTCTACCGAACAAGATATTTTTGCGTTCAAATGGCTTGGAAGGCGACGAAAGAGATGGATGTTAGAGGTGCATTTGGTGGAGTCATGGCATTAATAATAGTGGCAGTGAAGATAGTAGATGCTGGCAGTTGATTTTTTTTTAGTACGATTAATAATCGAAAATGTTGAACATAACTAGCATTATTTGTGTATGAAAATGAATACAGCATGACATGTATGTAATGTTAATTTAATTTAGTGTTTTTTTAAATGGTAAAAATGAATAATAGAATAATAGTGCAAGTTCGATTTATCATTTTTTAAACTATAAAAATGAGTTTTAGGTGACGCGATGCATAAGGTGTGAGCGACACACAATCTTGTACGGATACCGGTACTTTTGTGGAAGTTAATTTTATTTACGTTGGATAAAATTTGCTTAATGCACATGCAATCCCGAAGGGATTGCAATAACTAGTTTTATGTGTTGTAAAAGAAAAATAAGTAGGAAAATAGACTAAAGTTTCTATAACTTTGCAATTATGGATTATAAATAATATAACTTGAAAAATCATAGAAGTTTTTAGGGGTGGACATAAATCGCACTGCTATACGAAAACTGTCCGTACCGGACAATAACGGTGTGGAAATCCACACCAAATCTTCTAACATTACTACAAAACATGCCATTTGCATCGCTTATTTACCCCCTTTTGCATCAGTTCAACATCCGATGCACATGCAACCGATGCAACTGGCTTAACAGTTTTGCATCAGTTCTAAAACCGATGCAAAATGGTCCTTTTTGCATCGGTTGTTACTAACAACTGATGCAAAATACGGTTGGTTGCTTGGACACAGCCCTCGTGTTGCATCGGTTGTAATGAAAACCGATGCAACAAAGGAACTTATTGCATAGGTTGTTGTTGGAAATCGATGCAAACTAATCCCTCTATTGCATCAGTTTTTTATAACAACCAGTGCAAACTAATCCCTCTATTGCATCAGCTATTTATACCTGATGCAAAAAAGTCATTCTTAGAAACCATTATTACAGTACTCAAATAGACAATATATATATATATATATATATATATATATATATTATTGATTGTAACAAACAATTATTGCATGCGATATTACAATCATTCAAAATTAAATTTGATGGCAAATACAAACTGAATAACATAATACCAAAATAAACATATATCAATTAAAATGTTAATAATCTATACAAAATAATGGTTCATACATTCATTTTTGCAGCATAATTCAGATCTTAGTACAATCATTAAGTGGTATAGTCTTAATTCAGATCTTTAATTAGTACAACCATTAAGAAATAGTATAGTAAAAACCTTAAAAAACTTTATGGAATCTTGAAAACCCAAATTTTTAGGCTTCAGCTCAAAACAATATGTTGCATTTCTTTTTTCGCAATGTCAACTTGAACCTGGGAAAACAAGGAATAAACATGTGATTAGTCATCCACTACCTGCATATCACAATAAAATTCCGCTGAATAGCAGAAGCAAGGCAAGTGTTTTGTTTGACTAACTTCTGCCTTGCATGATGCTAAATTATTTGCTGAGCATTATCGGTCTTATGCGTCAACTTTTGTGCATTGGTTGATATAATTTGAAAACTAATGCATTATTCAATCTTTGCATTGGACGGGTCTTGCAATTAAGAATTGACTAAATTTATAGTAAAAAATGGAAAATTGAAATTTGAATAAAGATACAATCTTTATGTAAACTTTATACTTCAACCGGAAGTAATATTAAATCAACATTGTCAGTTTTTACTCCACTGGTTTAAGATAATGATTCGCCGGGAGTTGAAAAGTTGCAAATTATAGTTAAAATTTAACATACTGTCATATTTACAGATCACATGGAATGAACTACACATAGTTGAAAAGTTGTTACACTGTTCATTTGTGATCACTGTTCCCAGTGTTGACAATTTGTGTTGTTTTGCATTGCGCTATTTTTATTACACTGCACTGTTTTTTTATTTTCTGTTTTACATTTTCACCCTGTTACATTTGCAAACTATTTGTTCACTATTACATTCATTTTAAAAAAATTATTTCATTACATAGTGCATTTCAAAATCAAAACTGCGCATTTCATCGAAACCGTGCAATACATTCTCTATTTACATTCACAGTTTAATATTCTATGTTTTCTGTTTTTACAGTTCATTTCTATTTACAAGGACTGTTCACATTGCATACTTCCTCAGCTTCAACTCCAAACCCTTATCTTCTTCACCAAACTTCAACCTGACTGCTAGATCATCTAAACACTGCACATTCTTTCACCATCAAACAGCCACCATAATTCACTGCCTCCGCGACCATCTGCACTTTAACAAACGTTCAACACCTAAAACACACTCAAAACTGCTACCTCCATAACTCCTCTTGCAAACCCCCTGCATTACACCTCAGTAACTCCTCACAGCTCGACCATCCATTCCAAACTCCATCATCGAACTCCACCCACTGCAAAACCACTGCAAATCAAATCACCACCCAAATCCACCCCATTCCAATCTCCATTAAGTTAACCTCTTCTCCAAATTCACCCAACAAACCAATACAGTAATCACCCTACACCACCGCAGCAACCAATCGCATAAACCCGAATCTAAACTCAAACACCCAAAACCGTGACCACTTACGACAACACACAAACACTCATTGCTACCTCCTTACTCCAACAATCCAAACTCCATCTCCAATACAACACATCAACCTGAACCTTTTTTACGACACAAATAAGTGGCTTTAGAATGCAGGTCGTCTGCCTTAAATACTGTTAGTTTCAAACAATTTTATCTCTACATCATACACATAACTTTTTTGCATACATATTGACTATTACTTGCTCCCAAACAGTTCATGCACCGTACACCTCTGACGTTTGGACTCAGTTTGTACTCATTTTTTATAACCGAGTACAATTTGTACTCAATTTAAAATGAGTACACAGTACTCAAAAACTGTACTCAGTTTGAATGAGTACTCAGTTTTAAAAATTGAGTACACTAAGTACTCAAAACTGCATTCCCTCAACTTGCTCAAACAAACATTTCTAACCTATGGCCATACTTACTCATTTTCCAGCACTCACCACTTTAACATCAAATTTTCAACTGCAAGTAAAAAAAACCATGGTCGTACTAACAACATTTCGACACAACTACCGCTACATATCAGTCACGATCTCTGCTCTACCAACAAACTTTAACTTCCTCTCCACTAGTAAACAATTGCATTTTGTTTTCGTATTATCGCCACTTATTGAGTACTTAAAATAACAAATAAAACAATCAACAAACATTTACAACACAATTTTTTACTGAAAATAATAGTTGAATAAACATAAAGCCTAGAAGAATTAAAGAATCCAATTTATTAATTTAACATATAGGGTAATATCGCACAATCGGGTCAGTTTAGGAGTACATAAACAAATTTAATCCTAAGAATCATTTATGGAAGAAACAAAACAAACAAAAGAAACATTAAAAAAACGTTGAGTTTGCAATTGACCAAAGAAGATTTTGCTACCAAATGACAAAAGTAAGTTTTGGATTCAGTGTCATCTGAGTTTGAAGTCGATGACAAAATTGATCAATTATGATGCATGTTTCTACTTTTCTTGCCTTTATTTTTCGTGAATCCAGTTTATGCTTTTATAGGCCATTACATGTTTGTTCGGATCATTTATTTTTACTTGGTGAGCAACGGTTGTTTAATCAAGTTGAACCAGAGTTTACTGAACTCAAAATAATATGAAAATGATTTGACTTTGCAAATGATTCATGTTTCCATTTGATAAAATCTTCAATTACTACTAGATTTGAGTTGTTTTTACTAATTTTTAATTAAGGAAAACATGATGTTTATCCTTTTTTACTTTACAAATCAAAATCAGTTTTTACAACATTAGTTTCCTCTTGACAGTGCCACAAGCCCATACTAAAACATACATCTACAGGGATCTGCACATACATCCACTCAACACTGCTGTCATATAACTTCATCCATAATTGTTGCTCCTCCAAACAATTCTACCTAATCATCTCCTTTACCACTGCCTGCTGTCAACCCTCCCACACCTGCTCTACCATTGCATTTCACTGTCACAAACATTGATGCAAACCATATAGCTGCTCTCTGTACGAACTCCCCACAACACTGCTAGCAACTCAATCGTCCATTCAATTCAATACTGCCCCTATTCACCTCCAACCATCAAGACAAAACAACCATTATCAAACATCACCATATCAATCATTTCTTCAAGATTACATTTTCAGTATTCCTTAACTTAAAATATTTTATTGGTCATATCTTTCCTCTAGTAATAATTCCTCTAAAATTTGTACTTTCCAAGAAGTATAACTACTCACATTTTTAATAATTCCTATTGAAGACATCTTTTACGAACCTCTTACAAATTCAAGGACACCTATGAAATTTTAAGATTTTACTTAATTTAATTCTAGGTGTGAGGAAATGTTTAAATTCAAGGATTTTTCCTAAGTTAGATTTTATAATTTCACAACATAAATTTATTTTATCCCTTAATTTCTCTTCTCAAAGAATTATTTTCCATAAAATATAAAATGCCCCAAATATTCAATTATTACTTCGCTTTCAATTTTCTTATAAAAATAAATCCCTCTTATTTAAATTTATAGATTGGGTCAACTTCTAAGGAGAGGTTTATACTCTTTATATATTCTTCCTTCTTGCCAAAAGATTTGCCTTGTAATTTATCTTAGATATATTTTGAAAAAACTCCGCTTCTTACTCACAATTGCAGTTATAATCGATTACATAGTGACGAGAAGGCTTCCAAAATTATTTATCATATTTATCATATTCAACCAGATGCTCGACATATCACCAATGCCTGGTCTGACACTAATTCCATAATATAAATGAATCTGCATTATAACATGTATGTAACATGTTATAACACAGATTCAAGAACCTCTAAGTATTCGAAGTATTTACAATATGATCAAAGTCATAGGCGACCACACAACTTAAACATATGGGAGCAAAAACATTGTGATGTTTTTCAGGTGCAAACAATAATATAAACAAGGTCAATTTAAATCATGTAATGCTGAAAGTATGAAAGAGACGAATAAACTCACCATATAGGAGCATATAAGAAGACTACATCCAGTTATGCATGATATAACTAGCTAAATTACCATGAACCTCATCCATCTCTTGCTGGCTATAAGAACCATCTTGTACAAAGTACTGTAATTACAAGATTGTTTCGAAACATTAATCGAATAATTACTTAACAAAAATTATGAAGGAAAAAAATTAAAGTGGTACCTCAAGTATTTCGGTGCTTTGATCGTGGTTTTTTACTATATCATACATATACCTCATCGCATAATATACACAATCCGTCGTTCTAGATTATTGAGGACACTACAATAATATTACACAATAATTTAATAGATAGGTTAAGTTGAATTTATATCCTACATAGAAGTTTATTTTTATTTTGTACAAAATAAATCACCTTAACAGTCTTCCATTTCAATTAAGTTCCTCGAGATTTGCCACCATATGCCTTATAAGTTTTAAAGGCCCTACACATGAAATAAAAATTTAAATACAACGTACATATTTACTTGATTCAAGCAAAAAAGATATCAAAAGGCAAATAAATAAAACATACATATTCACTTGTGGTCTAATTTCCAGTTTAGATTTGCGTTCGACTTGGGGATCCAAAACATAAACCTTATTCTTTTCTATACGAAAAACAAGCAGTAGACAATGTTGCCTACATTATAAGATTTATATGAAGTTAATATCAACATTAGATTTGTAAACTATTTTCTAAAAGTTTATTGTTCATGCTCTTCGTAGTGTGGGGCTAAGAGTATGCTCTTTGATTGTGACGCACACCATGTGTTCGAAATATATATATTTGTCGCATCTGGATATTCCGCACTTGAGAGAACTTATATGGACACATAAACCCGATGGTCTCCACTCCGAGGTCATTGCACATATGATTTAACCACCAAAAAATAAGTACAACATACAAATATTATTATTCTACCATTTCATGTATAATACATAATATAAAATAGAACATATACAATGAATTTATAAGCTATTTGTTGTAAATGTAACCTAAGTATTTCACATAGTAGCTATATTGGTACACAGATAGAAATATTCATCATATATATATATATATATATATATATATATATATATAATACTCACATGATGAAAATTTGCAACCATTCTCCATTCAACCATCCCATGCTAAGGAATTGGATAATGTCATCCATAGTGATATGGATTTCAAAGTCCTCATCGTATGTAAATAAATCCTTGTTCACATGAATTGCATTGATGAAATTATTATCATGGGATGGCACTTGAACTATCATGTCATGGAAATATTTGCACTCATCCGTTAAAGTATTGATGATCTCTTCACCCATGATCGTCCTACGCTTTGCCGGCTCATTTGTCATCTTTTTGTTATTATTCGTGTCCATAGTAACACACTCTTCCACTTTGTCTTTGCTCCTAATATGTGTAGCCTGCACACAAAAAATTCATAAGCAGCATGGAGTATGCATATTTTATTCAAGCAAAGCTCAAAAAATACAAAATGTGTTTTCTTTACCTTATCATCATCGCCTAAAAGCATGAGATTTTTAGGCCATTGCACAAAACTACCAAGTGCTTCTTCTATCGTGATGTGATAGTTACTTGGAATCAGAAGAGGGGTTCCTACATGAATAGGCTCTACTGCGTCAATTCCAACCTTTACATGATTGGCCAAGATTTGTTGATTATGGCATTGATCTCCAGGCCTAGAAACAGGATGCACCATTTCGTGACCCACTACGACAATTTTGGAGTCCAAATTAACAACTAAACGACATTTAGTTGGCCTCTAGAATGACAAGTACAACATTAAAATTATTGACTTACACGTTTTAGAATCGTATAATTTTACAAAAATAGCTTTTGAATTGGTTACTTGCAAGTTTTCATAAGGATCCGTCTCTTGATTTGTGCTGGTAGTTTGTAATTTGTCCAATTGTACTGATTGACAGCTGCTACGATGACCAAATGATGGTATGTTTTCGACCATAATATCATTGGGCATCTGCATACCCATCCTATTGAAAAAGTTTGCAATCTTTTGCTCAACCATCGTATCTACCATACCCATCGTATCAACTTTAGTTTCTAATTCCTGGGTGGTACGATGTAGTTCATCTGCTGATATCACACCACTTGGACCTTTATATTTCACTACCTTTCCAAATACGTCTTTGATACCGACCGTCCCACTAATTCCTCTAACTTGACCTGAATGTTCTTTTTTTTTCAAGAGCATGATTTAAGACGTCATCATGTCTATTTGGAACCCATTTTCCTTCGATGGCTTTTTCTCTCCAAGCATTCTGTCAACAAAAAAATAATTAGTTTTCTCAATAATTTATTGCTTTGTTTTGTAAGAGATTAACCAAATGGGATAAAATGCATAGAAATTAGTCATATCGCTTTATCTGCTGCTATCCTAGTTTTCTCATTACGGATTACATAACTTCCATTAGCTTCTTTTTTTGATCTTGCCAAAACCCAGTCAATACTTCGATCCAAAAAAGAACCACTTGGTAATGTAGTCGAGGAACTATGACCTTCGGTTATCCATTTAGCTTTCTTCCCTGCATATCCAGCTTGCCCTAAATAGTGAGGGCGCTCATTGTATGCTTGACTCTTCCTACCCTTCTCGCTTAATTGCTGTCAAAAATAATGAATATTAATGTATACCCAAAGTGTCAAAAATAATGCATGTATTTGTGCATGAAGCTTGGTTATTGTTCCTATCTACCAAATGAAATAAAAGCCTGTATTTGTGCAGGCATTCTGAAACCTGGAAGTTTTAGTAAATTTTTTAGTAAATGAAACATTTACATTTTTATTTGTATTTACATTTTCAACTGTATTTACATATGTTATCAAAAAGTGTTGCATTGACAAATTCATTTCTGCATACATTTTCATCTTTGCTTGCATACATTTACCACCTCATCTCGACCCTCTCTGTTAAAAACATCCCCTCCTTATTGCCATTTCATGCCCAACCCTGTGCAACATTCAACCAACCATCACTTTGCTGCAAACCTCCTCACCACAAATACTTCCTCATTCATCACTACAACATCCCTTCCATTTTCTTGCAACTGTACACTGCAATTCTACACAAACAGCCATCCGACTACTTCATCCACTTCCAAACATTTCACTTGCTCTGTGCATTTCTACCTACTACTGTCACTGCAAACTACTACAATAGTCATCATCCCACATCAATCAAACTGCACAGTTCTATCTCCTCACATTCACTATCTCCACAAACAGCAGTTTTGAAAACAAGCCATTGCACTACCACAAACAAGTTCTACTTTGCCTATCTCTGTGCCTCCATATTAACACAATCACCATCATATTACTATCCACCTTTTCCATACTAACCACTGCATAACCACATCATCACCATATGCCATTACTGCTACTTTAACATACATCCATCGGCCCACCATTAACATCAACTACTTTCTTCTCCTCAATCATCACAGACCTTAGTTGCACTTCACCTGACCATACAGTGCCTCTCCGCTCCACCATAAAATTCAACAATCTACCATCAACTTCATCATACTACCCCCTGTTACACAATTAACAAAATTAACAAAAAAAATATCTTAAATTCCTCAGTTTCACAATTCTTCTTGAACGTTTCCCACTGTGCTTGTGTAATGCCATCATAAAGCTCGTATGGCTCTTTATGGTCCTCTGGAAGTTTTCTTGTCTTCGTAATCCAACCACCAACCAATTTTGTTTTGAAATCTTTCCATCGTCCACAGACATACTTTAACACGTTATCTTTCATGTTGTCATCAATGTGGTACTCGATCTGAGATAAAATAAATCATAGTTACATATGCCTTATATGACTTTAAAATGTCCAATTGGGTCTCAAAGCCAAATAAGTAATAAGTGAACAAATGAATTTATAATACCTTAACATCTTCCCATACAGTATCTTTAAGCCCTTTACTTACGCCATCCCAATTTTTAATATTAATATCAATTTTAGATCTAGCAGTATCGCCCACATACACCTTATAAGACTTCGTCCACTTTGCAATGGGTTTTCCATTATCACTCCACTCAATGAATTTTGGTTCTTGTGTTTTATATTTCTTCCCGGTTGTTGGGCCTCTTCGCCTCTTCTTAGACAACGACTGTGAAGTAGAAGGATCATGTTCTTCTTTTTTTCCAAACTGTTTTATCTCCATTATTCCTGTAGTTGATTGTTTAGTGACCATTTAATTTTGGAAGTTGGAAATAAGAAGTATTCTGGTTAAAGGTGAACATAACTGGAGATACTACAACAATTTTGTAGGAGACCATAAATAAATAGAAAAGACAATATCATTGAATGAAGGTTCTAGATGCAGTTCACATTGCAGCTAATAAAAACACAATACCTGATGATGTCTCTGCAATGGTTCCTGGTGGGATTAGAATGCGTGAGTATTTCTTTTCATCATCATTTGTTTGTGCCTGGTGATGTCTCTGCAATGGTTCCTGGTAGGATCCAAACAACAATACAATGTTACAGGGTAATGGTTGTAAGCACTTACAATAGTACTCATAGCCCACTAACGTTACACCAAATATAAGAGAAGCATATGCTTAAACATTTATTGTCATAGCCCACCAACGTAAAGACACATTCAGGACAGCAAAAATTTATTGTCATATGCTTAAATAACTTATGTTATATCATTTTTTTCTTCAGAAAACGAATCAATAATTAAAAAAACTAATTTTTTTAACCTGAGGTGATATTAATTAAAATATTTTTCATTACAAGTTTTTTAACAGACTTTTGAAATATTGTTAGAAAGGTAAGAATGAAATAAGTTTCATAAATATTGTCATGTATTTTATACTTAAGTTTTGAAATATATTAACATTTTATACTTACGTTTTGAAATATACTGTCATGTATTTTATACTGTCTAATCTTGCCATGTAATAATAACAATTTACTTCAATAATAAACACTGAAGTTTAAAAGCTTTAATTTCATGTATGATGGAGAGTTAAGATAAAAGTTGCAAATTAGAGTTGTGAATTCATGATTAATCAGTTATGTTTGAATTAGAAGCCAAAAATCATCTATCTACATTACTACAATCGAGAAAAAAAATGAAAAATAGGCCAGGAATTTTCATGAAAATGCCAGGTGTTATAATAAATTCACATTACTGGGGAGATTGATTTTAACAATGAACTTTTCTTAAAAGATATATTGAACGCTATCTACATATAATTTATGTTAGTGACTTATAATGGTGGTAAAATTCACTTAAGCTTAACTCTATTCTAGTTTTACACAATCATAACACGATAATAGCAAATGCTGTTAAAAACAAAATTTTCTGGCTTAATGCATCGGCAGGGAATCTCACACTAATAGATATCATAAATGTTTACTACCACAGTTTAACTTGCAAAAGAAAAAAGTTGATGACTTTGAGTTCCAAGGAAATAAGCATTATTATATATGCAGGTTGAAGCTGCAGATTAAAACTATATATGCATGCTAACAAAAATGATCAACTTTATTCACTCTATTTGAGATGAACATGGAAAGTGATAGCATTACAATAAAATATTTAACACTTAATATATGTGATGAAATAAACAAAGTTAAGAATGCACACATTCATAAACAGTGTTGTACTTAATAATTCAAAATCTCCTTATACTGAAATGTGCAGCATATAAAAGTGTTTTGTTATGACCATGGCGTAAACAATAGTAGCTTAAAACTACCAATAACAGCACTAAGGCAACATATAGACAGTCCAAGATCACGACTGGTACTTCCATATTTTAACCCAATTGATGGTTGAAACATGAAGCGTATTGAAATTGGATCGTCAATTACAATTTCACAACAAAGAGTTCCAACAAGTATTGCATGCTTACGTTATTAATAAGCAACGAGGGAAAGCTAAAATAGTGAAAGAGAAGCCAATGACGAACTGTTTTAAAAATTCACAAAGACAACAGGTAGAAACCCCTAAAGATAGCACTAAAATTTTGTTAGCTTTTACGACAAAATTTCCTGGCAATACAAATTCATCTCCAGATTCTTACTTCATTGGATTAATTCAACAGATAATACTTAACATCAAGTTTTTAAAAAAAATTGTTGTATAGTACCTTAGGAAACTCCACGTAACTTAGTAATTTCAGTGTAGGATTTACCTTAAGGTACGGATTCTACCTAAGCTCAACATGTGAATTTTTTATCCTAACAAACAAATACATGGGTTACTGGCTTAAGTACCATAATTATTAGCATTTATCATTATAGAAACCAAGTTGACACCACATCAGTAAATTGCAGAAACCAACAAAAGTAAACAAAATGGTAGTTTGCATAAGTAGTAAGTTATCAATTATCAAAGTGCAAATATGGATGTGAGTGGACCTATTGTTTGCTATCTAGCTTGAAAATGCAAGAAATGTTTGATGCTTTCAGTAAAGTGCACATAACCATTATATTTTAGGTATAATAAACATATGATCATAGTGGGATTTGTACCCATAGCCTCTAGCTGCAAGCTCAGTTGTAGATATTCATAATATCAATGTTTCAACTAAAGGTAAAAAAACATTTAATCTAAAGATTAATGCAATATATACTTACTCTTAACGTTAATACAAAGAATTTGTGCAATAAAACAAACATTAGCATGTATAGACATACTGCAAAAACAAATAATAAATAGAAAATTTCATTAATAAAAAAAAACTAGAAGTCTGCAAGCAATGATACAACATTGATAAGTACTTGAAGCCCTACAGTACAGTGTACGAGTTAGTCATTGAGAAAAAATCTTTACCTGAGAGCAAGCAGTGATACAATGTCCGAAGTCTGCAACAAAAACAGCGATCAAGTACCCTTGTAAAATATCTTATTTGTAATTATTCTCAAAAAACTAAAGTATCACAGAAAATGAAAGATTTCAACTGGCAACTAAAGCATGTGAGCATAAAAAAACCCAACTATCCACATCCCCTCATCGTGATCAGAACGTGCGTAATTTGCATTTAAGTCAACTTCTTCTGGTAGACTTAAGCCGACGGAGAAAGGTGGATTCTCATCAAATTGATTATACTCTTTTTCATCCACCACATCACCAATCCCAACAATGCGTCTTTTGCCGGGAAGAACAACAGACCAGTTATTATCGGTAGGATCAGTCACGTAAAAAACTTGTTTTGCTTGAGATGCCAAGATGAGTGGATCATTATCATGACTCACTTGACCAAAGTCAACCAATGTGAATCCATGTTCATCCACTCGTACATCACGACGATTGTCAGCCCATCTACATTGAAATAGCGGGATTGTGAAGTCTTTATACTCAAGTTCCCAAATATCCTCGATTATCCCATAATATAGCATTGTCGCATTTATTGGTCTGTTATCTTTAGCACTAGCAAATTCTCTTGAAGATGCAAAGATGCTAACTCCACTATTTTGCATTTTTCTCTTCTCATCCTGATGCTTCGTATAAAAGACATAGCCGCTCATATCATATCCTTCCCATGAATTGACATGAAATCGAGGCCCATATGCTAACCATTTTACTATATCTGAAATACCATGATTTGTTTGAGACAATTGAGACATTACCGTATGTTTAAACCATATGAAAAAAGAGTGGTTATGTTCATTCGTCAACCACCTTTCGTTATTTGAAGGATTCTGGGACTTTAGAATTCCCATGTGCTCCGCCAAGTAAGGATGTACCTCACTAAGGTGCTGCAAAACAAGTAGCTGAGCTTTGTGAAACATCTCATCACCAATTGAAATCAATTTTGATCCAATTATGCCCTGGCCGTCAAGTCGTCCTTCATGTTGAGACTTACGAAGTCCAATAGGTTCAACACAAGTTAATTATGGAGTGACAAATTCAATAACCTCCTCAGCTACAGTAGCTTCTACGATACTGGCTTTAGGTCTATATCTGTTTTTTGTTTTTCTTTTTAAAGTTCCCATATGCATTTCAAACGGATACATATATCTCATAAATACAGGTCCATGAATTTTGATTTCTCTTAGAAGATGAACAACCAAATGCGACATAACATCAAAAAATAAAGGTGGAAAATACATCTCAAATTGGCATAAGTTAACAATAACATCGGCTTGTTGAGCATCCAACGTATTAGGATCAATTACCTTACTACATATTATATTAAAAAGAGACAAAGCTTTGTAATAACATGCCTAACATGTTTAGGCAATATACCTCTAATTGCAACAGGTAATAAATGTTGCATTAACACATGGCAATGATGAGACTTCGTACTGGTCAATTTCAAATCCTTCACTGATACACGACTGCTAATGTTTGAAGAATAACCTGTTGGAACCTTCACACCACGAAAACACTCAAATAAACTAGTTTTCTCGTTTTTGGACAATGTATAACATGCCGGGGGCAAATAAGTACGTTTACCTTTCTACACCGGTGCTAACTCCTTCTGGATACCCATTTTCAACATATCTTGCCTAGCTTTCTCACCATTTTTTGTCTTACCAGGTATATTCAAGAGTGTCCCAACAATACTATCGCAAACATTTTTTTCTATATGCATTACGTCTAGACAATGTCTAACCTGTAAATGTCTCCAATACGGAAGTTCCCAAAATATAGATTTCTTCTTCCACGAGCCTTCTAAAAGAGGAAATACTTTGCCAAATGCATTTTCAATATCCTTGACCCGTTCGTAAACATCATTTCCTGTTAATGGCAAACGAGCAACTCCATTCTCTATCACCCCATTAGAAGGCTTCTTTTTTTTACGATAAGGATGATTAGGAGGGAGAAATCTACGATGACGCATATACACATTTTTTTTTTGCAATAATGTAAACGCTCAACAACCATATCATCTTGACAAATTGGGCATGTTTTGGCACCTTTTGTACTATATCCAGACAAGTTATCGTACGTAGGAAAATCATTTATGGTACAAAATATCATGGCGCGCAATGTGAAGTTACTTTGACTATATGCGTCAAACACACGCACAACTTTATCCCATTGAAGTTTTAGATCATCAATAAGAGGAGTTAGGTAAACATCGATGCTGTTTCCTGGTTGTCGTGGTCTAGAGATTAAAAGAGATAACATGATGTACTTGTGCTTCATACTCAAATGAGGTGGAAGATTGTAAATCACCAAAAGAACAGGCCAAGTACTATGTTGACTACTAAAGTTGCCAAATGGATTTATGCTAATTGTGCAAAAACCAAGTCTGAGATTTCTAATTTCTTCACCAAAATCAGGATACATTGTATCAATGTTTCTCCACTATGGAGAACCAGCTGGATGCCTCAATAATCCATCATTTTTCCTCACATCTGCATGCCACCTTAAGTTTTTTGCATTTTCTTTATTTGCAAATAAACGTTTAAACCTTGGTACAATTGGCAAATACCACAAGATTTTTGCTGGAGGCTATTTCTTATCCGGGTCATTGTGAACGTTCCCTCATGACTTGTAATGGGATAATCCACACTTGGGACACTCGTGCAAGTTCTCATATTCATTTCGATACAATATACAATCATTTGGACATGCATGTATCTTTTTATATCCTATACCAATTGGGCACATAATTTTCTTTGCCTCATAGTTAGAAGTTGGAAGCCCATTACCTTCTAGAAGCATGTCATTCAAAAGTTCCAACAAAGATTTAAAACTTTTATCACTCCACCCATGCTTTGCTTTTATATTGAAAAGCTTGAGCATAGCAGACAATGTTGTGAACTTAGCACAATTAGGAAACAAAGGCTTCTCGGCATCAATTAATATTCTTTCATACAACTTTGGCTCTTCCATCAAATGTTCTTCAGCATCACGAAACATCTCATGAACGCAATCATTCTCATCATTTGCATCATTATTCATGTTATCTTCCCAGTCATTCTCATCATTCTCATGATTATTAGAACTAGCTCTACTAAGTATACTTTCACCATGCCATATCCACCGCGTATAATTTTGCTTAAACCCATAATGGATTATGTGATCTCTAATCTGATCTATGTTACGAAGTCTCCTCTTATTTTTGCAGTATCTACAAGGACAAAAAATAGTTTCTCCCCCTCTTCTTAATTGATCAATCAGTGCACAATTGATGTACTCTTCAATTTTTTTTAGGAACTCGTCATCTTTGCGTTTTAAGTTGTACATCCAACTACGATCCATATGAAAATGCTAGAGACACACTACACAAGCAAAAAAAACATTGGATTACGAAGAGCATTCATTACTAAATCAACATAGCTCTTATCTGTTAGGAACTGAGTTGATGATGTTTTGATGACAACAACCTTATATAGTTATTATACTTTACTTTATAAAATATATACTAACATTTCCATATAGATAGATATATATGTATATAGGAAGTATATGCAGGTATCATCGAAGACTGATCAGTATAAAGACTCAAGCATCAAAATGAAGATTAGAGATTCAAGACTCTAGAGAATCAAGATTTCAAGATCTCAAGATAAGTGTCTAATATTTTGTTAAAACTTCATAATAGCACTCTCATCTTTCTTCAAATTTTCTTTTGGGATGGAACCCAATTTTTATCGAAACCAGTGGCTTACAAACCCATGACAAGTAGCTTACAAACCTACGACAAGTGGCTTATAAACCCACGAAAATCAAAATCATTTAAACTACTTTGTACAAGTTCTCGAGTCCTATGGAGGAGCTCTGTAGGAAGGTTCTTGCAATTTCAGTTTGAATAGATTTTTCAAAATGTTTTTAAATCTGTTTTCAAAATGTTTTAGCTTTCAAAATCATGTTTTCAAAAATGTTTTCAAACTTTGTTTTATGCTTGAAATATTCCTCCATTCTGATTTTAAAAAACTTCTATTTTTAAAACATCAAAACTTATTCTGATTTTAAATATTACTTATATAATTGACGGTCTATATCAATTATATATATATATATATATATATATATATATATATATTTAAAATAATGTTTTACATTCATTCTCTATCTCAAAATATTGTTTAAACACTTTATTTTGCTTCAGAGAAGTTTCAACTTGTTTTAAATTCAAATGCTTTTACAAAACAACATCTCTACAATTTTGAACTGAGGGATGTCGACATATGGGGATACCCCATGTCGACATGGTGACAGTTGGATTCAAAATTCAAATTTCAAAAGAAGTGTCCATTCGTTCGAAAACCTTTCGCCAATGGTTATAACTGTTGTGCATCTATATAAAGGCTTCCAAAACGAATTTTTTTAATAACTAATTTTCTTATTTTGTTCACTCTTTCTTCTCCACCATTCCATATCCATAAAACTTCATATTTTCAAGATCGTGCCATCATTCTTCCAAATTCTCAATAGGAAATCATTTAGATACTCTCTCTATTTGGTTCTCCATCATTCTACTAAAAGATCAAAGTGCTATTCAGAGTTATAGGATTAATTTGTATTCAAAAAGTCCATAGAGTCTATCTATTCAAAAGGATTGTTATTAAGAAGTATAAGGGTGATCTTGTGTCCCGTAAATCAAGAGAGTTTACCCCAGACTCGGAGATAGGAGGGTTCCTCAAGGCCTTAAAAATTGAGGGTTGTAATTTGGATATTGGCTTATAAAAATCTGTACAAGGATATTGCCTTGGTGCAGGACTGGATGTAGGAGGATTCCAAACCAGTATAAAATCCGGTATGTTCTTTCCTTTTACTTGCTTTACTTTACTATTTGCATTTGTTATATGTTCTATGATCATTCTGTGTTAGAATTCTGTTTAGATTTGTGTTAAAAGTTTTAATTTAGTCATATAGTTCATGTATTCTTTAAAACACTATTCACCCCCCCTTTAGTGTTATTTCTGCCTTAAGATCCTTAATCCGCATCCCCAACATTATATAGTAACAATTGTGTGTTTGTGTGTGATTTTTGTTTGCCTTGGTTTTGTGTGCTTGTTTCTTGTTTTCTAGTTGCATTTGCATATACAATTCGATTTTTTTTAAAAAGGAGAATACATAATTTCAAAAAAAATTATTCCATTCGATTTTCCATTGCATTTACAATTTTCTTATTTTTCAACTTTCAAAAAGAAAAAAAAGCTTTACATTGCACATTTCTGTGCACTATTCACCGTGAATATACAGTATAAAACTACTACTTTTTTCTTTCCCCTGCACATACTGCTCAACCCATTCAACATCCTTCCTTGTTACAACCTTCATACTACAACCTCTATTTACACTTCATACTACAACCTGTTTACACATCATACTACAACCTTCATACTACCCATGTTCAAACTTCAGAATACAACATACCCCTTACCTCCAGACCCCCCACCACAGTCAAACTCACCCACTACCTCTTGCCTCATCATCACAATGCCACCTATACTCCTCTGCCTTCACATCCTTGCACTGATCACAATCAACATCCTTCTCTACCATAAACTGACATAAGCACCACATACCAAACTCTGTCGTTACCACTGTAGCAGCGACACACTTGCATTACTGCACATATACCACCATCATCATATAAGCATCATCACTCGACCTCCCTACAACAATCATCAATGTTCACACTTCCTTCTCCATCAACCAAAACAACACCATCTGCCTCTTACTATCACAAAAGAGCTATTACAACTTCCACAAACAACTACTGACCACCTTGTACATCCCCATATCCACCAGAACACATTGCTGCCTCTGTTCATAACCACTTCCAATCTCTTGTTCTCATCCATCACTTACCAATCAGTGCAATCAAACTTCAACATAGTTCAATTCATCCCACTTCCACTTTGATTATTACATACATCCCCTGATAACCACTTCAAATAGTAGAAAACAGTTCAAACCAACCCGAACCTACACTGTCTTCAACCATTTCACTTGCATAAGCCCTTGTAGCTGCACTTCATCATCAAAGCTACACAACTGAACTGCATACACCTGCCTGCCTTGCCTACATATCACTACAACATTTCTTCCATCATTTACGTTCTTCACCACACCATAGACTTCACCACAGACTACAGAATTACCCTCTGCAACCATCATTTACGTTCATACCAGACTATCCCCTTACCTTTCCATCTTTCGCAATCAATAACTTTAGATCATACATCTTCACCAGACAACCAACTGCTTTCTCAAGCATCTTACTTCAACTACTGACAGTAGCTATCTCCATGCAAATCCACGATATGTGCAAACTTCTCATGGAAAGGGAAATTAACAGAGATACCTTGGCTAACGGTTTTTACCTAAAAAAGTGAAGGTGTGTAAGAGAGAGAAACTTTGGCGTTTGAATACAATTTGTGGAACAAACCGAATTCAAAATCTTCTCGCAACCGATAGCCTTTAGAGTAGTTGGTTGAAAAGTAGATACAAATAAATTTGTGCGCACCTTAGGAGATATTATGTAATAAGATTATTTTTTTGTGACCCATAATGTAAATCTGATAGGCATGAAACAAAAATATAATTTGATTTTGTTTCTATTATGTATGGTAAGAATTCTAGTGGGATCTATCATTTTGCCAAGTTGCTTTGCATGGTGGATAAAAAATTTGGAAAAAATAAAAATAAAACATAAATTTAGATAAAAATAATTAAAGGAGTATTTTGATTCTTAATCTTTTTTGTAAATATAAGGGACACTTTCATTGCCTCTCCATCCCACTTTCTAATCAACACACTGCCTCAACCTTAGCTGCTTCATTTCACAACCAACAACTAATCTCCATCATCATCAACACACACTACCTAAACACAAACATCACCACCTTCCTTTATAAACAACCCACAACTATCTGCACAACTCTGCCATATACAGCTGCAAACCCAAAACCACAATAGCATATCATCATCACCTACTTATGCCTCTACCACACACCCCATCTCCACTTCTGCTAGAAAAACTCCGATCACTCACCATAATCTGCCAAACTGTTCTCCAAACTCACTTCAATAGCCACCGCTACCTGTTACTACAACCTAGCTTCATCCCTCTTCCATCATTCCAACCCGACAAAACCCGTTCATCATCCAAACACACATCACCCAAACCTTCGAACTCACCCCTTAACTCCATCGCCTAAATCAACCATCATATAGACAGACCGACCTCGCCCCTAAATCATCAAGTCGCCCAATCGCGATTCAGTCGCCATCCCAATCGCAATTTTGAAAGCTGCTTATAATTTGCTAATCGCAGTTGCAATTTCATTCTTCGATTTGAATTTTAATTCGAAATTTGTATCTAGGAAATTGCAAATGCGAGTTGATTTCAAAGTTTAGAAATATCAAATTTTCAGTGTTCGCTAGCTTACAATAATTCATTATTTAAAACATCAAAGGCAATAATTTATTCATTTTATACCTGAAAAGTCAATCCAGCAAGCAAATACTTCCACTTTTCCACAAGAATTTTCAAATCTGCAGCAGTCTCTGTAGCAAACTCAAAATTGATGTGAAATAACGTACTGTGACAATCAATTTTAGGGTTTTTTTTGAAGAAGGCGAAATATTTGATGAAAACAATAGGAAAATAAGCGGCGAAAAAAATAGAGTGGCAGAAATTAACAGGTGAGCAACGAAAGTGGTTTGACAACCTAAATAATTTGAAATTGCATCGCCTTCGCTAGTGTACCGATGCGAAAATAATTATTTTGGATGCAAATTAACGTAGTTGCATCGGTTGACTTTAAAAACGATGCGACTAAAACTATTTGCATCGATGTATTTTCTACGGTTGTTGGTGACAACTGATGCAAATTTGATTTTTTTATTACCTATTTCTTTCCACGTACCAATTGCATCGGTTATTAGGACAGAAGTTATGCAAATAGTTCTATTTGCATCATTTTTTACTTCAACCGATTCAAATGAGGTGAAGCAATATGCATTTTCTGTAACGACCCGAAATTTTCTAACCCGAAATTCCAGATAGTTATGAAAAAGAAGAAAGAGATAGAAGAAGAAGATCAAAAAACACCAAACATCTCACAATCACAGCGGATAAAATATAATAATAAATAATAACAGTTGCAAAAGAATACTATATCTGTCGATTACATTTTAGTACATCCGAGTTTTACATATATACAGTCACTGAATATCTATACAATTACCATGACTCAGATAAACAATAATATAAATACAGCGGATAAACTCCATACGATATTGCCACCAGCTCGCCTCTTGAGCTCCTGAACGTCCTAACCTGAAAATCTGTAATACTCGGTCTGACCCGAGCATTACACCAAAGTAACACCCGGGTCAGGCTGGAAACCAACGTGAGTAAATCCAACTAACATGGAATACCAAAAAAAAACAACTCATATAACCCGAGGTAACTTATATCAGTTTAACTAATTCACAATTTACTATAGGCACTGCTTATTTCTCACGTAAATTTCTTAGTACCAAACTTAGATAAAACAATCCAATTTATTCCAACCTATTGATTTCTCAAATTAATTTATAAAATTCGAAGTGGTTTAGGGTATATCCTAATACCCGACTCCGGTCTCTTCGAACTCATGTTATTCTAACCCAAGTTATCCAAATGAAATACACAACATCTCGTATCAGAGATACCAATTCATTCAAAACATCCAATGCCAATTTAATCATTCATAAGCAGAGCTTAATCTCATACAAATCAATTCAATTGATTCTAATTGAAATTTCAATCCACCTTCACTTAAATTCCTTCCTTCAATATTAATCAATCCCAATTTAATTAATTCCGTACACTATTCATCTTAATTAGTCACCCTGGATTATTCATTTTCCAATTACCTTCCAGTAATAATCTTAAATTACTGCATAAATCAATTAACTATTTTAATTTCATCAATCATTAATTACTCATATTAGTTAACTTCCCATACGTCTCTTTGTTATCGAATAATTTATCTTAATTAATCTATCTTTAATTACATTGTTAATTATAGAAGTAATGATTTCCAATTATATTTTAATTCATTCTAATCCAAATTAATTACTTTAATTCAACACAAAATTAATCATTTCGAATGATCTCAACCTGTAAGTAACTATCTTTTTATTTACTTCATTAATATATTTATTACTCCTTAATTAATTATCTTAATTAATCTCTTGGTTAATTTCACAGAGTAATTATATTCTATTAATTATATTAAGTATTTATTTATCACACCATCAAATGATTATTCTGAATTACTTATATTTAGTTAACTAATTTACAGCTTAATTTACCATTTGATTTACCATTTATTTTATCCAAACCAATTTTCCAACAATAAAAATTATTTCTTCCCTTTTGAAACTCATATACTAACAATCAATCTATAGTTTTCAAAATCTAATTTTATAAATATTCAACACTTTAAAACTCACTTCTTTCAAAATCAAAAGAATCAGTACTTACAATACTTGTTAATTTACTTTGCTGCCACATTTATATATTAACGACTCAAATTCATACATCAAATTAAATTAATCACAAAATATCTTTACCGTAATTGTTTTCTGAAATATATTCATACCGTTTTACTTTTTTTTCAAGATTAAACAAAAGAAGAAAACATATATACCTCAACGCAGAACGAACAAATCGAACACGGTCACTGCTTTCATGAAACCTCCCCAAATTGCCCTAACTGCAGCCTCAGGTCGCCGCCGAGCAAACCAAAATCGCGAGCGCTGATGCCCTAAATATACTGTCGCTCGAGCTTGGCACAGATGAACTCGTGACCTTGACCCATCGCAGCACGAAAATCGCCACCCCATCTCGTGAAACCCTAGCCTTCATCGACACCCTTCAGCTCGCGTTCGATCGTGACCCATCCTACTGTGCCCTGCCACAACGCCACCAAACATCGCGACCACCGCAACTCGAACGACCCCCTTCTCCTCGAAATGTGTCGCGACCTGCTTCAATCTAGAGCGAGCAACCTAGGGCTTCAGAGGCGAAGATATAGAATTTATCTGATTTAAAACGAGCACGAACGAACTGAATAAAATGATTTCGTTTAAATTTTGAGGGGCTGGCTTCGGCCATTTTTTTTTATTTAGATACAGTCTGGTTCCAAAAATGAGTGGGAAGAACGGTATAAGATAGATATTTGAGAAGCTTCTTGAGTACGCTTGAGATTATAATATAATAAAATATGACAATATCTCGTTTACCATAACGTGAAATCCTGAACTCCGAATCAGACATGTCGACAGGCGTTTAAAAGGTTTTACCCGCGTTCCAAACACAATGGAACGTGTTTCGGAATCTAATTCGATCATATGCGCGAGTTACGGAAGTAAACGATCAATTTTAAATTAAATAGATTAAAATAGTTCTAAGCTTTTTGAGCTGCCAGGGTCAAACGACAACTCCGATTGCTACGAAAATTGAAATCCGATAATAACTAACTATTACGGATCCAATGGAACTGGTTTCGTCGAATTCCGAGACTGTGCCTCGGAAGGCTATTTTTAAATATTAATTTAAACGATATATTATTAAAATTGAACGAACCACCTTTAATTTAAATTTTAACCATTCAATTATCTTCAGAATCATCCTTATAAATTTTATAAGCCTTCAAATTATTTTAAACAGGCTTCGAAATCCCAGATTCAACAATTTACCCAATTTCAATTATTAAATTCATTTCTTAAACCATATAATTCAATGATTTAATTATCAAGTAAATATCGATATCTTAAATTCAAGTTAAAATTAACTTTTAAATATTTTAAAATCAATTAACAATTCTATTTTAAATTGTTGGAAAAATCTGGGTCGTCACATTCCTCCTCCCTTAAAAGAATTTCGTCCCCGAAATTACTAGTTAGGAAGAATGTCCCATACCTGTCAACTTTTTCCCAAAACCAAACAGTTCTACAACTTAACAATTATCTTTCATAAAAACCCCCTTTATTATTCTTACTACCTCCCAAACTCTTCCACAATATCAAACGATACCCCTTTTCTCGATCATTTAAATGTCAATTTAAAATCTAATTTTTGAACTATCAAAATTATCTCAAAATTTTTCTAACTCCCTAAATTCTCGAAATTTTTTACCAACGTCTCCTTTGCGCGGCTAGCTCGGTACTACTACAAAAGGCCTCTACGGGCTCCCAAATACCAAAAAGAAAACAAAAGCCAAGTGGCAGCATCAAAAACCCAATCCAATTTCATATAGAAATTTAAATACATACCTTTTTGTATGGCAATTTGAATTTATCTTTTGGAACCAAATCCAATTTCTTTTCTCTTTAATACCTGCATATCTCACTTAGCAACAATATCCAATCGTAACCTTATAAATCATTTTATACATCTCTTTACATAAGTTTCATACCCACTTCTATTCAACTTAGTTTCCACCGTTTCATATGAATTCAATTTATTTTTGATTTCTAATATGGAGTTATATCTTTCATTTAAACTGATTCATATTAGTTTCATTTAGTAGTTTATTTTGAGTTTCCCATTTGAAATTGTTTTGTCGTTAACCAAATTTTTTCAAAAATTTTCTAACTCCCAAAATTTTCGAAAAATTTTGACAGAGTCCCCTTTATACAGAGGAGCTTTTGCTATTTGACAAAAGATATAAATATATATACATCGACCCACACGGTCGGAAAAAGCAAAAACAGTTCATATTTCCTATTTTTATTGCGTAGGCATACCTTATTTAGCATTTTAAGCAAGCAGCTTATAAATTTAGCAATTAGCATACCCCAAATCTAGCCAAACGGCTTCCATGTACCTGTACTTACTCAATTTAAATACGTAAGTGTCATTCATAGAAAATCTATTAACATTTCACTTACTTTTAATAGCTAAACACAAACTTTACATAAATAACAAGCACCAAACACTTCCAATAAGCAATTTATATGTTTTAAAGCACATCTAAATGTTTCCAACCAAATTTATATGGCTTTTCATTTAATTTTAATGGATTACACATAATTACTTACATTCAACTCATTTTAAGCGAAACAATCTCATATTCACTTCAATTGATTCAAAAATCAATTATATCGCTTGCACTAATTCATAGCATTTAATTTGATTAAATCTCGCTTACGTTAAACGACAATCATTTCTACGCAAATTTGATAATATCCATGTGAATAATTAATTATTTAAGTTTCATAACCAATTAAAATTGATTCCAACTCAGTTTTATTTAATTCAATTCCATTTTAATTTATTCACAATTATTTTATTTAGCTCGACACGTTCCATGCTTGTGTAATACTAACCATTCCCAAATTAATTTAAACCGAGCTTTTATTCAATGGGCTTTTATCCTTATTCAGCCAAGCTTTCATAAATTTTAATCTTAGGTTAATTACTTCAATCTATTTTCACCTCAACTTAAGTTCACTTCCATTAAATTTGATTCTCATCAAATCAAATCCCATTAAATTTAGTTAGCCCATCCACTTTAATTTTAAATTTAATTTTCCTTCTCAATTCATCAAAGTAATATCCAACACATACTTAACTCATTTATACTTCAAATTGTTATGCAACCGAACTCAAGTTCTGTGTGATAATCCAATTCCAGTCACAACTTTGATTTCGTTTTTTTTAATCAGACTTCATCCATTTATTTTATAATCCCAGTAACCCATTTTAAATTTACTTATTTAATTCAATTTCGAATTTATTTTATTAATACATGGTCACTCTCAATTTATTTTTATTCACTTGGGTTTTGTGTGCAACCCAAACCATTTCTATTATAATTCGCTTTTATTTCATTCAACAACACTTCCATTTTATCCAAATTTACTTGCAAATTACACTATATATTATTCAAATCACTTGAATTTTATTTGTAAGTCAAACCATCACCCTTTCAAGCCAACTTTATTTTATTTTTTTACAACACCTCTTATTTAATTCATTACCAAATCCAAGTCGAATTCTATTTATAATTCGAATTCATTTCCAAACTCCCTTATCAACTTACAATCCATTTTAGTTAACCGAGTTAAATTTTTATCAACATACTCCATTAAATAATTTATTTAGCTGATTAGCTTCCCTCCAACCTAATTTACAAAAATCACTTCATTAAATTTTTTCTGAGTTCAGTTTTGTTTTATAATTCCAGTTTGGATTCCCTTTTTACTTGAATATTTAGAAATGCCTTAAATTCGGATAATACAATTTAAATAGCTTTTTATAAAATATTTCTCATAACTCGATGTCTCAACCAGTCCATCCTTGTTCTCACAGAAATTCAATCATACGTTGATCAGACGTAGGACTGAAAATCTATAAGTACTTGGTAAACCCGTTTTCAACATCCAATGAAAATACTTGGAAAATAATTTTATTGAAAATATAGAAAACAGTTATTTTGAAAATAGAGGAAATATCTTTGCTGAGGATGCTCTGGAAATCATCACCCCCATCCCATGGTCACAGTTACATACCAGGGTTACGTTGCAGTCGCAACAAAAGTCCATGTAACTGCAGGCTCTCCGCAGCACTCTCGATTACGCCATGGAACCCACACAACAGATCACAGTTACATCCAGGGTTACGTTGCCGTCGCAGCAAAAGTCCATGTAACTGCAGGCTCTCCGCGGCACTCTGATTTTCGCTGTCGAAATGAAACTTCTCCACTCCTACATAGGTCGCAGTCTACCGGGATAAACTCAAACACAGACTGTTGGCTCTCAACGGCACACACGACTTTCACAATGTTACCATAGGTCACAGTTACATCCTGGGTTACGTTGCAGTCACAACAAAAGTCCATGTAACTGTTGGCTCTCCGCGGCACACACGACTTACGCTATGGTAAACTCAACTTATAATCCTCAGGAACTAGTTTTGTCCGTACTCCTCACAGGATCAACTTTAGAACCCCCTTGGGCTCAAGGCAGCACCACCCGGTGGCACTCCTGAGAAGTCCATTTCAAAGAAGCGCCTTTTTCCCCAGAGCTATCATCAAAACACTTTATACTATACACATATAGTATCTTTCAAATCATACACCTAGTATGAATTTTATCAAAGCTCCTTTACACAAAATCGATTATTCCCAAAATCAATAATTCTCAAACTAGGCTTTCCAAATGCAATATTGATTTTATCCAAAAATCAAAAGCCTTTCCAAATCCAAAGGTTCCCAAAACCTTTTCCAAAATCCTTATAAGATCCTTTATATATATTCAAATATATAAAATTTTAAAATCTTTGGATCTTCCCAATCTTGTATAAAACTCCTTTTTATACTTCAAACATCTTCAAAAATCCTATCTCCCGGCAATAGATTTAACAAGGGGAGTTTCATCTTACATATAACAAAGATATACAACTTCGTTTATTCAAAACCAAATATTCACATTTGATTACTCTTTCCAATATCAATTCCTTTCTATTCACATTCACTTAAATTTCCATTCACTTATTTACATTTGCCTTAATCCCCATTTGGATTATTACCTAAATTCTTATCCCAGTTGGGTATTTAATCATAAACAGTTTAAACTCCGACCAGTTTATATTTAGAAAATAGCTTGAAAATTTTAAAAATAGATAAATACTTTGAAAAATAACTAATTATAAAATAGTTGAAAAATAGCTAAATAGTTTCAGAATTTTTTTAGATAATTGCAAAATAATTGTAAAATAGTAATTAATTCATAACTTAGTTGAACATTAGTAATTAGTTTATAAAACAGTTGTAAAATAGTTAAAGAGTTCCAAAAGTAGTGGCAAAAAAACCAGTATAAAATAGTTTGGGTTTAAAAAGAAAGTTGTATAGTAAATAGATAAGAAAATAGATTTAAAACTATTTATAATAAAACAATTTACATTGAAAATGGTCTAGAGTCAAAACTGTTCACTTCCCCAACAATTCAATTTAAATTTCCACTCCATTTAAATTGACCCAATCCCAATTTAATTAACACCAATTTCCATTGGACTTGATTCATTCCCAATTCAAATTGAATTGATTCTCAATTTCCTTCCAATTTCAGATCAAATTCCATTTGATCTTTAAACTTACAATCTTAAGTATAATTTCAATTTTACACCTTCTATTTATAATCAATTACATTCACATTTACTTTTAACTTAGAATTATACATTTTATTTAGCCAATATATTTTTATTATTCCATAAACATTTAATCAAGATTCCAGAGTTTAAACAAATTTCCAAATTTCATTATCACCTTAGAATTCAACTATATCCAAAATTCTTTGGCGAATTCAATTATCCCTTTGAATTTCAAAACCAAACCCATTTCATAAAGAATCCCAATTTAAAACAATTTGGTAGCTTCTAAAAACTCGAAAATGAACATCGATGATGCTGCAGTCATCACCGACTTTATTTTCCAGTGACCAAAAGAGTTCAATGCTTTTATCTGTCTAAAAACACTTCCAATATTTTTGAAATAATGCTATTATTTCTCCAAAACCTTTGAAAACCACTTTCAACCCAAAGGAATTTTAGATTCTCCCAAAAATTCCAAATTCCCAATCCATCCAATTCAAAATTAAACATTTCTCTGGAATTCTATTTCAAATTATAATCTCATTTATTTATGAAGTTTATTTCAATTTATAAATTACATTTACAATCTATATTTCAAATTCCATTTTGTTATATAAGTTTACTCTTCAACTTGGTTATAAGTTTCAATTTGGTCGTATTTTATTTTACTTCTTAACTTAATTTCAATAATTCAACAACCAATCATCTAGATATTCCTTAGAAGGAAATATTGCTATATATATCAAAAAATATATATTTTTATATAAAATCATTAAAAATCTTTATATGCAAATAACAAGTACGCTCTTATATATATGTATACACACACACACACACACACACACACACACACACTCAACTCATTCTAGAGTACTACGGACTCTATTCAATGAGTAATTCCCACCAGAGCCAAGGTTCTCGCTTAACCTTCAGCTCTGATACCAAATGTAACGACCCGAAATTTTCTGACCCAAAAATTCCAGATAGTTATGAAAAAGAAGAAAGAGATAGAAGAAGAAGATCAAAAAACACCAAACATCTCACAATCGCAGCGGATAAAATATAATATTAAATAATAACAGTTGCAAAAGAATACTATATCTGTCGATTACATTTTAGTACATCAGAGTTTTACATATATACAGTCACTGAATATCTATACAATTACCATGACTCAGATAAACAATAATATAAATACAGCGGATAAACTCCATACGATATTGCCACCAGCTCGCCTCCTGAGCTCCTGAACGTCCTAACCTGAAAATCTGTAATGCTCGGTCTGACCCGAGCATTACACCAAAGTAACACCCGGGTCAGGCTGGAAACCAGCATGAGTAAATCCAACTAACATGGAATACCAAAAAAAAAACAACTCATATAACCCGGGGTAACTTATATCAGTTTAACCAATTCACAATTTACTATAGGCACTGCTTATTTCTCACGTAAATTTCTAAGTACCAAACTTAGATAAAACAATCCAATTTATTCCAACCTATTGATTTCTCAAATTAATTTATAAAATTCGAAGTGGTTTCGGGTATATCCCAATACCCGACTCCGGTCTCTTCGAACTCATGTTATTCTAACCCAAGTTATCCAAATGAAATACACAACATCTCGTATCAGAGATACCAATTCATTCAAAACATCCAATGCCAATTTAATCATTCATAAGCAGAGCTTAATCTCATACAAATCAATTCAATTGATTCTAATTGAAATTTCAATCCACCTTCACTTAAATTCTTTCCTTCAATATTAATTAATCCCAATTTAATTAATTAATCAACCGTACACTATTCATCTTAATTAATCACCCTGGATTATTCATTTTCCAATTACCTTCCAGTAATAATCTTAAATTACTGCATAAATCAATTAACTATTTTAATTTCATCAATCATTAATTACTCATATTAGTTAACTTGCCATACGTCTCTTTGTTATCGAATAATTTATCTTAATTAATCTATCTTTAATTACATTTTTAATTATATAAGTAATGATTTCCAATTATATTTTAATTCATTCTAATCCAAATTAATTACTTTAATTCAACACAAAATTAATCATTTCGAATGATCTCAACCTGTAAGTAACTATCTTTTTATTTACTTCATTAATATATTTATTACTCCTTAATTAATTATCTTAATTAATCTCTTGGTTAATTTCACAGAATAATTATATTCTATTAATTATATTAAGTATTTATTTATCACACCATCAAATGATTATTCTGAATTACTTATATTTAGTTAACTAATTTACAGCTTAATTTATTTTTTTATTCAACCCTTTAATTACTAAGTTAAATAACCCAATCGTTAATTAATTGAATAAATTAATTATCCATTAAATTACCTTACTAATTTAATATATCACAAATCATTAAGCCTTTAGAACGGAAAACATTTTCTTATTTATGTTTTAAATTTAAACAACTTAAAATTTCCAATATTTCAAGTTAAACAATAATTAACTCGAGAACCATCCAAAACCAAACACCAGAACATCAATTCACAGTGCATCTCAAATCAACTCAATCATTCAACCCAACATTTAAACTTAACCATGAAAATTCAAATAAGAACCCAACTGAGTGAGATTTACTCACCTTTGATTCCTGTCTCGCAACCCACTTCATCCTCGATTTATTTCCACAATTTTCAGACCTTGTATAAACATTATGGGTCTTATCAATACTTGAAATAATAATTAAATTATCAATTATCATTTAATAAAATTTGATTTACCATTTATTTTATCCAAACCAATTTTCCAACAATAAAAATTATTTCTTCCCTTTTGAAACTCATATACTAACAATCAATCTATAGTTTTCAATATCTAATTTTATAAATATTCAACACTTTAAAACTCACTTCTTTCAAAATCAAAAGAACCAGTACTTACAATACTTGTTAATTTACTTTGCTGCCACATTTATATATTAACGACTCAAATTCATACATCAAATTAAATTAATCACAAAATATCTTTACCGTAATTGTTTTCTGAAATATATTCATACCGTTTTACTTTTTTTTCATGATTAAACAAAAGAAGAAAACATATATACCTCAACGCAGAACGAACAAATCGAACACGGTCACTGCTTTCATGAAACCTCCCCAAATTGCCCTAACTGCAGCCTCAGGTCGCCGCCGAGCAAACCAAAATCGCGAGCGCTGATGCCCTAAATCTACTGTCGCTCGAGCTTGGCACAGATGAACTCGTGACCTTGACCCATCGCAGCACGAAAATCGCCACCCCATCTCGTGAAACCCTAGCCTTCATCGACACCCTTCAGCTCGCGTTCGATCGTGACCCATCCTACTGTGCCCTGCCACAACGCCACCAAACATCGCGACCACCGCAACTCGAACGACCCCCTTCTCCTCGAAATGTGTCGCGACCTGCTTCAATCTAGAGTGAGCAACCTAGGGTTTCAGAGGCGAAGATATAGAATTTATCTGATTTAAAACGAGCACGAACGAACTGGATAAAATGATTTCGTTTAAATTTCGAGGGGCTGGCTTCGGCCATTTTTTTTATTTAGATACGGTCTGGTTCCAAAAATGAGTGGGAAGAACGGTATAAGATAGATATTTGAGAAGCTTCTTGAGTACGCTTGAGATTATAATATAATAAAATATGAAAATATCTCGTTTACCATAACGTGAAATCCTGAACTCCGAATCAGACATGTCGACAGGCGTTTAAAAGGTTTTACCCGCGTTCCAAACACAATGGAACATGTTTCAGAATCTAATTCGATCATATGCGCGAGTTACGGAAGTAAACGATCAATTTTAAATTAAATAGATTAAAATAGTTCTAAGCTTTTTGAGCTGCCAGGGTTAAACGACAACTCCGATTGCTACGAAAATTGAAATCCGATAATAACTAACTATTACGGATCCAATGGAACTGGTTTCGTCGAATTCCGAGACTGTGCCTCGGAAGGCTATTTTTAAATATTAATTTAAACGATATATTATTAAAATTGAACGAATCACCTTTAATTTAAATTTTAACCAATTATCTTCAGAATCATCCTTATAAATTTTATAAGCCTTCAAATTATTTTAAACAGGCTTCGAAATCCCAGATTCAACAATTTACCCAATTTCAATTATTAAATTCATTTCTTAAACCATATAATTCAATGATTTAATTATCAAGTAAATATCGATATCTTAAATTCAAGTTAAAATTAACTTTTAAATATTTTAAAATCAATTAACAATTCTATTTTAAATTTTTGGAAAAATCTGGGTCGTGACATTTTCTCTATTAATGTAGCCAAAGCAAATATCTCAAACCAAATCGATCTGTATCGATATGATTCGGTTGCGGTTTGAACGATTGAATCAACCGTATTAAATCGGATCGACCTGAAAATTTATGCTAATAGTCTTATGATAAAAATATAAACAACTTATCTCATTTTAAATTCTAACGATATATATTCTTTTTTAGCATATGTTGTTGTTATATTAATAATAATCGTTGTTATAAAGGAAGAAGTTATAGTTTTAGTATAATATTTTCCATCTTATTTTTTTGGATAAATGCTAGTTATAATCATATTCTTGTCATTAGTGATTACTCAATGAATAACTTTGATGTTTGGTTAATCTACAAAAAATCTCACTCATACCTAAATGTCAAATTGAAATATTCATCCAACCAAAAACTAACTTTTCGTTTCAGTATAAAATTGTGTGTTTTAACCTTTAAGTATAAAATCTTCACACATTTGCCTATGTAAATTAATTGTTGATAGAAGTAATTCTATTATTTTATATTTGATACGGGTTCAAACTGGACCGGACCAAAACTGAACCGTATAACATCAAAACCAGACCGAAACTTAACCGTTTGAAAGATTTTGTAGTTTTGATTAACCGTTTGATGCGGTACGAAAGCGGTTTGACTCCAAACTGCACCAAACCGAACCGCGCCCACCCCTAGAATTTTTCATGGTTTTTCTGAGACTATATATTTTAGGTAAGTAAAAAATAAAATAATAATATCAACAACAAAGCCAAATCATATTGTTGTGTGTGAGAATGTCGCAAAACTAAAGATATACTTACTCTACATGAAGTATCCACATATCAGATAAATACATATATAATGATCCACATCAAATTCGTTGATGGCTCATTGAGATTTGTCATTGACTCTTCGGATAGTTTGTTATAAAATAAAGAAAATAGAAATTATTAAAGGGAAAACAATTTTATTCATTCGGGGATTTTTCTTCTTCGTTATTTTCCATTACAAAGGCTCTTTATATAAAAGTTTTGAGCTTAAGATTCAATTTATCCCATGATGTAGGACTATACAAATACATAGACGCGTATTCACTCTTAATATTATTAACATATTTTATAACACTCGTCCTTGAATATGCGTCTTCAAAATCTTGAATACTTTGGTAAATTGAAATTATCCCTTTTTAAAACGTGTATGATGATTGCTCCCCTCATTATTATCTTGCTTGCATGTATCTATTCAGCCTGTACAGTTGTTGTCTATTGCCTCATTAAAAACCTCTATTAGAAGAACCCAATGGGAAAAACCTTGAAAGAGAAAAAGTGTGAAACTTGTGAAATCATAGATATAAAATAAAAAATGATATTCCATCTAAGAGTTTGACACTTCAGGATCAAAATAATGCCTCATTAAAACCTTACTAAGAAAATCTAGTGGGAAAATTCTTAATGAAGGAAAAAGAGTACAATGACATATTATAATAGTTCATTTCATCTAATGAAGTTTGATACTTCTGAATCAACCGGATAATGCCTCTTTAAAATCTTACTAAGAAAAACCCCATAGGAAAAATCTTAGTGAAAGAAAAAGAGTACAATATAGTATGTCATATTTCAATAATTTACCGCATCAAAAAGAGTTTGATACTTCTGGATCAATTTAATTCTTCATTAAAAACCTTACAAAGGAAAACCCGATGGGAAAAACCTTAGTCAGGGATAAAAATACAATTTAACTTAAATAACATAATTGAGATGTTATTTCTTGATAAGACATTTGATTCTTCTAGATCAAGATGATGCCTCGTTAAAACCTTAGTATGAAAACCCAGTGAGGAAAACCTTAAATAAGGAAAAGAGTAAATCATAACTTATTTTCAAACGTTACTCAAGAGTTAATATTTCTGGATCAAGATAATGCCTCATTAAAATCTTACTAAAAAAACCTAGTGGGAAAAATCTTAACTAAGGAAAAAGAGTGCATTATTACATACTTATGGATGCTCCTCCTGATTTAAAAGTTTCCTCTGAATTCGTATTCGTCTTTTGTTAACTCAAATTGGTTATAGATACTTCTGGATCCATAAATATGTATCTTATCAATAACACAAATTGTTAATAGTTTCCTTCGATACAATCAAAATTTTCAAGATTGGTTCTTCCAAATATGATTTGCATTTTGTGCATTTTGTTTGTTACCTATATTGAAAAAACATCTTGTGTTTTAATTTTTGTGCTTCAAATCAATTTTTAATATTGCAACTACATCTTTGATGAATTTTGAAAGTTTCATTACAACAATACTTAAAAGCAGAAAGTAATCTACTAATCTTGAAGTGCATTAAGATTTTTAGTACAACAATATTTAGAAGAAGGTTGTGATCTGCATTCCATGTTCTTTGCATTCTTTACAATCATAAAATTTATTTATATTCTTCAGCAACTTATATATTTTTATAAGTTTTGCATATCGCAACTAACACTTCAATGGATATTAAGAGTTTCATTACAACAATACTTGAAAATAGGAAGTAGTCTTATAACGACCCAGGGTTTTGGCCCTATTTATTTTAATAAATATTTGGTCTAATAAATAGAATGTGAACTGATCATATTAAAATGTATATGATTTTGAAAATATTGCTATTTATTTATATAGATTGTATTTTAAAAAGGAGATTGATTTGGAAATTTAAAATAAAATCTCTCAAGAATATTTAAAGTAAAATCTATCTTGTATAATTAAAGGAAAATACTTTTTCTTGTTATAAATAAATAAATGCAATATATAGAAAATAATGTTCAAATTAAAATCAAAGCTTGTTAATGTAAAATATAAATATAGAAATAAGTATAAATGTAAGTCAAACATATGTTTATAATTTAAATATTGATAGTAAAGTACAAACAAAAATAAATAGAAATAAGTAAATCATATTGAAAATAACTTAAACGTTGATAGTTAGAAATGAAAATAAAAGAAAAACAAAGATTAAATAATTTTGTTAAACATACAACATAACTTTAACATTTATAAAAAAGATATAAAATACAAATGTAAAAATAAATGAAAACAAGAATTAAGTGATAAGGTATGCATACAACATAACCTTAAAATCAGTAAGAAAAATAAAATGAAACCTAACACATATGAGTAAACTATCCAAACTAAAAGTTAATAAATACAAACAAGAAAAACACAAAGCATAGGATAAAATAAGGACAAAGTATAATATGAAGCTAGACAAAACAAACATTTTTATAAATAATATTTTCTTTCACAAGCCATAAGCCATAGTATAAATAATACCTGACACAAAACATGTGTATGAAGTTCAAACTATCTTTATAAACAAGGCCAAGTGTATAAACTATAACCTGAAACTATATATGTCACAAAATAAAATAACAAAACAAATGTTTCCAAACAGGGATATCTTCATACAAAGTTAGAGTATAAAATAAACCTGGAAACTATATGTTTATAAAATAAAAAGGTAAAAGCAAAATAAAGCTTCATTTGCAATCCAAGTATTGCCTGCAAAATATATGACTACATACAAATATCCATGTACAGATAAAACATAATAAGTATGTAAACATATTTGGTAAAAAAAACATGTACTTGCTATCTTCACAGCCAACAATTTTGTCATTTCAAAATATTATAAAAATCTATTTATAAAGGAAGGAGCTGACCAGATATTGCCTTCCCCTATACAACTGTTGTCTTCTATCTATATCCATTTGTGTCTTGCCTTCCAGTTCGTTTAGAAAGCATATAAGAAAACTGAGAAAAACAGGAAGAATAAAAAGAAAGGCAAACACAATTTTATGCAAGCTAAAAACAGTTTCAACTGCAGTTCAAAACAGATTCAAGGTGGTTTAAACTTCAAGAAATTTTAACTAATGACTTTCAAGAAAAATAGAAATGGTTCTGTTCACAGGGATTTTCTGGTGGGTAAACTTAATTTTTAAGAGTTTTAAGGTTAATTAAACAGTTCAATCGTCATTTATAAACTGTTTGTCTATGCTTCAGTTGCATATGTTTGAGATGCTCTATGTTCTCTGAAATTTGGTACAGGTTCCATATTTGGATCAAAACTCAAGTTATTCTTATTTAAATCATTTTTAAGCTTTGATTCTCAACAAACAAGATGTTGAACTTTAAATAAGATTGTTAAAGGTTGATTTCAATCATTTTCATCAAGCACTTCACTGAAATATTGATGTACAGGTAAATTAAGTGATAATTGGTAATATTCGATTGTTGTAGAACATTGATTCAAGATTTTATATTGAATCTATACAGCAAATCATGATTTTTAAAACAAAAAGGAGGATTTTTAATTAAGAAAGTCAAGAGCGGTTCGCATTTGAATATAAATTGCATTCCTGCCAATTTCTAAAGATTTAATCAATAACAAACATTTAAATTTGTTCTGAAGCAAGATTGTATATCTGTGATGTTGAGAAAAATGTTGTATAATTTTTCAAAAACAAGGATTGATCGAACGAGTGTGAATTAGGGCTTGTGTTCAGTTTCTTCTTCTTGTCTGTAACATAGTGGGTTCGCCATTTCACGCAATCGAGTTGCTCGAGGGTCCGGTGGGAGGTTGCTCAACGTATTGACGTCGTGTGGCCGAAATTTGGGAGTAAACTGTGGTTTAGACGACGATCGCGAGACGTCTGTTGATGGTCGTGTTTACAGGCTGTTCTAGATAAAGGCCAAATTTTTGAATTCGAATGCTTATTAGTGATTTGAGTTTAGATCTCATGCTTTGATGAAATTCGCGACTTGTCGACGTTGTTAGTGGTTGCCGGAGTTGGGCCACGCCGCCGTGCACGTGCACGGCAGCGGTGATTTTGTGTCAACGCCGTGAAGGGGTCTGTCTTGTGTCATACTCGTGTCGTGCTCGTGTAGTTTGGGTGTTTGAATCGGGTTATTGTCGTGTTAGAGAGGGATAGCCTGATGCTTATTAACATAATCTCAATTTAAACTTACTGTAAAAAAAAAAGAGAAGTAGAGGAAGATGTTTCAGGGGTGACGCGGGAAAAGGTGTGGTGGAACTCGAAGTAACACTCGAGTATAACGCAGGGGAGGTCTCGGGTTTTTAACAGGGAAGCCTCGGGGTTTTATCAATCTGCAATATTTTTTTTTCAAGAAAGTAAGTGGTCTCAACCTAGTTTAAGCATTTGTAACTAAATGATGGTTTAACGGTTAAGTCAAATTTTGACGCAAATCTTAATTATTCTAGGTAATACATTAACAATGTTTTAACACTTAGTTTATATTTTAATTATGTAATTAATTTAAGTAAAAGTTAATTAAAAAATTGAGTTGTAGTTAGTATTATAATTGATTTTAAATTTTAAAAGAGAAGATTGTTAAAATGTCAATTAAGTTGAATAATGATCATTTATTTATTAATTATATTAGAAAGAAATTAAAAATAACTACTTTATAATTGTAATCAAAGATTAATAAACTAATGATTAAGTGATATGTAATTTGTAAACAACTACCTAAGTTAATTAATGACTGATTAATAGCTAATTAATCAAGTAATTTAATTTAGAATTAATAAATGATTAATTAAGTAATTAGTAGTTAACAAATAAGTAATTAAGTTTTATTAATTAATAAATAAGGCTATTAATTAATGAATAATGAATAATGAATAGTTAATTAAGTAATTATAGTTAAATCACTTGATTAAGGAAGAAATTAATTAATAGTGTGAAATAAAATAATTAAGTAAGACTTAATAATTAATTAAGAAATGATTAATTAAACAATTTGAAAGGAGATAAGTAATTAATTGATAATTTATGATCAATTAAACAGGGTTAAGTAATTAATTCTCTAATAATTGATTTAAATTGAATTAATTACAAATAAGAATTAAAGATGATTGCTTATGGATTATTTTGTGGACTATCTGATTTGTGATATTTATTTGGTGATTTTCTGTGATATTCTGTGATATGCTGTGATATATCTATGATGAATGTGTATGATTCATCTGTGATAAATGCTATATGAATTAAATCATTGAATTTAAACTGTTTAAGTTAATTAGACAACTTGGCCTTTAAAACGGCGTTTGGATTTCGATGAGACCGGGATCGGGTATCAATTTGATATTCCGAAAACCACATCGATCCAATTGAAACGATATGTCGTGAATTCTGAAATGAAGATCGAGATGGTGTTCTAGAATGCAAGGGCTATCGTCGTTGAATATGAGGGTGATTCCAAAATGAGTGTGACGAGATAATGCCTTCGGTTTCGTTCGTACCCCGAACGAACTTGTATAGATTGAATGCTTTCAGCACATCGTCAGGCGGACGATGAGCATTCTAAGAAATATATTCTATAAAGGTAATCGCAGCCTCAAGCCTCATCAACCGGGAATGGCTAAAACAGGAGAGGTGCAGCAAGGTTAGGTGGGTCATGCCCAAGCAGGACAAGATATTCCCCTGTCTAGATGTCCCTTTATTTCGGCTGAGTGGCGGTTGCTAGCTACAACCGCGGGGTTATCTTGTTCGAGACTGTTCAGTAACGAATGGTTCCGGCCTTGTGTTGTAGGGGGTCGAGAGTGATCCTCGGTACGGTGTCTAGGCCCCGTACTGTGACGGGCGGTACCCCAGTAGCCCTGCCATTGTTGGAAATACATTTTCCTTACGAGACCCTACAGTTTTGATTTGTATTACCCACTTTTGTATCTAGTAGCTGGAATTTAATAGATGTAACAATGTCGGCTATTTTCTATTTACTTGAAAACCCTAGACACTATTATAAAATCACTGGATTTCCTATGAAATGTTTTGGTTAGCGTAAGGTAAAAACTTACCCGTATTTGTTTGTGAGGAGTCTTACATGATACCTTTATTTTCAAATGTTTTTCAAAGTTAAACAACATAAACCGTTTACTCATACTTGACCCATGTCTGACCCGGAGTTTATATTTTTTTTCATAAACTCTTGGGTACTCAAATTTTTATGAGTAGCCAAGTGATAGGTTTGGATACTGATTTCTGGAGGAGCTTGGAGCAGGAGTACCAGACATATATAGATATCTATCGAGTTCCATTGTATCAGTAGTTGATACGTACTGTATCTCTAACGTATATAGTGATAGATGTATGTATGACTGTCATGTGTATTGATATTGAATAACTCTGATATATGTAAAACTATGTAATAGTTATATGATATATTATATTTTGTTCCATTCCACTGTGAGATTCTGATGTTGTTGTTCTTTCTTTTCTATTCTCTTCTATTTCTATCCCTTTCTTTCTTAATGATGATACGTCTTTCTGGTAGTAGAAGGGCGGGTCGTCACAGTTGGTATCAGAGCCAGGTTGGTGATAACCTTGGCTCTGGTAGGAATTACTCATAGAATAGAGTCTGTAGTACTCTAAAATGAGTTTTAGTGTATTAATAGATATGAGCGCGTATTTGTTAGCGAATATAAAATTGTTTTTATATTGTGTTGACTTATCTGTTGAGTGTTTATGGATTCTGGTCGATGTGTGGGACGCCATTTCATCGATAGGGATTTCTAAACTCTTAAACAAGGTAAACCGACACAGTATTGTTTTTAAAGTGGGTAAATGAAATAATTTTACCCAAAGTTATTTTTTGACAAAAAAGAAATATTTTTCTGAAATTATTATATATATATTTGGATGTTTGGTTGTTAATATTACAATTGAATAAAAATTTAAAATTTGAGTGACTTGTAATCAAATAAAATTGTCTAAGTATGGTTTAAAAAAAAGGAATATAACTAAAATTTGATTAAACCAGAATTTAAGTCTCGGAAATTTGAAAGGTGTCTAAATGAATTTAACGAAAGGATTTGGGAATTTAAAATCTTGGGAATGTTTGAAATGTTTTTCCAAATATTTGAAGGCAATAATAGGGTATTGTTTTGGAAAATATTGTTGAATGGAAATTGTTCTGGGAAGAATTTGTGGAAGTAAGGAAGCACTAAACTCACTTCAGTCGTTGGAAAATAATCCTGATGATGATGGCCACATCATCGGTATTCATTTTCGAGTTTCTAAAGTGATGAATGGCTACCAGGATAATTGGTCATGATATTGTTTGGGCTTGTTGGGTATACAAGTTATTTTAATAATTTCAAAGGGAAATTTGTGAGAAAAGTGTTGGAATTTGGAGATTTGATTGGATATATCAAGTGGGCATGTGTAGTTATCATTCAAAATGGTTTTGGAAATGAAAACCGGGCAATTGAATTCTAAGAAATTCTATTTAAGTAATGTGAAAGGTTTAAGTAAATCAACTATTGAACATATAAAGTAAGGTTGATATTAATAAGAAGAAATTGGGAATTTTAATCCGGGAATTAAAATTTAACTTAAGTAAATGAAAGTGAAGAAAATATATTTGAATTTAACCTGAGATAAGTTAAATAAAATTGAAATTGAAATTGAATTAAATTAGATTTAAAATTTGAAGGTAAAATGATTGTAATTGTGAAACAGAAATTTATACCTTAAGATAGTAAGTGTTATATATATAATCTGAAATTGTGGATATAAGATGAAATGACTCAAATGAGCAATATAAGCTTTTAAGTAAATAAATAAGTTTTGAACTTATATATTGAGAAATAAAATTTAAAAGAATGGTAAGTAGCTAGATTTAACTGAAGTTGAGTTGAAATAAAACTGAATTTAAATGGATTCAATCGAGTTATAGATAATATTGAATGGAATAAAATTCTTACGTAAATAAATAAATGTAAACCAAAGTAAGTATTGAATTGAATTAAAATAGAATTGGTGTGAGTTTTAAATAAATCTAATTCAAGCATAAATTGAATGACCTTATTATAAATAAATTCAATAATGAATTGTTAATGTAAATTAAAATTTAAGAAAGGATAAAAGAATAAACTAATCGAATAAATTAGTAAATAGTTGGGATTTGATTAAAGGAAAATCAAATCAAAGATTTAAATGGAAGTTGGTGGAATAGAATAAACTTAAGTTATTGGATGGAATAGTTTGAAAAAATAAATAACTTAAGTAAATTGTGAGATGGTTATTTAAAATATTGGTTGTCGAGTATAATAAAATGGTTTGGAATCAAACTATTTGAAATGAAAGAAAATGCAATGAAAAGATTGTGAATAAATTAAAATGGAATGGAATCAAGTGTAAATTGAGTTGGAATCAATTTAAAATTTGTTATAAAGCTTAAGTAATTATTTGTTCACAATAATATTATCGAATTGCATAAGAAAATGGGTCGTTCGAAGTAAACGAGGTTAGATAATATTCTATGAATTATTAGAAGCGGAATAGGATGATTTTGAAATCAATTGGAATGAATATGAACTCTTTTTGGTTTTTCCGACCGTGTGGGTCAATATATATATATATATATATATATATATATTTATACCTCTTGTCAAATTACTAAAGCTCCTTTGTACAAAGGAGACTCTGCTAAAAATTTTCAAAAAGATTTTTGGGAGTTAAAAAAAAAAATAGCAATAAAACGATTTCAAATTGGAGATTGAAATAAATTAGTGGATGAAACTAATTTAAAGTAATGATAGAAATCAGTTATAAATGGAAGATTGTCAATAAAATTCAATATTCAGAGTTGAAGAAAAAAATTGAATTCACATGGAATTGGAAATTCAGATTTAAAATAAAAGGATATAAAGGCTAAAGTGGTAGAGTAATAATATAAGAGTATATATAATTCTTATATTAAACTTAAGAAATGAATGGTGAAATTCTTAAGTAAATTTGATATCGAGAAAATTATTCCAAGTGGATAGAAATCAAAATAATGTGAACAAAAGAAAATTGATATAGTTGATAATCAATGGATATAAATACGTAGGGTGTACGTATATTATTTTATTCCCATAGCAATTTGATCCAGATTCGAGCACAGAATTTCGAGATAGTTATACCGATCCGAGTTAGGATTTTTCACTCGATTTTCGACGACGAACCATGGATATGGATTTTGGTTGGTTCTTGAAATTCTCTATCTAGTTGTGGCTATGCAAGGAGAATGACAGTTTCTGATCAAGAAACCAGATCTGAGTCCGCACTAGAAAGTCGGGTGGACATTACTAGTTCGGAAGTGAAATGTATGATCGAGCGAGCGATCGAATTTAATACTGCGTACGAATGGTATATGTACATCATACGGGCATGAATGAATCGATATTGGAATTCAGTAAAGAAGTCAATAAAATTGGGAAAGAGTTGGTACTGTAGCTTTCAGTATTGAACTGCCGTGACGGATGTCTGGAATTCATTGCGTATTCCATATATCCCATCTAAGGGAATTTGTTCATGATTAATCATTAGTTGTTGAACCAGTAGTTCAAGAATTTGGAAGTCGAATCAAATTTGACTGTGGTCAGGAATCCAGTTCGGATTATTGATCATCGAGAGACAACTCTGGATAGTTTTGGGAAAGCTTATCCGGATTCGTGTTCGGATAGCTAGTGATGTTTGTTAGGATTGACTGTTTGGTTGTTTGTTAATATATGAATGATATCTATGTTTGAATGGTTGGTATAATAGCTTTTAAATTATCTTTGTTTCAAATTTCGAGGACCAAATTCTTTTAAGGGGGGAGGAATGTAACGACCCTGGGTTTTGGCTTTATTTATTTTAATAAATATTTGATCTAATTAAATAGAATGTGAACTGATCATATTAAAATGAATATGATTTTGGAAATATTGCTATTTATTTATATAGATTGTATTTTAAAAAGGAGATTGATTTGGAAATTTAAAATAAAATCTCTTAAGAATATTTAAGTAAAATTATCTTGTATAATTAATGGAAAATAATTTTTCTTGTTATAAATATATAAATGCAATATATAAAAAATAATGTTCAAAATAAAATCAAAGCTTGCTAATGTAAAATATAAATATAGAAATAAGTATAAATGTAAGTCAAACATATGTTTATTATTTAACTATTGATAGTAAATTACAAAGAGAAATAAATATAAATATAAGTAAGTAAATCATATTGAAAATAACTTAAACATTGATAGTTAGAAATGAAAATAAAAGAAAAAAAAGATTAAATAATTTTGTTAAACATACAACATAACTTTAACATTTATAAACAAGATATAAAATACAAATGTAAAAATAAATGAAAACAAGAATTAAGTGATAAGGTATGCATACAACATAACCTTAAAATCAGTAAGCAAAATAAAATGAAACCTAACACATATGAGTGTAAACAATCCAAACTAAGTTTAATAAATACAAACAAGAAAAATACAAAGCATAGGATAAAACAAGGACAAAGTATAATATGAAGCCAGACAAAACAAACATTTTATGCATAATATTTTCTTTTACAAGCCATAAGACATAGTATAAATAATACCTGACACAAAACATGTGTATGAAGTTCAAACTATCTTTATAAACAAGGCCAAGTGTATAAACTACAACCTGAAACTATATATGTCATAAAATAAAATAACAAAACAAATGTTTCCAAACAGGGATATCTTCATACAAAGTCAGAGTATAATATAAACCTGGAAACTATATGTTTATAAAATAAAAAGATAAAAACAAAATAAAGCTTCATTTGCAATCCAAGTATTGCCTGCAAAATATATGACTACATACAAATATCCATGTACAGATAAAACATAATAAGTATGTAAACATATTTGGTAAACAAAACATGTACTTGCTATCTTCTCGGCCAACAATTTTGTCATTTCAAAATATTATAAAAATCTGTTTATAAAGGAAGGAGCTGAGCAGATATTGCCTTCCCCTATACAACTGTTGTCTTCTATCTATATCCATTTGTGTCTTGCCTTCCAGTTCGTTTAGAAAGCATATAAGAAAACTGAGAAAAACAGGAAGAAGAAAAAGAAAGGCAAACACAATGTTATGCAAGCTAAAAACAGTTTCAACTGCAGTTCAAAACAGATTCAAGGTGGTTTAAACTTCAAGCAGTTTTAACTAATGACTTTCAAGAAAAATAGAAATGGTTCTGTTCACAGGGATTTTCTGGTGAGTAAACTTAATTTTTAAGAGTTTTATGGTTAATTAAACAGTTTAATTTTCATTTATAAAATGTTTATTTATGCTTCAGTTGCATATGTTTTGAGATGCTCTGTGTTCTCTGAAATTTGGTACAGGTTCCATATTTGGATCAAAACTCAAGTTATTCTTATTTAAATCATTTTTAATCTTTGATTCTCAACAAACAAGATGTTAAACTTTAAATAAGATTGTTAAAGGTTGATTTCAATCATTTTCATCAAGCACTTCACTGAAATATTGATGTATAGGTAAATTAAGTGATAATTGGTAATATTCGATTGTGGCAGAACATTGATTCAAGATTTTATATTGAATCTATACAGCAAATCATGATTATTAAAACAAAAAAGAGGATTTTTAATTAAGAAAGTCAAGAGCAGTTCACATTTGAATATAAATTGCATTCCTGCCAATTTCTAAAGATTTAATCAATAACAAACATTTAAATTTGTTCTGAAGCAAGATTGTATATCTGTGATGTTGAGAAAAATGTTGTATAATTTTTCAAAAACAAGGATTGATCGAACGAGAGTGAATTAGGGCTAGTGTCCAGTTTCTTCTTCTTGTCTGTATCATAGTGGGTTCGGCCTCTTCACACGGTCGAGTTGCTCGAGGGTCCGGTGGGAGGTTGCTCAACGTATTGACGTCGTGTGGCCGAAATTTGGGAGTAAACAGTGGCTTAGACGGCGATCCGAGACGTTTGTTGATGGTCGTGTTTACTGGCTGTTCTAGATGAAGGCTAAATTTTTGAATTCGAATGCATATTAGTGATTTGAGTTTAGATCTTATGCTTTGCTGAAATTCGTGACTTGTCGACGTTGTTAGTGGTTGCCAGAGTTGGGTCACGCCGCCGTGCACGTGCACGGCAGCGGTGATTTGGTGTCAGCGCCGTGAAGGGGTCTGTCTCGTGTCATACTCGTGTCGTGCTCGTGTAGTTTGGGTGTTTGTGTGACAACCCGCCTTCCTAACCCCAGAAAGACGTTTCATCATTAAGAAAGAAAGGGATAGGAATAGAAAAGAATAGAAAGAAAGAACAACAACATCAGAATCTCACAGCGGAATGGAACAAAATATAATACATCACATAACTATTACATAGTTATACATACATCAGAGTTGTACAATATCACATAACAGGACTGTCATATACATATATGTCCATACATACATCCAAAATACAGCATACACTAACTACATAGCGGAACTACATATATAGATACATACGTCTGGTCTTCTTCCCAAAAGCTTCTCCAGAAAATCAACACTCCCAAATACCTATCACTTGGCTACTCATAAAAATTTGAGTAACCAAGAGTTTATGAAAAACAAAATATAAACTCCGTGTCTGACATGGGTCTGGTATGAGTAAACAGGTTAAAATTGCTTAACTTTGAAAATCATTTTAAAATAAAGGTATCACGTAAGACTTCCCACAAATAAATACGGGTAAGTTTTTACCTTACGCTAGCCAAAACATTTTATAGGAAATTCAGTGATATTATAATAGTGTCTAGGGTTTTCAAGTAAATAGAAAATAGCCAAAATTGTTACATCTATTAAATTCCAGCTACTAGCCATGAAAGTGGGTAATACAAATCAAAACCGTAGGGTCTTGCAGGGAAAATGGGTTTCCAACAATGGCAGGGCTACCGGGGTACCGCCCGTCACAGTACGGGGCCTAGATCACCGTACCGAAGATCACTCCAGACCCCCTACAACATAAGGTCGGAACCATTCCTTACTGAACAGTCCCGAACAAGATAACCCCGCAGTTGTGGCCAACAACTTCTCACACAGCCGAATAAAAAGGGACATCTAGACAGGGGAATATCTTGTCCTGCTTGGGCATGACCCACCTAACCTTGCTGCATCTCCCCTGTTTTAGCCATTCCCGGTTGATGAGACTTGAGGCCACGATTACCTTTATTGAACATTATTCTTAGAATGCTCATCGTCCGCCTGACGATGTGCTGAAAGCATTCAATCCATACAAGTTCGTTTTGGGTTCGAACGAAACCGAAGGCATTATCTCGTTACACTCATTTGGAATCACCCTCAGAGTTAACGACGATAACCCTTGCATTCTGAAATACCATCCCGATCTCCAAATGATAAGTCATGACCTATCGTTTAATTTCAATCGATGTGGTTTTCGGAGAATCAAAATTGATTCTTCCGATCCCGGTCTCATCGGAATCCAAACGCCATTTTAAGGGCCAAGTTGTCTATTTATCTTAACAGTTCAATTAAATATTAAGAATTCACATAACGGATATCACAGATAAACCATACATAGTTATCACAGGTATCTATAATATATTATAACATATCACAGAAATATCATCAACAGATATCAAAGTCAATCAAACAGAATTATCAATGCATACCAAACATTTTGGTTTTACTTAACTTAATTTATTGCTTAAAAATAACTACTTCATTCTGTTTAATTAACTACTGATTAATTAACTTATTAATGGTTAATTAATTACTTAGTTATCATTAATTATTAATTTATTAATCATCCAATCTTTAATTAATTTTTTAATTAATTAACTCTTATCCATCAATTGTTACTTAATTACTCAATTTATTTATTTATTTTTAATTGTTAATTAATAACTTACTTATTAAAAATTAATTACTTATTTAACTATCACAAATTACGTTAATAAATCAATTATTATCAACTTAATTAAAGTATAATTCTTGATTAATAACTTAAGTTAATTTCCATTAATTAACTTTAAGTAATTAGCTAACGTTCTTAAGATTTAAGTTGATTTAACATATGATTTATTTTAATTGCCAAAATTAATTTAAAGTTATCGATTTAACATTTCAAGTATAAATTAATTAACATTCTAATTACTTATTATTAATCACCTATCTTTACATACTTACCTTATTAAACCTTTAAAACAAATATTAACCTAGACTACTAATTGCCTAGTTAGCTCAATTATAACAAAAATACTTAAACAAAACTTATGCTCGACCAATTAGAAAAAGACCCGAGACCGCACCTTCTTTTACTCGAGCAAGTCTCGAGTTATCTTCATGTCTTACCCGCGTCTCACCCTCTCACTCATCCTGTTCTTTATTCTTCCTGCTTCTTCTTCCCATATTTTTTTTGTTTAAGATAAATTTATAAATTACTGCAGAAGCCACTCACGAAAATGACCCGAAGTAACGTTCGAAGAAACCACCAAAAGTCACGAGCACGCGCACGCGACTGCCCAGGATAACTCGCCAGACACCTCTTCACCACCGTGCACGTGCACGGTGGTTCGCTTCGTCTCCGACGACTCGCGACAACGTCCACAAACCCCAAATCATCCCTAGCCTCGAAATCGAAACCCAGATTTTCAATTACAAGTTGAAAACAAAATATGACCTATAGCTCGAACACGAGCTACAAACACCCACCGAAATTCCCCACGCACGGCCACCATCCATCACCGGAGGCCAAGCCTCTTTCCCCACGCCATGGCCAAACCTTCCTCGGCCTCCACCCCAAACCACGAACGGCTCGACCAAGCAACGGCGATACAAACGATGATTTACAGAACACAAGAAGAAAATGAACTGAAACCCTACTTTAATCCCAAACTCATAATCTATGTATTCGAAAAATAATTTAACATTTTTCTTGTGTCAAATGGAATACAAGCTTGTTTCATATCAATTTACAGAAATTAAAATCAACTCAATCATCAAAATTTGACGAAAATCCATTACAACTTCTTTTTTAAAACTGCTCTGAATATCTTTGTTTATAAATCAAAATTTTTATGCTAAAAATCCTAATTATGTATACGAAATCAGATTATGTTATTGAATTTACAAATTTATACATTCATATTTTTGACTTTAATTCTCTTTTTCTTGATACTTGAATAAACAGTATTGATAAAATACTGTTAAACCTCAAAACTAGATTGTAAGCCTTTGATTTGGATAACAACTTAAATTTGCATCAATATCCAAGTTTTAAAACATCTACATGAAGAATTATTTGCAAAATTCTTTGCTTTACTATGTTCAGAAACTTGGAAACAAAAACTGAAGAACAGCCATATCAACTTTTCCAGAGCAACACAGAGTACTTAGTACTACTTGTTTAAAATAGACATCAGAGCACATACCATTTGTTAGTTAAATACACAAGTTTAAATTTGAAAATAGTAAGTTTACTCACCAAGTAACTTTAAAAAAGAAGGTAAGGTATTGATGAAGAACACCGCAGAAAGAAATTTCCTGAAGCCTTCTTTAGTTTCCTGTTTTGAATAAATTTTAAGTTTGCAAAGTAAAACTGTTTGTTTCTTTCTCTTATCTCAGGGTTGCTTTAGGTTTTGTTCAAGTTTTTTATAAATGAACATAATATATATTGGATATATATAGAAGCTACTTAACAGGTTGTAACTGGGCAGTTTCATTTGTTTGCCATTTCTTTATTATTTGGTTAAGTATGATGTTTTGCAGTATGAAATGATTTAGATATTTCGGCTTTAGTACTTATTTGAACAACAAGTTGTGCTAATTAATGCCTTTGATCTTATTTAAGATAAAAAGTAATTAATGTTTACTGATACTTGCAATTTGTACAAAGCACAGATTTTGTTTTATTCTATTGAAGTGAAGACTTGCGTTTCTAATGCATATACACTGTATAACTGCACATAAGCTTTGTGCAGAAACATGTTACAAGTTATCCTCTTTAACTTATGCATTTGAACATGTTCACATGATATTCTATAATGTAAATAGCTTTTGTAAATATTTATGTTATACAAATGAATTTTGCAGGTTATTATTTTGACTTTATTGATTGTAATTTATTTGCACTTTAGATTCTTCAAGCATTTGATTCATAACATTGTGTTTGTATTTTTATACTTCAAGTTATAACTTACATTTGAACATTTATCTCTTTAGTTATATTTTATAATTTTAATTATGTTTTTATACTGGTTTTGTATGTTTATGTTATAATCATCCATATTGTTTTATACTTCCATGTTTATGTTCTATATTACTATGTTGTTTATTTTTTAAACTTATTATTTCAATTTCAGTATATTAGATTAAATATCAACAATATATAATCTTTGATTTTAGTGTATAAGACAGATTTTGCTTTAAATGGTTTTGAAGCATTCTATTTTAAATTTTTTTCAAATCAAAACTTTCTTTTATAAAACATATAACTGTTAAATATCAAAGATCTCATCAGTTTTAAAAATTTAAAAGCTTGTATTTAATTTAAATTAGATTAAATATTCATTAAAATATGCTGTCAAAAATTTCGTGTTGTTACATTCCTCCCCCCTTAAAAGAATTTCGTCCCCGAAATTTAAAACAACAGTTAATTCAAAAGCCTTTATATTAACAATCCAAACATACATATCATTCATACAATAACAAAATCAAACAGTCTACCCTAACAAGCATCACTAGTTATCCGAACATAAATCCGGATAAGCATTCTTAAAACCATCGAGAGTTTCCCAGGTACAGTCTCTGGGATCCTCACTCCGTTGCACCTTGACGAGTTTCACCACTTTGTTCCTGAGTTGCTTCTCGTCTCGATCCACAATCTGAACTAGATTTCTGACCACAGTTAAAATGGGTTCAACTTCCAAATCTTCTTGAATTATACGTTCTACAACCAGTGATGGATCATGAACAAATTTTCTCAAATGCGATACCTGAAACACATTGTGAATCCCAGACATCCGCTCTGGCAATTCAATCCTGTAGGCTACAGCTCCAATTCTCTCCAACACTCAGAATGGTCTAATGTATCTCGGAGCAAGTTTTCCCGTCTTTCCGAATCTTATAGCACCTTTAATTGGGGAAACTTTAACAAAAACCAAGTCTCCGATCTCAAATTCCAATGGCCTTCGTCTTCTATCAGCATACTTCTTCTGACGATCTTGAGCAGCTTTCATCCTCTTCTTGATAAGCTCAACCTTCGTAGAAGCTTCTCGAATAAGATCGGGTCCGAGCACAAGACGATCCTTCGATTCAATCCAACAAGATGGGGATCTACACGGTCTTCCGTATAAAGCTTCATAAGGAGCCATCTTGATACTCGCTTGATAACTGTTATTATAAGAAAATTCCACTAGATGAAGATGGTCCTCCCAAGATCCTCCAAAATGTAAAACACAAGCCCGTAGCATATCCTCAAGAATACGATTCAGCCTCTCCGTCCGTCCGTCCATTTGAGGATGATAGGCTGCACTCAATCTCAAATCTGTTCCCATTGCTGATTGCAGAGCTTCCCAAAATTTTCTAGTAAAAATACGATCTCGGTCACTTACTATGCTGACTGGGACACCATGCAATCGAACTATCTCCTTCAAGAAAATTCCCGCCAGAGAAACTGCAGTACGGGTTGCCTTAACTGGTATAAAATGGGAACTCTTGGTTAAACGATCTATAATAACCCATATACCATCATTCCCTTTCCTGGTTCTAGGCAAACCATCGATAAAATCCATCGAGATCATTTCCCATTTCCAATTCAGAATTTCCAAAGGTTGCAATAACCCGGCAGATTTCTGTTGATCACCTTTAACTTGTTGACAGATGGCACAACTGTTCACAAATCTAGCAACATCCTTCTTCATATTCGGCCACCAGAAAGCTCTCCTCATGTCTTTGTACATCTTCGAAATTCCAGGATGAATATTCAATTTGGAGCGATGACTTTCTGACAACACTTCCTGCCTCAACTCCTTATCATTCGGGACACAGATTCTCCTGTTAATCCTTAACATTCCTTGGCCATCAATTTCAAAACTGGGACACTGACCCTTCCTGACTCTTTTGATGATCCTCCTCAACATCTTATCAGATTCTTGCTTACTTGAGATCCTTTCAATAAGAGATGGAACCACTTCCAGAAGAGAAAGAACCGCGTTCCTACTGAGAGCATCGGCTACGACATTCGCTTTCCCCGGAGTATACAGAATATCCAGATCATAGGATGCTAGAAATTCAACCCACCGCTGCTGTCTCAGATTAAGATCTTTTTGAGAGAAAAGATATTTCAACGGTTTGTGATCCGTGAACAATTCGAATTTCTCTCCCAAAAGATAATGTCTCCAAATTTTCAGAGCAAAAACAATGGCTAGCAGTTCAAGATCGTGCGTAGCGTAGTTTTCCTCATGAGGCTTCAACTGTCGACTAGCATACGCAATAACCCTTCCATTCTGCATCAGAACTGCTCTCACACCCACTATATAAGCATCACTATAAACCTCGAATTTTCTTTTCCCATCCAGAATAGCAAGTACTGATGCACTAGTAAGCCTTATCTTTAATTCCTGAAAAGCTTCTTCACACTGAGGCGTCCATTTGAATTTTGCTCCTTTTCTGGTCAGCTTGGTCAGATGTGAAGAAATCTTAGAATAATCCCTGATAAATTTCCTGTAGTAGCCAGCCAATCCTAGAAAACTGCGAACTTCCGTCGATGTCTCTGTTGTTTCCATTCCAGAATAGTTTCAACTTTCGCTGGGTCTACAGAAATGCCTTCACCAGAAACAATGTGCCCTAAAAATTTAACCTCCGATTTTCAGAAATGGCACTTCGAAAACTTCGCCCTCAACACATGCTTCCTCAGAGTCTCCAATACAATCCTCAAATGCTCCATGTGCTCTTCTTCAGATTTTTGAATAGACCAAGATATCATCAATGAATACCATCACAAACTTATTCAACACATCCCTAAAGACTCGATTCATGAGGTCAACGAAGTAGGCAGGAGCGTTGGTTAATCTGAACGGCATAACCAACCACTCATAGAAACAATTCGGTCCCCTAAATGTAGTCAAGGGAATACTGTCTTCAGCTACCCTCAACTGGTGGAAACCTGAAGCTAGATCCAATTGAGAAAAGATAGATGCACCATGCAACTGGTCAAAAAGATCATCGATGCGAGGAAAATGATATTTATTACGGATAGTCACTTTGTTCAATTCTCTGTAATCCACACAGAACCTCAGTGATCCATCCGAATTAGTCACAAACACTACCGCCGAACCCCAACATGAAAAACTGGGTCTAATCAATCCCTTCTCTAAAAGATCCTGCGTTTGCTTAATCAACTCTTCTCTTTCCCTAGTAGCCATTCTCCTACTGGGCTGAATCACTGGCACAGCTCCTGGAATCAAATCAATACGAAATTCTATTTCTCGATGTGGTGGCAGACACTTAACTTCTTCAAATACATCAGCAAAATCTTGAACCACATCGATGTCTTCAACACTCTCTTCAGAAGTCTCATTCCATGCAAAAGACTGCTCAAGTGAATCCCAGAATTATCACACGGCACTCTGGCAATTCTACCCAGATCAGTTTCCAACGAAACTGTTCTTTCATCGCAATTCAAAACGGCTTTATACTTATCCAGCCAATCCATTCCCAAAATAAGATCAAATCCTTTAAAATTCAACACATACGGGTCACAAGAAAAGCTGTGGGATAGATAAGAGATCTTCAAGTCCTTACAGATAGTGTCTAATTTGGTCACCCTCCTATAGGATTAGATACAAAGATAGGACTGTCTACAGAACTAGGGGTAAGAGAGAACTTTTCAACAGAATCCAAAGAAATAAAACTCAAGGAAGCACCCGAATCAAACAAAACTCTAATATATTTTCCATCTAAAAGTAAAGTATCTTCTAATACTCCTTTTCCCATCGAAGAAGAAGATGGTCCGGCTTCCAAAGCAAAAACTTTATTCTGAGGTGCCCACTGTAGAAGTGGACAATTCTTGATCATGTGTCCTGGCTGATGACAATTAAAGCACAATGATCTCTGAACCATAGCTGATCCTGGGCCACTCTGATGCGGTTGCTGCTGCTGCTGCTGGAATCCCTTTCTAGGACACTTATTTGCCAAATGCCCTTCCTGATGACAAATGTAGCACTTTCGTGGTCCGTTGTTATTCCCAGGTTTCTTCTTGTTCGGCTTTCTCCATTTAGGGTCGAACTTTCGCTTATTCGAATTAGTGAAATTCCCACCTGAAGCTGCAACTGGAGCCCCCGGTTTCTTATTCATCAAACTTTCATATCTCAATGCCATATCAATCAAATCAACAAAAGATCCCTTCAGAAGCACTGCCAATTTCCCATGGAATTCAGGCCTCAACCCTTGCACAAATTTCTCATTCTTTTTAAGAGGAGTATCGATGAGTCCTGGTCCATAACAAGAGAGTTCGTTGAATCTGGTTTCATACTCCGAAATAGACATGCTACCCTGCTTCAAATATAGAAAATCCTGATACAATTGGGTTCTCCCTGCCGCTGGCACAAACTTCTCTTCAAACAACTCCTTAAATCTGTCCCATGAAATGTCATCCTCAGAAATATTTGCAATAGTTGAATCCCACCATGCTGCTGCACCACCTTGCAATTGCCACGATGCCATATGCCTCTTATGCTCATCCGACAATTTCATGCTCTTGAAAATATGTTCGCAAGAGCGTAGCCAGTCTTGAACTTCAATTATTGACTCAGAACCTTCTAATGGTTGGCCTCCGAGATTTTTGAAATCCTTGCATAAAGCTGCAAAACTAACTTGAGGCGATACTGGATTGACAGCCTCACTAACATTTTGACTCCGTCCATTATCTGTTGAAGTACTAGCCCTAACTCTACCTCTTCTTCCTGAACTCATGTCGGTCACCTGAACATGTAACTCAAAAAATTTAGATAGATATATATACAATTATATGAAAATACAAATACGCACTCTCAAGATAAATATAACACAAGAGCCTAGGTACTCGCTCGACCTAACGCTCTGATACCAACTGTGACGACCCGCCTTCCTAACCCCAGAAAGACGTTTCATCATTAAGAAAGAAAGGGATAGGAATAGAAAAGAATAGAAAGAAAGAACAACAACATCAGAATCTCACAGCGGAATGGAACAAAATATAATACATCACATAACTATTACATAGTTATACATACATCAGAGTTGTACAATATCACATAACAGGACTGTCATATACATATATGTCCATACATACATCCAAAATACGGCATACACTAACTACACAGCGGAACTACATATATAGATATATACGTCTGGTCTTCTTTCCAAAAGCTTCTCCAGAAAATCAACACTCCCAAATACCTATCACTTGGCTACTCATAAAAATTTGAGTATCCAAGAGTTTATGAAAAACAAAATATAAACTCCGGGTCAGACATGGGTCTGGTATGAGTAAACAGGTTAAAATTGCTTAACTTTGAAAATCATTTGAAAATAAAGGTATCACGTAAGACTTCCCACAAATAAATACGGGTAAGTTTTTACCTTACGCTAGCCAAAACATTTTATAGGAAATTCAGTGATATTATAATAGTGTCTAGGGTTTTCAAGTAAATAGAAAATAGCCGAAATTGTTACATCTATTAATTCCAGCTACTAGCCACGAAAGTGGGTAATACAAATCAAAACCGTAGGGCCTTGTAGGCAAAATGGGTTTCCAACAATGGCAGGGCTACCGGGGTACCGCCCGTCACAGTACGGGGCCTAGATCACCGTACCGAGGATCACTCCCGACCCCCTACAACACAAGGTCGGAACCATTCCTTACTGAACAGTCCCGAACAAGATAACCCCGCAGTTGTGGCCAACAACTGCTCACACAGCCGAATAAAAAGGGACATCTATATTGGGGAATATCTTGTCCTACCTGGGCATGACCCACCTAACCTTGCTGCATCTCACCTGTTTTAGCCATTCTCGGTTGATAAGGCTTGAGGCCACGATTACCTTTATTGAACATTATTCTTAGAATGCTCATCGTCCGCCTGACGATGTGCTGAAAGCATTCAATCCATACAAGTTCGTTCCGGGTTCGAACGAAACCGAAGGCATTATCTCGTTACACTCATTTGGAATCACCCTCAGAGTTAACGACGATAACCCTTGCATTCTGAAATACCATCCCGATCTCCAAATGATAAGTCACGACCTATCGTTTAATTTGGATCGATGTGGTTTTCGGAGAATCAAAATTGATTCTTCCGATCCCGGTCTCATCGGAATCCAAACACCATTTTAAGGGCCAAGTTGCCTATTTATCTTAACAGTTCAAATAAATATTAAGAATTCAGATAACGGATATCACAGATAAACCATACGCAGTTATCACAGGTATCTATAATATATTATAACATATCACAGAAATATCATCAACAGATATCAAAGTCAATCAAACAGAATTATCAATGCATACTTAACTTAATTTATTGCTTAAAAATAACTACTTCATTCTGTTTAATTAACTACTGATTAATTAACTTATTAATAATTAATTAATTACTTAGTTATTATTAATTATTAATTTATTAATCATCTAATCTTTAATTAATTTCTTAATTAATTAACTCTTATCCACAATTGTTACTTAATTACTCAATTAATTAACTTATTTTTAATTGTTAATTAATAACTTACTTATTAAAAATTAATTACTTATTTAACTATCACAAATTACGTTAATAAATCAATTATTATCAACTTAATTAAAGTATAATTCCTGATTAATCACTTAAGTTAATTTCCATTAATTAACTTCAAGTAATTAGCTAACGTTCTTAAGATTTAAGTTGATTTAACATATGATTTATTTTAATTTCCAAAATTAATTTAAAGTTATCGATTTAACATTTCAAGTATAAATTAATTAACATTCTAATTACTTATTATTAATCACCTATCTTTACATACTTACCTTATTAAACCTTTAAAACAAATATTAACCTAAACTACTAATTGCCTAGTTAGCTCAATTATAACAAAAATACTTAAACAAAACTTATGCTCGACCAATTAGAAAAAGACCCGAGACCGCACCTTCTTTTACTCGAGCAAGTCTCGAGTTATCTTCGTGTCTTACCCGCGTCTCTCCCTCTCACTCATCCTGTTCTTTATTCTTCCTGCTTCTTCTTCCCATATTTTTTAAGATAAAGTTATAAATTACTGCAGAAGCCACTCACGAAAATGACCCGAAGTCACGTTCGATGCAACCACCAAAAGTCACGAGCACGCGCACGCGACCGCCCAGGATAACTCGCCAGACACCTCTTCACCACCGTGCACGTGCACGGTGGTTCGCTTCGTCTCCGGCGACTCGAAACAACGTCCACAAACCCCAAATCATCCCTAGCATCGAAATCGAAACCCAGATTTTCAATTACAAGTTGAAAAAAATATATGACCTGTAGCTCGAACACGAGCCACAAACACCCACCGAAATTCCCCATGCACGGCCACCATCCATCACCGGAGGCCAAGCCTCTTTCCCCACGCCATGGCCAAACCTTCCTCGGCCTCCAACCCAAACCACGAACGGGTCGATCAAGCAACGGCGATACAAACGATGATTTACAGAACACAAGAAGAAAATGAACTGAAACCCTACTTTAATCCCAAACTCATAATCTATGTATTCGAAAAATAATTTGACATTTTTCTTGTGTCAAATGGATTACAAGCTTGTTTCATATCAATTTACAGAAATTAAAATCAACTCAATCATCAAAATTTGACGAAAATCCATTACAACTTCTTTTTTAAAACTGCTCTGAATATCTTTGTTTATAAATCAAAATTTTTATGCTAAAAATCCTAATTATGTATACGAAATTAGATTATGTTATTGAATTTACAAATTTATACATTCAAATTTTTGACTTTAATTCTCTTTTTCTTGATACTTGAATAAACAGTATTGATAAAATACTGTTAAACCTCAAAACTAGATTGTAAGCCTTTAATTTGGATAACAACTTAAATTTGCATCAATATCCAAGTTTTAAAACATCTACATGAAGAAGTATTTGCAAATTTCTTTTCTTTACTATGTTCAGAAACTTGGAAACAAAAACTGAAGAACAGCCATGTCAACTTTTACAGAGCAACACAGAGTACTTAGTACTACTTGTTTAAAATAGACATCAGAGCACATATCATTTGTGAGTTAAATACACAAGTTTAAATTTGAAAATAGTAAGTTTACTCACCAAGTAACTTTAAAATAGAAGGTAAGGTATTGATGAAGAACACTACAGAAAGAAATTTCCTGAAGCCTTCTTTAGTTTCCTGTTTTGAATAAATTTTAAGTTTGCAAAGTAAAGCTGTTTGTTTCTTTCTCTAATCTCAGGGTTGCTTTAGGTTTTGTTCAAGTTTTTTTATAAACAAACATAATATATATTGGATATATATAGAAGCTACTTAACAGGTTGTAACTGGACAGTTTCATTTGTTTGCCATTTTTTATATTTGGTTAAGTATGATGTTCTGCAGTATGAAATGATTTAGATATTTCGGCTGTAGTACTTATTTTAACAACAAGTTGTGCTAATTAATGCCTTTGCTCTTATTTAAGATAAAAAGTAATTAATGTTTACTGATACTTGCAATTTGTACAAAGCATAGATTTTGTTTTATTCTATTGAAGTGAAGACTTGTGTTTCTTATGCATATACACTGTATAACTGCACATAAGCTTTGTGCACAAACATGTTACAAGTTATCCTCTTTAACTTATGCATTTGAACATGTTCATACGATATTCTATAATGTAAATAGCTTTTGTAAAAATTTATGTTATGCAAATGAATTTTGCAGGTTATTATTTTGACTTTATTGATTGTAATTTATTTGCACTTTAGATTCTTCAAGCATTTGATTCATAACATTGTGTTTGTATTTTTATACTTCAAGTTATAACTTACATTTGAACATTTATCTCTTTAGTTATATTTTATTATTTTAATTATGTTTTTATACCGGTTTTATATGTTTATGTTATAATCATCCATATTGTTTTATACTTCCATGTTTATGTTCTATATTACTATGTTTGTTTATTTTTTAAACTTATTATTTCAATTTCATTTTATTAGATTAAATATCAACAATATACAATCTTTGATTTTGGTGTATAAGACAGATTTTGCTTTAAATGGTTTTGAAGCATTCTATTTTAAATTTTTTCAAATCAAAATTTTCTTTTATAAAACATATAACCGTTAAATATCAAACATCTCATCAGTTTTAAAAATTGAAAAGCTTGTATTTAATTTAAATTAGATTAAATATTCATTAAAATATGCTGTCAAAAATTCCGGGTTGTTACAGTTTGAATCGGGTTGTTACCATGTTAGGAAGGGAGAGCCTAATGCTTATTAACATAAGCTCAATTTAAACTTACTGTAAAAAAAAAAAAAGAGAAGTAGAAGAAGATGTTTCAGGGGTGACGCGTGAAAAGGTGGGGTGGAACTCGAAGTAACACTCGAGTATAACGCAGGGGAGGTCTCGGGTTTTTAACAGGGAAGACTCGGGGTTTTATTAATCTGCAATATTGTTTTTTTAAAGAAAGTAAGTGGTCTCAACCCAGTTTAAGCATTTGTAACTAAATGATGGTTTAACGGTTAAGTCAAATTTTAACGCAAATCTTAATTATTCTAGGTAATACATTAACAATGTTTTAACACTTAGTTTATATTTTAATTATGTAATTAATTTAAGTAAAAGTTAATTAACAAATTGAGTTGTAGTTAGTATTATAATTGATTTTAAATTTTAAAAGGGAAGATTATTAAAATGTCAATTAAGTTGAATAATGATCATTTATTTATTAATTATATTAGAAAGATATTAAAAATAACTACTTTATAATTGTAATCAAAGATTGATAAACTAATGATTAAGTGATATGTAATTTGTAAACAACTACTTAAATTAATGAATGACTGATTAATAGCTAATTAATTAGGTAATTTAATTTAGAATTAATAAATGATTAATTAAGTAATTAGTAGTTAACAAATAAGTAATTAAGTTTTATTAATTAATAATTAAGGCTATTAATTAATGAATAATGGATAGTTAATTAAGTAATTAAAGTTAAATCACTTGATTAAGGAAGAAATTAATTAATAGTGTGAATAAAATAATTAAGTAATTAAGACTTAATAATTAATTAAGAAATGATTAATTTAACAATTTTACAGGAGACAAGTAATTAATTGATAATTTATGATCAATTAAACAAGGTTAAGTAATTAATTCTCTAATAATTGATTTAAATTGAATTAATTACAAATAAGAATTAAAGATGATTGCTTATGGATTGTTGTGTGGAATATATGATTTGTGATATTTATTTGGTGATTTTCTGTGATATTCTGTGATATGCTGTGATATATCTATGATGATTGTGTATGATTCATCTGTGATAAATGCTATATGAATTAAATCATTGAATTTAAACTGTTTAAGTTAATTAGACAACTTGGCCTTTAAAATGGCGTTTGGATTTCGATGAGACCGGGATCGGGTATCAATTTGATATTCCGAAAACCACATCGATCCAATTTAAACGATAGGTCGTGAATTCTGAAATGAAGATCGAGATGGTGTTTCCAGACTGCAAGGGTTATCGTCGCTGACTCTGAGGGTGATTCCAAAATGAGTGTGACGAGATAATGCCTTCGGCTTTGTTTGAACCCGGAACGAACTTGTATGGATTGAATGCTTTCAGCACATCGTCAGGCGGACGATGAGCATTCTAAGAAATATATTCTATAAAGGTAATCGCAGCCTCAAGCCTCATCAACCGGAATGGCTAAAACAGGGAAGGTGCAGCAAGGTTAGGTGGGTCATGCGCAAGCAGGACAAGATATTCCCCAGTCTTGATGTCCCTTTATTTCGGCTGAGTGGCGGTTGCTAGCTACAACCGTGGGGTTATCTTGTTCGTGACTGTTCAGTAAGGAATGGCTTCGGCCTTGTGTTGTAGGGGGTCGAAAGTGATCCTCGGTACGGTGATCTAGGCCCCGTACTGTTACGGACGGTACCCCAATAGCCCTGCCATTGTTGGAAATCCATTTTCCTTATGAGACCCTACGGTTTTGATTTGTATTATCCACTTTTGTGGCTAGTAGCTGGAATTTAATAGATGTAACAATTTCGGCTATTTTCCATTTACTTGAAAACCCTAGACACTATTATAATGTCACTGGATTCCTATGAAATGTTTTTGTTAGCGTAAGGTAAAAACTTACCCGTATTTATTTGTGGGGATTCTTACGTGACACCTTTATTTTCAAATGTTTTTCAAAGTTAAACAATTTAAACCGTTTACTCATACCATACCCATGTCTGACCCGGAGTTTATATTTGTTTTTCATAAACTCTTGGGTACTCAAATTTTTATGAGTAGCCAAGTGATAGGTTTGGATACTGATTTCTGGAGGAGCTTGGAGCAGGAGTGCCAGACGTATATAGATATCTATCGAGTTCCGCTGTATCAGTAGTTGATGTATATTGTATCTCTGATGTATATAGTGATAGATGTATGTATGACTGTCATCTGTATTGATATTGAATAACTCTGATATATGTAAAACTATGTAATAGTTATGTGATATATTATATTTTGTTCCGTTCCGTTGTGAGATTCTGATGTTGTTGTTCTTTCTTTTCTATTCTCTTCCATTTCTATCCCTTTCTTTCTTAATGATGATACGTCTTTCTGGTAGTAGAAGGGCGGGTCGTCACAAGTCTACTTATCATGAATCATATCAAGATTTTCATTACAACAATACATAAAAGTAGGTTGTAATCTACACTCCTTGTTCTTTGCATTCTTTATAACCACGAAAGTTATTTATGTTCTTTAGGAATTTGTATACTTTCATCAATTAATATGATTTAAACCATATTTATACCGTTGGGGTATATTAAGGGTTTTAAGCACTTTCGCTACTTTATGGACTACATGTCCATATTTCTCTATTAGTAAAAGATTCATGATGGCCAGTCATGTTTTCCTCTAATTCAAGATCTTTAATCTATTTACAAATATAAGCGCTTTATTATTTACAAATTTACCATTGATGATTATTTTTTGTCAATTCTAGATATGATTTATTGAGATCTCTTTAATTACCATGTTTTAGGTACCTAAACAACTTCTAGGGTAATTTAACAATTATGTCATTAGTCTCTTCAAGATCACCATTAAGTGTTTCTTCAGAACATCCATCTCCTTTATTTGGCATTTTTATTACTTAGTCTAAAAGTATTTCAAACGGACTTTTGTGCCACACTTTAGATGTGGTCTACACTTTTAATCCTTCAAGGATTTAGATCTATGCTAGATAAAGTTTTAATAAGGATATTATTGATAATTTATTCAAGGTACTTAATATTTTTCACAATTTTATATAACAAATATTTAATATTGACAATCAAAATGAACTTATATCCATTTTATCCTCCCGTTCAATGTTGATAAACATTGTCACATTTAATAATAATCTTCTTTGGATTCTCATTTTGATCCATTATGATATTGGTACTAGCAAATATATAGTACATATATTAGAGGACAATTATTTTATTAGTTGATAATATGTATTCAATTGATATTGCTTATTAGAGTTTGTTCACATTCATCGATCTAGCCAATCAGAGGAATTTACTTATTGTGTAGATCATTTGAATACATACATGTGACGCCCCACCTCAATACCCATGCTAGCCAAGAACATTGCGGAGTAATGCTGTCAACTAGCGCGGAGAATAAGGCTGTTGAGGAGCGACCAACCATGTAACTTCTTTGTGCGAGCACCGATATGTCAGATAGTATAGCATGCATTTCGTTTAAGGAGGAAGTCCGACATACCGATACAAACTCAAAGCTATCACACGGTGGCTATAAATAAATCTTCGGAAACAAATATAGAAATAAACATAACACAATTAGTCACAGACATCCATATCACAAAGGCGGAAAAAGATATGAATATATAACTGACACATGAAAGTGTACATCAGAGTAGTGGTCATGAAAGGACCACATACACAAAAGAATAGCAACACGTGCTATACAAAAGAATACATCTATGAGTTTATATCTCAAGTGTAAACGACAAAAACTGCTAATCTAAATGGTCAGCCAAAAGTCAGAGTAGTAAATCCCTGGGGGAGAAGTCAAGCACAAGCACCTGTAACATCTCGGTCTGACCCGAGTATTATTTATAAGAAAATAATAAACGGATCAGTCTAGCTATAAATATCAGATAACATGATATAAAACAATAGATATGACAAGAACATATAGTAACCATGAAGACATACTATGATAAGCATGTAAATAAAGGTCATCAAGAGATCAAACAATATCAAAAGAATCTTCTAAAAGATCCAAATTCACCTAGAAAAAGGTGATGACACACAAATTCACCAAAACATAAAAGCTGGAAAATCATAACAATGAAAGTCATGAAAATAGGTGAAGCACAAATTCCAGAAGTCTACACAAGAAATCCAGAAATCACAATATAGGAGCATGAAAACTAACAAAATGGGAGTATGAAAAGTCACCTACACGTGTAACACAAAGCGAGACGCTATCTCATGGTTGCAAGCCATTAATTTTGACACACGAATGGCCCGAAGACCGTGGGGCGCTACCCCACATATGTGATGGCGAAACATCACACAAATGCGATGGCGAAACATCACAAGAGCGGGGTCTAGTCTCCCTCGCAGACAAAGAGACATCGCACAGCTGCTAGTCTAAATCAAAAAAATGATCGTCATGATCATCAAGAAGTGTCAATTACACTAAGTTAGTAAATATAAAAGTTTAGTTTCATGTCCCATAACCACTTGCTTAACTTAAACATTTACGAACAAACTGTAAATCTTCACTAGAAAATTGTCACAAAAGATACAATCGAACAAGTCCGAGAGTTAACCGACGAAGCAAACGCAAGTGTTTCATACCACTTGTTTTACTAAGCCGTTTAATTCGATTTCTCATCCGAGTGAAGTAAAGGTTTCTATATACTAATAGATTGGAAAACGGTTTAAGGAAAGAGCTTTGTAGTAAAATAAAGTTAAAATCGTTTTGATGAAAGAGTTTTGATATTTACTACTAGTATTGAAACCTTCATATTTCTAAAGTTGTTATCCCGCCTTTTTAGCAAGGCCGTGATACCATAAAATCGACCGAGAAGCCAAAGATAGTTTGTCTCGAAGAATGGTCAACTCAGCATCTCAACAAAGCAAGTTCTGTTGAATGTTTTTCAGATAAGATCCCCAACGGAGGGGGGGTCCAGGGGGGTGGCAACCCCCCAAGGTGAAGGTGCGGGGGCAACGCCCCCGCTACGGGGTTCGACCTGCCCGGTCAGGTCGCGGGGGTCCAGGGGGCAGCGCCTCCGGTGGGGTGCGGGGCAGCGCCCCGTCCAAAACGGTACGACTTAGTGAAGACCTAAGGGAGGATAGGATCGAGCGACCTACGAGTATAAGGGATCGAGCGACCTAGGGGTGTTCGCGACCTAACGACCTAAACAAGGTCGAGCGAGTCAAGGTGATGCGCGAGCTAACGTGTCAGGCGACTTAACGAAGGCAAGGCCGAGCGAGTTAGGGTGATGCGCGACCTAACGGAGGCGAGCGACTTAAGGGGTCATGCGACCTAACCAGAATGGCTAAGCGACCTAACAACCCAGGCAAGGTCGAGCGACCTAACAGGGTTCGCGACATAAAGTTGTACGCGACCTAACGGGTTAAAGATCATGCGACCTAACGGGTTAAAGGTCATGCGACCTAACGGGCTAAAGGTCATGCAACCTAACGACACAAGCGAATCAATGGTCGATTGACCTAATGAAGCAGGCAAGGCCGAATGAGTTAGGGGTTAACGACCTAACACACGGTCGTGATAAGCAGTAGGGAGAACGACCTAACGACGTTGCGACCTAAAGGCCAGCGACCTAAATCCAAAGACGACCCAAATTGGTTGCGAGTTAAAATGGTCAAGCGACCTAAGGATTTAAAGGCCATGCGAACTAAAGGAGTGGGCGTAAGGCCAAAGGTGAACGACCTAGTATCTCGCGACCTAACGATGTAGTGGCGAGCGACCTACGACCTAAGACCTACGACCTACGACCTAGTGCCGAACGACCTAAGGATGTAGAACGATTTAAGGCCAGAAATGAGCTATTTGAAGGCCGAGACTTTTCCACGCTAACGACCTAGCATAGGCAGAACGACCTAAGTGCGGAATTTCACCAAAAATACTAAAAATTGGAGTTTTTGGCCAATCCAAGCCAAACCAAATGCAAATATACATGCAAACGTGATAGGGATTCATTCCCAACAGTCCAAGATAGTTATAGACAAGGATGTGAGATAAAAATCTCACCTTTTCACCAATTTATGAAGGTAAAGCTTGAAGATGAATGGAGAAGCAACTACAAGCTTGAATCTAATGTTTTTCCTTGAATTTGGAGGTTAATGATGGAGTTGGAGTTGAGACCTAGGCTTAGAGTTTCTAATTTCCCTTTCCACTCACCATTAATGTTAAAGTTTGTGTTTGGTAGGAATTTATGAAGAGTGAGGAGAAGGAGAGAAGTGGGTTTGAGTTATAATGGCTAATCTAACCCAAAGTCCAAAGCGGGAAAAGTAAGTGAAATTCCACTAACTCCAAACCCATCAATATTTATACTTAAAAAGGTTGTAAACGACATTTCGAACTCAATGGAAGTGATATCGAGTCCTAATTTGACCGTTTGCAAAAAGTAGCTTTTCGGACCAATATCCGATTAACGACAAAATATTTAAAAAATATATTTAAATATAAAATCAATAAATCTGCGGGTTGTTACAATACATGACCTCAGGTCATTCAACATTTATGTTGATTAAATTTTGAATCACTGAATTATATCTATGCATAATTTATAAGATTAGCTCATAACAAACTTCAAGTTGTTATTTGAACACACACACACACACACACACACACACACACTACACAGACACACACACATACGTGTTCCCACGTATTACATATATATTATAAATTTGCATATTCTTTCTCAATTAAGTTAGTGATTTTAAAAAAAACTATTAGAATGGTCCATACTACTAATTTTTGTTTATAGATCAATGTCGGTGTGAATCCTTCAAAACGACACGATAATGTTCAAAATAGCTGGTTCAGAATCATTTTGAACTTCTGGTTCAAAAAAATTATAAACACAACTTCAAGCTGTTAAGTTTTATTCCTTGATTATATATCTAATATTACTTTTGAACATTAATTATGATTATTTGTCAGAGAATATATACATAGTTATAATTAAATATAAACTTCTCTTCTAGAGAGTTCAATAGAAGAAATATATTTATAACAAAAATATGATGCACTAAATAAAAGATAGACGTAAGAGATAAAACTACTACTTCTGGAGTATAATATATAATATCTATTTGAAAAAACTAGGTGAGCAACCCTTCATATTAGGTCTAATCTTGACCCTAAATTGTTGGTTAACATGTAATGAAACATTAAAATATTAGACACCTTTGAAGCATTATAACACACTATTATTAAAACAATTAAATAAATAAAAGATAATTTCCATTGATAAATTATTATATATCCAGAGAACCTAATGACATTACTTATGACCGACTTCTTATTAAAATATGTCAGCGCATTTAGGTGAATCAATTTGAAACAACATTATATTTGTAATGAAATCGTCAATCAAAAATAATAATTTTGACTTCTACAACGTTTATTTATAAAAAAATAGACCATGAACTTAGTGAACCAATGGAAATCTATCACCAGTTTTAATGAAAACCGATTTATTTCATATTTTGATCCCCGTAAAAAATATATAAAACAGAGAAGGACGGAAACTAACAAAATCACAAATCCAAAAGCTATGAAATCAGATAAACATTATTTTATATTCATTCAGATTCAAAGTGAAAAAAAACGATGCACTAAAAGTTATGTAAACTTAGCGGCAGCATTAATTTGTTTATTCACATGGCATCAATTTCGATGATTACACGACTCACTAATATGAAAGATGTGAGTACATGTAACATCCAACCTCTATACTCACACTAACCAAGGACAATACTGGGTAATGCCGTCAATTAATATGAAGAATAAGGCTGTTGAGGAGCGACCATCTTTATAATTGCTTTGTGCAAGTACCGATATGTGAGATAGTATGTCATGCATTTCAATTCAAGAGGAAACTTGACATATCAAATACAAACTCAAAGCTACTACACAGTGGCTATGTGGACTTTGGAAACTAATATAAAATAAGCATAACATAAATCAATCGTAGATATTCATATCACTAAGGTGGAAACTGACATGAATATAACACATAGAAGTGAACATCAAAGTAGTGATCATACAAGATCCACTACATCACAAAAGAATTAGTACAAGTGCTAGATAAAAGAATATGTATACATCAAGGAATCTCTGTCTCGAATGTATAAAAAACTACTACGTTAAATTAGTTAGCCAAAAGTTAGAAGCTAGTCCCTGCTAAGAAGTCAAATGGAAGCATCTGAAGCACCTCGGTCCGACCCGAGTATTATTTAAGAAGAAAAATAATAAACGAATCAGTCTAGCTATAATTATCATGTAAGATGAGGTAGGATAAGAGACATGACAAATATATATGATAACAACAAAAATCATACAATATCTCAAATTTTCTTAAACACAAAAAAGAATGTCATATGCTTTATTTTTATTCGCCAAACAATAAATATCGATAGAGCTTATCAATGCAAATCACAAAAATTGGTGAAATATAAATTCTAGAAGCCAATAATTAGAATCTAGAAAAACACAAAAAAAGGGGAAGGCCTATCACAAACGGGAGCATGAAAACTCACCAACACGTGTATCACAAATGGGACGCTATCCCATGGGTCGCTAACCTATAAAATATGGGGTACAGTCCCCCCTTGAGGACGAATGAGCCGAACATCAACACACCCTAAAAGATACGCCTCATGCACAGACTTATTGAGCCGATTGCTCCATGAACGGTCAAAAGACCATGGGTCTCTACCCCACCAAATTGAACCAAAATTCTATAGAATGGGGTGTAATCCCCCATGCGGAAAAAGAGACATCGCATATCGCTAGTCTAAACCATAAAATGATCATCATAAATCAATGTGTAAATTACACCAAACTAGTAATAAATGAGTTTAGCCACATGTCCCATAACCATTGGCTTCAATTAAATATTTACGAACAAAATTATAGATTTCCACTCGAAAATTGTCACAAGATTTCAATCGAACAAGTCCAAGAATTAAACGACGAAGTAAACACAAACGTTTTATACCACTTGTTTTACTGAGTTGTTTAATTGGATTTCTCGTACAAATGAGGTAAAGGTTTGTACATACTAATAGATTGGAAAATGGTTTTAAAAACGAGCTTTGTATTAAAAGTAATATTGAAATTATTTTTGTGAAAGAGTTTGAGTATTTACTATTAGTATAGAGACCGTTGTATTTTAAAGTGACAAATCAAAGAAATTAACGATTGTAAAAACAATCTATCACCAAAATCCATATTTCAATAACGTGAATCAAAACCATGGAAATCGATATCAAATCCATCAAATGGAAACAACATAAATCCAAGAAAGAAATCGTCAAAGTTGGTAATGAATGACAATAACTATTCGTATCATCAAAAATCGATTAAAATGGAAACCACATAAAAATAGGCAAATTGGTTGAACTTAATAGCGCCAGACGTTTGAGGGTTTTCCCAGACGTCTGAGCTGAAGGTCTGGAAATTTCTTCTAGATCGCTTAGATGTTTGGGGATAACCTCAGGCGTCTGAGCTATAGGTCTGGAAATTTTATTCCTTTTCCTCGGACATCTGATAGTTTTCCCAAACGTCTTAGCTGAAGCTCAAGGAAAAATTTGCCTAGGCCATTGTTGGCCAAATCAACTCGAAAGCGATCGAATGAGCGATGGGGGCTAGGGACTTATGAAAAGCAACAACCCAGCCTTATAGGCTTTTCAATACTCTCCAAACAACATGTCCAAAACATCTATAGTATGATTTTCATAGATTTTGACTTCAAAATACCAAAATCGAAAAATTCGCCAAACTAATTCAGTTCAACAACTGAACATGAAATAGAAGTTAGGAATTCATACCTAACAACAATGAAAGCTATATACATTGATGTGAGTTCAAGAACTCACCTTTAAACTCAAAAATAAGAAATGAGAAGCTTTAAAACAAGCTTAGACCAATTCCTCTTCGCTACACCTCTAGAATCTTCAATCTATTATCAAATGCAAAGTTTTTCCTAAGTTAGGTTATAGGAAAAATCAAGAATTGAAGAGGAAATAAGATAGAGAGAAGATGAAGAGGATGCTTACCTAAGCTTCTCTTTGATTTTAGAACTTGAATTTGGATTTCCTAAGAACCTAGGGCTTAGGAATATTGATTTCTCCTCTTTTCCTTCATTTTTTTCATTTTGGTTGAGTATTAGGAAATTATGAGTGGAATGAATAAGAGGAGAGGAGTTAGGGTATTTAGTAGAGGAGTTTGGGTTATCTTATCGGGTTGGTGGGCTAGAACACAACTCAAAGCCCAAATGAAAATACCAAAATCCTAATCAACTCCAAACATATCAATGTTTATACTTAAACAAGTTGTAAATGTCATTTTGAACTCAATAAAAGTGGTCTCAGTCCGGATTCGACTATTTACAAAAAGTCACATTTTAGATTTTAATCCAACTAACAATGAAAACATTTAAATGTATAATCGTAAAATTACGGGTTATTACAGACTCCCCTCCTTAAAGAATTGCGGCCTCGCAATATTTAAAAAGGAAATAAAAAGTTACAACCATTCCATGACATAATAACACAAAAAGAAGATTAAAATGAGAAGTTCACCTTAAGGAGCACGAGAGACTAAATCAGGATGTGTTTGCTCGATGAGTTTTCTGGATTCCCAAGAACAATCCTTAGGATTTGCGGACCACTGAACTTTCGCAAGCGGAACATCTTTGTTACGAAGGCGTTTAACCTCCTTAACAATGATACGAATAGGATGTTGCTTATAAATCAAATTAGGTGAAACCTCAATTTCTTCAATAACACTAGGCTTAAGAATAGATTCAGAATCTTTGAGGCATTTCCGCAGTTGAGAAACGTGGAATACGTCATGAATAGTAGAAAATTGAGCCAGTAATTAAAGGCGATAAGCCACAGAACCACTGCGTTTGGTGATGGATAATGGGCTAATATATCGAGGTGCTAATTTTCCCGAACGATTGAAATGTACAACGCCCTTCATAGGTGAAACACGAATATATACCAAATCTTCCATAGAAAATTCTAATTTCCTCCTTCGGTTATCAACATAGGATTTTTGTCTACTTTGAGCTTCTTTCATGCTATGACGAATAAGGTCAATCTTCTCTTTGGCATCATGAATAAAATCTGGACCTAAAACAAGCTTCTCACATGCTTCAAGCCAAGATGAAGGAGTCGACATGGCCTTCCTTAGAGTGCCTCGAAAGAGGCTATACCAATATTAGTTTGGAAGCTATTATTGTAAGAAAACTCGATAAGGGAAATACGATCTTCCCAACTTCCACCAAAATCAAGAATACATGCATGAAGAAGATTTTCAAGAGTTTGATTCACAAGCTTGGTTTGTCCATCGGATTGAGGATGATAAGCGGTGCTAAAATTAAGCTTTGTTCCCAAAGATTTTTGAAGACCTTTCCAAAAACCACCAGTAAAGAATGGATCACGATCGCTAACAATAGAAGTAGGAACTCCATGCAATTTAATAATTTCCTTGACATAAAGTTTTGCCAAAAGAGATATTGTCTGATTGGATCGAAGGGGAAGAAAACAGGCGGATTTTGTATCGATTTATAAATTAGTTGGTTTTAAAAATGATTTTAAATTATGTAAAGGAAATGGAATCTGAATTTAGTTGGTTTTTGGAATATAGCTGGGTTGTTTTAAGAAATTGATTTAAAAATGGTATTCAATTTAAGAAATCGATTTATAATCAATTGTATCGTGAAACCGTTATAAAAGGGAAATGATACTATGAAATTTATAAACAAGGTTTATGAACAAAGCGAAGTAATTATTAGTGGATAAATTGAAGTTACGAATTTCACGATGAGGATTTATAAGGATATGGGTAAATCTGCTTAAAAGTAAACGATAGACTTATTTTTAGAAATGTGAAAAGGGATTTATGGGATGAGACGTAAGTCAAATTTGGAAATAAATTGGGAGAAATTTATAAATGTTAGACCAGTTATATTGGAATTAGAAAATATATTTTTATGAAGAAATTGAGTTTGTTTTTAAAATAAGGATTTTTAATTATTAACTAGGTAATTTAAAAAGTGTTTTTAAGAATATTTCGGAAAATTAATTATTTAGTTGTTTTAAAATTGTTTAAGTATATTCGATTATTGTTTAAGTAGTTTATATTAAGTCAATTACTATTTAAAAATTAATCAGTATTATTATTTTAAAAGATAAATTATTCAATATTAATGTTTTTATATAATAACTTCTATTTAAAGAGTATTTGTCTAAGTTTAACTAGGAAAATTTATTTAGAAATTTTATAAGTATTATTTTGAAAAATTATTTGATAAAGGTTTCAAAAAGTAATGGTATGCTTTCATGGCGAAATCAGAGGCAGTGAGTGCCTGCAGTTAAGTCTTGAATTTCTCTCGGATAGAGACGTAACTATTGATCTATGAATCCATGGTTGAGAGCACAATGGTACTTTCCATATTATTTCAAAAAGGTTTTCGAATATTTTTTTTGAAAAGGATAGTTTGTGAATATAGTAAATTTGGCAAGACAAGTATATATTTGGATAAAGAGATTTAATTTATATAAAATTAAATAAAAACAAGACTTGGTGCTTTCAGTGGAGGATGAAATATTTTGTTGAATGACTGTTTGTTGATAGTTAAATAGCCGACTATCAAATCTGGACGTAAAATATAACTTTAGGAATATCTAGAAGAAACACGGGAATTATATGTTATAGTTACCATTCGAGGTGCTATACTGTACGTATAAACTCATTTCATTCTTCTAAGACGTTTATAAGGAAATCCATCCGCTTATGGTTTGGAGGCGATCTCCGATCTTATTTTCATCTGATTATTTCCTAAAGAACCGGGGTTCAGTTTACAGAAAAATATCGAACTTTGTCTCGAAGTGATAGGAACGGCTAAGTTATCTGAAAACCACTTCGATCAAATAAGTACGTTTTCGAAGGGAAAACAAGAGCATGGGATCGAAGTTGGAGCAGTGAAGTGCAAGGGCTAATCGCTACTAATCCTGAGGATGATTTCAAAATGGATGTAGTAGGAATGATGCCTTCGGTTCCATTCGAACCCAAAACAAAGTTGTATGGATGAATGATATCAGTACATTGTCATTGGAGGACAATGAGCATTCTAAGTGAAAATTCGTTTAAAAGATAATTGTAGCCTCTAGCCTCATCAACTGCGAATGATTGAAAAGCAAGGGAGATGAAGCAAGACTAAGTGGGTCGCACACAATTAGGGTATGTTCACCACCTTTCTAGATACCCTTGGATATTATTACTACGATTCATGGAAGGAGCTCAGAAAAAGTAGGAACACCCAGAGTGATAGCATATTCGGTCTATCCAGGTTAGGGATAGTTCGATCTTGTGTTACAGGGGATCCCGGCGTGGTCCTCGGTAATTTTTCTAGACATGTACTGTAACAGGTGAAACCCCAACACCTAGTCATTCGTATGGAATCCATTCTCAAACACATTCCTTTACTGCTTTGGTTGTAGAGTGACGCAGAGGATATAAACTTTAACGTGCTAATAATGTTTGATACCATTTCGGCGCAGCTTTCTTCCTCACGAATGATTTCGTGTCAAGTAAACCTGATAGAACGATAAATGCCCAAATCCGTTGATCTCTCGGGATACCGGATTCTAGCTATCTTCAACACGTTGATCGCGCACATTTTCGCATTAGAAAATCTACGATTCTTTGACATTGATCTCGCGCACGAGATTCCGTGAATCGGCTTCAAATTCATTGATTCGAGCGCACTCGAATATCCGAATATGGAAGAAGAAGGAGATCATACTCAACTTCAACAAAAGTGGCAAAAGCTCATAAACAATTTTATTCAAAAAATCAACTCCTTTTTTACAATGACGACACACCCCTATTTATAGAAAATACAACACACTCAAGCGACCCAACACAGGCAACTTAACAATACACAAGCCAAGACCTAACAACAGTGCACGACCCACGACCTAACAACATTACAAGCGACTCATCATCATAGGCGACTTAACAACAACACACGACCTACGATTTACAATACAACATACAACAACGCGACATACGACTTATAACAAAGCGACATAACAATAATACGACTTAACAATACAACATAGCGACATAAGAAGATCAGCGACATAAGCATCAGCGATTTAAAGAAGCAACGACCCAAGAAGATATCACAACTACATGCGGCATAAGAACTCAGCGATTTAAGGAAGTAGGCGACTTAATGAAGCAACGACTTAAGAGAAGCGGCTATAGATGCACGGCTTAAGAAATCAATGCGGCATAGGTTGAGCGACACAAGATGCAAGCGACCTAAGGAATGGGCGACATAAGCGACCTAAGGTTCAGCGACATAAGAAAATCAGCGACTCAACAACATATCATAACTTCAGTGACTAGGTCACTTATATTGGTAGGTCGTAGCTCGGTACTTCCTAATGACCTAAGGAAAGCGGCATAAAGTGGTTGGGTCGCTGGTCTATCATGTAGAACTGTATCTTCCAACCTTCGTATCTCGTTAGGTCGTAAGTCACTAGGTCGTTCGCGACTTAAGGCACGCGACTTATCACAGTGCACTGCATTATAGAGCCTAGTATGCGGGAATTTAATTAATGTAACAATTTTAGCTATTTGAATAAGTATTTGTACTTAGACACTATTATAATATCAGAGGATTTGATATGAAATGTTTTGATTATAGTAAGGCAAAATCAATGCGGCATAGGTTGAGCGACATAAGATGCAAGCGACCTAAGGAATGGGCGACATAAGTGACATAAGGTTCAGCGACATAAGAAAATCAGCGACTCAACAACATATCATAGCTTCAGGTTGCGGCATAAGGAAGGTCAGCTTCAGCGACTAGGTCACTTATCTTGGTAGGTCGTAGCTCGGTAATTCGTAAGACCTAAGGAAAGCGGCATAAAGTAGTTGGGTTGCTGGTCTATCATGTACCACTGTATCTTCCAACCTTCGTATCTCGTTAGGTCGTAAGTCGCTAGGTCGTTCGCGACTTAAGGCACGCGACTTATCACAGTACACTGCATCATCCTCCCCTTGTTGAAAAGAATTCGTCCCCGAATTTACACTTTCCTCTTCTTCGACACGCTTATCCTCATGATATGGAATCAAGTGTTTGACGTTGAAAACGTCAGCAGTATGGATATGATTCGGCAATCTTAAATGATAAGCATTCTCATTAATCTTCTTCACGACTTCCAAAGGACCAATCTTTCTGGTAGCTAGCTTGTTGTAAGCACCAATAGGAAATCGATCCTTAGTCAATACTGCATATACAAAATCTCCTTCTATGAATTCAACATGTTGTCGTTTGATATCTGCGGATTGCTTATATTTCTCATTCGCCTTAAGCAATCGTTCCTACACAACCTTATGGCATTCTTGCAACTCATTCACTAAATCACTAGCTCATTTGATCACTCCTTTCTGCTGTGGTAATATAGATAAATCCAATGGTCCTTTAGGAATTGTCGAGCAAACAACTTGGAATAGACTGAAACCAGTGCCATGATTAACTGCATGGTTATGTGCAAACTCAGCTTGACACAAGTTGGAATCCTAACTCTTCAAATTTTCATTCACGAGGCATCTCAATAGATTACCCAGGGATCTATTCACAACTTCTGTTTGTCCATCCGTCTGTGGATGATAAGCACTACTAAATTTCATCTTTGTCCCGACCATTCTCCATAGACTCATCCAAAATGACTCAGAAAACGAGTGTCTCTATATGATATAATAGATTCAAGCAACCCATGAAGACGATAGATCTCTCTGAAGTATAACTGTGCAACACTAACTGCATCTGCCATCTTCTTGCATGCAATAAAATGTACCATTTTTGAAAATCGATCAACTACCGCATAGATAGAATCATTTCCACGTTGCGTCCTCGGCAAACCCAATACAAAGTACATGCTAACTTCCACCCATGGTTTAGTAGGTATAGGCAACGACAAATATAAACCTGCATTTGTCGCGGTCCCCTTTGAAACTTGACAAATATGGCACCTCTGAACAAACTTTTCAATTTCTTTCTCATTGACGGCCAAAAATAAGACGTTGAGATCAACTGCATAGTACGGTTGCGGCCCACGTGTCCTTCCTCATGCAATTCTTTGATGATTTTCATTCGTAGATTGCAATCTGGAATAAACAACTGATTTTCCTTGAATAGAAAACCTTCAACCGGCATATAACAATCCATGCTTCCCTGTTTGACTTTGTCTAGGATTCTGGAAAAATATGAATCTGTAGTAAGCAAATCTGGAAGTAAGTCAAAACCCATCACCTCTGCTCGCATAGTTGTTAGCAAACTACTCCTTCGACTCAATGCATCGGCAATGCGTTTAGTTACTCCAGACTTATGCTTGACGACGAATGTAAATTGCTGCAAATAAGCTATCCACGATGCATGCCTAGCTGCAATTTTATCCTGCCCTTGTAAATGTTTCAACGCTTCATGATCTGTATACAAAACAAATTCTTTGTGGAATAAGTAATGTCTTTAATGCTTCACAGCCTGCACAATAGCATAAAACTCCACATCAAGTATTGTATCACATCTTTGCTCTAGAAAGTTTTTCACTGAAATAGGCAATTGGACGACCCTTCTGACTCAACACTCCTCCAATTCCAACTTTCAATGCATCCGTATGTAACTCAAATAGTAACTGAAAATCTGGCAACACTAGAATCAGTGCTGAAGTTAAAATTTCCTTGACTTGCTCAAAAGCATATCCTTCCTCTTTCATCCATGTAAACTTCTTTCCTTTCATACAACAGTAACAGGGGCCATCACACTACTAAAGTGCAGTATAAATCTTCGATAAAATGAAGCTAACCCATGGAAACTTCTGACTTCTGTTATAGTCTTGGGCTGTAGACAATTTCTGATTGCGGCTACTTTACTCTGATCCACCTGTATTCCTTCCTTAGATACGACATATCCCAGAAATAAAACACTTGGCGTCATGAATACGCATTTCTTCGTCGCTGCATAGAACTGTTCTTGACGAAGAATAGTTAACACCTTCCGCAAATGTTGAATATGCTCATCTGTGCTTGCACTATAGATCAAGATATCATCAAAGTAAACAACATCAAACTTCCCAATGTAAGGTCTGAAAATTTAATTTATCACCCTCATAAATGTACTTGGTGCATTAGATAGACCAAACGGCATGACAAACCATTCATATAATCCTTCACGAGTCTTGAATGCCGTCTTCCATTCATCACATGGTCTAATGCAAATCTTATGATAACCACTCTTAAGATCGATCTTTTAAAAGATTACAGACCCGCTAAGTTGATCCAATAGAACATCAAGTCTTGGCATAGGAAATCTGTATCTGACAGTTATTTTGTTGAGTGCCCTGCTATCCGTACACATCCTCCACGAACCATCTTTCTTTGGTACCAACAAAGCTGGTACAACACATGGACTGAGACTTTACCGAACACGCCCTTGCTCAAGCAATTCCTCAACCTATCTCCTCAACTCTTTATGATCTTTCGGACTCATACGATAATGTGGCTTATGCGGTAAAACAGCACGTGGCACTAGATCAATTTGATGTTGTATGTCCCTTAATGGAGGTAACTTCTTGGGTAATTCCACAGGAAAAACATCTTCAAATTTATTCAACACGGTCTAACCTCCGCAGGAATTTTATGAGCTTCACTTGCTTCATACCCAATCAACATAAACAACTCAGCACTATCTTTCACTTCTTCGACAAATTCTTTCGAAGATAATAGGCTAGTTGATTCCACCTTCTTCTCTGACTTGCTTTCACTTTGTTCACGCTTCTTAGGAACCAAAGTAATTTGAGTACCTTCGAACATGAAACTATACCTGTTGGTGCGACCATTATGTTGTATAGCTCGATCATACTGCCACGGTCTTCCCAATAGTAGATGGCACACATCCATATCCACAACATCACACCATATACCAATAGAAAATGTAACAAATGCTCTTCTTCCCACTGTCACTTCTCCACCTTTCTTTAACCATGCCAGTTTATAAGCTCTAAGATGTTTTTCAGTCTTCAACCCTAACTTTGTAACGGCTTCTTCCGAAATAATGTTATCACAGCTTCCCGCATTAATAACAAATCAACAAACCTTTCCCAAGATAGTACATGTAGACTGAAAGATATTGCTTCTTAGCCAACTAGAATCATTCTCATGCTTTGGCACTAAACAAGACCTCCTTATCATCAAATTACATCCTTCGTCTCCTGACACAACTTCTTCATCTTCATCAAACTTCGATGGTTGAGAATAATCAACTTCAGCTTTCACATCCTCATACTCACATTCCTCTACAACTAATGTTCTCTTCTTTTGCTTCGTACATTCATTACTTTTATGGCCAAACTCCTAAAAATTATAGCACTTGATATTGTTGTTGACCTTTGCTTTAGCGGCTTCATTGACAACTGGTTTACTGACTGCCTTAGAAACATTAGCACTGCTACTAGCACCCTTATTCTGATTGTTTGAACTTGCAAACACATCACCTCCTCGTCTCCCTTGTTTCTCCCAAGCTAAGGCTTTCTGATGTGCTTCAGCAACAGACATTGGATTAAACATATTCACCATGTCTTGAATTTGCATTCGTAACCCTCCAATATATCTACCTGCTAGCTGTTCCTCAGTGTCCATAATATCATTCCTTGCAATCAATTGATAGAATTCATCAGCATAATCATTCACTGTCCTCGTCCCTTGTCTCAAGTTCTGCAAACGTTGATACACAAGAGATTGATAATTGTATGGCAAGAAAGTTTCTTTCATCATCTTTCTCATCTTCTCCCAAGTGACAACTTTTGACTTTCCCATTCTCTCCCGAGTTAGTTTAGTTTGCTGCCACCAAGCCATAGCTCTTCCCCTTAGCCTTGTAGCAACTACTTGAACTCTTCGATTTCCCAGCACGTCTTTGAATTCCAAACTTTCTTCAACATTTGACAACCAATCAAGAAATTCTTCTGCTTGCATGCCACCTTTGAATTCTGGAATTTCCATTCTCATACCTAATTCCCATTTACGATCATTCTCCGAATCTAGGTATTGATTTCGCACTTGGCCTCGATTTCGATAATGAATACTACCTCCATCACCATCCTCCTCAAAATCATATGTATTTCGATATCGATTCCGTCCATCTACATCTCTTCGATCATACATGTCCCTTCTACCCTGTCTTTCAACATCACGATAAGGTTCATTGTCAAACTCACGTGGGGTTCTTCTTTCTTCATGTCGATACTCATGGCGGTCTCGCCTCATTGAAACTGAAAATTCTCTCCTATCTTGATAAGACTGGGGTGACATTCTCCTTTCTCCCAAAACTGATGGTGAAACCCCGTTTCCACTCTGGTGCGAAACTGGTGACGTTCTTCTTTGACTTTGATTCATGTATTTCATCAATTTCTCTAACTTTCCAATACCTTCATCGAACTTTTCATTGATATGCTGCTCCATCTGCTCAGCTTCTTGTCTTCTATACATATCTTAAACATTATGATAATGATTAGCACGTCTCAGAGGCATGATCTTCAAACAATCTCGTTCCCGTCTCCAATCCAGCTTTGAAATGGCTTCAATCTGGCTCGTCTCTGACTTGGATCTGGTATGGATTAACTTGGCCTCGGTTCGGCTCTATCGCTGATATGAACTGCCCTTGATCTTACTTGGCTTTGACTTAGCTTAGACTGCAATCCGACCTTGATCTTACTTAGCTCCGATACCAATTAAGTGACGCAGTGGATATAAACTTTGACATGCTAATAATGTTTGATACCAATTCGGAGCAGCTTTCTTCCTCACGAAATGATTTCGTGTCAAGTAAACCTGATAGAACGATAAGTGCCCAAATATGTTGATCTCTCGAGATATCGGATTCTAGCTATCTTCAAGATGTTGATCGTGCACGATTCCGTGTAAGAAGATCTACGATTCTTCGACATTGATCTCGCGCATGAGATTCCGTGAATCGGCTTCAAATTCGTTGATTCGAGCGCACTCGAATATCCGAATATGGAAGAAGAAGGAGATCGCACTCAACTTCAACAAAAGTGGAAAAAGCACACAAATAATTTTATTCAAAAAATCAACTCCTTTTTTACAATGACGACACACCCCTCTTTATAGAAAATACAACACACTCAAGCGACCCAACACAGGCGACTTAACAGTACACAAGCCACGACTTAACAACAGTGCACGACCCACGACCTAACAACATTACAAGCGACTCATCATCATAGGCGACTTAACAACAACACACGACCTACGAGTTACAATACAACATACAACAACGCGACATACGACTTATAACAAAGTGACATAACAATAATACGACTTAACAATACAACATAGCGACATAAGAAGATCAGCGACATAAGCATCAACGACTTAAAGAAGCAACGACCCAAGAAGATATCACAACTACATGCGGCATAAGAACTCAGCGATTTAAGGAAGTAGGCGACTTAATGAAGCAACGACTTAAGAGAAGCGGCTATAGATGCACGGCTTAAGAAATCAATGCGGCATAGGTTGAGCGACACAAGATGCAAGCGACCTAAGGAATGGGCGACATAAGCGACCTAAGGTTCAGCGACATAAGAAAATCAGCGACTCAACAACATATCATAACTTCAGTGACTAGGTCACTTATATTGGTAGGTCGTAGCTCGGTACTTCGTAACGACCTAAGGAAAGCGGCATAAAGTGGTTGGGTCGCTAGTCTATCATGTAGCACTGTATCTTCCAACCTTCGTATCTCGTTAGGTCGTAAGTCACTAGGTCGTTCGCGACTTAAGGCACGCGACTTATCACACTGCACTGCATCATAGAGCCTAGTATGCTGGAATTTAATTAATGTAACAATTTTAGCTATTTGACTAAGTATTTGTACTTAGACACTATTAATAATATCAGAGGATTTGATATGAAATGTTTTGATTATAGTAAGGCAAAATCCGTCGTGTTTATGTGTGGCATGTTCTTACGAGATACCTTTGATTTTCAAAGGATTTTTGACAACTTTAATAATTCAAATTGAGTGTGTTTTCTCACGCTGGTTTTCGATACAGACTCGCGTCTTATTTTGTTATAATGCTCAGGTCGGACCGATATTACAGATATAGGATAGGATGCTATGTAGCTTAGGAGATGAGCTAGATGACAATGACGTATCACACGTACATGGATTTCATTCCGATATGTATTATAGGCTGTATATTCAGCATTATAGAGGACAAGTTATTATAACTGTCCAGTATTATGTTACTGATGTGTTGTACTCTGATGATGTAATATGTAAATAACAAATATAGTTTCTTTTTGTATAAAGACATATTATTATCTATTTTATATTGTTCTACTGCGATTGTGAGATTCTGTGTCGTTATTTCTATTTTCTTCTTCGACCTCTTTCTTCTTTTACCTAACGATTTGGTATTTCCGGCACTTGATTGCTCAGTATGTAATACAATGGACGTATCGATGTGGATTTTCGAACGCTGAAAATCCGAGCCGTCACACTTGATATCAAAGCTGAAGGTTAAGCTAGAACCTTGACTCTAGTGGGAATTACTCATTAGAGATAGGGCCAGTAGCACCCTAGAATGAGTATGAGTGTATTAATAGATATTAGCATGTATTTGTTAGTGAATATAAAACTGATTTATATTGTGTTGATTGATCTATTGAGTGCCTTATGGATTCTGGTCAACATGAGTAATTAACATTATTGATAGGGATCTCTAAACACTTGAACAGAGCAATCGACACAGTATTGTTTTGAAATAGAATAAATGAAATAATTTTGCCAAATTATTTTATATATGAAAGAAATAATTTTTCAGAGAAATTATTATATATGGTGTGCTTGTTGGTTAGGAAATGATAATATTGAACTATTATCATTTGTTGTTGTGGCGATTGAAATAAAAAGTTGACATTTTAGTCAACGATTAAGAAATAATTCACATAACAAAAATGGAATTTGTAAATATGGGTTTATAAATGTGATTTAAAATTTGAAATGGAATGAATTTCCAGAGGAATATCTAAATATAGATTTATAGGGATTTAAAAGATGGAAATTTTAGAATTTTAATCCCATTGGATTTTGAAATGATTTTCGAAGTCTTGGAAAATAATGGTGATGTTATATGGGAAATATTTGTGAAATTAAATATTTAAAATGGTTTTAAGGTGATAAAAGCACTGAACTCACTTCAGTCGCTGGGAAATAATTCTAATGATCACATGACATTACCGGTGTTCATTTTTGAGTTTCCAAGGGAGAAATCGCTACCTAAATGACCTACGTTGGAGTTTTGTTTGGTAAAACTAGGTTTGGTTTTGAAATGCAAAGGAATAATTTGATATACTAAAGGATTTTGAGGTATATATGATTTCAAAAATAATTTTTAAATACTTAAGTAATTGTTTAAACTCTAGGGTTTGATCTAAAATATTTTATGGAATATAAATAAGTTTAAAAACTTATAAAAGTTTGAATTTTTTTGGAATGAACTTGACTTAAGAAGAGTAAATGGAAGTAAGTGTGATAATGGAATAAATTAATAAAGTAAACCAATTAAATGAAGTGAATTGGAAGAAATTGGTGAATGGAATATAAATAAGTTGGGTGACTTATAAAAATGTGAAATTCGATTTTCGAATGGAATTAAACTTAAGTTGAGTGTAAGAGTGAATTTTGAGAAAATTAAGCCTAAGTAGTCTACTTGAAATAATTATATTGAAAATAGAATTTATTAAGTTGGAAATAAATTAGTGGATGAACTAATTAATTTAATTAGTATGTAAACGGAATTGAAATTAAATATTGGAATGATATTTAACTTGAATTATGTTAAATAAAGTGAAAATTGAAAATTTAGTTTGAGTTGGAGTAAATGAATTAAATTCTAGAAATAGAATTGATTGAGTTAAAGTAGATATAAACTTAAGTGGTGAAGTGAAATAAATCTAGAAACATTTGTATAAAATGTTATAAATTGACTTAGGCAAATTGATGGTATAAATTCTTAAGTGAAATTAGTATGGAAGGGAATATACTAAGTAAATCCATGAATGTGAAGTTTAAGTGGGCAGGATAATTGTGAATAATTAAATGGAAAAGAAGTAAATGTGAATAAAAAGAATTGGTATAGTTAAGAAGCAATTTGGAATAAATACGTAAGTTGTATGTATATTATTTTATTTTCATAACGGTTTGATCCAGATTCGAGCACAGAACTTTGAAATAGTCTATATCGATCCGAGTTAGGATTTTTAACTCGATTTTGGACGGTGAACCCTGCATATGGATTTTTAATCGATTTTGAGATTCTCCATCATAGTATACGACTATGCAAGGAGAGTGACAGTTTCTAATCAAGGAACCAGATCTGAGTCCGCACTAGAGAGTCGTGTGAACGATACTAGTTCGGAAGTGAAATTGTGTGATCGAGCGAGCGATTAGATTCTATATTGCGTACGGATGATATATGCACATCGTACGAGTTTTGAGTAAAATAAATATTGAAAATTGAAAATGCTGAATAAAAAGATTTTTGAATTATATGATTGGATACTATTGGTAAGTAACATGCAAGTATTTAAAAGCAAAAGCTAAATTGATGTCGTCGATTTCAAGAATAAAATTTGATTGTCCGACAAAAAGGTACATGTTTAAATTGATATTTGAATTTGATTATTTTCTAATTGAGCCACTTGGATTTTGTTTTCTTTTGATGATTTGGGCCCGTAGTGGCATTTTGTAGTTTTTCGGATCTAGCCGTGCAAAGGAGACGTTGGCAATTTTTTTTGAAAATTAAGGAGTTAGAAACATTTTGAAGAGAATTTTGATAATTTAAAACTTGGTTTTAAATTATAATTTGAATGATTGAGTGGATAATATTAGTGTAATTTATAGATTAATATAGAAAATTAGTAGGAGTGATAACGTAATTTCAATAAAATGATTTCGGAAAGGTTGTTTCAACTGATTGGTTTTGAAAATATTTAATGGGGTTTCAGACCATTCTTCTCACATGGCAATTACAGGGATGAAATTCTTTTAAGGGGGGTGGAATGTAACGACCCAGAATTTTGGTTATTTTAAATTGGAGTATTTAATTGATTTTAAATATTTATATTTTTTAACTTGAATTTCAAATAAAATGATTTATTGAATAATTTAGTTATTCAATTTAATATTGGGCAAATTAGCGAATCTTGAGTTTAAAGGCTTGTAAAATTTATATTTATAATATTGAAGATAATAAAGCTTTTTAAAATGAATTTAAAAGTGATCGAAACTAGTTCCATTGGATCCATAATAGTGTATTATTATCGGATTTCAAATTTCGTAATGTTTAGAGTTATCGTGTGGCTGTACGGGTTAGAAACGCATTGAATTTTATATTGAAAATTCAGTAAAATAATTGGGTCCAAAAGGCTATCTTCTCCATACGATCGAGTTAGCACTCGAAACCTTTTCCATTGCGTTTGAAATATCGGTATAACATTATAAATGCCCAGCGGCACGCCTTGGTAGGAGTTTGAGATTTTAAGCTACGAAATCGAGATGTTTTGGAATTTAAATTATATATATATATATATATATATATATACATATATATATATTGATCATATTCCCATCATACTTTTTACCCTTTACCTCAAGGCTACTGCAGCCGTCTTCAAACATGCAAAATATCATGTCTCCTTTTCTTTTGAAAATCACGTTTTCCCCCTTCAAACAACCGATTAAAGAGGAGGAAAAAACATGAAGTCCAAATCGATATCCCTCCCCTCAAATTTCCAAAACCGTGCATTCTTTCTCAAATGAAAAACAAAATCAATTAACAAAAAAAGGGAGCAACAAATCGCACCCTCGACTTTGGCAATTAGGCATTATCGTTGACGAACGTCGTGGGCTAATGTTGCTAGCGACGGTTGGGAAGGAGAGCTCTGTAGCAGGCTGTGGATCTGAGATAGTGGATTCGCACGAAGGGAGGCATGCAATACTTTTTGCGATAGGTTGATGGCAAGGTGGTCGTAACTGATGGTTGATGACACATTGTGGAGGGAGGTGTCAACGTGCGCTTGTGTGTAGCAGCTGCACAGTAGCACTCGTCGATCGAGCATTAGGCTCGAAGTCGCAATAAGGATTTGATTTGATTGTCTCCATGCGGGAGTAGGCATTGGAGAGGTCGCATGTGTGATGACCTAGAATTTTGGGCAATAACAATTTGATAATCTTCATTTAAAAATTATTTAAATCGATAATATTGATTTAAAATTTGATAATATTGTATAATAATTTTCTTTTATAATTATTGTAATTGGAAAATTTTATCTTTCAAAGGCTAATAAATATTTAATTTGGTAATATTTGATCTTTTCTAACAATTTAAAATTGGTAAGATTTATCTTTTAAATCTAATGAAATATATTTTATTTATAATGTATATATTGGTATATATATTATAAATAGTAAATTTTTTGTTTAATAAAAGATGTGTTTTCAAATTGCAATATATATGTAATATATATATATATGTAATATATATATATATATATATTATGATTTGAAGTTTGTTTTAAATTCAATATAATTATTTTCAAAGTTAACATTAAAATATGTTCTCTATTTATGATATACATATATATATTTATATATATTGTAAATAGAAAAGTTTTTGATTTGAATTAAATAAATAAAAACATGTTTTGGAATTTTAATCTATATTTTATAGTTTGGAAGTTATGATTAAAATTAATATAAACACTTTTCAAAAACTATTTAAAAGTTAAACTTTATATTTCCTACCAAATAAAGATAATATTTAGAATATGTTTATTGATTTGAAATTTTATTTAAGCATTAATTTTTATTTCTTTGGTTTTAAATAATTCTCTCTTTTTAATTTTACTTGATAAATGTAATTTGAATACATAAATATTCATAAATTAATTAAAACATTACCTATTAATATAAACAAAGGAATAAATATGATTTAAAACATTTGTAATTTATATGTTTAAAATGCATAAGGAATTTTATAGCAGGAGTTTAAACATAAATCTCCTATTTTTAGCATTTGTAAAGTGATAATAGCATGGATTGACATTTGAAGCTTAAATATTAATCAAATTAACAAGTGGAAAGATACATTTTTTCATTAAAAATTTAAATTAAATAAATTAGTATTAGAAGAGAAAACCTAATTTTGTTTCCAGTTCAAAAGTTTTGCAAGCTCATGTATTTTCTCTTCTTCTTTCTAAAAAAACAAAATCTAGAAATCAAATTCAACAAAACTGAAATCAAACAAGCTGCATCATCAAAATAGCAATAACATCAGTTTCAAGGTTTCAAACATGTAAGCTCAACATCAAGTTCCAACATCAATTTCAAAATCTTCAAACGCAATCAGACTAGGAAATCAAACAAGAAGATGAACAAATTCAAAGACCAACAGCCAGATTACAATTCAACAAAGCATAAAGAGTTCAAAATGAAAACAAGCCTGGAAAACAAATTTTCTGTTCTCTATCTCTGTTCTAGATGCCCGGTGAGTAAACATACATTTTTCTTAAAAATAGTTTAAACCTGTGATTTTAATTAAATGCATGTGATAGAATTTGTGTGGAAATATTGTTTGTATGTGTATCTGAATGTGAATGCATGCATGAGTATATGAAGTGACTGTGTGTATATAAATTTTGGCCTCTGTTATTTTACAGGATTACAATAAACTTTTAAATTTTTTATCTTCTCTTGTATTAAATTTCAGACATTGATTTCTAAAAACAATGTGTATAACAATGTGATGTTAATTATAAAAATAACTCAAGAAGTCATATTATGTTTTTATCTAAAAAAATTATAAAATACAGTAAATATTTAAACATGGGTTAAAATTGATCGAGTTAAATTCAATCTTTGGTTATAAAACCTGATTCACATAACAAAATGATGAATTATGATGGGACTTTCATGATTTTTAGTTGGGTAATTGGAGAGTAATTTTGGGTTGTTCGATTTTGGGTGTATCGGCAATTGCCGATGATCTGGGATGATCTGAGACTCGAGGCTAGAATTGAAGTTGGCTGTGTTGTCGACGAATGCAGGAAAATTGGTGAGGCAATTTTCTGATGGCCGTGGTGGTCGTACTGAGGCAAACTAGGGTATGGGGTCGTTTGGGAACGAGGTGTTTTGCAAGGTAATGGCGATGGCCATTGGAAATCAGAGTGAATCGCGAGGTGGGATGTTGTTCGTTGGAGTGTGGCACATCTTCAGGCAGGCCGCGGATGATTTCGAGGAAGGAGGCACGACGATGGGTGGTTCTGATCGAGGTTTGGGCTGCATTTTTGATCGATTGCTTCGATTTTTCTTCTGTTATCGTTTTGGTTGATCGGAGTGGACGAGATGTTCGGTGTTGTGATGTTTGACTTGTTGATGGCTAGAGAGATGGTTGAAGGAGGCTGGAAGCACTGTGCATGTGCATGGTGCACCTCTGATATCTGGTTAAGTTTTGAAATCGAGAAGAGGCTGGGTGCTCGGGTTTGCTCTCGTACAAATCGATGTTTTTCTCGAAGTAGTGGACGAACGCAAAGCGTGTCGTGTTTGATCGGGGAGGGATCGTGAATTTCTCGGGTATTTGATGTTTGATGCAGTTTTTTTATTTGTAAAGTAACTCGTTTTCAAAGATAAACGTTTAACAAGTTTTAAAATATAATGTAAATAAGTTTTGAAAGATAGAATAAGTGGATTTTAAAAGTGGTTATGTATCAAAATTTGTTAAACAATTTTGAAAGGTTTCCTAAGATTGAAAGATTAAATTTGATGTTTAAATTGTTTTTAATTTTTAGTTGATTCCTAAATGTTTTATTTTCAAATAAGGTTTAACGATATAATTATGTAAATCAATTAAGAATAAAAGTTTATCTTTAAGTAATTAAGATTTTGATTAATTTAAATAATTAATTTATGAAGATAAATAAGGTTAATTAATTATTATTATTAACTTAAGATAGTTATTTAATGTAAGTGATTTATTAATAAGTAAAAGTTTAATTAAGATAAATGATTTTCTTAATTAATTAAGGATTTTTAAATGTAAGAAGTTAACTAATTATTTAATTAATTTTAAATGATAAATAAATTGTTTGGTTAATTTAAAATAATCACTTAATTATGAATTAATTATGTATAATTACTTGATAGAGTAATTAATAAGTAATTAAGGGATGTAATTAATTAAAGGAGGGTTTCATAATGAAGTGATTAGAGAATAATTTATTAATAAAAGTAATCTAGAATTAATCAGTTAATGTAATTAATTTAGTTAATTAATTAATGTGATTAATTTAAGTTAATAAATGGGATTAATTAATTAATGAATGAGATTAATTTGAGATTAATTATTAAATGCAATTAATTAAAAGTGTGATAAATTAATTAAGGATTATTAATTAATGTAATTAATTACTAACTACTTAATAAGTAATTAAGGATTAATTAATTAGTTTAATTAATCAAAGGATTAATATAATTAATTAAGGAGTTAATTAATTAGGTAAGTAATTACAAAATGGTAGTTACTGTTTATGATTAATTAGCACTAATTAATGAAGGTGGTTAATTAAAGATTAATTATTTAATTAATTAAAAGGTTAATTAATTAATGAAGTAATTAGAGGATCATTAATTAATATAATAAATGAAATTAATCAAGGTTGATTAAGGAAAGTGATTAATTAAAGTATAATTATTCAATTGTAATTAATTAAGGATTAATGTAATTAATTATAGTTCGTTAATTAACGGAAGTAAATGGAGGATCATTAATTAATGCAATTAACGATAGTAATTAAAGTTTAATTACTGTAATTGGTTAAGGATAATTAATTTGTGTAATTAATTAAAAGGATAATTACTTAATGTATTAAAGGATAATTACTTAATGTAATTAAAGGATAATTACTTAATGTAATTAAAGGATAATTACTTAATGTAATTAAAGGATAATTAATCAAGGAAGATTAATTAAGAAAGATCATTAAGAGATGATTAATTAATTAATTTGTGGTTAATTAATGTTAAGTAGGCAGGATTATGGTAATCCCAAGGTTAATTAAATTGATTAAGAGTGAATCAAACCTGCTTATGGATGATTGATTGATATTGGATGACTGATACTGAATGATTTGGATATGATATCTCAGATATTTGATATGTGCTGGTTTGTGAAATGATTGGTTGATATGAATTATCTATATGTGATATTGTGAATCATCTATCTGTATATGTTATTCTGAATATAAGTTTAAATTGTTTAAACCTTTAAACAACTTGGATTATAAAATGGCATTTTGGATTTCGGTGAGACCGGGATCGGGTTTCCAAATTTGGATGTCCGAAAACCACATCGATCCAAATTGAATGTTAGGTCGTGAATCCAAGTGGAGTTCAAGATGAAGACTCGAGGTGTAAGAACTATTCATCGTTAAAACTCTAAGGGTGATTCCAAGATGAGTTAACGGGGATATACTTTCAGATTCGAGATGGAGATTCAGAGTGCAAGCGCTATGGTCGTTAACTCTAAGGGTGATTCCAAAATGAGTGTAACGAGATAGTGCCTTCGGTTTCTTTCGAACCCGTAACGAACTTGTGTGGATCGAATGCTTTCAAAACATCGTCAGGCGGACGATGAGCATTCTAAGATAGATGAGTTCTATAAAGGTAATCGTAGACTCAAGCCTCATCAACCGGTAATGGCGAAAACAAGGGAGGTGCAGCAAGGTTAAGTGGGTAGCACCCAAGTAGGACGAAATTTACCCCTGTCTACAGGTCCCTTTCTGTTTCGGCTTAGTGTGTGGTTGGTCGCGCCAACCATGGGGTGGTCTTGTTGGAGTAATCCTTGGTACGGTGATCTAGGCCCCGTACTGTGACGGGCGGTACTCCAGCAGCCCTGCCATTGACGGAAACCCATTCTTCCTACGTGCCCTTACGGTTTTGATTGTATTACCCACTTTTATGGCTAGTAGTTGGAATTTAATGAATGCAACAATTTCGGCTATTTTCTATTTACTTGAAAACCCTAGACACTATTATAATATCACTGGATTTCCTATCAAATGTTTTGGTTAGCGTAAGGTAAAAACTTTTCCATGTTTATGTGGGGGAAGTTACGTGATACCTTTCTTTTCAAAAGATTTTTAAAGTTAAGCAACTTTAGACCGTTTACTCATTCCAGACTCATGTCTGACCCAAGTTTTTATTTTCTGTTTTATTAAACTCTTGGGTACTCATATTATGTATGAGTAGTCGAGGGATTCAGGTTAGCTGTAAAGAATTCTAGAGGAGATTTGGAGTAGGAGGCTTCAACGAGTAGATATACCATGGTTCCGCTGTGCTAGTGTTTGTGATTGTATCTCTGTGATATCCTGAGTTATATATTAGACAGGTGTTTATAACTGTCTAATTTGTGATGTATAAGTTGTGTAACTCTGATGTATGTGATACTATGTGATATTTTATGTGATATATTAATTTCATTCGTTCCGCTGTGAGTATATGATGTTGTTGAGTTTCTTTTTTCCTATCCTTTCTTCTTCTATCCCTTTCTTTCTTAATTCACGATGCGTCTTTCTAGGCTAAGAAAGACGGGTCGTGACAGCGTGTGGATCAGGCATCGCCCTTGGTGTGGACAAAGCCGTTGGTGGCTGCACGTGAGTTGGTAGGTAGGTGTGGTAGGAAGATGGAATTGTAGGGTGGTGATCGATCAACAACTTTTATGGTTAAGGTAATTAATTTTATTAAGTCAAAATTGGTAAAATTGATATATATTTTAATTCACGAATGCTGTTAACACTATCACTAATTTATACGAGGTTCAAAAATCATGAAAAAACAAGACGAGTTTGAGTTCGTACTTGAGAATATACAAGCTGGATTTAATTTGGAATTTTTTGGAGTCAGCTGGTATTTAGATAATTTATAATCTGGATGTTCGAAAAAATAGAAATCAAGGTGAGCAAATCTCACTTATTTTGGACTGTTGGTTTTAGTTTTAAAATAGTTAAAATTAATTATTGAATGATTGGCTGAATTGTTAAATTTTTATCAATTGAATATGATATTATAAATATTGTAGTATATATATTAGTAATTAGAGTGATTGATATTCCTGCACATATATAACGGATGAGACCCTGCGCCCCACATAATAAAGGATGACCTTATATACCACGATAACCCCTTAAAGTGGGATTGGTATTTTTATGTTGTATTAACATCTATGGATGCAGGGAAATAAGTTGGAGGGATCCAACTAGATTCCTCAAAAACGTTGGATTGAATTTTATATATGGTGATATATAATTTTTTTGAATAATCTGTGATAGATTATAGTGGAATTGAATTTAGTGGATGCGATTATATTGCTGGTTTAGATTTTGGTATTTTGAAATACCATAAATATGTATATTGAATTTTGATAAGAAATTTAAAAGGAATTTTGGAAGTAAAATATTTATATTGAATTTTGGATTAATTAAAAGGAATGAATTTTTGGTAAAATAAATAGTTTGATTTTAAATTTGTACTTAATAATTCCAGAATATGGAAAAATAGGGATTTCAGAATAATTAAAAAAGGGGATTTTAAACAAGAAAACTTAAGATATTTGTTTAAGTGTAAAAGGATTTATTTTAAAAGTGAAATTTAAAATAGTTTGGGAAAATAAAAAAGAAACTTGAAATATAAAATATGAAATTGTTATACTAGATTTCAAATAAAATTTTAAATTATGAATAGGAAATGGATTCTGAATTTAGTTGGTTTTTGGAATATAGTTGGGTTGTACTAAGAAATTGATTTAAAAATGGAATTCAATTTGAGAAATCGATTTATAATCGGTTAAGTATTGTGAAAACGTTATCAACGGGAAATGAGGCTATGAAATTTTGTAAACAAGGTTTATGAACAAATTGAAGTAATTATCACTAGATAAATTGAAGTTATAAATTTCATGGTGAGGATTTATAACGATACGGGTAAATCGGCTTAAAAATAAATGATAGACTTATTTTTAGAAATGTTAAAAGGGATTTACAAGATTAAGATGTAAGTCAAATTTGAAAATAAATCGAGAGAGATTTACAAATGTTAGACTAGTTATACTGGAATTGGAAAATATATTATTATCAAGAAATTGAGTTTGTATTAAAAAGAAGGATTTTTAATTATAAGCTAGGTAATTTAAAAAGTGTTTTAAAAATATTTCAGAAAATTAATTATTTAGTTCTTTTAAAATTGTTTATGTATATTTGATTATCTTTTAAATGGTTTATATTAAGTCAATTATTAGTTAAGAATTAATCAGTATTATTATTTTAAAAGACAAATTATTCAGTATTAATGTTTTTATGTAATAACTTCTATTTAAAGACTATTTATCTAAGTTTAACGGGCAAAATTTATTTAGAAATTTTGTAAGGATTATTTTGAAAAATTATTAGCAAAGTTTCAAAAAGTAATGGTATGCTTTCATGGCAAAATCGGAGGCAGTGAATGCATGTAGTTAAGTTTTGAATTTCTCTAGCATTGAGACATAACCATTGAGCTGTGAATTCATGATTGATACCGCAGTGGTACTTTCCATATTATTATAAAAAGGTTTTCAAATTTTTTTTGAAAAGGATAGTTTGTGAATATGCTAAGTTTGGCAAGAAAAGTATATGTTTTGGATAAAGAGATTTAGTTTATATAAAATTAAATAAAAATGAGATTTGATATTTTCTGTGGAAAATGAAATATTTGGTTGAATGATTGTTTGTTGACAGTTAAATAACTGACTATCAAATCTGTACCTAAAATATAACTTTGGGAATATTTAGAAGAAATACGAAAATTATATGGTACAGTTACCATTCGAGGTGCTATACTATACGTATAAACTTGTTTTGTTCTTCTAGGATGTTTATAAGGAAATCCTTCCACAAACGATTTGGAAGTGATCTCTGATCTTATTTTCTTCTAATTATTTCCTAAAGAACCAGGGTTGGGTTTACCAAAAAATGTCGAACGTTGTTTCGAAGAGACCGAAATCGAATAAGTTATTCGAAAACCACCTCGATCCAATGAGTACGTTTTCAAAGGGAAAACAAGAGCATGGTGTCAAAGATGGAGGAGTGGAGTGCAAGGGATAATCGCTATTAATCCTGAGGATGATTCAAAAGTGGATGAAGTAGGAATAGTGCATTCGGTTCTGTTCGGACCTAGAATGGACCTGTATGGATGAATGCTATCAATAAATTTTCGTTGGAGGACAATGAGAATTCTAAGTGAAAATTCCTTTAAAAGGTAATTGTAGCCTCGAGCCTCATCAACAGGAATTAACTGAAAAGCTGGAGAGATGCAGCAAGGCTAAGTGGATCGTGTCGAATTAGCGTATGTTTATCACCTTTTTAGATACCCTCGGATATTATTACTATGATTCATGGATGGAGCTCGGAAAGGGTGGGAACACCAGGAGTGATAGCTTATTTGGTCTATCCAGGTTAGGGAAAGTCTGGCCTTGTGTTGCAGGTGATCCCGGCGTGGTCATCGGTACATTTTTCTAGACGTGTACTGTAACAGGTGATACCCCACTGCCTAGTCATTCGTATGGAATCCATTCTTCAACATGTGCCTTTAAGTTTTAGTTGTAGAGCCTAGTATGATGGAATTTAATTAATGTAACAATGTCAGCTATTTGAATATGTATTTGTACTTAGAAACTATTATAATATCAGAGGATTTGATATGAAATGTTTTGGTTATCGTAAGATAAAAACCCGTCGGGTTTATCTATGGCCTGGTCTTACGAGATACCTTTGATTTTCAAAGTATTTTTGACAACTTTAATAATTCGAATTGAGTGTGTTTTTTCACGCTGGTTCTCCATACAGACTCGAGTGTTATTTTATTATAATGCTCAGGTCAGACCGAGTGTTATAGATACAGGATAAGATGCTATGCAGCTCAGGAGACGAGTTGGATGACGATGACGTATCACACGTACTTGGTTTTAGTTTCGTTGTGTATTGTAGGCTGTATATTCAGCATTTTAGAGGACAAGTTATTATAACTATCTGATATTGTGTTATTAATGTGTTGTACTCTGATGAAGTAATATGTAAATAACAGATATAGTTTCTTTTTATATAAAGACATATTATTATCTATTTTATACTGTTCTGCTGTAATTGTGAGATTCTGTGTTATTATTTCTATTTTCTTCTTCTACCTCTTTCTTCTTTTCCCTAACGATATGGTATTTCCGGTACTCGATTGCTCGGCATGCAATACAACAGACTTAATGATGTCAATTTTCAAGCGTCAAAAATTCGGTCCATCACAAAGGGATATTTATTCGTGATGGTAAGATCATTAAGCTTGTGATAGTCAACGCAAAGCCTAAGGTACTATTGGATTTCCTCACAAAGATAGTTGAAGCACCCCAAGGAGAGGAACTAGAATGAATGAACTGTTTTGCTTCCAATTAGGATAACTATTTATGCATCTCCTCATTTTCTTATTGGACATACGATAAGGAGGATGAGTGATAAGTAGAGCTCTAGGGATTAGATTAATTCTGAACTCAATTACTTACTTAGGTGGTAATCCTAAAATAGGCTCATATATATAGGGAAATTCATGAACAATGTGAATGAGGGAAATGACATCCTCCTCATCATCATTATCGTCATCATGTGGATTTAGAGAATATAAGGATGCTACCGAATTGGAATCTGAATCTTTAAGAACAATAGAAATCTGCTTAAGGGATTGGGGATGTCAAAGATTGATAGTGCTCTTGGGACATAGGATGTGGGTTTCATAACGATTAAGCCAATCCATTCCCAAAATCATCCCCAAACCTAAGTAGCGCATAACATGCAAATCGGCTCGGAAAGCATCATCACATAAAATAATCTTGCCATCTTTACAAAGTAAACTAAGTGTTGTGGTTTCACGAACCGGATTCACAATTCTCAATAAAGTCATCAAGCCCATAACGTTTAAAGACAAAGCATCAACAATTTCTTTTGATATAAAAGAGTGAGATGCACCCATATAAAAAAGAACTCAAATAGGATGATCATGGAACATGATTGTTAGCGCCAAAATTGGTCACTAACACCCAAATCCAGATGTAAGCACAAGTCACAGTCATAGATCACAGATAATGTATGTGGAGAGTATAAATATGAAAAAAAGTTAAAATTAAAAAGAAAGCAGTAATAACAGAGAATTTATAGTGGTTCGGCTGATTCTGGCCTACGTCCACTTTAGAAATTTCCTTTTTATTGATACAAAAATTCGGTACAATTACAATATGGAGTTTTTGAAACAATGCGGAGCAGACTTAGTGAAGAAGAAGAAGTAAAACTAAAGCAAGATCCCTTTTCTGAAGCCTTGCATGCTGTATTTATAGGCAAGACATGAATTACTAGGCTTCTTGAATGATCGGGCCCATCAACACCAATGTCGATCCCGAAATGATGACCCAGAAATGACGATCTAGAAATGAGGACCAATAAATGATGACCCAGAAATGACGACCCAAAAATAATGATCCAGAAATGACGACCCAAAAATGACGATTAGAAACGACGACCCAAAAGTAACGACGCAGTAATGACGATCCAAAAAGGACAACCCAAAGGACAACCCATAAATGACGACCCAAAAATGACGACCGAGAAACGAAGATCCAGAAATGCCGATCCAGAAATGCCGTCCTAGAAATGACGATCCAGGAATGACGATCCAGAAATTACGATCCAGATCACCACCGAGCCACATCTACCGACCTATTAAGGCCGAGCCATTCGTGACTTTCCACCCTTGGCCGAGCCATACTAGCTTTTATACCTCCAATCCTTTCCTAACTCGATACTCATTCGAGCCCGATCATATCTTTTGCAACTATCATCTTGTAGCTAGGTAACACTATTGGTTTTAGTTAGATCCGCTTGTGCACGGCCTTGCCAAAAGGCAGGTTAACATTTTCCCTCCAAAACATGCCTAGCGGTAGGAAGGCGTGTTTTGAATAGCTTTTGATCCATCATCCAAAGTCCATATGTCATCCATAGCCATTCAATACCAAAATCTGAACCCGTTATCTCACCGGGTTCTTGCCAAGCGCATTCTACACTCGACGACCCATGTTAAGTAATGCCATGTATTCCTAGTTCAGTGTCCCTGAACACTGATTAATGCCGGGCTTAGGTCCTAAGTCGAATCCTGGTCGCTCCATACCCTTGCCAAGCATAGTCCACACTCGATGACCTGAAATAGTAACCGATAGATAATATGGGGCCTAAATCCTAAGCCAAATCCTGGTCTCTCAAGACGCTTGCTGAGCATAGTCCATGCTCGACGATCTTATAGCCAAAAACCAAACAAATAGTCAATCAAAATCTAATCCAATATCCGGATTTAAACCAGAAAACCATAAACCCATATCAAAAGTCCAAACCAAAAGGAAAACGTCCAAACCAGAATCCAAATAAGAACACAAACAAAACCAGGAGTTCAAACCAAACTCTAATACCAAACCAGAAAAAGCAAGTGTCCAAGCCAAAAAGAAAAAATAGATTTCACAAACCAGAGCGTCACGGTTTATCATCATCTTAGAGCATTCCTAGGGGTTTTCTCCATCCCCGTACATGAGTTAGTGACTTTGCCGTCTACCTAGAGTTTGCTACTTATTCCAAACCAACACGATTAGCTGATGACCAACCAACCACCATTCCTAGGCCTCGTGCCATTGTCGTTCAAGGTAGGTGGTGGCTGCTCCTGTTCCACCGCCCCATTCCATGTTTTGACATATTTCCACTACTAACCATTCCTTACATGCTCCTCGATTATATCCTTTAAGTGCCGACAACTATTAGTATCATGACCGTCCGGTTCATGAAAAAGACAATGCCTTCCTGATGCCCTTTGGCATCCTGAGGGTTCCCTCCTTGCTGGTCTTAGATAAGGAAGGCGATCTCGAATGTCCAAGTATATTCGTTCCAATGTCTCATTCATTCCTGTGTAGGTGGAGAATTTTGGTTCTCCCCAACGCTTCCTCTTTCCTTTATCCTTATCTTTACCTGAGCTTCCAGTGGACGGTTCTCCATCCTTAACCATGTTTTCTTCTTTTGACTTCATATCCAAACATGCATCCTCTTGTCGAAGAAATCTTTCTGCTTCATGAAAGAATTCCCAGAGATCCATTGTGGATCCCATATCAATGATCCTTTAAAATATGAATTATCCCGGACTCCTGATACCCCAGCAATTAGAAACATTGATGGATCTAGCCGATCCACTGATGCAATTGCTGCATCAAACTGAGTAAAAATAATCCTGAGCGATTCTCCCGTCTTCTGCTTCACGGACGTCAGTGTCATCACATTCTACGACCTTTTGATGCGAATTTGAAACTGTTTCAAAAACTTATCTACCAATTTTGTCCATGTTCTGATTGATCCATCTTCTAGGTGTCCAAACCACATATCAGCTATATTAGATAAGCATAGCGGAAACGTCGAGCCATTAGCTCCTCTGATTCCCCCAGCACTCCATATGTCTTGTGTACCTCGTCAAGTGGTCAGTGGGATTCGTCTTACTGTTCTATACTTCCAAAGTGGGAAGCTTAAAATTGGGTAGATTCCGAGCCATCCAAATGTTATAGTTAAACGAACTTTTGTTTACTCCCTCCAAAACCCTGTTTGTCAGACCTCCGCGAATAGTTTGCCTAATAATGTCGGCTAATCCAGTGTTATCTACCAAGGGTTGCCCCGATCTACATTTCCTAACTGCCCTCCAAGTCCTCGAGGGAATTCCGGTACGTACTCCTCATCATGCACTCCTAAATCCTTGTTGGCACCAGGCTGCACCGTGCTATCTGGTATCCCTCGATGGATTGATCCTGCATTACCTAGCGGTATGCCCCCAAGTCTAGGTTCATCCGATTTGATAGTTGTTTGCCAATCAAGGGCTATCCCCTGCTGAACCACTCCATATGCTTGCTAGTTGAGTCCTTCTAATCCAGCTCCATGGATTTGAGCTCCGATAGCTCCTGCTTGCCCAAATTGTATGAGAAGGATTTGCATTATTTCTACTTGCCTTCTCATCAACTGCTCCTGCATGGAATTCAACATGACCTGCGTCTCGTCCATAGGGATAGAGATCGAGTCTTGATTAGCTCCATAGGAAGCCTCCTGACTTCCCTCTTGCTGACTCCTTTCCGTCCTTTGTCTCTTGGTTGATTGCCTTGCTATAGTCTCCTGAATCCAAGTTCTTAGGCCTTTAAATCCAAAATTCAAGCTTATGAATCCTTAAGTCCTAGCTTTCTCAATGAATGCACCAAAATGTTAGCGCCAAAATTGGTCACTAACACCCAAATCCAGATGAAAGAACAAAGTCGCAGTCACAGATCACGGATAGAATGTATGTGGAGAGTATAAATATGAAGAACTGTAACAACCCTAGATTTTTGCCTACATATTTTTAATTTGAATTTATTTCTATTTTTTTAAATTTATTTTTATTTCAAATATTTCATTTTAAATATAAATGCTGACTATTAAGTGATCTATAGTTCAAAATAGTATAAATTGGACATTTTACTAAAAAAGTGAATTTCTACTCAAACTGTTTAAACTTTGAATTTTAAAATTAAAATTAAAATCATTTTAAATCTTAAATTTTATCTTTTATTATGAAAATAGATGTAATAACTTGAACACTGCTTTTCGTTTCGTTGAAAACGGAGTTAAACTTTGAAAGTTATGTATATTTCAATATTGTGCACTTTTGTTATTTTTAAATTGTATAAATCATATTTTATTGTCATATTTCATTTTAATCTAGGTCAATATTTTGTATTATAATAATTTTAAAATAAAGTAAACAATTTTTCGAAGTCAATGGTGATTTATTTGAAATTTCTGGACACCGTTTTGGATTTTTTAAGCAATTTCTTTAAATCGTTTTCTATTTTCTTTAAATTTAATTTTTTTATGTGTTAATATTTTATTTTAAGTATATTTTGTCTTCTAATATTTTTTAAAGTGATGTTATAATTTTTCCAAAGTTTACTGCGTTGATTTCTCTTTTTTTAAAGGCTGTTTTCTTATTTTCTGCTATTTTCTTCATTAAAATTATATTTAATTTTTTTATATATTTATTTTGTGAATGTACTTTTATTTTATATTATTATTTATTTTTAAAAATATATTACAAGCTCATATGAATTTTCTAAAATTTATTTCATTTAATTTCAAATTTTCTAGACCAGTTTACTATTTTTTAGCTATTTTCCTTAATTTAACTTTATATAATTAATCAATATTATATATATTTTTATATTTTGATAAATTTTCAAAATTTTATCTGGGATTATTATTATTTCCAGAAATATCAAGTTATATAAACAAATTTAAGGAATTTGAAAGGTTTAAAACTTTTGGAATTCCTAAGTCTTTTCATCTCCCGACCTTTCATTTTCCCAACTCTTCTCTTAATTGTTTTGGCCTTGTAATCTACTCATTTCAGCTGAATTTTTTGTCACTTTCACGAAAATAATTTCTCTTTCTCTCAAAAAAATCACGGCTATTCTCCTTGTGAAGCTTTGGTAAAAAATTCTATCTTCTTCTTGTCTTTTATTGATTTTCTACTTGAATTTGCACATGCTCTCCACCTTCATAGCTGTATTCCCCTCCTCCAAGCTGTGGCCGACCACCACCACCACTTTTTTCTGACCACCACACATCCTAACACCTCTCCTCCTCAGGCCAAGACAAGCCATGGTGAAGATCATCACAAAAATCCATCTAAACTAGCACTAGCCATCACCTGTACCAAACCTTGTCTAGGATTGTCATCTCCTTCTTCCTCCACCTTTTGCCGCCACAACCTCCACCACCACCAACACCTCTGACCTGACCTCCACCGTCTTCCATACAAACCACCACCACCTGAGCATCAGGTTGAGCCCAAATGACCTCTGGCCGAACCATAATATAGCCTAGATGTGATGATTATTACCCTTATACACCTAGTTATGCACCTAGATCACAACCACCTTTAAACCCATGTGTAGGCCGACCCTTTGCACATCTAAACCAGACCCAATTCCCTGTGTTAGCTGAGCTTAGTCACTGCATAACTGAAGTACCTAAGGTAGAGAGCAAGCGCAATTCAAATGTTTATGGTTTTGGGTGCTGAATTATATGTTGTTTGATGATAAATGTGTGTTGTAACTTATGTATGCATTGTATTGTTTGTGTAATTGTTTTCAAGGGATATAGCTTTGGCTCTCCACTCTCTAGTCTTGTCTGTAGTTTCGTGTCTTTGTTGTGTCAGTATCTGTGCTTTGGTGTCGATCTCCAGCTTTGAACATGTGAGTATTTCTCACCAGACATTATGTACTTATATAAGTAGTAAATTGACACCCTGTGAATCTGTAGAACTATATGATCATGTTATAACAGCTTATATTATTATCATATGATGTTCACCCCTGTTATTACACCTATTATATTATGTGTTACTGTCATTTCATGCTATTCTGTTTATTTTATCTGTTCATCACACTGCAAGTTCCCTTTGGATTAGAATCACTATGGGTTGAAATGATACATACCCGAACGGACTTTAGAGTAAGGGAAAATTGTTATGAGCTGAAATGATAGGCCTGAATGATTTTCAATTTATTTCATTTACTTGGGACTGCGGATTTGAAATGATAAAACCTGGATTTTCTTTGTAAATTACGGGTTGAAATGATATATTACCCGTATCACTTTTCCTAGTGTAGAAAATTATATACAGACCCGTAGTTAATATATGTTTTCCTAAATTTTTTTAAATTAAAATAGAAATGTAAATATTAAAATATTTTGATTTAAATATAGTTAAAAAGGATTTTTGTAACATATTATTGATTTTCTGAATAATTCTAAGTGAAATGAATTAATGAAAAAGTTAGAAAATTTTGAATGTAAGTTATTTTGGAAAATTTGATTTAATTATAATTGGAAATTAAATTGAATATGAAATTATGATAAATTTATGATAATTTGAATTTAAATGAATTTAAAGTGATTTTATATCATATTAATGATTTTAATAAAGTTCAAATGTGAAATGAATGAATATTTAAGTTGAAATGTTGAAATATAACTAAAATTGAAAATTTATGAAATTGACTTAAAAGTTAATTTTTAGTTAAGTAAATAAAAATAAAATTAAGTTATATTTGAGAAGTTGAACTTAAGTGTTAAGTTGAAATTTAATGTAATGAATATAAATTTGAATGTTGAAATTTGATAAGTGAATTACTAATAAATATTGATTTTTGAAAGGAAACTTAACTTTATAAAATTATGAATTTAAGGAAAATTAAATGATGCTTATGAATGTGAAAATATATGATTTTATAAGTTAAAAATGATTTAAAAAAAAGTGTTTGTGAAATTCTATTGAATATTTGAAGTTAATTAACAGCATTTTTAAATGCTGTCTTTTGTTAAATTGAATTGTTTTGAATGTAACTTTCTGTAGCATTTTCCAAATGCTGCGAAACTTGAATTTTCATTGTTTTAATAAATTTAAGTGCATAAATGAACATTGAAATGTTTAAATTTTTGGAATTTAATAATTTAATTATTAAATGTAATTACTTCATTTTTATGATTTAAAATGAAGTAATTTGTTTTAAAATATAGCTATTTTGATATATTAAAATGATTGAAATGTGGTTTCGAAAAGATATGATATTTTGATATATTAAAATGATTTGAAATGTGGTTTTGAAAAATATAGCTATTTTGATATATTAAAATGATTTGAAATGTGGTTTTGAAAAATATAGCTATTTTGATATATTAAAATGATTTGAAATGTGGTTTTGAAAAGATATGATATTTTGATATATTAAAATGTTTTGAAATGAAGTTTTGAAAGATATGATATTTTGATATTAAAAATGTTTTGAAATAAAGTTTTGAAAGATATGATATTTTGGTAATAAAATGATTTAAAAAGGATGTTTTGAAGGATATGATATTTTAAATATATTAAATTGATTTGAAAGGAAGTTTTTAAAGGATATGATAATTTAATATATTAAAATGGTTAGAAATGACTTGATATTTTTTTTGAAAGCTGGTTCTAACTTTTCTATTAGGAACTATAAGAACAATATTTACAAATGCCATAAGGCAAGTTCACAACATCACGTAGCCAAATACAAAATAAGCCTATCAACTTATACAATATTATTTTCGAAACCTACTATACGATACTTAAAAAAGCCCAAATATCAGAAGCTTCGAGAGAACTCTCAAAGCAAATTAGGAAACTCGACACTTCCAGCTCCTTCATTTACTCATCTCCGAATAAAGTAAAATAATAAAGAGCCATTAATGGCGGCATGAGAGGAAAAACGATATTCTTTTCATGTTACACTTCGTAATCGACTGTAACTCAACTCTTCAACTTCTACTTCTAGGTCGAAACAAATTACAGACAAGGAGGAGACCAGAGAAAGCAAATCTGGAGAACAGAATCTCCTTCAAGTCGAGCAGCGCAAATTAAGTTTCTTTGCAGTTATGTTGCTCGAGACATCACTTCAAAATCGAGAGAAACTTAAAGCATCAACTGCTTCTTCCAAATCTAAACTAATTTTAGACCATAGAAAGCAAAAACGACAGCAGACAGAAGGTCTTAGATCCAGAAAAAGTTGTCATCTTTTCAAGTAGAGCAAACACAGATCTTAGCTAGATAAGTCTCTGACACCCAAAAAGAAGATGTCTTTAAACTTTATATTACAAACTAACTAAGATTTTTGCGATTAGGATGCTCGAGACTACTCCATAGAAGCGGAGGAACTCTTCGAAGTCTAGTGTAACTCTTAGCATCATCTTCTAGTACCAGTTCTGAACAAATTACTTACCCAAGACCAGAAATCAGAACCTCCTCAAAAAGAGAAAAGCCTTCGTAAATTAATTCTCTGACACCCAAACCAATGAAACTGAATTTGAAGAACTAACAAAATTTCCTTATGTTTAGATTGCTCGATAACAAGGATGCAGAGGAGGACATCAGTCGGCATAGATCCAGAAGAAACTGCAATCTGCACTTAACAAACTAGATCTATAAGTATTGTTAATTGTAAATTATAATGTAAATTATAAGGGAGAAGGTGAGGGCAATGTAAATAATACAGGTGCAGGATAACCTAAACCAAGAAACAGAGATACACAGAGATCGCAGGAGAACGAAACATATGATAATGCAGATGATGCCCCAATTCAGTGTTGGGAGGTATATCCCCATTTCATCGCTATTATTTCATTCATGCCAGTAATGTTCTTAAAATGTTTAGATTTAGACATTCTAATGTTCATTGTCTGATAAATTCTTATATAAATCTGCGTGATTTCTGTAAAATGATTCTGAAAAATCCTATCTTTTCTTTCTCTCCATATATGCCAAACACAAACAGAGAGTGAGAGTTGAAACAAATCTAAATTGAGACTTTTAACTCTTGAGTAAGAAACGATTTTCTGTAAATCTTCCTTCAGACAAAAGGAGAGCAATCTTTTCGGAGATTTAATTTTTTTTTACAACTCCAAAGCCGTACGTTTTCTGTATAATTACATTGAAAAAATAGGTGGTCTATAGTTTTAATGTGGTTATTACAAAAAACACATAAGGGATCCACAACTATCTGCTTCTGAAGTAATCTTTCTTTTGTCAATAGATAGTCATTTATGGCTTTAAAAAGGCATACCGCCATTTTTGGAACGTGTATTTTATTCCAGACCAATGACGACCAATATTTAATTTCAAAACTGGTTCTAATCGTGTTCCAAACATTTTTGAACTGGTATAAACCATTCTTTGTACACTTCCAAGACCAAAAGTCCCTTTCCCTATCATTGTGAATTTTGACGCCTTCTATTTCTGCATGTATTTGAAATAAAAAACTATACGAGTCCCACTTCCATTCACCATTATTTAAAATCCTGCCAAGAAACAAATTTTCCATACCAGTTCTGCAAGCTGTGTCCCTGCGAATACGTTCCATTATAGAACTTCCGTTCAACCATGGATCATACCATAGAGAAGTAGTTTTACCATCGGCAATGTTAAGAGAGAGGCATTTCAAAGCTTCATGTCTGTTTTTCAAAATGAATTTCCACACTCCCGAGTCGTCCGATCGCTGATTAATTTCCCAAAAGCTTTTATGAACAATATATTTACAATGCATGAGATCCGCCCAAATTCCTTCTGCGTTTATTATTTTCCATATCAATTTAGTAGATAACGCTCGATTCATCTCTTCTAGATTTCTCAGTCCCATTCCACCTTCTTCTTTTTGCCTACACAAAATTTCCCAGGCAATCTTACTACTACAACTTTTCCAAAGAAAGCTAAGAATCAAATGTTTAATTTTTTGAACAGTAGAGACAGGGAGACAAAAGCATTGTATCCAGAATTGTATTATGGTGTAAATGATGGATTTAATGAGTTGAAGTCTCCCTGCTAAGCTAAGCATTCTAGTTACCTATCCTCCAAATCTTTACTTGATCTTCTCTAACAAAAGAGAACAATCCTTATCTCTCAAATTAGCACTAGACAAGGGAATACCCAAATACCTTATTGGGAGATCCGATTGCTGAATATTGAGGATAGCGCTAATGTCAGTGCAATGATGTACCCCTTTTCCAAAGAAAACATTGAGTTTTTAAAAACTTAGTTCCAGGCTGGTAACTCTCTTCATGGTTTGAAAGACATCACTAATAGCAGTTGCGGTTTGTACATTGGCTTTAGTAAAAACAATAATATCATCAGCATAAATAAGGTGAGCCAGCTTATTATTATAATCTGTAATTGGAGAAATTTGACCATCCCTGACTTTTTCCACCATCAAAAGTGTAAAATATTCCATGACCAATGTAAATAAAATAAGGGAAAGTGGGTCGCCTTGTCTAAGGCAGTCTGAACTCTTGAAATAGCCGTGCGATTCCCCGTTTACAATGATAGAAAACACATGAGTCGTTATGATGTTTTCGATAATATTCACCCATTTGTCTGGGAAACCCAGGCTTATTAACATGTGTGAAACAAAAGCTCGATTAATCGAATCATATGCTTTCTTTAAATCAACTTTAATACACATATTTTTATTATCCTTTCTTCCAAGGCCTCTGATAATTTCATGAGCAAACAATATTCCGTCCCCTATTGATCTTCCTTTAATAAATGCCGTCTGATTCGAGGACACCAACTTATCCAAAAAAGGGACCAATCTGTTACAAAGAATTTTGGTGAAAACCTTATATAAAGTGTTATAGCAGGCAATGGGTCTAAAATCTTGAATACTAGTGGAATGGACTTTTTTAGGAATCAAGTGCAAGAAAGTATGGTTCCACTCTTTGATTATTAAACCCTTTTGAAAAATATCATTCAAAGCTTTGAAAATTAGGTCTTTCGAAAGATTCCAATGAATTTTGAAAAACTTAGAGTTAAAACGGTCCGGACCTGGAGAAGTAGTATCTTTAATATCGCACAGTGCAAATTTAATTTCTTCCAAAGATATACCATCATTCAAAAAATTAGCACCATATTCAGAAATGATCGATTTACATATAACTTCTGGGAACTGATCACCTAAGGGAAGGTTAAAAATTTGTTTACAGAAATTAATAGCCGATTCAGCAAATGAATCTTCAGAAACCGCCTTGCCATCTACTACGATGCTTGTTAAACATTTTCTAATTCTTCTGCTAGACATTTTAGCATAAAAGAAAGAAGAAGCCTCATCACCCATCATCAACCGATCACATTTAGCCTTTTGTTTGGTATCCAGGAACTCTTTTTTAAGTGCCATTTCCAGTTTAATTTTGGCATTTTCAAATTCCATAACTAAATTGTGATCATTTGATTTTTACAGTAGTTTTTGAAGTCTAGAACAATTCTCTCTCTGAACTTTAACCTCTTGTTTGGTATTCCGTATTTTAGCACTCCAAATCTTAAGCTCTCTCTTTATATTTTTGAGAATATACATGATTTGATACAGAGGTCGGTCTTCCTGATTAGAAATCCATGTTTTCTCAATCAGAGGAAAGTATTAATCACATAGCGGCCAATGATTCATAAACCTAAAAGGTCTATTCTTGTCTCTAGGTTTAAGAAAAAGTGAGACCAGGACTGCATTATTGTCGCTCATAGATGGAGGCAAATATTCGGCCGATGAATCTGTAAATAAGTTGATCCAGTCTAGGTTAGTGAAGACCCTGCCAATCTTAGAAAATATGTTGCGACTAGGACCAGACCACCAAGAAAATTCGTAACCTTTAATATTGATCTCTTTAAGGCCTGTATGGTTAGACATATCATCTAGTTCAAACAGGTTTCCAAATGACACTGGATTACCTCCCTTTATTTCTGAGGGACTGCGAATACAATTGAAGTCCCCAAAAACCAACCATGGTCTGTAAATGTTAATAGCATCCTCCTGTAGTTTCTTCCACAATCTTTTCCTTAGATTAGCAAAATTCTGAGCGTAGACAAAGGTTAAATTACATTTGAATTTCAAGTTGTTGATCAGTTCAATAGTAATATGTTGGTCACTCATACTAATGTAATTAAAATCCCAAGAATTTTCGTCGATGAGGACGAATATTCTGCATTTAAAATAACAAGAAACATTACTTATTATTTTCCATCCGTCATCCAAAACTCTTTCTAGCTTCATGATATCCGAAAACAACAACTTGTTTTCCAAAACACTGAAACAACTTATTTTATACTTGTCAATGAGTTTTCTCACTTCTTTCATTCTGTTGGGGTTGTGAAACCCTCTAACATTCCAACATGCAAACGAAATTATGTAACCTTGTTGTTACGAGTCCTCTGCAACCTTCTACTAGAGGACTCCCCTTTGTCTTCTACAGGAATGCCTAACATCTAAACCCACTTGGGATTCTTACGAACAAGCTTATCCTTCTGAATATTCTCAAATTCTATATCCTGAGGCTTAGGACTAAGCTGCTCCTCCTGAGCTGGATCTGCATTATCATATGAATTCTATTTCCTCTACCACTTCTGTCGTTCCTGTATCCTGACCTAGATTTTCCTATACATGTATATCAATACAAGGTTCAGTGCCTCTCCTAAAATTAACATTATTAATTATACAATCATCAATACAAATATCATTAGAAAGTAAAGTATTGGAAAATGGAGGAGTATCCGATAATGACGAAGGGCGTTTGAGGATTGTAATTTGGGTCGAGTGTGACTTCAGAGGTAATGAGCTCAATTCTCTGACTCCCGAGGTAGTCGATCTCTCAAGGATGGTCGAATCACTGTTTCCTAGATCAGAAAGGACATCTTTCCTGGCCACAGGGATTTGTTTTGTCTCCTGCATGTTAGCTATCTGATTTCCATCCTCTCCACATGAAACCTCCTCCACGTTATTCCTAGTTTGTCCATCAGATAATTGACCATCGTTCGTTAGCTCAGTATATAGGGATTCAGTGGGACTTCCATCGTTCACCTGTTTTCCTGAATCATCAATAATTTCATTTCCGCCTTCCTCCCTTACTGTTTCCGAACATCCGACGGGACTTGGTTCCACAGGGTTTTCTTTATCAGAGTCAGCTACTTGAGTCTGTTTAGGAACCCAAGACTTGAACATTGGGCATTTGTCGGTTACATGACCAAAACACACACACTTGCCACATATAGGAGGGGGGTTCTCATATTCCACTTCCTGAATGAAACTCCTCCTTTTGTCCTCCATACCTTCGATGGTGTTAGGCATACCATAGGTAGTGTTAACCTCGATCAAAACTCTGGCGTAGGCTAATCTAGTTTTGTTTTTCGTGGCCTCGTCCATCTTTATAGGGACTCCTATAGTGCTTGTTAGGGCACTGATTGCTTTATTTCCCCGCAACTTAAAACTTAAACCTGGAAGTCTAACCCACATAGGCAAAGATGTAAGTAGATTTCTATCTGTTTTCATATCTGGGGTCAGGCGCTTCATGATAATCAGGTTCTGGTCCATAAACCAAGGTCCTGATTTCAATATCTTGTTGCAATCCTCCTCAGACCCAAATCTCACCACAAAGAATCCGTTATTCCTTGAATGAACTGAAAACGGCTTCTGTGTAGACCAAACTCTATTGGCATAACCTTCAAAAGTTTTAAGCCATGGTTTATAACCAACCACATACAGTAATATACATAAGTCCCAGCCACCCTCCGCTTCTATGATAGCTTCGGGCGAAAGGGTACCTATCCTTTTGCCATCAACTATTTTAGGCTCAATAAATTCAAGATCTAGGTTTCCTAAATCTCCAACCGCTCCTATTTTAACTGCCTCACTATAAGAATTTTTTTAGCGTTCTCTGAGACAGTGAATTTGATTTTCGAATTGCTTCCTGATTGAAGGGCGTTCGGCTTTGATGTTTTCGAGAGTTTTGTTGATGTTCGTCCAACATTAGCCGCCTGAACCCTTCTCCCCGTATTTCGTTCTGGAATAGCTCTGATTCTGCTCGGTCTGTGTCCTCCCAGATTGAGTCTAGTTTCAGGTCCCGAAGGAACTGAAGTCTTGCCCCTTTTCCTTCTCACCTCCTCCCAGCCTTCTTCATCCCACAAAGAACCCATGTCAATGACGTCCAGGTTTGAGGAGAAAGAATTGAAGATAGAAAATAGAATTAAACAGAAGATTATGGAAGAATCGAAAGAAAATAGGAGAAAAGAGATAAACCCTAATCTCCAGATCTAGATCTGGAAGCCATTTTCTTCGTTAGTAAAGTTATGGAAGATATTTATTTTGATAAATATTTGAATTGAAAGACATGGTATGATGATATATTGGAATGATTTGGAAATGATTTAATCTTTATTTTGATAAAGATTTGGGTTGAAATGATATTTTTTTTGAAGTATAAAATATTGTTTCAAAGTTATAACTATGGGTTATAATAACGATTGGTTGTTAAAGAGACCGGGATCGGATATTGTCTTATAGCCGGCCAATACCGAAAACCCCTTTAACAACTGTGTACGCGGTGGAGATTCCAGAATGAAGTAGGATGGTGGCGACGTTCTCGAGGTATATTACGTGGACCCAACTCCCGTGAGTTGGCATAAATGACTAAAACAAAACCTATACCGGGCTACACAAAGGGTCGCACCCTTTCATCGAGCATGCTCCATCGGAAACCATTCTATTACTTTTGTGATTCGATATGTGGCGCCACTTTGATTCGAGGTATTGTTCGAGGTGGGCGGAAGCTGCTGGCTTGCCGTCACCACCGGTCTGGGAGTGCAAACGGTGTATCTACCCTGGCATTGCCTCGCATGCCGTGTCATCTCCTTATATCGAGCCCACTACGATTTTGGTTTTAAAAATCCAACCGCGTTAAGGTTCACCATCCCCTTAACGCTATTTTCTATATGATTATACTTTACTGATTAGAAACTACTGTATATAGCGTATACTACTACATAGTAAATAGTTTAACGGATCCTTAGAGGATGGGCGGTCCCAAGCATCTTCTACGTTACTTGTACCTTTACTACAGTTCACTTGAGTTGGTTTACATTGTATAAGTATGTATGTCTTGACTCGAGTGTTGTATTTTTATTTATGCTCGGGTCAGCCTGAGTATTCACAGATTTGGATTTCCACTTTCTGGATATTTGGAATCGCTGGAGATTATCTGCTTGTCTAGTTTTATCTCTTCTGTCTGTTGGTCCTTTCCAGCTATTGTATTAGTAGATTTCTATGTATTGAGACTTCTTTTGTACTTTATTTCTTCTGTTGTACCTTATGTAACTCTGATATATTTATATAGTAGCTTCATGAACTACTATCTCTTTTACTTCCGCTGCATTATATTTACTCTGTGTCTGTGTCTGTGATTTTTATTTACTGTATATTCTGAGGTTTGCCAAATTTTATTTACAACGCGGTATTTTGAGCAATTCAATTCCGGCATGAGTGTCTACCTATACACTTATAATGGATGCGAATGGTTGAAAATACATGGTTGTTACAAGAATAGTTAAAATAAAAAAGAGAGCAGTAATAACAGAGAATTTATAGTGGTTCGGCTGACTCCAGCCTATGTCCACTCCAGAAATTTCCTTTTTATTGATATGAAAATCTAGTACAGTTACAATTCGAAGTTTTTAAAACAATAATGGCAGAGCAGCCTTAGTGCAGAAGAAGAAGGGAAACATAATCAAGATCCCTTTTATGAAGCCATACATGCGGTATTTATAGGCAAATCCTGAGTTACTGGGCTTCTTGAATGATCCGGGCCCATCAACCCCAATGCTAATCCAGAATTGATGACCTAAAAATGAAGATCCAGAAATGGGGACCCAGAAATGACGATCCAAAAATGAAGACCCAGAAAGGACGATCTAGAAATGACGACCCATAAATGACGATCCAGTAATGATGACCCAGAAATGACGATCCGAAAATGACGACCCGGAGACGACGACCCAGAAATGACGACCCAGACGACGACCCAGAAATGACGACTAGAAATTACTATCCAGAAATGCCAACCCAAAAACGATGACCTAGAAATGATGAACCAGAAATGACAATCCAGATCACTACCGAGCCACATCTACCGACCCACTCAGGTCGAGCCACTCGTGATTTTCCACCCTTGACCGAGCCATACTAGCTTTCATACCTCCAATCCTTTCCTAACTCGTTACTCGTTCGAACCCGATCATATCTTCTGCAACTATCGACATATAGCCGGGTAACACCGTTGATTTTATTTAAGTCCACCTATCCATGGCCTTGCCAAAAGGTGGGTTAACAATAATAATGCCATCAAGGATAGAATGAGAAATACCTTGACCAAGAGAAGTGTTACTAGAGGCTTGCACAACATTCTGCTTTTCCTCGTTCTTTCTTTGAAGTTTGGGACTGAAGATATAGGATTACCTAAACTTTTTCAATAATGGCAAGTAAGGGACCTTGGACACTTATTTGCATAGTGGTCTTTAGATCCACAATTTAATATTCTCCACAATTAGGGGTAGGAGTCTTTGCTACTGAAGTTGCTTAATTCCCTTTCGTGTTTGGATTTGGTTTGAACTTATTTCCAGGATGCCTCCTTTTGTTGTCGTTACAGTTCTTCTTGGCACCCACTACTTCAACATTACTTTCTTTATTGGCCTCTTCAGGTCGAAGAGCGATATCTACAAGCTGATCGAAAGACACTTCTAGTTTCAAAAGTAAAGCCTTTTGAGGTTCTTATTCAAACCGCAGATAAACTTTTGATTCTTCTTCCATGGGGTATTAATATACTTAATCCCATATTTAGAGAGGGATTCAAATGATGTGACATAATCCGTCACAGAAGATTCACCTTGAACAAAGTCAATAAAGCGTCGGGATAACGTTACTTTTTTCGGCTTTCGGCACAAACTTTTGACTCGAACCTTTCCCTGAATCGCTCCGAAGTAAAATCCACTTTAACAATTTTTGAAACCAAAAGCTCGTACCAATCTAGTGTTCTCTCCTGGAGCATGTTAGAAGCCACTTGGACTCGATGTAGATCCACAGGATTCATGCGAGAAAAGATGCGACCGCATGTTCTAAGCCAAGCTTGGACTTTTATAATGCTTTCAGACCCTTTGAACGGCTTTCCACCCAAATTGGTGTAATCACGACACAAGCGTGCAAACCTAGATTTAGGATGAGTAGGCTCAGGAATGGGTCCGGCAGCTTAAGCATTCTTTGCAAGATCCAAAAGCTGTTGGGCAGACACGAATACGCCATACTAAGGTGTAGCACTGGATTGACCGGTGCTAAGACAGCCAGGTCTAACCATTTCTATTCTTTAAGAAAGAAAGAAAGAAGGGGAAAAAGGTTATTCTCAAAATGAGTTCAAATAAAATAGATTGATAAACAAGGCATCGTAAAAGGAAATAGGACAGAACGGGTCCTAAGACTCGAACTAAATCCTAAGGCATAATTCCTCAGAGAGACTTAGGACAATGATCCTTGTCATAATATCCTATTTTGCTCCAAAGTTTGGTTCTGATACCAAGCTGTGACTCCCCACCTCTATACTCACACTAACCAAGTACACTATTGGGTAATACCGTCAATTAGTACGAAGAATAAGGCTGTTGAGGAGCGACCATCTATGTAATTGCTTTATGCGAGTACCGATATGTCAGATAGTATGTCATGCATTTCATTTCAAGAGGAAATCTGACATATCAAATACAAACTCAAAGCTACTACACAATGGCTGTGTGACCTTCGAAAACAAATGTAAAATAAGCATAACATAAATCAGTCACAAATGTTCATATCACCAAGGCAGAAACTGATATGAATATAACACATAGAAGTGAACGTCGAAGTAGTGGTCATACAAGATCCACTACATCACAAAAAATAGGTACAAGTTCTAGACAAAAGAATATGTATACATCAAGAAGTCTTTATCTCGAATGTATAAAAACAAAAAAACTACTAAGCTAAAGTAGTTAGCCAAAAGTCAGAAGCTAGTCTCGACTAAGAGGTCAAGTGGAAGTACCTGAAACACCTCGGTCTGACTCGAATATTATTTAAGAAGAAAAATAATAAACGGATCGGTCTAGTTATAATTATCATGTAAGATGAGATAGGATAAGAGATATGATAAATGTATATGATAACAACAAAAATCATACAATATCTTAAATTTTCTCAAACACCAGAAAGAATGTCATATTCTTTATTTTTATTCACCAAACCACAAATACTGATAGAGCTTATCAATGCAAATCACAAAAATTGGTGAAACACAAATTCTAGAAATCAATAATTAGAAATCCCGAAAAACAAAAAAGAATGGGGAAGGCCTATCACAAACGGGGGCATGATAGCTCACCAACATGGGTCTCACAAATGAGACGGTATCACATGGGTCGCTAACCCATTAAATACGGGGTGTAGTCCCCCCTTGAGGATGAATGAGCTGAAAATCGACGCACCCTAAAAGATATGCCTCATGCACAGACTTATCGAGCCGATTGCTCCACGAACAGTCAAAAGACCATGGGTCGCTACCCTACCAAATTGAGCCGAAACTCCATAGAACGGGGTATAGTCGCTTACGCGGACAATGAGACATCGCATATCACTAGTCTAAACCACAAAATGATCATCATAGATTAATAAGTGTAAATTACACCAAGCTAGTAAATAAATGAGTTTACCTTCTTGTCCCACTGGCTCAACGTAAATATTTACGAACAAATTATAGATTTCCCCTCGAAAATTACCACTAGATTTAATTGAACAAGTCCAAGAATTAACCAATGAAGTAAACGCAAGCGTTTCATACCACCTGTTTTACTAAGTCGTTTCATTGGATTTCTTAGATGAATGAGGTAAAGGTTTGTATATACTAATAGATTGGAAAATGGTTTTAAAAATGTGCTTTGTATTAAAAGTAATGTTGAAATCATTTTTGGGAAAGAGTTTGAGTATTTACTATTAGTATAGAAACCTTTGTATTTTAAAGTGACAAATCATAGAAACGATTGTAAAAACAATCTATTACCAAAATTCACATTTCAATAACGTGAATCAAAAACATGGAAATCGATATGAAATCCATCAAATGGAAAAACCAAAAATTCATAAAAGAAATCGTCAAAGTCAGTAATGAATGACAATAACCATTCAGACCATCAAAAATCGATTAAAACGGAACCCCACATAAAAATAGGCAAATTGGCTGAATTTAATAGCGCCAAACGTCTAGGGGATTTCCCAGACGTCTGAGCTGAAGGTCTAGAAATTTCTTCCAAATCGCTCAGATGTTTGGGAATAACCTCAGACGTTTGAGCTGTAGGTCCAGAATTTTTATTCCTTTGCCTTAGACGTCTGAGTGCTTTTCCAGACGTCCGCGCTGAAGTTCAGGGAATTTTTTTCCTACGCCATTGATGGCCAAATCAACTTCGAAGTGATCGAATGAGCGATCGTGGCTAAGGATTTATCCAAGCGACAACCCTGCCCTATAGGCTCATCAATGCACTCCAAACAACATGTCCAAACATCCATAGTAGGATTTAATAGATTTTGACTTCAAAATACCAAAATTGAATAATTCACCAAACCAATTCAATTCAAAAGCAATTAAACATGAAATAGATGTTATAAATCATACCTAACAACAGTGAAAGTTATAGACCTAGATGTGAGTTCAAGAACTCACCTTTAAACTCGAAAACAAGAAATGAGAAGCTCTAAAACAAGCTTAGACCAATTCCTCTTCACTACATCTCTAGAATCTTCAATCTATTATCTAATGCAAAGTTTTTCCTAAGTTAGGTTATAGGAAAAATCAAGAATTGAAGAGGAATTGAGATAAAGAAAATAAAGAAGATGCTTACCTAAGCTTCTCTTTGATCTTAGAACCTGAATTTGAATTTCCTAAGAATCTAGGGCTTAGGAATTTTGATTTCACCTCTTTTCCCCTATGTTTTTCCTTTTGCTTGAGTGTTAGGAAATTATGAGTGGTATGAATGAAGAGGAGAGGATTTAGGGTATTTGGTAGAGGAGCTTGGGTTATCTAATCAGGTTAGTGGGCTGGAATACAACCCAAAACCCAAATGAAAATACCTAAATCCTAATCAACTCCAAACGTATTAATGTTTATACATAAACAAGTTGTAAACGTCATTTTGAACTCAATGAAATCGGTCTCGAGTCCGATTTGACTATTTACAAAATGTCACGTTTCGGATTTTAATCCAACTAACGATGCTACATTTAAATAAAACATTTAAATATATAATCATAAAATTGCAGATTATTACAGTATATACCCTGAAACATATAATTAAAAGGAAATTAATAGGTGGAATGACATAGTTTGTGCAACTGTACCATACAATAAGATAATTGTTTCTTGTGTTGATTATACATTGTTTGCCAAGTTTTAGCAAAAACAATATCTTGTATTTTCGACATTATTCTAAAATGTTTCTGAAAAATGAAACATAAATAATTTGGATATAAGTATTAAGTCCTAGAAGCAATTTTACTATCACACCATCCCGCAAGCTTCTAACTCCTAAATTTTAAATATACAAATTTGTTAACTCAATAAATTTATATACTATTTACTCCTTCAACCAATAAATGTACATTGCCAGCCTATGTAGTTTAACAGGTATACTGACTACTGTAGAATAAAATTTTCTCTCGTGCTGGTGAATGTATAATTGCACAAAAATACATTAACAGAAATAAAGAAATTTTTGCTTGTCCAGTCGAACGAATATTTGAAAAAAAATTGCAGCAGCAACCAAAAAGGAATGCTGATAACGCTATGCTAAATTGCATTAAATGAAATCATACTCTAACCATTTTTTTATACTTCAATGAATGTCAAGTACCACATAAAACAAGATCACATGGGTATGGTGATTATTATCATTAACCGTACAATTCAAATCAAATGCTACAAATGGGATATAATTCCCATAATATGCATGTAGCTTTTATAAAGAATGAATAGTCAATTTAATTGAACTTCGTAAAGGAATACCTCATCTAAATGCAGTTAATTCCTTTCTAAACCAAAAAAATTGGATAGCCAAATTTCAGTTTAGATAGTGAAATTGAATGAAACTTTTGGTAACTTTGAATGCTTGACGAAATTCAATCATGCTGCAACATTACTATTAAATTACCCCTTGAGTTGCTATTCCCCAATGTTAACTATGATTGTCAATGATATAGGGCCAAACAAGCCTAAATATTTTGAATATAATAATGCATAGCCTTATAAAAATGCATATTATTAAGCAATTCAATTCAGTCTAAATCAGAGTATAGTGCTAATCCAGTCTATAGTTTTATAGCTAAGTTGAAGGGTATGAAAGCTTGTTTAAAAAAAATAGAACACTATGATCTAGAAAAATAATATTCACGAAAAATAATTACTACTAAATCATGGCATGAAAGCAATTGTAGGAAACTGAGATGATATAGTACTTAGCGGTAATTTATTTGTTCATGATAAAGGAAAAAAAATAACATGAACTGTATTTGGCAGTTTTCTAGCCACAATGCATCAATTTCCGACTATAAATATAATACCGATGATATAAAAAATAAGGAATAAATATTACAACAAATAGCCTTGGAAAATAATATTTTTTCTTTTTATAAGAAGAAAAATAACATTGGATTACATTTGTGTGTGTGTCATTATTTTCTTTTCTCATGCTAGAATTTTATAACTTTATGAATAATGTTTTGGAAAATTATTTGGCAAGTGTGTTTATAATGACATTTTCTGTACGAAACACAATATACTCTAAGTTGGATTGAAACATACTATAATTAAAAATTTATTTACCAACACATCCTTTTTATGGGGACATGTTTTATAGTCAATTACTCTTATCAAAGTATTGTAACTAGTATTTTATTATTGGGGACATGGTTCATGTTAATTCATGTATAACAAAGCATTTGTTATTAGTATAAACACTGAGAATCTGAGGTGCATGGGCAAAATATAATATAGCCTGCCATGACCATGCTGAATAGTACATGAGTCTTTAGTGTACTTCTCCACTTAGTGGAGTTCTTCGAAAATATATGGCTCTTATTTTCGTCGCTCTATATTCCATATTTTTCTTGAATTATTATTTAGCACATCTGAACAACATGTATTTTATTTATTCTATTTTATCTTTGATATGCCGTATAGTTTATTTTTTAAGCATATGTTAAGGTTTTGATGTACACCAGAGTACAATTAATAGCAAAATAATTTCATGTATTTGGTACACAATTCATTTGGTGTTTAAAATAAGGGAGAGATAATGATGCTAATCAGGTAAACAAAACCATACATATTATGTACATAAAGCAAAGAATATTCTAGCACAGAAATCATGATTTTATGGTTATTCTCAACAAGTGAATTAAATAAGATATTTGCTAAAATAAGCTATTATACTAGTAAATATCAATGTACAGTAGAATAAGATCTATAAATTTAGATTTACGATAAAATAAGATCTTCAAAAGATAAGATTTATTAAAACTTAAATCAAAATCTGTAAGATTAGGAAATATATATAGAGGTGTGAAACAAGAGTACTTAAATCTAGACCAAAATTAATCGCAAAACAAATATAGCAAAGCAGGTCTAGAAAATTTCAAACATGATTTCATTGGTTGAATAAGAAGAAGAGGCAGGTCTAATTTATCGTGATGATAATGTATTATAAAATAAAGAAAGTAGAAGTTATTAAAGAGAAAACAATTTTATTCATTCAAAGATTTTTTTTCTTCATCTATTTCCATTACATAGGCTCCTTTGTACAATGATTTTGGAGCTTAAGATTCAATTTATCCCACGTTACATAGAAGCATATTCACTCTTAATATTATTAACATATTTTATAGCATAGTTTAATTTTTTCAGTTCTATCATTGTTTTCTTAACAGTGGGTATTTCATATCTGGAAACTAGGTTGGGGTGACAAATACCGGTACTGTATTAATTACTCCGCTGTCACGTTTTGTACTTATGTTTTAGAATCAGTTTGCGAACTTTGTATAATCGTTGGATTACTGGTTTTGATAATCAATAATCATTGTGGTATTGATTGATTCACTTAAAGTAGTTATGACCAATCAATGCATACTTGAGAGTTTAATATACGCTGGTTTTAAGAGTTTTTCATTAAAATAACATTACATATATACTATTATATTTATTTCCTAGTTTTGTGAGGATTAATTTTTCAATATAGTTTGCAGATGTATAATTGGTAAAAAAGGTAAAAACATTCATAGTACCTCAATTTGATGGATTGAAAATTACCATCAAAATTACACTATACCTGTTTTCACTGTAGGATCGATTTCACCCTAGAGGGGGGGGGGGGTGAATAGGGTGATAGTATAAATTATAAAATTAATTGCGGAAGCTTATAAAATAATTTCAACACAGATCACAGAACAATAACAGCACAGATAATAGCAGAATAATAAATGCAGAAATAGAACGACACAGAATTCACCCAGCTTTGGCGAAACCCTGCCTACGTGCTGTCCCCAAGGTTTCTACTAGAAATTAGATAGTCTCTCGCTTACACACGTAAACTCGCGACACCCTCTATCAACTAAATCTAACTCTACGCTCAAAACCCTGCCACAACTCAGCCACTGAGTTGCGAATTCTCAAGCTACGCCACGTAGCTTGTCCCCTAGTCACACGACTAGAAAATTAAAACGGTTTAAAAACGAAAATACAAGTTAAAAACAATTTAAAAATTAAATTACCCTAATTTTAATTAAAAACCCTTAAAACAAAACCGGCCCCTTTAATTAATTTGGCCCGTCTTCTTTTGTTTGCTTCGTTCGTTTATGAAAAATGGAGATGGCGGCCGTTCCTCTTTGAAGCTAAATTAGGGCTTTTCGTCCTTTCGATCCAAACTAGGGTTCTTGCAAATTGAAGCGCCGACCTTTGATACTGTTCAATAGTAGACTTCGATGCTCGTTGATTTGCTCACGGTTCTTCAATTGGGATCGAGTTCGTCTCCTTGCTTCGGTATGTAATTTTATGCTTTTGTGCTTTTGTGTATTCGTACTCGAACTCGATGCCTTTAGCCGATGATGATTGTGGGTTTATATATGCGTTCGATTTCCTTGAATTGCGTTCGTCTGAATTTGTTTGAATTTGTCAATTTTGTGCTTCGGCCATTCGATTATACTTGGATGCTCGTGATTTTTCCTTGACTAATTCATTTGTGTAAATACTCGATTGCTATTGACACGGCTTTAAAATTCACGGCTAAAATTCTGATAATACTGCTGCTGTTGAAATTTTATTTCATGATTTTCTCTGGTTGACTTCGACTTGGATTTTGTGATCCATTGTTTTCTTGGTGGAGAGTCTGATACATACCTTTTTTTTCATTGCTTGTCTGATTCATCATGCATCAGTTTGTACTCGGCTTTGACTTGATTTTAAAAAAAACTGCTGTTACATTTGGCTTCGGTCATTTTTGAAAATTCTTTCTTGATTTTGCTCGGCCTGTACTTGTGCATTTGCATCATGTGTATATATGTGTTAGCTTTGGATTTGGTCACTTGATCATCTCTGTTGATTGCCCTGTTGTATTTTCATCCTGATGCCGAACTTGCTTGATATGAAATTCTGGTGGCATTGCTTTGTTGTATCATGATACTTGTTGCATTGGCTAGTTTGGTTCACCTGTTTACTGTTGCATTCGATCATATTGTTCATCCAATTCGTTGATCCTTGTAACTTTCTGCACATATGAACTTGCATTCATGTATACTGATGTTGTGCCGATTTGAGCTTCACTGAACTTTGGCCTTGAGCATTGCTGTGTCATTGAGCATTTGTTGTGTCCATATTGTATTCGATATGCATTGCTGCTATGTTGAATAACAGCTCGACCATATGCATATTACAACTTGTACATGCTTTGATTTTCATTTTACATCACTTGAACTTGCTTTTATCTCGGCCTGAACCTTTGCATTACATACATATGTATATGCACACTGTCTTTGTACCTGTGCATATATGTTTACTCTGTCTTGCATCGTTGTGTTTGCCTTTTGCACTCTAGTTTCATTTTGTTGTACACTACTCTTCATTCACTTCAGCATTCTTCACTGTTGTATACGTTGATTCCTTTACTGCTGTTGCATGCACTCTTATGCTGTTTGCTTGTATTACTGATCATGGTAGTCTGATCATCGATTGCTTGTGACATGTGTTCCCTGTTGAGTCTTTGGTGGTGCTTCCCCTTTGAATTTGCTTGCAAACTTGTCTTGTAATCTGCATCCATGTATACTTGGTGTTATACCTTGAGACTGTTGAAGTTGTGCACTTGCCTGCTGCCATACTTGTTCACTGGTGTACATTATTTGCTGTGCATACTTCATGCTTGCATTGTTCATTTATGTTGTCCAGACATTGTTGAGTTCTTGGCCATTTCTTGTTGATTTTTGAAATTTTACTTGAGTTGAATCCAGTTTCAAAAACTCGGGTTTGACCTTGTGCTACTGACGAAATTTTGAATATATTGCACCTGAGTTGAACCTGTCTGTATATTTGGGTTTGACCTTGTGCTCACCTGTCCCTGTAGCATTATCACGTGTATATCGGTGTGCACGGCCTTGTGGCTTATACAATGATACACTGTGTATGTCACAAGTTGTTTGTGTATGACGAATTCAAATATGAATGATGACGAACAACCCAAATAACTGAGGCAAAAATTATTTTCAAAAATTATATTATATTTTATATTGCAGAAATATTTCTTTTTCAATTTTACTGCGTTAGAGAATATTTTTGTAGATTGCTCAGATGCTGGATTCAAACTGGAATGCAGTTGAAGACCAATACGAGTGTGAGTGATATGTAGTGAGGTGAAGATGTAAAAAGGAATTGTGATGTAATCAAAAATGTATTGTAATTGAAAATGTATAGTTATAGTCAGAGCTTGAAAATGTACTATCAAAATTGTAATAAATATTTGTTTGAAAAAAATATTCGTTTGAATTCAAATACAGTGTTATTTATTTTATTCAGCAAATTTTTATTTAATCTATGAAAAATAAAATAGTACATTAACAAATACATTTAAACGAATGTATATATGTTTATTATCATCAAACAAAAATCATATAAGCGCATATTCAACAATCTCCCCCTTTTGATGATAACAAACATATATTTAAGATTTTGAATATGTTAAATGTATTTGATCATTGATATGCTCTAATTTGCTCCCTCTATTTAAATGCTTCCTCTCTACGCAATACTCCCCCTACATATATGCATACAAATAAAAATATGCAAATGAGCCTAGATACAAATAGAAAATTATTTGACCTTTGCTTGATTTTATTTGACAAAATCTTAACCTTTCTCTCCCCCTTTTGCTATCAGCAAAAGAGTAATAGTAATAGAAAAGTAGAGATATAGTGTTCGATATTAATTCAACATTAAACTCAATTGAATATAAATATTAAATTTCAATAAAAAATCAAACAAAAATCATAAATATTTTGTTAGGCGCATATTCCATTTTTAGAATGATGGAAATGATGTCATCATATAAAACCATACAGATGTGTCTATTCGTGGTAAGTTATATCAGGAATTTGAATATCTACTAACCATGCATAACCGTTAGGACTTTTAAATGAGATTAGTAGTATTTCAATTTTATTTTTTTAAAAATGAATTTAAGTATCTTCTAACCACGCATAACCGTGGGGACTTTTAAATGGGATTAGAATCAACTTGTTTATTTTAAAAATCAACTTTTGATATGCGTTCCATACATGCATAACCGTGAGGACTTTTAAATGAGCATGGAAGCACATAACAAATTCCAAGTAATTCACCCATGCATAACCGTGAGGACTTTTAAATGAGAGTGAATACTTTGGTATTTATTATTATTATTATTATTATTATTATTTTTAAAAATGTAAAAATGAAAAACGAACGGTTCCTGTTTAAAGTACCACATATTGACAAACTATATAGAATTTTGATAAGTGATGGTTATCAGAAATATGATAGATATAGAGATGGTCATGGAATTTTTTACCAACAAAAAGTTTTATAACTCTTGTTTAAATTTCTAAAGAAATTTATTAATTATACCGTCTCGAGTCATAATATTTGATCAATATTAACACTCATCACTTTTTCAATCACTATTTTTCTTTTCGATAAACATTAAGGAGTCAGATTAGTCAAAATAGTCATTTAAAATCAAATTCAAAAATAATTATGAAATTAATTTTTCAAAAATGACTAATCTGAAAATATGGTCAAAAATGATTTTATCCAGGGGGTTTTAAAAGAAAATTTTCTGCTATTTGAAAATTATTTGAAGTGAAGAATATGCAGATATTTTTTTTGAAAAACGATGCAGTTACTAAATGTCTCAAAAATCACGTTCAACTAGTAAATTTTCTATCAACTAGATTACCAGTGTAATCTGCATCTGGATTTCTCTTTCACTCAAAATCATCATTAATTGAATTTGATTGACCAAACCATGAAGTGTGCACCAAGAATTTCAAACTTAATTTTAGCAGCAATTTAAATGACATTCTTTTCGGATTTGAATTGAAGCCGTATTAATAATCAAATACATATCATAGTGTCAATCTTAGAAGCCGTAGAATAAACTACTATATTTATGAGTAAGCATTATCATTCCAAACAGTTTCTTGAAGTTTCTTGAAGCCATGTAAATAAAAGAAACCATGAATATAGAATTAGCTGTTTTACACCAAATGTATTGTCGTCCAACAAAAAAACACTATTTTTAATCCAAACTGATATATATGAAGTAATTCAAAGAATCTGAGAATTTCATAAGAATATAATTGGCCAACAATTTTGAAAAAGTCAAAGTCAAAATCATCATCTTTTCATTATTGGCTGATTTAATTCAGAACACGGTGTAGATTATCACATTTAATATATCGTTCAAATAAATATAACTTTACCTGTTTTACCTTTACGATAATTTTTTGTTGTTGTCCATTGTGATTCTATCACCTTTATACTAGGCTAAGGAACTCTTCTTTGTCGCCCGTTGTGTTTCTGGAACAGCCAAAATCCAGAGAACACTGTTATTGTTCCTTAGCCTGCCACCACACCTACATGGGAAAAGATTTATGTGACCTATTTGTTTTTATAGGTCCATGGTTGTTAGTGGCAGAATAATTAGAAGAATAATTTTGTGGAGACCCAAAACTATTTATAATTGTTCCCTTCGGCACCCAAATTTGTTTAACTTTGAGAGATTTTATATTTGTGCCTTTTGGAACCCAAATCGGTATAGTTTTCACATGTTTGGGTCTATACCAACAATTATTGTGACTGTGTCCATATTTTCTACAAATTGTGCACATTGAATTAACTTGATTAATATTGCTTTCAACAGTTTTCGAACTATTATATCCAAGTCCTTGTCTAACCGAATTAACAGTTTGCTTTCCTAATAGCATATTCAATGATTTTTCACTTTTGGAAAATTTATCTAAAGTAGTAGACAGTTGTTGGACTTGTGATTTGAGAGATTCATTTTCGTTTAACAATTGTGTGCACTTTTTAATAGAATTCTCTCTCCTAGTATTTTCATTCTCCTTTAAAATCAGAATTTCTTTTTCAAGTGATTTTATATTGAGTTCTGATTTTTTAATTTCCTCTTCGAATGTTGGACACTTATCACACTTAGGGATCCTACGTTGATAGTTCTAAACTAATTGATCAAGTTGTTCATTGCATTATATCAAAGTATCCTTTTGAGATTCAAGTTTGGTGTATTTTTCCCTAAGTCGTTCATAACAGCCATTTACTTCATGGAAATAAATAAGCAACTCAGAATGGGTAAGTTTTGATACCTCACTTGGCTCGTCATCGTCACTATCAATTGTATCACCTCGAAGACACAATTCTGCCTTTTCGCTTTCACTGCCAGTGCTTTGATCATTCTCGTCTATTTCACCCCAAGTGGCTGCAAAACTTTTCCTTTTCTATTTCTTTCCATGGCTGAATTTAATTTGTGGACAATTGGGCTTGATATGGCCGGGTTTGTTGCAATTCTAACAAATAATCTTTTGTTCTTCTGAGTAGTCTAGTGCTTTGGCTATTCTGCTTTTTGCTTTTTGAATTCGAGCTGAATTTCCATGTTTCTGATTCCATTTTTTGAATTTCCTTATTAACAACACTAGTTCTTCTGCACCATCATCATCGTCATCGTCATCACTTTTAGTTGTTCCTTTAAGAGCTATTGATTTTCTTCGAGTGTCACCTCCTTCACGCTCTTCCTTAAATTTCATTTCTAGCTCATACGTGTTGAGATTTCCGATGAGTTCTTCAACTTTAAATTGTTTTAAATCTTTTGATTCTTGAATGGCAGTTACTTTTGCTTCAAAGCTTCGTGGAAGGACTCTGAGGATTTTTCGGACTATTTCCAATTCGGTGTATGCTTTTCCAAGAGCTTTTGATTTGTATACGATATTGGAAAGTCGTCCGTACATCTCTTTGACATTTTCTTCCTTCGCCATTGTAAAGTTCTCGTATTCGCTGCTTAGCATGGCAAGGCGAGATTCTTTGACTTGAGATGTTCCTTCGTGAGTCACTTATAGTGTGTGCCATATTTCCTGCGTAGTTAGACAATGTGAGACACGATTAAATTCAAATTGATCTAATGAATAGATAATAGAATTCATAGCTTTGGCATTAGTATTTTGTAATTTATTTTCTAGTTCTGTCCATTGTTCCTTTGGTTTCTCCATTTCCTGATTATCTACAGCTATAGTTGGTATTCTATAACCTGTCTCATGCGTCAATGGTTTTCAGAAAAATTTTCATCCTGTTTTTCCAAAAAGCATATTCACCATTGAACATGGGTGGTCTAACTATTGACTGACTGTAAAGACCCGTAAGTCCGTACTCCTTGAATAGACACTAATCTCCTTTGTTTAATTCAAGATGAACGAAAATACGAACCCTTAGGGGTTTTAAAAAGATTTTAAGAAAAGAAAAAGTAGAAAAGAAGGTAGAAAGAAGATAGAGGGAAAAGGAAATAGAAAATAGAAAATAGGGAGGAGAGAAAACAGAAAAGAAGATAGAACATTTTAAAATAGAAGAAAAAGAGAATAGAGGAAAAAGAAAAACAGAAGAAAATAGGACGGAATAGAAAACAACAGAACAACATCAGAATCTCACAATTCGCAGCGGAACAACATATAATAATAAATGAATAATCTTTAAACAAAGAACTATATCAGTTATTACATTACATCACATTTCATTACATCATATCATCATCAGAGTGTACAACAACAACAAACACTGTAGCGGAAAAGAAATACTATATAACTAGTAATACGCCATGCCATCCAGCTTGCCTCCAGCAACTCTAGAATATCCAGAATATCCTGATATACCTAACTCTTGACTGCCCGTGTGGAAATTGGTGGGCACCCAGAGTTTAGGAAGGAAAACAATAAACTCCAAGTCAGTCATGTGACTGGTGTGAGAACTCAAAACAGTTCATTTATCTTTAAAATCAAAATAGAGGAATATTTTTAATCAATTCGCAATGCTTTTAAAAATGAGACTACCATAAGGCCTCCCGCACACACACACAATGCAAACGCAGAATCGGAGGAGATTTCTCCTTATGATAGTCAAAGATGCTTGATACGCATTAAAAATAACATTTGATATTATTACTAGTGCACAGTGTAGGGGAAAAATTCATTTTGAAAGTAGAATATAAATCTTAGCCAACATACGACCATTATCGTATGCCTACTATAGCTACCATCCAAACAGTGGTGACCACCATAAGTGAATGGCAGGTCCTACAACTAATACCGTACAAGTTTCGTATTGGGAATTGGATTTCCAACAAATGGTCAGGCCAAGGAACTTCCCATTGCCACATGAGAATGCCTCTGGAAAGACATCCCCGAGAACCAAACCGGAACTCTGCCAACACAAGGCCGGGTTACCCCTAACTGGGTAACTACTGACACGAGCACGCCATTCCCCGATCGTAAACGACCTTTCTCACGGGATCCCGATAGCCAACAACCACAAAGTAATAAATTCGTAGTAACCACATAGGTTAAATATCTGGGCTCCATACCATGATACCACCTCTATCCAGAAGGAAATGTACATACCCTAAAGGGTGCTACCCCTCATAACCTTGCCGCATCTTTCCTGTTTTGACCATTTCCGGGGTGTGAGGTTCGACGAAGTCACGTCCACAAAAACATACTTTATACAAAAGCCATGCTTTGGGTCAACAAATGATCAACACAATGATCACCAAGATAGACGATCAAATAAACGATCCTATCACAATAATCAACACAATGATCATTTACAGCAACACTCAGCATATCACATTACCAAATTGGGAATATATCGCTGATAACATTCAACTACATAACCTCTGAGCTCGTACGTCTCAGAGAAGGGTGTTAAGCTAAAAGAATAAATTCTTCGCCACCAATAGAAATATATTTGAAAGAAATCGGCTTTATATCTCAACTTGTAATGTCAGACATACAATCCATACAAGTCTGTTCCGGGCTCGAACAAAACCGAAGGCACTTACAAAGAAGTCCTTGCAATCCGGATATTCACAATCCTGATCGGATTCACCATCACATATGGAGAACTCTATACCGGAGCAACTCGGTGCAGAGTAAATCGACAGGTCATCCTATCGCTCTCGCAAATACCGGGTCTTCAACACCGATCTTCAATGCAATTCACAACGACGTATCACATATTCGGAATGGGTTATACGACCCCATGGTCCTTTCCCGGTTAACCCGAATAGTGAGCGCTTATTCAAAAATAAGTGTAGCATTCACATTCAAACAAATCACATCAATTACCCATTGAAAGGGAAATATTGATAGTCGATTATTGAACTATCAATGGATATGCACACATCACTAGATTCCAAAAAAATTTCCAAATTATTTATTTTCCAAAATATCTTTACAAGATATATTATTTCACACTTCAAAAATAAATCAATATTTATTTTTAGACAAATTCCACTTCCTTTATAAATTCCTTAGTGAATTTATAATTCCAAAATATCAATGAATATTCGATTTCAATTATTCATTTCAATTTATCTTCAAAAAGATAAATTCTCAAAACGTTTCATTTCACATTGGAAAAACATTTCCATACTTATTTATTCATAAGTAATTCACAAATTTTATTTATTTTCAACACTTGGAAAATATTCAATATACTTAAATCGAAATTAAGTATATATTTCATTCTTTAAGGAAATCATTCTCTTAAACATATTTATTTGGGCCAAAACGAATGTTACGTAAAACATTGTTACGACAACCCAAAATCACTAGTATAGGGATTCGAAATTAAAATAGATATATAAATCCCAATACTATACAAAACATTTCCTTTCGGAAATCATTTACTATAACAACAGTGTTATAGTCCACCATTTCCTTTTATTTCTCGAAAACGTCTATTTCAACAATAAATGTTGAAATCTATGGTTTCGAATCTCGACACCTTTTAAAACATCGTTAGATCGTTTTAATTCTATTTCAAATATCACATTCAAAACAATTTCTTTAACATATTATTCACAATTCAAAAACGTGAATAAACTTCATTAACAATTTCATCCTTTTATTCATTTTAATTTTTAAAGGATCATTCACAGTTCAAAAACGTGAATATAACTCCATTAATAGGTTTCAACAAATTTTCTTGTCAAAATAAATCATTTGCAAATTTATAAAACAACGTTTATAAATTCCATTCTATTTATTTATAAAAACTTCCTTTTTATAAATTCCTTTATCAACCTATTTCAGTTTATAACTTAATTATAAACTAAAAGTTCATATTATAAGTTAAATACTTATAAAACGATTATTTTACAAAATCGTTCTTTTAAACTTCATAGTTATAAATCTTATAACTTATAAGATCCATTTATCTAACTAATCTATTCTTCAAATAATTTCACCAAATTTATAAATCTTACTATTTATAAATTTCTTTTATAACTTCACAGTTTATAATTCTATAAATTTCATTCATTTATGAATTTCATTTTCACTTCATTCAAACACTTATAAAAACTCGTTTTATAAGTCAATATTTCAATTTATAAATATCCGTTTATAAACCTCTTAATATAAATCAATTTATATTATTCTTTTAAAACGTCTTTAATTTCCTTTATAGTTTCACCATTTTGATTTATAAAATAATCAAATTTTATAAATCCTATTTTTAAACTTTTATAATATATTCAAAAATCCAATTTAAACTATTTTATAAAATCATTAACCCTTATTTCTCAAAAATCAGCTTTTAACTATATTTCACAAAAACCATAATTTTATAACTTTGAAAATTATAACGTTTATTTATTTAACATGGATCAATTCCAAAAATATTTTATAAAACGTATACTTTCTAAAATCACTTTAAAAATCATTTTAAAATCCCAAAATCTGGGTCCAATGATGCTACACACCAAATAGTCAATCACGACTACAACGATATCATATATCGATATGATAATCCATCAAATATCAAAATATCTGAAATCAAATAAAAACTGTTGAGGAATCCAGTTGGATCCCTCCAACCTGTTTTTCCTGCATTCACAAACATTAGCACAATACCAATTTCGCTCCAGTACGAAATTATCGCGGTATATGTTCTTATTAAATATTATCCGCTTAATAACGGCGTAATAGGGTCTCATCCGCTAAACAAATAAATGCGGGAAATCAATAACTCCAATATATACATATGCCAATATATATATATTGCTATTATATATATAATACCAATTTCACTGTTTATGAAATATTCGCGGTATATCTTTTTATTAAATAACATCCGCTTACTAACGGCGTATAATGTCTATTTTAACAATCAATATATAACAATCATCATTCAAACATGCATTCAAATATTTTAAATCTAACTATTTAAAATAAAATCGAAACTGATTCGATTGAGTGAGAAGTTCTCACCTTGGTTTTAATTTCCGTTTTAGCGATTTATTTCGAATAAAATTAAACGGACGTTTAATTTTACCCAAAATTCTCACTAACTCCAAACGACTCCAAACCAACTTCATCGCGTAGTGCTCGTCCATACGATTCCAACGCAACTGAGTTTGCATTTTTTCGACCTCGTATGAAAAAGTTATGAATTTTTGAAGTTTACACGTATTTTATATAACAATTTCAACATCTTTCAATTTAATTTTTAACTACAACCATTACCAGCCACTAGATCCAAACCCAATGCAAATCTGGCCATCCCCCCTTCTCTCCTCTTCACGTTCAAGCTACAGGTTATAGCCGCACCTTAGAACCCACTCCTCAATCACTAGGGTTTCAATTTGCAACTCCAAAACTCGATGAAACTCGATCAAACCACCGCCATCTCGAAGCACAACACCCCCTCTACCCACGCCTGCCTCCCCCTTGAGTTCGGCCCCCCCATTTGCATGGAATTGCGTGCGAAAATCTGCAGGTTCGGCCCCACATAGCCCCTTCTACGTTGCTCCGTTTCCGATCATCACCGTATGGAATCGAAGCTCTCTTCATGCTCTTCGACTTCCGTGTTGAACACTTCGCGTAATTCTTTACGGATTGAGAGAGATTGATGAAGAAGTGAGAGCAATTTCTGGCCATTCAATAGTTAGGGCTGGCTGTGCAGTTTTTAGGGTTTTATCTTTTTTTTTTTTTAATTTTCTTGAGTGAGGGGCTATTTATAAGGAACCGACGAAACATTATTCATCCCGGAAATTCCGAACTCCGATTTAGGCACCGTAACCAGCGTTTCTAAGGTTTACCCCGCGTTCCGGACACAATGGAACAGGTTTCGGAAGCTAATTCGGAAGTATGTGCGAGTTATGGCTGTAAACGCTCAATTTGAATTAAACCGATTTAAGTCGATTTCTAGGCGTTTTAATTCGTACCGGACAAACGGTAAATCCAATTTACTTGAAATTTGAAACCTTACAATAATATCACATTACGGATCCGATGAAACTAGTTTTGTCGAAATCCGAGACTTTTTGAAAAATGGCTATTTTGACTCGTCAAATTAAAATTAAAAATAATTCGATGCGTTTCGAGCTGCCACGATCAAACGATAACTCCGATTGACACGAAAATTGAAATCCGATAATAACTAACTATTACGGATCCAATGGAACTAGTTTCGTTCAATTCTGAGACTGTTCAAAAATTGACTATTTTCACTAGTCGATTTAATTATTAAAATATTCAATTTTCACAAATTAACTTTTAATTCGATTTTAAAAGTTCTAAAATATCGTTCTAACTTCCATATGATAAAATAAAATTTTACAAATCATTTTCGATCATATTTAACTATATTTTCAATTATTTCCATAATTTAACGTATTAAATTATCGATTTAAAAATCCAATTAAATCCAATAATTCAAATAAAAATTTATTCGACTTATAAATTCACTTATAAATATTTAAAATTAATTAAATATTCAAATTTTAACAAATAAAAATTCTGGGTCGTTACACTGACCCTCTGCAAAAGCATTATTAAAAGAATCCATTTTAAAAATTCAAATTTTTAAAACAAAAATTGATTTTTGAAAAAAAACGAATTTTTAAATCAAATGTTGACTTCTATTCCTAGCTCCGATACCACTTGTAGGATCGATTTCACCCTAGAGGGGGGAGGGGGTGAATAGGGTGATACTATAAATTATAAAATTAATTGCGGAAGCTTATAAAATAATTTCAACACAGATCACAGAACAATAGCAGCACAGATAATAGCAGAATAATAAATGCAGAAATAGAACGACACAGAATTTACCCAGCTTCGGCAAAACCCTGCCTACGTGCTGCCCCCAAGGTTTCTACTAGAAATTAGATAGTCCCTCGCTTACACACGTAAACTCGCGACACCCGCTATCGACTAAATCTAACTCTACGCTCAAAAGCTTGCCACAACTCAGCCACTAAGTTGCGAATCCTCAAGCTACGCCACGTAGCTTGTCCCCTAGTCACACGACTAGAAAATTAAAACGGTTTAAAAATGAAAATACAAGTTAAAAACAATTTAAAAATTAAATAACCCTAATTTTAATTAAAAACCATTAAAACTAAACCGGCCCCTTTAATTAATTTGGCCCGTCTTCTTTTGTTTGCTTCGTTCGTTTATGAAAAATGGAGATGGCGACCGTTCCTCTTTGAAGCTAAATTAGGGCTTTTCGTCTTTCGATCTAAACTAGGGTTCTTGCAAATTGAAGCGCTGACATTTGATACTGTTCAATAGTAGACTTCGATGCTCTTTGATTTGCTCACGGTTCTTCAATTTGGATCGAGTTCGTCTCCTTGCTTCGGTATGTAATTTTATGCTTTTGTGCTTTTGTGTATTCGTACTTGAACTCGATGCCTTTAGCCAATGATGATTGTGGGTTTATATATGCTTTCGATTTCCTTGAATTGCATTCGTCTGAATTTGTTTGAATTTGTCAATTTTGTGCTTCGGCCATTCGATTATACTTGGATGCTCGTGATTTTTCCTTGACTAATTCATTTGTGTAAATACTCGATTGCTTGATTGACACGGCTTTAAAATTCATGGCTAGATTTCCGATAATACTGCTGCTGTTGAAATTTTATTTCATGATTTTTTCTGGTTGACTTCGACTTGGATTTTGTGATCCATTGTTTTCTCGGTGGAGAGTCTGATACATACCTTTTTTTTTCATTGCTTGTCTGATTCATCATGCATCAGTTTGTACTCAGCTTTGACTTGATTTTAAAAAAAACTTCTGTTACATTTGGCTTCGGTCATTTTTGAAAATTCTTTCTTGATTTTTCTCAGCCTGTACTTGTTCATTTGCATCATGTATATATATGTGTTAGCTTTGGATTTGGTCACTTGATCATCTCTGTTGATTGCCCTGTTGTATTTTCATCCTGATGCCGAACTTGCTTGATATGAAATTCTGGTGGCATTGCTTTGTTGTATCATGATACTTGTTGCATTGGCTAGTTTGGTTCACCTGTTTACTGTTGCATTCGATCATATTGTTCATCCAATTCGTTGATCCTTGTAACTTTCTGCACATATGAACTTGCATTCATGTATACTGATGTTGTGCCCTAATTTGAGCTTCACTGAACTTTGGCCTTGAGCATTGCTGTGTCATTGAGCATTTGTGTGTCCATATTGTATTCGATATGCATTGCTGCTATGTTGAATAACAGCTCGACCATATGCATATTACAACTTGTAAATGCTTTGATTTTCATTTTACATCACTTGAACTTGCTTTTGTCTTGGCCTGAACCTTTGCATTACATACATATGTATATGCTCACTGTCTTTGTACCTGTGCATATATGTTTACTCTGTCTTGCATCTTTGTGTTTGCCTGTTGCACTCTAGTTTCATTTTGTTGTACACTACTCTTCATTCACTTCAGCATTCTTCACTGTTGTATATGTTGATTCCTTTACTGCTGTTGCATGCACTCTTATGCTGTTTGCTTGTATTACTGATCATGGTAGTTTGATCATTGATTGCTTGTGACATGTGTTCCCTGTTGAGTCTTTGGTGGTGCTTCCCCTTTGAATTTGCTTGCAAACTGTCTTGTAATCTGCATCCATGATTACTTGGTGTTGTAGCCTTGAGACTGTTGAAGTTGTGCACTTGCCTGCTGCCATACTTGTTCACTGGTGTACATTATTTGCTATGCATACTTCATGCTTGCACTGTTCATTTATGTTGTCCAGGCATTGTTGAGTTCTTGGCCATTTTCTTGTTGATTTTTGAAATTTTACTTCAGTTGAATCCAGTTTCAAAAACTCGGGTTTGACCTTGTGCTGCTGACGAGATTTTGAATATATTGCACCTGAGTTGAACCTGTCTGTATATTTGGGTTTGACCTTGTGCTCACCTGTCCCTGTAGCATTATCAAGTGCATATCGGTGTGCACGGCCTTGTGGCATATACAGTGATACACTGTGTATGTCACAAGTTGTTCGTGTATGATGAATTCAAATATGAATGATGACGAACAACCCAAATAACTGAGGCAAATATTATTTTCAAAAATAATATTTTATTTTATATTGCTGAAATATTTCTTTTTCAATTTTACTGCGTTAGAGAATATTTTTGCAGATTGCTCAGATGCTGGATTCGAACTAGAATGCAGTTCAAGACCAATACGAGTGTGAGTGATATGTAGTGAGGTGAAGATGTAAAAATGAATTGTGATGTAATCAGAAATGTATTGTAATTGAAAATGTATAGTTATAGTCAGAGCTTGAAAATGTACTATCAAAATTGTAATAAATATTTGTTTGAATAAAATATTCGTTTGAATTCAAATACAGTGTTATTTATTTTATTCAGCAAATATTTATTTAATCCATGAAAAATAAAATAGTACATTAACAAATACATTTAAACGAATGTATATATGTTTATTATCATCAAACAAAAATCATATAAGCGCATATTCAACATTCACTTGTTTTGTAACCAACACTAGTTGGTGTGAATTTTTTTACAAATCAGGGTTATGACAATACCTGAAATACAAAGTCATCTAGAACCAGTCAAAACCGGTAAAAAGAAACACTTAAGCGGAACTTGACATTGTTCACTAATCTTCGCTTTTTCCCTTCTGGTTCAGTAAAAAAATTGGCCTTCTTTAGACTATGTTAGGGAGTTTTGTAATAGTAGTTATGAGATGTTTTGAAATACAAGTTTTGATCGTCAATGATCGTAGCATTTTTGATTGATCAACATGAAGTGTTGTTACAGCCAATCAATGTATATTTGAGATTTTATGTTAAATCAGTTATATGAGTTTTCTACTAAGTTAACGCTATTTTGATATTTATTTTACTGATAGACATTATATATTATAGCGTATAATATTATATATAAATAGTTTAATGGATCCTTAGAAGATGCAAAATCCCATAACATCTCTTAAGTTATTGTGCACATATTTGTGATATTGATTTGACTTACATAAGAGTATTTTAGTTTTGACTCGAATGTTTTTCCTTTTCATTACACTCGGGTCAGTCCTGAGTTTCTCAGCGTATTAAAGATTATTCTCTGGAGGACGAAGACGGAGTTATTGTATATACTATTATTACTATACCCTACATCATGCTATGTTACTGTATAGATTATTTCTCCTTGCTGTATATTTATAACTCTGATAAATGTGTATAGATTATAACCAAATGTATATTAAATAGTTTTATGAATTGTTTATTTGATTATTATATTTTATCGTTTCCGCCGTGAGATTTCGTATTTTGTTTTCTTCTTCTCTTCTTATTTTTCTTATTTAACCCCATCGATTATCTACGTTCCGGATTGTTTAAGTCGGACACATGTGGATTATTGTCGATTTAAACCTTCCGAAATATAGGTGTTCATATTTGGTATCAGAGCGAAGGTAGCGATAACCTTGGCTTTGTGGGGTTTGACTCATTAGAGATAGGGTATTAATACCCAAGAATGAGTCTGTTTGAGTGTATATATATGAGAGAGCGTACTTGTTAGTGTTATGAATTGTTTTGTATTGTGCTTATTTATCCGTTGAGTTGTTCATGAATTCTGGTCGATGTGTGGCACACCGTGTCATCGATAGGGGTTTCTAAACACTTAAACAAGGCAAGTCGACATAATATTGTTTTAAAATATGGTGAATGAAATAAATTTTTCCTAAAATTATAATATTATATATATAATGGTTATCAATTAAATTATTGTTATGAAATGATAATATTTAGTTATCATCGATTATTGGTGCCATTAAAAAAATGAATATTTAATGGATTTTATTTTATAAAGCATTCATAATTAAAATTGAATTGAAATATAATTGCAATAAGAATTGTTTAAAATGACCAACAAGTAAATTAATGGAATATTTACTAAAATCCAAATTTAAATTTGTTGAATGGGAATGATAAGAAAATTTAACTTGGAAAAGATTAAATAAAATGAGAAATGGATTAAAACTGAAATGAAGTTTACTATAATATTAAAAAAATGAATTGGATATTAAGTGAAACTACATAAATTAGTAGAATGAAGTAAATTCCACTCAAACTATAAAATGAACTAATCAAATGAATATTAACTTGAATTATAAAATGAAATGTAATTTAAGCGTGTAGAAAATAAATAAAATAAACGAGTGTAAGTAAAATTAGTGTGGTTAATTGAATTTAATTTAAAAAATGCAAGTGGAGTAGTTTAAATAAAAAATTGAATGATAACTAATATAATATGGAATAAATTACAAAGTGAAGTTAACTTAAGATAGATTAAATGAATTGAGATATAAAGAAAAAATTACTTTAGTAAATTAATAATATGAATTTGAATAAATGAAGTGAATCGATGAATTAATAATAACTTAAGATACGAATTAAAAATAATAAAAGTAAGTTGTGTTGTATAAAATTATTATAATAAATTTAGATGGTTTATAAATGATGTTAGAATATATATGAAAAAAAAGATATACTAAGAGGAAATAAAATAAATTTAACTTAAGCATGGTTAAGTGGAATAAATTTTTATAAATGATTTACAAATTAATTTATATGAAATAGGTTAAACAAAAGGTGAAACAATTAGAATTCGACAAATTGAGTTGAATAAAAAATGATTGTAATGAATGATGAGAAATTGAAAGAAATCAATGCAATATAAACCATTATAAGTGGATGAAACAAATATAAGTAATTGAAATAAATCGATGGAATGTAAATATTTATTGAATTGAAATAAATCAAATGTGAATGCAATAAATATTGATTGAAAGAAAAGAGTGGATTGAAACCAAATTAGTTGAATGTAAATAAATTTAAAAAAACGAAGGAATTGAATATAAATATACTGTGTGATTAACGAAAATAATGTTAATTGGGGAATATGAATCAATTCTAAATATATGGAACGTGGTATGGAATTAAATTACTTCTTAAGTGTAATTAATTATATGAATTATTGGAATGAAATAATGAAGTGAAGAAAGAAAAAAGAATGTAACTATGAAAGAGTGTAAATTAATAGAATGTAAATTTATTAATATTGATAATGGCATGCAAATTAATTGGAAATAAATAAATTGAATGAACAATTGAATATGAATTTAATTGAATAAAAGTGTTGAATGCAAATAAAATTGAAGTGAATCTGTTACAATGTTAATGTAATGAATGTTAATGCGAAATAAAGAGTATAAATCAAAAAAAATTGTTATTGGATAATGTAAATCCACATGGTTATGAATTAATTGGATTAATTGAACGCATATTGGTGGTTGAATGGTTTCTTTTGTTGCAAACCATTGTTTTTACCGTTTTGATTGCATATGATTGTTGTATGTTATGTATTTATGCTTGTATTTGTCGTTTGGATTCAAACATCCATGTTATATGGTTATATTAGACTTATACATGCTTCTATAATGTTATATGCAACTAATATCTTAAATTGAGTTGAGATAGGTACATATGAAGACCGTTGGGTGTATATGCGGGGTTTTACATGCTTTTGCTTGCTTAATACGAGCGAACTCGCTCGTATTATTAATAATAAAGTACGTATCTCGGATTACATACCGCGATTTTATAATTTTGCCCTTCGGGATGCCTCATCATTGAGATGGGATGTATACTTGATACATATTGAATTGTAAATTTTTTCCGATCGAGCTGTGCAAAGGAAACTCTGCCGAAATTTTTCGTAAATTCGGGAGTTAATTGTTTTTTGAAGTTTTAAAATTTTTATAACTTGTTTTTATATATAATTATATTTTCATAAAACCGATATCGGAGGGGTGTAGCGAGAATATATTAAATTTTTTGTAAATAAGATTTTAATGTTCTATAAGTTAATTATCTTGAAAAATATATCAAGTGTTAAATTTTGTACTTAACGCCTTTTCGAGGACGAAACGTTTTGAGTGGAGGAGTATGTAATTACCCGTGTTTTTAGCTATTTTTAATTATTAAATTTAAGGAGATTATTGAATAAAAATGGTTATTAATGTAATTTGTTGAATAATTTAATTGTTTAGATTTAATGTGATTAAAAATGGTATCATAAATTTATTCAAATTTTATATAAATAAGAATGAATATTGTTAATATTTAAAATTGGATTTAAATGTGAAAAATTTAAAATTTAAAATTTTATATTTTAAATTAACGAGTTAAAATGGCCATTTTGACCACTGTTTCGGATTACGACGAAACCAGTTTCATCGGATATGCAATAATGAATTATTAGGATTTCAAGTTTCGTTGCGTTTGGACTTGTCATTTGGCCGTACGAGCTTGAAATGCATAGAATTTAAATTCTAAATTTAAATAAATAATCGACTTTGAATACTATCTTCAGCATACGATCGAATTAGACCTCGAGACTAGTTCCATTGCGTTCGAAACGGAGGTAAAACATTAGAAAAACTAGGTGGCACGTTTCGTTTGGAATTCGAGGATTTCGGATGTTGTAAGTAAGATATTTTGAATATAACAATATTTTATTTTTATTTTTATCAACTCATTCAAGCCACTTTCTTTTCCTCACCGTATACCACACTTTTTCCCCCTTTTATCTCTTCATCTTAGATTTAAAGCAAAAAGAAATGAAAACAGAAGCCACCAATCGAAATCGAAAAAAAATAGAATGGCCGCATCCTACAAAAAACAACAACATCCGATCGAAATCAAAATTAAACCGATAAAAGGGAGATGGTAAGCAATATGACAACCGAAAACGTGTACGAATTAGTGGCACTCGAAGTCAGATTCATCTCGGTTGCGTGCGGAGCTGTGAAGACCAGCGGTGCTGGAGGAGGCGACGAAGCCAGGCGATGCTGACATCGATGGGGTCGCAGGCAAAGAAGGCGTAGGGTTTGGGCATTGACGGTTAAGGCTTTGGCAATCGCGAAAAAAGAAAAAAAGGAACGTGAGTAAGTCGCGTGTGTAGGGAGAAGAAAGAAGCATGAAAAATAAGGTTAGGTTAAGTTTCATTTTAGTTAATTATATTAATTTTGTTAATTAGGTTTTATTTATATCGAATATTAATAAATTCGTAATCTTTTCGTACGAGATTGGTATCGAGTGAAACAAATTGCATTGGAATCGTATCGACGTCATCCACGGCTTGGAGTTGGATTGTGATTTATTTGAAGCAAGCGGGATAATTTCAGTTTTAAATAAAGGTGAGTGTTTACGCTCACGTTTAACTATTTACTTTTAATGTTAGTAAATTATTGTGAAATAATTTTAATTTATCGATAGTTGTTGATAAATTCAGTACACATCCAATTGACTTCTAAATTAATTAATAGGATTTGATTTGATAATTAAAGTTGAATTAGAAATATGATGCTAGGAAAATCCCTGATTGTCGATAATTGGTTGATTGTTGTGCTTATTGACTGTTTGGTTAATTGATTGTGATGGATCGAAATTGGTTGATTTTTTGAATGGTTAGAGATTTAAATTAAATAGATATATCATGTTATCATCCTGCATATTGTTTATTGTATATAAAAATGTAGATTGAATTACTTCGAATAAAATAAGAAATACGTTGAATGATATATACCTACGACATTTATTTGGATTGAAATGATATATATCCATCCTTGAAATTAAATTGAAATAATTATCCACTTGGCCATAGGATAGAGAATTATACAAGGACAACGGGTTGGTTAAATTAAATGATTTTAAAATTTGTTTTGAAATTATTTAAATGAATTAATTTTTAGAATAAAATCAAATTATGGAAATTAAAATATTTTAAAATAGGAGCTCGAAATATTGTAATTTAAACTTGATAAACGAGATTTTTTAATTAATCGAAGTTTAAATTTTAAGTTATAAACGAAATACGTCGTAAATTTCAGAAATGGATTTGTTTTAAAATATTAGCTTTCATTCGAACTTTAAATATTTCTAAGAAAAGTGATGATATTTCAAATTTGAGTTTGGGATTGAATTATAATTGAAAATTTAGGATTAACATTTAGGATTGAAAGTAAATTTGATTTAAGAGTTTAAATCGATGTTTTGAAATCGAATTTGGAATTGGAATAGGAAATTAATATGAAATGGGAATTTAAATTAGTTTAAAATTGGAATTTAAATTAATTTGGAATTGGAATTGGAATTGAAATTGGAAATTAATTTGGAATTGGAATTGGAAATTAATTTGAAACTGAGACTTAAATTAATGTGAAAAGGGAGATTGAAATTGAAAGAAATTTGTGTGGAATCGAAATTTATTCGAGTTGCAATCGGAATTGAATCGATTAAATCAAAATGGAATCTAGAATTAATTTGGGTAGGAAATTGGGAAGTTGACTGGTTTGACTTTGGAATTATTTTTAAAATGAATATTTTAGTCTAAATGTTTATATTCTTTAAATATTCAAACTATTTTGATTTTCCAAACTATTTTACTATATAAACCATCTTTATATTCCAATTATTTCTATCAAAATATTTTTAACTATTTAACTATTTTGAACTTTTTAAACTATTTTCTAAAAATCAAACCAGTTAAAGGGTAAATTATTTATATTTAAATCTTGGATTTAAATACGAACTAGGTTAAAGTGAAGATTATAACCTAAATTGAATTCGAATCAAATTTTGGAAGTGAAATTGATTTATCGGACCAAACTGATAATTTTGAATATATGATGATTTCGAAATGTATTTGATTTTAAAGCGAATATATGATGATTTCGAAATGGATTTGATTTTGAAACGAATATGATATTTTGATATCAAGTGCAAATTGTTTTCGAAATGTAAAAGAACCAACCGGTGTGTAAAATGACAATTGGTTGTTAAAGAGACCGGAGCCTCTTATTGACATACTCTCTGTCAATATTGGAACCACTTTGACAACCGTGTACGTGGTGGATGATATCCATGATGTAGTGGTTGAATTGGCGACGTTTACTGGAATGAAGTAAGAGAACGATGATGGATAGTCTTGACATTCGTGTCATAATTATACTGACTAAAACAGGAGCCTATGTCTAGCCATTGAGGTTAGCTACCTCTAGTGACGTTGATTTGCTATTGTGGTTTCGGATTTGATGGGTGCACCTTATTTGTCGTTTGGATTGATTGTCACGGTCGGCCGCAGATGTGTTACGACCAGCCAGAAAGGGTAAACTGATAGAATCCTACCTTGGGCATTGCCTCAGGTGCCCTGTCATATTTATCCCTATACGAGGGCATTACGTCTTTGGTTTAAAACTATAAACGTGTTAAGGTTGATCAATGTAAAGCCTTAACGCTATTTTGATATTTATTTTACTGATAGACATTATCTATTATGGCGTATACTATTATTTATAAATAGTTTAACAGATCCTTAGAAGATGGATAATCCCGTAACATATCGTAAGTTATTGCAATCATATTTGTGATATTGATTTGACTTACATAAGAGTATTTTAGTCCTGACTCGAGTGTTTTTCCTTTTCATTACGCTCCGGTCAGTCTTGAGTTTTTCAGCATATTGAAGACTATTCTCTGGAGGACGAAGACGGAGTTTCGGTATATTACTATTATTACTATACCCTGCATCATGCTATGTTACTTTATAGATTATTTCTCACTGTCATATATTAATAACTCTGATAAATGTGTATAGATTATAATCAAATGTGTAGTAAATAGCTTTATGAATTGTTTATTTGATTATTATCTTTTATCGTTTCCGCTGTGAGATTCTGTGTTTTGTTTTCTTCTTCTCTTCTTCTCTTCTTATTTTTCTTATTTAACCCCATTGATTATCTACGTTCCAGATTGTTTAAGTCGAACATGTGTGGATCATTGTTGATTTAAACCTTCCGAAATGCGGGTCATCACATGAGCATTATGATAAAATAACACCCGCGTCAGTCTGTAAAACCATCGTGAGAAAAACACAGTCAATTCGAATTATTAACTTTTCTCAAAATCCTTTGAAATCAAAGATATCCCGTAAGACCACGTCACACATAAACACGATGGGTTCAACCTTACGATAACCAAAATGTTTTTTTATCAAAATCATCTGATATTAAAATAGTGTCTATAGAAAGTAAATAGAAAATAGCTGAAATGCTTGTATGTCACTTTTTTGAAAAGATGGGCATAATCAAATCCCTAGGACGCTTATTGGAGAATGGATCCTATATAATAACTGGGCCACTAGGGTACCACCCATCACAGTACACCTCTAGAACAATATATCGAGGACCTCGCCGGGATCACCTGCTACATAAGACCGGCCTACCCTTAGCCTGGACATACCGAATATGTTATCACCCCGGGTATTCCCACCCTTAAAAAATCGAGCGCTCCTTCTTTCATGTACAACTATATCCATAATATTTAGGTTTTCGAGGATAACTAGAAAAGTGATAACATACCCTAATTGGGTAGCCTTGCTGCATCTCCCATGTTTTAGTCATTTTCGACTGATGAGGCTTGAGGCAAAGCGTTACCTTCCAAGGAACAATTCCACTTAGAATGCTCATCGTCCTCCAATGATGATGTTTGTAACAACCCCTATTTTGGACCATCCAAATCGACAATAATCCACACATGTCAGACTTGAACAATTCAAAATAACATATTGTAATAAAATTTGGAGCTAATAAAATCATCACACAGAATCACAGACACAGAAATATCAGAATAACTCACAGGGGAAATTAAAATACCATAGTAGTTCATGAAGCTACTATAACAAAGTCTCAAACAAATACATAATATCAGTCTGAAAAACATATACAGTAGAAATCCCAAATACATAAAAATTCACTAATACAAGAATTGAAATAGAACAACTGACACAGAAATGGATAATGTAACGACCCGCCTTTTTGGATAGTTTAAACCGACGATCAAATACACATGCCGGTTCCAAACCATTCAAAAGGGCAGATGGTTATTGGGGTAAATAAGAAAAGAAAAGAAATAAAGGAAATGAAACAAACAGAATCTCGCAGCGGAACGTTAAAATATAATAGTCAAATAAACAGTTCATGAAGCTGTTTATAATACTTTGATCACTATTTATACAACCTTTATCAGAGTTATACATATACAACGGAACAAATAAAATAATGCAGCAGACAGCATGATGCAAAGATAATAATAATAGTATACCAAATCTTCGTCTTCGTCCTCTAGAATAGATCTTCAATAAGCTGAAAAACTCAGGTCTGACCGGAGCGTAATGGAAAGACAAAACACTCGAGTCAGGACTAAAATATCCTTATGTAAGTTAAATCAATCGTAAATAAATATGAGTGTAACGGCGTCAGAGATGTTTACGGGGTTTGACATTTCATATCCAGTGTCAACGTGCGTGCAATAACTTAAGAGATGTTACGGGATTTTCCATCTCTCAAGGATCCGTTAAACTATCTACTATGTAGTACAATACGCTATTATAATATGTCTATAGTAAAGTAAAAGTATTAAAATAGCGTTAAGGCGTTACCATAATTCCCCTTAACACGTTTTATAATGCCATAGTCTATACAGCACCGTAAACCCCACCCTAAACTAGTGGTTATCAGAGGGTACCCTATAGGTATAACACAAAACAACGTAATGGTCGCGAATAGGATAATCAGTATGACAAGGTACATAAGGCGATACCAACTAGGATACTAGTAGTTGCGTGATCTAGACTGATGTTGAGCATAGCCAGCAGCTACCTGTGACAGCCCGCAAATCCGTACCCCTTGAATCAACACTATTCTATACAAATTGACTCAAGTGGAACAGAAATACGAACCATTAAGGTTAGAGAAGAAAAGATAGAAGAAGAAGAAACTAAACAATATCAGAATCTCACAGTCGCAGCGGAATAAAATATAATAGTAGATATAGAACTTTACACAAAATGACATCTATAACTGTTTATACATATCACATCATCACAAATCAGAGTATCTCATACATCAAATTACCAATCAGACATATCATACAATCACAGCAGCGGACTATACATATATATAGATAATACGTCTCGGCTCCAGCTCCTCTCCTGCTCCAAAGCATCCTGTCCTGTACAAATAATACTCGGTCTGACCCGAGCATTATAATGAAATAACACCCGAGTCAGTCTGGAATACCAGCTGATACTAAATATGCATCCAACTTGATTATTAAAGTTTCAAAAATCCTTTGAAAAAAAACAAAAGCATCTCGTAAGACCACGCCACAAATAAACATGTCGGGTTTTTACCTTACGATAGCTAAAACAATTTTTATAGAAATTCTCTGATATTATAATAGGGTCTATATACAAATACTTATAAAATAGCCGAAATTGTTACATTCATTAAATTCCAGCTACTAGCCACAAAAGTGGGTAATACAAACAAAACTCGTACAAGGCTCGTAGGGAAAATGGATTTCCAACAATGACCAGGCACTGGGGTACCACCTGTCACAGTACGGGGCCTAGATCACCGTACCGAGGACTACTCCCTTCATCCCCTGCAACACAAGGCCGGAACCATTCCTTACTGAACAGTCCCGAACAAGATAAACCCCGTGGTTGGCGCGACCAACCACCCACTAAGCCGAAATATATAAGGGACATCTAGACAGGGGAAATATCTTGTCCTGCTTGGGCATGACCCACCTAACCTTGCTGCATATCCCCTGATTTTCAGTCATTCCCATTTGATGAGGCTTGAGGCTAAGCGTTACCTTTTAGAACGTTTCACTTAGAATGCCCATCGTCCACCTGACGATGTTTCGCAAGCATTCGTCCATACAAGTCCGTCCCGGGTTCGAACGGAACCGAAGGCACTACTCCTACTACATCCATTTTGGAAATATCCTCAGGATTAGTAGCGACTAGCCCTTGCACTTCACTGCTCCATCTTCGACTCCGAACACGTTTTTCGCACGAAACGTACAAACCGGATCGAAGTGGTTTTCGAGAAATTAATCTCGATCCCGGTCTCTTCGAAACGATCACGCATTGTCCAATATTGATAGTCGGTGATTTAACTATCAATTTATATTCATAAACATCCATATGCATCCATCACACAATAAATAATTCCCAAATTATTTATTTGCCTCAAATATCTTTAAAATATATATTACCAAATTTTCAAATCTCATTTGAAAGCATTTCCCAAAATTCCTCCTTTACAAGGTAAATCATTTACCATATATTCCCATTGGAAATATCCAAGTCCAAAACAGTTTAGATTTAAAAACAATTTAAAACATTTTAGTTTAAAATATATACTTTAAAATAGGTAAATTTACTACTAATTATTTACTCAAAATATAATTTCAAAATATTTAAAACAAAACTATTATGCAAAATATACTTGGTTTGAAATAAGGTTTTAGTTATACTATAATTAAAAAGTAGAGTTTTTAAAGAAATTAATAAATTTCAACAACTTTATTCAAGAAACTAGCTTTAAGCGAAAGTCCATTTGTAAAGATAATTATTAAGGTATTTATAAAATTTACTATTGCTAATATACATATAATTACTTTAAAATAGTAATTTCCAAACCACTCTTTTTAAAACAAGCTTAACTTTTAGAACTTTCTTCTTATAAAAACAGTTTAAACTCGAACTTGGGTTTTTCCCAGGAAATCTCATTTCCACTTAAACATCACAGAAATCCTTCTCTCAATTTCTGTCGAATTATTTCAATTTAGTTTTATATTTTGAATAACATAAATTTATTTTCCCAAATTTTCAACTAATAACATTTATCTTTGATTACCATTCCAGATTCCACAAATTTTCAATTTCCATTCTAAATAGATTTCAAATTTAAACCCTTTAAAATTCTTTATTAACCATATCTTTTGTTTCTCTAAAATTCAATTTATCCATTAATAATTATTTATGGATTTATAATTTACTCAACATTATTCCGATTAAATTTTAGTTCAGTTTTCCATCCAAAAGATTCTAATTTTATTTATTCTTTTAAATTTCTTATTTATTAATTTTCTTAGCTTCTTGAAAACCCAATTAAATTCCTTTATAATTAAAACCCCAAATTCCTTTATAATTAACATTTGGGTTTACAGTTTATTCTACAATGTCACCATACAATTTAATTCCAAATTTACCAATCACAGAATATAACAGGCATCATCATCACTATAAAAATATTACTACATTGTGAGGAATCCAGTTGAATCCCTCCAACCTGTTTTCCCTGCATCCACAAATATTAGCACAACCACATATATCAATTCAAATTTGATAATAATTAACATAAACAGCTAAACATCCAACAATAATCAATATTAACTGTCTAACTTTACTAGTATCCAGATGTGAGTGAGAATAACTCACCTTGAGTTTCGGCGAGCGTTCGAAATTCAAATTAAACCGGACGGTGTCCGATTTAACCCAAATTTCTACTTGCCCGGAATGGATCCGAATCTGCACCATCGCTTAGTATTCTTTCCTGCGATCCCAACGCTTCCAGTTTCGTCCGAAACTGATAACATATGCAATAGTTATGTATTTTATAAATTTCAATTTAAATTTAAAACAAATCCCTCTTTTTTTTTTATATATATATATATATTTATACCAGAGCAATCAAGGCCGTTCGTCCCAGAAACGAAATCAAGGCCGCACGCCTTTTCTTTCCACGCGACACAGATCAGAAACCGAACCCAAAATAGCCGGCCTAGGGCATAAAATCGCAACCACTTTCGTCGCATCCAGCTCGATCGGAGCTCGCCACCGCAGTCGCCTCCACCGCCTCCACCTTCGCCTAGAACGCGGTTACACTCGGTCATCTCTAGCTCGAGCACGACGAACTCGAACGGCAGGCCTTCGAGCCAAAATTCTGGTCAATCTACTCCTCCATCAACGATCTTGACCGTTGGATCTCACGAGCTCACCGAGCTCTCCCCTTTTCATGTTGGAAGATGTTGCTATTATGCGATGGATTAGAAGAAAAATTAAGATGAATTTGGGAAGTTTTCGGCCATTAAACGCATATGAGCGGCGGGCCTGAGCGTATGCTAGGGTTTAGTGAAAATTATATATATATAATATTGGTTTAATATTATTTTATTAATATAATTTCTCAAGTTAACAGTTAATGCAAACGACCCCCAATTCTCACGTTCCGACAGGCGATCCTAAGGTTTTTCCGTGTTCCGGACACAATGGAACAAGTTTCGTAAGCTAATTTGATCGTATGTGCGAGTTACGGAATTAAACGTTCAATTTTAAATTAAATCGATTAAAACGATTTCAATGCGTTTCGAGCTGCCGGGGTCAAACGACAACTCCGATTGCTACGAAAATTGAAATCCGATAATAACTAACTATTACGGATCCAATGGAACTAGTTTCGTCGAATTCCGAGACTGTGCCCCGGAAGGCTATTTTAACTCGTCTATTAATTAAGCAATTTTCGAAATTATCGAAATCACTCAAAATTTCCCCTTTTAAAATTTTATTAACTTAACAATAATTCATATAACATTTATAAACACATTAAAAATCATTTCGGCTCATTCCGAACCAAAATCTGATTAATTGCATTTTTAATAATATTAAATTCATTTTAAATTAATATAAAATTCCAAATATTAATTTATCGACTATAAAATTCTTCTAAAATTTCCACCACGCTATTTACACTCAAATAACTCAAGATAAACTTTTAAAACCATTTTTATCACTATTTACATCCTGAATTACCTTTTATCTCAATTTCGAACATTAAATTATTATTATTCAAATTCCAATTAAATCCTCGTATTTGAAATTTGACCAATTTTATTATCTTAACCAAAGTCATTTATTTAAAAATTCAAATTATAATCTATATTAAACATTTAAAATGAATTAAATGTTCAAATCTGGCGACCCAAAATTCTGGGTCGTTACATTCCTCCCCCCTTATAAAAATTTCGTCCCCGAAATTTGTATAAGGTAGAACATACTTTCAACCCATTTACTTACCCTATTTGCTTAGTTAAAAGCTTATATACACTTCACAAAATCTTTTTGTTCGATTCCCAAACCTATTTGCTTTATTAACTCTAAAGCTTAAATTTTTACTTATAACTTCCCAAGTTATTTAACTTTTCCCAAAACCCCAAAAATTTTCTAACTCCCAAAATTTACGGAAAATTTCGGCAGAGTCTCCCCTGTACGGAGGAGCTTCTGCGATATCGCAGGATACACAAATATATATACATCGGCCCACACGGCCGGAAACCAAAATATAACACAATATATATATCATTTTCCAATTATATTTGCGTAGGCGTACCTTTTTAGCAAATTTTTAATAGCAAGCAGCTAATATAATGCATATACACGCTCCAACTCTCTCAAACGCCTCCCGCACCTGTGCTTACTCAAACACATTCATCAGTTATCAAAATATGAGCAATTTAACATCATTTCCAATATAAATGTAAGCCAAACATAACTATTTACATTCCAAACAACACTTTGCATAATTTCATAAGTAAACTGTATTTTATAACATTCACAAAGTTCATTTTCCCATGCTAACTCCAAGTTAACACAAATGATTTACATATAGATTCTGCTTTTTCAATTTATATCATTTCATAACCAAAACCAAGCAACTTCCATAATTATGCATGCTAACCACCTTTATAAACAATTTCACAATTTCAACATTGTTTAAACTCTCACTACAAACCCAAATTTCTTAGTTTAACAATGTTACCATACTTTATTTACAATTTAAAGATGTCAATCACCTTTCAAAACTCTTGTTCAAGTCTAACTTCATTTTTTTTTCCCACTTGAAAGATTTAAATTCAAGTACTCCATTTTATTTCCACCAATTAGTTTCCATTTCAATATGACATTGATTCACACCAAATTCTTATTTCGAATTTTGGAGCATTTGCATTACTATGGTAATCCATTTTCATTCATATGTAAAGTCACTTGAGAAATTTCCAATCCCTTCCCATCAATAAAAAAACCAATTCAATTTTGAATACAATAAGACAACTCATTCATATTCACTTCAATATTATGAATATGTACTTTAATTCATTTATGTGCAACACTATTTAATTTGATTTACAATCAAATCCTTATTTCCAATTTGAAACACTCACATTTCCTTTATGATTCATTTCCATTCATATGCAAATATTGCTTATTAAAATGTTAATTCATGCCAATTTGATTCAAAATCAATTCCATTTGCTACTTAAAACAAATTCACTTGCGTTCATTTTCAAACTCTTTGAAATAGATTTCAATCCATATCAATTTATTCAAAAACCAACTCAGTTGCTATTTAAACAACTCAAATTCTAAATACATTCAGATATTCAAGCAAAACAATTGCCACTTAAGCTTATAACCATTAAAATTAATTCCAACTTAAATTTATATTAGTTTTACTCCATCACAAGGTTCACAAAACAAACATTTCCTCTTTCCAATGCAATTGTTAAATCACATTTTCTTACATCTTATTCCATTAACCAATCCAAGTTTATATTAATATCATTCCACTCACAATTCAATTTTTAAATAAACATTGGAGAAGTTATCAATTGAAAATCCATTCACAAATTTTTGTTTTACCTTCAATTCGCTTAATTCTTTTACAATATTTTATTATCTTCTTATCAAATTAATTTTATTTCCATTTGGTTCTTATTCAAATCAAATTTCAATTCACATACAAATTTTATGCTCTTTGTTTAGTTATCCAATCCATGTTAAGTTTATTTTATTAACAAAGAGACCATTTAAATTATTTCACTCATTTGAATTTTATTCACAATTCAAATCATCATTAATATATTCAAATTCCATTATTCATTCACCCTTCCAATATTTATTTCCATTATCTTCTTATAAGTCAATTTTATTTTATTAACATGAGCCATTTATATTATTTCATTCAACAAATTTAAATTTCTACCTTTCCTTATACTTCTTTAAATAGAATCTAAATTTCTTTCAACATTATTTATTACACAATTGAAATTCAATTACAATTTCATTATCATAGCAAATTTCATCTTCCCAATACATAAGTCCAAGACTTATTTGCTAACTTAAGAACATCCACATTTATGTTCCCACTTTACATTTCATTTATGGACAAATTTTAAATTTGCCACACCATTCACTCTTTTCATTAATGAATTTCAATTTTACTTACATTCAAAAATTTAGATTGCTTACTCAAATCTATTTTCCAATTTATAATCTCAAATTTAAATTATATAACTTAACAACTTAAGGATATGATCTTCATTATGCAATTATAAACAATTTTTCATTTCACCTTTATATCCAATTTACTTTAATTCCAATTCATCCAGATTTAATTTAATTTCAAATTCTCAATTTTAATTCTCCATATATACAAGTTCAAAACTTGTTTACTAAGTGAAGTTCATTCACTTCTTTATATCCCACTTTACTTTTACTCAATTCACATTTCACTTAAGATTAGATTTGAATTCACCATACCATTCCACTATTTCCAGCTGTGATTATAATTTCATTTCTATATATAAGTTCACCAACTTATTTACTTAAAAGCTTATATAGCTCTCCTTTAACCCATCTACATTTTATAATCACAATTCCAAATTCCATAGTTTCAACCTATAAGCATAACACCTGATAGCTCAGTAGTTCAATTCATTTCACAATGGCCTTCAATCGCAAGGTCATCTTACATTTTAATTTAATTCAAATGAACTTTATTTAAGTTCAATTCATTTTACCTATCCAAGTTAAATTCAAATTTCCATTTACTTCAACATATTTATTCACTTCCAATTACTTGAGTTAAATTTTAATTTCAAGATTCAAATTTTCATTTCCTTCCCTCTTAATAGCATCTCATCACCAAAATGACTTCAATAGTTAATTTATTTAAAGTTTACACATTATTTAATTAGGATTCTCCCAGAATTCAATTTACCCGGTTTTTTTTTTATTTCCAAAATCATTTTAAAATATATCAAATATAGACCTATTTGATATATCAATCAAATCACCAGATTTTCCAAAGCAATTTGTTTATACCAAAACAAATTTCCCATTTTTGGAATGTCCAAAACAACTGTTATACCCAACTAGTCCAAACAATACCATAACCAAATACTAGGGAAGCAATCCATCACTTTTAGAAACTCAAAAATGAATTCTAATGATGTGGCCAGCATCATCAGGATTATTTTCCAGCGACTGAAGTGAGTTCAATGCTTCTTACTTTTCTAAATTCATTTCAAAACAGTTTCCATTTAAAAATATTTCCCAGACAATTTTCCATCATTACCTTCAAATACCTTCAAATCTCAACAAACATTTCAAACTTTCCCAAGATTTTAAATTTTCAAACTTTTATTTTTATTTTATCTAAAATCCTTTCCAAAACTTCCGGGTTTTAAATTCTGGTTTAATTCTCATTTAGTTATTCTTCCCTTTATATAATTTATATTTGTGGAATTTTATTTTCACTATAACTATTTCACATTTCAGATTAAATTTTATATTCTTATTTGATTTAGACATTAACAACCAATCATTCAAATATATATAATAATTTCAGAAAATTATTTCTTTTATATCAAAATATAATTTTGAGTAAAATTATTTCATTTACCCACCTTTAAAAACAATTCTATGTCGGTTTATCTTGTTCAAGAGTTTAGAAACCCCTATCGATACGGTTGTACTTCCCGTACCGACCAGAATTCATAAACACTCAACCGATAAGTCAACACAGTATAAAAATAATTTTATATCCACTAACAAGTACGCTCTCATATCTATTATTACTCTCAACTCATTATAGAGTACAATTGACTCTGTTTAATGAGTAATTTCCCCACCAAAGCCTAGGTTGTCGCCAACCTAAGCTCTGATACCAAGTGTGACAGCCCGCAAATCCGTACCCCTTGAATCAACACTATTCTATACAAATTGACTCAAGTGGAACAGAAATACGAACCATTAAGGTTAGAGAAGAAAAGATAGAAGAAGAAGAAACTAAACAATATCAGAATCTCACAGTCGCAGCGGAATAAAATATAATAGTAGATATAGAACTTTACACAAAATGACATCTATAACTGTTTATACATATCACATCATCACAAATCAGAGTATCTCATACATCAAATTACCAATCAGACATATCATACAATCACAGCAGCGGACTATACATATATATAGATAATACGTCTCGGCTCCAGCTCCTCTCCTGCTCCAAAGCATCCTGTCCTGTACAAATAATACTCGGTCTGACCCGAGCATTATAATGAAATAACACCCGAGTCAGTCTGGAATACCAGCTGATACTAAATATGCATCCAACTTGATTATTAAAGTTTCAAAAATCCTTTGGAAAAAAACAAAAGCATCTCGTAAGACCACGCCACAAATAAACATGTCGGGTTTTTACCTTACGATAGCTAAAACAATTTTTATAGAAATTCTCTGATATTATAATAGGGTCTATATACAAATACTTATAAAATAGCCGAAATTGTTACATTCATTAAATTCCAGCTACTAGCCACAAAAGTGGGTAATACAAACAAAACTCGTACAAGGCTCGTAGGGAAAATGGATTTCCAACAATGACCAGGCACTGGGGTACCACCTGTCACAGTACGGGGCCTAGATCACCGTACCGAGGACTACTCCCTTCATCCCCTGCAACACAAGGCCGGAACCATTCCTTACTGAACAGTCCCGAACAAGATAAACCCCGTGGTTGGCGCGACCAACCACCCACTAAGCCGAAATATATAAGGGACATCTAGACAGGGGAAATATCTTGTCCTGCTTGGGCATGACCCACCTAACCTTGCTGCATATCCCCTGATTTTCAGTCATTCCCATTTGATGAGGCTTGAGGCTAAGCGTTACCTTTTAGAACGTTTCACTTAGAATGCCCATCGTCCACCTGACGATGTTTCGCAAGCATTCGTCCATACAAGTCCGTCCCGGGTTCGAACGGAACCGAAGGCACTACTCCTACTACATCCATTTTGGAAATATCCTCAGGATTAGTAGCGACTAGCCCTTGCACTTCACTGCTCCATCTTCGACTCCGAACACGTTTTTCGCACGAAACGTACAAACCGGATCGAAGTGGTTTTCGAGAAATTAATCTCGATCCCGGTCTCTTCGAAACGATCACGCATTGTCCAATATTGATAGTCGGTGATTTAACTATCAATTTATATTCATAAACATCCATATGCATCCATCACACAATAAATAATTCCCAAATTATTTATTTGCCTCAAATATCTTTAAAATATATATTACCAAATTTTCAAATCTCATTTGAAAGCATTTCCCAAAATTCCTCCTTTACAAGGTAAATCATTTACCATATATTCCCATTGGAAATATCCAAGTCCAAAACAGTTTAGATTTAAAAACAATTTAAAACATTTTAGTTTAAAATATATACTTTAAAATAGGTAAATTTACTACTAATTATTTACTCAAAATATAATTTCAAAATATTTAAAACAAAACTATTATGCAAAATATACTTGGTTTGAAATAAGGTTTTAGTTATACTATAATTAAAAAGTAGAGTTTTTAAAGAAATTAATAAATTTCAACAACTTTATTCAAGAAACTAGCTTTAAGCGAAAGTCCATTTGTAAAGATAATTATTAAGGTATTTATAAAATTTACTATTGCTAATATACATATAATTACTTTAAAATAGTAATTTCCAAACCACTCTTTTTAAAACAAGCTTAACTTTTAGAACTTTCTTCTTATAAAAACAGTTTAAACTCGAACTTGGGTTTTTCCCAGGAAATCTCATTTCCACTTAAACATCACAGAAATCCTTCTCTCAATTTCTGTCGAATTATTTCAATTTAGTTTTATATTTTGAATAACATAAATTTATTTTCCCAAATTTTCAACTAATAACATTTATCTTTGATTACCATTCCAGATTCCACAAATTTTCAATTTCCATTCTAAATAGATTTCAAATTTTAACCCTTTAAAATTCTTTATTAACCATATCTTTTGTTTCTCTAAAATTCAATTTATCCATTAATAATTATTTATGGATTTATAATTTACTCAACATTATTCCGATTAAATTTTAGTTCAGTTTTCCATCCAAAAGATTCTAATTTTATTTATTCTTTTAAATTTCTTATTTATTAATTTTCTTAGCTTCTTGAAAACCCAATTAAATTCCTTTATAATTAAAACCCCAAATTCCTTTATAATTAACATTTGGGTTTACAGTTTATTCTACAATGTCACCATACAATTTAATTCCAAATTTACCAATCACAGAATATAACAGGCATCATCATCACTATAAAAATATTACTACATTGTGAGGAATCCAGTTGGATCCCTCCAACCTGTTTTCCCTGCATCCACAAATATTAGCACAACCACATATATCAATTCAAATTTGATAATAATTAACATAAACAGCTAAACATCCAACAATAATCAATATTAACTGTCTAACTTTACTAGTATCCAGATGTGAGTGAGAATAACTCACCTTGAGTTTCGGCGAGCGTTCGAAATTCAAATTAAACCGGACGGTGTCCGATTTAACCCAAATTTCTACTTGCCCGGAATGGATCCGAATCTGCACCATCGCTTAGTATTCTTTCCTGCGATCCCAACGCTTCCAGTTTCGTCCGAAACTGATAACATATGCAATAGTTATGTATTTTATAAATTTCAATTTAAATTTAAAACAAATCCCTCTCTCTTTTTTTTTTATATATATATATATTTATACCAGAGCAATCAAGGCCGTTCGTCCCAGAAACGAAATCAAGGCCGCACGCCTTTTCTTTCCACGCGACACAGATCAGAAACCGAACCCAAAATAGCCGGCCTAGGGCATAAAATCGCAACCACTTTCGTCGCATCCAGCTCGATCGGAGCTCGCCACCGCAGTCGCCTCCACCGCCTCCACCTTCGCCTAGAACGCGGTTACACTCGGTCATCTCTAGCTCGAGCACGACGAACTCGAACGGCAGGCCTTCGAGCCAAAATTCTGGTCAATCTACTCCTCCATCAACGATCTTGACCGTTGGATCTCACGAGCTCACCGAGCTCTCCCCTTTTCATGTTGGAAGATGTTGCTATTATGCGATGGATTAGAAGAAAAATTAAGATGAATTTGGGAATTTTTCGGCCATTAAACGCATATGAGCGGCGGGCCTGAGCGTATGCTAGGGTTTAGTGAAAATTATATATATATAATATTGGTTTAATATTATTTTATTAATATAATTTCTCAAGTTAACAGTTAATGCAAACGACCCCCAATTCTCACGTTCCGACAGGCGATCCTAAGGTTTTTCCGTGTTCCGGACACAATGGAACAAGTTTCGTAAGCTAATTTGATCGTATGTGCGAGTTACGGAATTAAACGTTCAATTTTAAATTAAATCGATTAAAACGATTTCAATGCGTTTCGAGCTGCCGGGGTCAAACGACAACTCCGATTGCTACGAAAATTGAAATCCGATAATAACTAACTATTACGGATCCAATGGAACTGGTTTCGTCGAATTCCGAGACTGTGCCCCGGAAGGCTATTTTAACTCGTCTATTAATTAAGCAATTTTCGAAATTATCGAAATCACTCAAAATTTCCCCTTTTAAAATTTTATTAACTTAACAATAATTCATATAACATTTATAAACACATTAAAAATCATTTCGGCTCATTCCGAACCAAAATCTGATTAATTGCATTTTTAATAATATTAAATTCATTTTAAATTAATATAAAATTCCAAATATTAATTTATCGACTATAAAATTCTTCTAAAATTTCCACCACGCTATTTACACTCGAATAACTCAAGATAAACTTTTAAAACCATTTTTATCACTATTTACATCCTGAATTACCTTTTATCTCAATTTCGAACATTAAATTATTATTATTCAAATTCCAATTAAATCCTCGTATTTGAAATTTGACCAATTTTATTATCTTAACCAAAGTCATTTATTTAAAAATTCAAATTATAATCTATATTAAACATTTAAAATGAATTAAATGTTCAAATCTGGCGACCCAAAATTCTGGGTCGTTACACTACCTCAACACCGCGAAACAACACTCCCAAATCAAGGGGTGCACCCAAATCGAATCACAAAAGGTAATAGATATGGTATAGAAGAAGTGTGTCCGCTAGAGGTGGCGAACCTCAATGGCCCGGCGCGGCTCCTGTTTTAGTCATGTCAGGGGTCGTCCAATAACGTTCTCTTTCTTCAATCAACGCGTTCACCAAACCATCCACTTCATTATAGATCAACACTCCGCATATGATAGTTATTAAAGTGGATTTCGGTATCGACAGAGAGTATGTCCATATCCGATCCCGGTCTCTTTGATAACTACGTATTATTACACCGATGGCTCTTTTACATTTTAAATCGATTTATAATTGATATCAAAATATCATATTCGCTTCAAAAATTCAAATGCATTTCAAACATCATCATATCTATTCACAATGTAAGATTTCGTTCCAAAAATCATTTTTCACCTCGATATCTCATTTCGATTTCAAAATCATTTCGAATTTCAATTTAAGTTGCAACTTCATTTAACCCAATTCGTATTTTAAATTCAAGATTTAAACGTAAACATTCCACCTTATTAACCAGCTTGAAATTTTAGAAAATAGTTTTAAGTAGTTTAAGAGTAGTTTTAAATAATTAAAATACTTAAAAATACTTAAAATCTTTTAATGGATTTCAAATAGATAAATTAGTTTAAAATAATTTAAATTGGGTTAAGTAGATTTAAAATAGATTAAAAAAGTTAACATGGTTTAAGATGGGTTAAAAATAATTTAATATAGTTAATATAGGTTAAAATAGTTAAGTAATTAAAGATGGTTTATATAATAGAGTGATTTGGAAAAACAAAATGAAACAGCTTCCAAACCAATCCATTTCAATTATAACTTCCTAATTCAAATCAATTTTCAATTTCCATTCTACCGATTTAATTTCTATTTCAATTCAAATCAATGTCAACTTTGACTTCAAACCAATTCAATTCTACATTCACCTTCAATTAATTCAATTTCAATTTATATCGATTTGGAGCTTGATTTTCCAAATTATCAATTTATAACACTTAACAAAATTATCCTTCAATATTCAAATTTAAATCCAAATTCAAATATGATTCAATTCCAAGCTCCATTTCAAAATATTATTTTTATATCACTTTTACTAGTAATACTCAAAGCTCGAAATAATGTCCAATCTTTAAAACAAATAAATTTTTGAAATTCAATCATATCCCAAATTTTAATCTCAAAGTCTCGACTTAAATTATTTAGCAATTTCCTTTAACCAAAATTTATTTCAACAATCCAAACTCAATTTTTCGATAAATTCGATTTCTAAAATTTGATTTCTATTTATAACTTTTAAATCAAAACATTTAAATAAATTTCAAATCGACGATTTTAGAAATTATTAATTTAGCCAATCCGGTGTCCGTATATAATTTTCTATCCTATGGCCAAGTGATTATTTATTTCAATTAAATGTCAGGGATGAATATATATCACTTAAAACAAATCAAAGTGTCATATGTATGCATAACAGGATATATATATGCAAATAAACATCCAAACATTTTAAATATCGACCAATAGCATCCATCAAAATACATCATCCAATAGACAATACAATTCACGGCAATTTCATAGTTATCGATATCAGGTTATTTAATCGCAATTAAATTTTAATTTCAATTTGACTGTCAATTTAATTTTCAACTGTGAATTCAAATGACAATCTATATGACAATTAAATTTTTATCAAACAACGACAAATAAAACTCATATCACTTCAAAATGTCAAATTTAACTAGCAAAAAGATATTCAGTACGTTGTGAGCGTTATAAAACACTCACCTTGACATCCTGTTGTCACCGAGACATTCCGGTTTGGAACTCAACCGGACGACTCTCGATTTTATCCCCAAATTTCAACCATCTCTAAATTTGCCCAAACCAGTTTCATTTCGAAGCTCTCGTCATTACGATCGCAACGTAAAAATTCTCGTTTCAATCGGACCTCGTATGTAGAAGTTATACATTTTTAAGTTATCGACATTCGAATTTATAAAACAATTTATATAGATATTAAAATTTACCCATACCCAAAGCAAAATAGGCCCAGGCCACTTAACATCTTCTTGCCCAAACAAAGCCTGTACGCGCAAAATTGACAAACCCACCATTGCTGTGCACTTCCTTCCAGTGATACGGAGCTAGGCTACATAACTCGACGAACCGACAATGCCATCCGACTTCTCATCGAAATCTACACCATCCCCCATCCCAAACTCCAAGCTCGACGCCACCCTGGAAATCGCGACTCGTGCCCAGCTGCATGCACGATGCGAAATGTCGCATGCCCCACAACATGATCACGCACCACCAAAACATGCTCCGAGGTGCTATTTTCGATGACGAGCTCAAATCAAAGCTCCGTTTCGCGAATCGAAGCCCATATCCTCCAAGATTTCCAACCCTAGTTCATGCCTAAGAATGGCTTCGACCCCAATGGTTGCCGCACCAAGCACGAAGCATACCAAATCAAAGATAAAGCAAAAATAGGATTTTTAAAATTGGTTTCGTGATTTTTAATCGAGTATTGGAAGAGACATAAATTTTTGAAGTTTGGATTCATTATTTTCCTACTGCCTGAAGCTTGCATGCGAATTTAAAAGGAAGCAGACCTGATTCTTGCGTGTGGGATGCTTACTACAGTGATTTGAAAAGAAGCTGATGTGAAAAGTTGACTAGACAATATATAAACTTAAATTTCAAAATATCCCAATTTATGTATCTTGAACCCCTATCGAGGCGTGCCGCTAGGCGTTTATAATGTTATACCCCTATTCCGGACGCAATGGAAAAGATTTCAAGCCCTAATTCGATCGTATGTGCGAGTTACAGAATCAAACGATCAATTTTAAATTAAATCGATTAAATTAATTTCTAAGCGTTTTGAACTGCCACGGTCAAAAGGCGACTCTAATTGCTATGGAAATTGAAACCCGATAATAATAAACTATTACGGATCTAATGGAACTAGTTTCGTCGAATTCCGAGACTGCGCCTTGGAAGGCTATTTTAACTCGTCGATTAAATCGACGACTTTTCAAAATTTACAGAATTGCTTAAAATTCCAATTTTAAAATATTATTAACTCTATTATAATCCAAATATAACTTACATTCACTTTGGAAGCCAATTTGAATCATATTAAATCAAATTTCAGTCATTCACTCTATTTTCATACATAAAATTACAATATCAAATTAATCATATCAAATTCGGAATTTAATTATTCAAACATTTGTAATATTAAATTTAAAAAAATTTGATTATTCTTAAATCACTATCTTTTGAAATATTCAAAACGAACTTATCAACTTAACTTTTGAAACAAATTCAAATTATAGAACAACCATTTCCATTAAACAGTTATTCGATTCCCGTTATTCAATTATTCAATAAATTCCAAGTATTAAATTTAAACAATTTAATTGTTCAATATTTAACGGATTTCAACGTTGGATTAAATAAATTTTCGTTATCAGTCGATTACTTTATTACATCAAATGAATTCCACATTATTATTTACTTCAGTTAGAGATAATGCACTCAACTAATATATAAAATTTCATTTCAATTGCAATTGGTTACTAAATCAGTTCGACTAACTAAATGAATAGGTAACTTAAATAATTATCACCGTTAACTTTTAATTACACTTATAAGTTTATTATTTACAAACAAGTGTCACAATTACCTATACAATACAGATTCATTCCATCACCGTTGACTACATATTATTTTAATTGATTTAGGATTTCATTCAATTCATACACAATTAACTTAGATAAAATTTGTTGCAATTCATTCTAGTTATTATTATCATAAATAAATTACAAATTTTAAATTCTTCCCACATTAAACCATGAAATCTTATTAAATTAACTATTTTAATTATCGGAAATTTATGGGTCGTTACCCTCTCCCCCACTCAAAACTTTTCGTCCTCGAAAAGGAAAAAGAAGGGAAAAGGAAGTAAGTAAAGAATTCAACATTTGATATATTTTATTCAAATTTTACCAACTTATAAAACAATGAAATTCCATTTATAAAGTCATTACTACACTTCTACTACGCTACGATGATTAGCCTATGAAGTTTACGAGTTAGTTATCAAACAAGTTATAAAATTTTAAAACTTGAAAAAATTTTCTAACACCCGGATTTACGAAAAATTTCGGCAGAGTCTTCTTTGCGCGGCTCGATCGGTACAACTACAAAACGCCTCTACAGGCCCCAAAACCAATAAAAGAAAATCAAAAGCCAAGTGGCTCATCAAAAATCACCAAATCCAATGACAAAATAAACATCTACCTTTTGTCGGGCAATCCAAATTTCCTTGATTTTAAATACCTGCATCTTATTTACCAATGATAACTAATCATATAATTTTAAAAGAATCATTTTATATTTGGCATCATAAATTTCCAATATTAACTTTAATTAAGTCCGTAAGCCGTACATATATCATCCGTAAGCAATATCAATCTAATCGCTTGTTCGATCACACAATTTCACTTCCAAACTAGTATCGTTCACATGACTCTCTAGTGCGGACTCAGATTTGGTTCCTTGATTGGAAACTTTTACTCTCCTTGCATAGCCTTATACTATGATAGAGAATTCCAGAATCAAATCAAAAATCCCTATCCAGGGTTCGCCGTCGAGAATCGAGTGAAAAATCCTAACTTGGATCGATATAAATCATCTTGAAATTTTATGCTCGAATTTTGGATCAAATCGTTATGCGAACAAAATTATACGTACAACTCACGTATTAACTTCCAATGGATTTCTATCCAATTTATCTATACTAAATTATTTTATTGGCTTTAATTTTATTTTACAATTAATTATTCACAATCCATTATTCAGTTAGTATATTCATTTCTTTACATAGCATATTCTTTAACATTATCTTTTCTTAAACATCATATCATAGAATTTGCTTACTCAAGTTCATTTTAAACATTCTATACAATTTAATTAAATCCAATTTCATTTTCCAATCGATTCTTAGCTATACCACATTCTTTTGTTTTCATTTATTTCAATTTCATAATTTTAGTTAATAACTAATTTATTTATGGAACATTTTATTAAACAACAGTTTAGTTTATTAATCATCCTATAAAAGTCTAACCTCTCATAAATGACTTTTCTTAGTTTACAGTTATCTTAAAGGTTACAAATTCAATTTTTTTTCTTACAATCCCTTTGCAATTTATATTTATTTTCTATAACCAATTTACAAAGACATAATACGATTCTTTTATCTTCTTTCTTAAGTTCACTTACTTGTTCCATTTATTCATTCATCATTTCATGTTATATAAGTATTTATAATTTTTATCACAACCATAGTTTCCATTTATATACATTTTAATTCCTTTTGAGTTTTCCTTACTTGTATACTTCAATTATTTTTAGGTTCTGTTCATTTGTACATCTCATTACATATCCAAAACAGTATTTCAACTTCTTAATATTTGGTAAGTCATATTATATGTTATTAGAATGCAAATTTGGTATTATACAAATTTATAGAATTTCATTTTACTTAATTAGAATGTTCACAAATTTAATTTGTTTAAATCCTCTTATTCTATAAATTCTAGTTATTCACATTTCATTCAAATAATTTGAAAATTATTAATTAACAAAACTTAGAAATTTAAATGCCCGATTCTTTTCAAATCGTTTGAAATAAATATATACACTTATATCTTTAACATATCAAATCATACCTTTGGAGTTTAAACCAAAACCCATTTACCCAAAATAATTTTGAAGAAAAACAAAGCTTCTCTGAAGTCTTCCTCACTTTGAGACTCGAAAATGAATGTCGATGATGCCGCGCAGTCATCACCGAAATTATTTTCCAGCGATAGAAGAGAGGAGTACTTAATTCATTCCTTCTTAAAAAATCCTTTCAAAATATTTCCATAAACATTTTCCAACTAATATTACTTTATATTTCTTCAGAGCTTTGAGAACCATTTTCAAAATCCCAGGTCTTAAATTCAATATTTCTTAATTTAAATCTATTTTAATTTATAAGTCACCTTTATAAAATATTCTTATAAGATTTTTTTTCTTCAAACATTCCACCAGTGTTTTATTTTTTTTTTTGGCATGGCCGACGGTTTTATAGTGGACCGACCACTTTTATTACAGAAGTAATAAAGTTGAAGTACAGGAGTAAGGCAAAGACACCTTAACTACAATATGTAAAACAAATACAGAACAGGAGCATGACAGATACGTCACATCTACTATAAATATATATCACCGCTAGTTCTCCTCAGCTGAGGAAGAATCAGTCACACCCTCATCATCCTTGGAAGAAATCATAGGACCACCATCCAGACGTCCAATAAAGGGGCGGAAAAGAACAGCAAGGGTAGGGTCATAACAGTCACTGCATGAAGAGTAGACAAAAGATCGTTCCCAGGTAGGGTCAGCAAGAATCTCAGAATTCGACATAGCATATGCACCATCCGCGTCTAGAACCAAGGAATCACCAGAAATGCAATAGAAAAGACATCGAAGATCCAATAAGTCATCAGATATATATCGAAAATATGTGTTATCCACTGGATTGTATCTCATATCAGTACGACAATCAACCCAAGAGAACTCAGATTTGGCCCAAACAACGTGAGACGGATAGAGGACTGGAGCCAAAGGGGGAGCGGAAGGATCAGTACCAGGATCCGGGGAAGGAGGCACTAAGGAAGGGGGAGAATTAGAGACAGCAGCTACAAGAGAGGCCTTGGGAACCCATTTCCTAAGGGGAGGACGGGGCAGTGGAATTTTTGGAGCAGCAGCAGGAACCTCAGAGCGCACGCATACAGCATCAGTATGACCGAAGGAATGACAAGAGGAACAAATATCAGGGACCCATCCATAACGAACACGAACATTGGCCACATGACCAACAGCTAGCTGAACAGGAATAGAGGTGGGAAGAGGCTTGTCGGGAGTAATCTCAATCAAGGCTTTGGCGAAAACAAGCTTGTCACGTGCAACCGTATTAGTATCAAAGCATTTCAATTTTCCAATATTGCACGCAAGCCAATTCAAGCCAAGCAACGGCTGCAAAGCAGAAGGAATTTGGGAAAAATAAACCCAAACAGGGACCGAAAAAACTTGCTCACGAACACTTGCTATCGTCGGCGACCAGGGGGTAAGTATAAAAGGTTGGCCGTCAAAAAAGGAGGGTTCAGACTCTAGAACACGTCTACGATCCTCAGGGGAGGAGAACAAAAGATAGTACAATGAATCGACCAACTTAACTCTAAGACCTCCTTGCAATCTCCAGGCCCTACGACAAACAGCAGCTACATCACAGAATCGATGCTTTGGGTCCAAAAAGAATCCTACAACGTATTCAGACCAAAAATCCATTCCTGCTTGCATAACACAGGGGGGCGGGATCATTACTCCGTCTACCTCAACAATCTCGAAGTCAACCGGTTCATATACGCCCGCATTTCGGGGCATGGATGTAAAGAGGGAAGACCAAGATCTAGGAACCGCAGAGCTAGGGGGGCAAGGGGCATTAGGAAGGCTCTCCACAACACCAGATGTAGCAACAGGAATGGGGATGGGATTCACACTGTGAGAAGCGAACGTGTGCATATTGACACCAGGAGATGAAACAGTGAGCGCAGTGCCAACATCGTCAATGGCATTTAATCGAACAGCTTGACTGCCACAAACTGCACCACTTATGTCACAAGCATCTAAAGCCGACGGTCCCTTAGGGCTTGCCAAACGGTCCATAACCAAAGTATCCATATCATGGAGACCCAATTCGCAACAGGGAATAACATCAACATTTACATTGGATCCATGATAAGGGAGAGAGTTTGATTCACCTGGTTTAATAGAAGCAAGACAGTTTGCATCCGCGTTCACGTCAGTCGAACAAGGCTGGGAGATGGAGCGGTTTGCTGAGAGGGGAGGGAAATCTCTGGACGAAAAGAGGACAGGGCGAGCGAGATCTACATCTGACATGGAATTAAAGCATCGGCCAGAGCGAGTAGAAGAGGGGGATGGAGGACGCTGAGGGGAGAAGGACATGAATGATGACGGGAAGAGCACTAGACAGGGAGAGCGAGAAGAAAAAACGCCAGGACCGCTACTAATCGCCAGGAGCCATTTTAATCGCCAGGAGCCATTAAAATTTAAATTCTGATGAAATACATTTCACCAGTGTTTTATTATTGTTTTTTTATTTTTCAATAAACCTTATGTATTAAAGCACAATATCCAATTAATGATAACAATCAATATTATCGTTTCCAAAAACCAAATAAGCTAGAGAGATCACAATAATTTTTGAAAATAAATTCTTTATATACAAAATATAATTAGGGAAAAATTATTTCATTTACCCAATTTCAAAACAATACTATGTCGAATTGTTCTGTTCGAGTGTTTAGAGATCCCTATCAATGACGTTAATTACTCGTACTGACCGGAATCCATAAGCCACTCAACAAATCAACCGACATAATATAAAACATTTTATACCACTAACAAATACGCTCTCTCATATATATACACTTATCGACTCATCATAGGGTATTACTACCCTATTTATAAAGAGTCAGACCCCACTAAGCTAAGGTTATCGCTAAACCAAAGCTCTGATACCAACTGTAACGACCCGCCTTTTTGGACAGTTTAAACCGACGATCAAATACACATGCCGGTTCCAAACCATTCAAAAGGGCAGATGGTTATTGGGGTAAATAAGAAAAGAAAAGAAATAAAGGAAATGAAACAACACAGAATCTCGCAGCGGAACGATAAAATATAATAGTCAAATAAATAGTTCATGAAGCTGTTTACAATACTTTGATCATTATTTATACAATCTTTATCAGAGTTATACATATACAATAGAACAAATAAAATAATGCAGCAGACATCATGATCCAAAGATAATAATAATAATATTATACCAAATCTTCATCTTCGTCCTCCAGAATAGATCTTCAATAAGCTAAAAAACTCAGGTCTGACTGTAACATCCCGCCTTTTCGCACGATTTAAACCGACACACGTGCCAACTCAAACCATACAGAAGGGCGGACTGTTATGGGGTAAATAAGAAAACAGAGAAGAAAATAAAACAAAACAGAATCTCACAGCGGAAGGATAAAATACAATAATAAATATATAGTTCGTAAACGGTTTACAAAACACTTGATTCTTCTTTATACAATAAGTATCAGAGTTACACATACCAATACAATCAATGCAGCGGAACAGTATGAGTGTGGTGCAAAACTATAAATAATAATAATACGGGTTCTTCGTCTTCGTCCTCCAAAGCTAAAGTCTTCGATCCTGAAACGCCCGGACTGACCCGAGCGAATTGAAAAGACAAAACACTCGAGTCAGAACTAAAAGATCTTATGTGAGTTAAATTAACAGAAATAAATATGAGTGCAGTAACTCAAGAGATGATCGGGATTTACATCTCCTAAGGATCCGTTAAACTATTTACTATGTAGTATATTGCGCTATTATAATAGTGTCTATTTGTAAAATAAACTTACTTTTTAATAGCGTTAAGGGGTTACCCATATAGCCTTGAACACAGAATATATTCCCATAGTCTATACAGTACCGTAATCTCCCCCGTACTGGGCGTCGTCAGAGGGCACTCCATAGGTATGGTACAAAGCCAAAATCGTATAAGGCGCGCTAGGGTAGGTGACACGGCACAACTAGGCAATGCCAGGGTAGATATACCAATTACGCTTCCGGGCCGATGGTAACGCGTAGCCGCAGCTACCGCCCACCTCGAACAAACTCCCCCAAAATCAAAGTAAAAGTGGCCACTGAATCAATCCAAAGTCAAAGTATAATATCGAAGAGGAGTGTCCGATCAGAGGAATGACCTCATTAACCCATCGATCGCTCCTGTTTTAGCCACCTTATGCCAACTCACGGGAGTCGGGTCCACGTATTTACCTTACAGGAAACGTCGCCACCAACCTACTTCATTCTGGAATCTCCACCGCGTACACGGTTAGTCAAAGTGGTTTTTGGTATCGACAGAGAGTATGTCCATATCCGATCCCGGTCTCTTTGCCAACCCATCGTTATTATAACACCGCGGTCATTTAAAATAGTTTATACTTTAAAACCAGAATAAAATTTTCCATTTCAAAACTATGAATACGATATCATTTTAAAACCTAAAACAATATGATATCATTTTATCCAAATATAATTCTTTCCCAAAAATCATACTGCTTTAAAATCTATAATATCTGGAAACCAACATTTGAATTATATTTTCAAAGCATAATATTTCGAAAATTCATAGTTTTAAAACCATAACTTCTAGAACTTGAATGGTTTGGATATTCAACGGTATATAAAATAAATGGTTTGACTTTAAGGTTACTTTTTAAAGAAAAATATTTTCCATGGCTTTACAAATATATTTCCTTATTTAAAGTCTAAACCATAATTTAAATATCACTTTCAAGTTCCAAAACCATTTCAATTTCTATATATATATATATATATCCATTTGGAGTATTAATATTTCAAAACTAAAGTTGGAATTTATTCTTTCAGCAAATTAAACGTACTATTATTTAGTCTTGAATATTCACATCAAATCCATAAATAAAACTCCAATTCTAGTAATTAAATATTTTCTCAATTTTACTTTATACTAGAATATTCCTTTTTAAATGTATTTAGGAAAAATTCAGTTTATAAAGATCACATTTTTAAAACTTCCAAACTTAACATATATTATAAATTATCAAATCCATTCCTAAATTTTTTTATTCCATTTTTATTTAACGGATTTATACAAAGCTCAAATTAAAAATTTAACTTTCATATGTATATATATATGGAAGAATAATATTTATAAAATATCAAAACTAAATTTTAATGACCGTATCTCATCCAAACCGTAAAAATCACTTTAAAATAATTTATATATAGACCACGGTGCCTGTATATAATTTTCTATCCTATGGTCAAGTGATACGGATATTTATCATTTCAATCCGCAATTTAAAATAAAATTTTGTGGTTGTATATCATTTCAAACCACAATCCTGAATGAAATATGCATGATGACTTGTAATTTAAAAATAAAACATCCATTTATAAACATCATCCATCATCCAAATCACAATCGTCATCCAAAATAAACAATATCAATATATCTCTGATAATATAAACAGGTAATAACTGTCAGTTATATTAAAAATGAATTTAATAACTATTAAACTAACAGTTTATATTCAGTAATAAATTTTATAATTGTTAATTAGCGGTTTATATGCAAACAAATAAATTCTAACGGTCAATTAATATGAAATAAATAAACCACATTAACAGTTAAACTAAATAAATGCAAATTAACAGATATGATGAATAAACATGCCAAATAGTTGTAGATAAATTTCTACTAATATCTAAAATGAATTTAACAAACATAAAAACTTTTAGAAGTTGTGAGTGGGTTAAAACACTCACCTTTTGAATTTAAATCGAATTTAAACCCGATTTAAACTCAAAAAATCCGACGGTCCCCAAATCTGTCCAAACCAGCGTCATCAGATCCGGAACTAAATTACGATCCTAACAAAAGAAATTTCGCGTGAATCGGAGAACGTATGAAAAAGATATTCATTTTAAACGATTTGAAAACAAAAATAAAAATAAAATAAAATAAAATAAAGTAAAACCCACTTAACTTCAATGGCCACGTCAGCTAAAAGCTACAGCACATCGTCGAAATTTTTTCTGGTCAAACGAATATCCAAAACAGAAAACGAATTGTACCAGCAGATTACGTGTCTCGAGAACTTTATCATAAAATTTTCTGGAATTTTTGTGGAGAGTTTGAATTTTATTGGAAAATTTGAATTGTAGATAGATTAGGTTTTGTAACCATTGAGGAAGAGAAAGAGATGAAGAAAAATGAACTTACAGCCAATTGACAATAGAAAAGAGGCTAGGGTTTATCATAGCATATTTATAGATAGATCGCAAAAGGATAGGTGTTCACGAATTTTAACGTGCAAACAGAAGTGGTCCCAAAAGGATATTAATTATACAAGTTACGGATTAAATTATTTCTTTCTCAACATTTACATTGCATTTTAAGCGTATTCACACATGTATAATTAGATGCTTCATTTAAATTTCCATATATATATATTCACAATTCCATAAATTTCCAAATACATAGATAAATTTCCAATTTCAACTAAATTTCTAAATTACTATAATAATTACAGATTAAATTTCTATCCATTCTCAATAGATTTACGTTTACATACTAAAATCCACATTTCTATGTACATTTGAATTCCTTATTATACATATTTTATTTATCTTAATTACTTCCAACTTAAATTTCAATCAACATAAAACGTTTTATTCAGTTTCCAATAATTTCAATCATGCTTTAAATCCAAATGAATAAATAACTTAATTCCCATTTAAGCATTTTTCATTTGATTTGCAATCAACCTTTTATGATCAATTAAATCCCGATATATTAAATAAACGTTATTTACATCATTCTTTATCCTATGAAGAAATTTTAGTTATTCACACCTATTACTAAATTTCATATTAATACACACTAATTTACATTTATTGTAATGGTTACCAAATATTTCCCTGCAATAATTCATTCCCCTATACATACTTACAATTCCACTTAAACTTTACTATACCCATTTATTTTCTCAACGTTAAAACCAACGTTACCTCAATTCCACTAATGTACACTTATTCTATTATCACTTACTAACCATTCAAATTTTTATTAACAAATAGGCAGGTAATTCCTATGTTACAAATTTTTAATTCATCCTAATCCCTTACTATTGACATACATTTGCATTACTTACATATCATTTACAATGTTACCCAAAATCTCTATCCATTGTAATTAATACCTTAAATAAGTTTCAATTTATATTCAAGTGAATACATTACCCTTTTTCGTTATGTCATCCATTTTTCACAAGAAACATTTTATCGTTTCGACAATATTTTATTTCTAATTACCTACATTGATTTGTGTACGTCTCTACTGTTTAAAGCATTACCATTCTCACCTTCATCTAAATCTTCATTTATGAATATTTAAAATAAGTTTCACTTATTTCCTATTTATACACTTATAAATTCCAATTCCAAATAAATAGATAAATCTCCGTTTGCACTACTTAAATCAAAAATCAGCGATTATCCTATCTATACATTTTAAGTGGATGGATCAAATGTTGTATTCAAAAATCTACTTCTTAATATTCTTAGATTTAAACTCAACTCTCTATTAACAGAATATTTAGATGTTTAAACTTCTTTTATTACCATTAACTTATTATTATACATTAAACTTAAATATACTGACAAAGCTTGTTTTTGGTACTCTTTTCATTTCCATAAATAAAATTAGCAGTGGATTCATACCTTATTATGTAATTAACTTTAATTCCACCTAACTAAATATTTACATAATCTTTTATTTGCAATAAATCAACTATTTTATATTAATTAAATTTAATCTTCCTGGTTTACTTATTCATAGTATGTAATTCAGTTACTCACCCTAACCTATTTATTTGAAATCCAATCCAGATTATTTTTACTAAGTTCCAATTTCCAAAGGTTACTGCAATTAATCCAATTAATTGCAATAAATTCTAATAAATTTGATTTTATTGGATTACAACTCAAAATAAATCAATTATTACTCAACCACACAGTTAACATTTTTATGATTCATTACAGTAATATTTCCCAATTCTCATCTTTATTTTCATAAATTACTGGATTTCAATTTAATTGAAATTTTGTTAACTTTACACATAAATAAAAGCTTAAACCTCAATTAATTCATTCATAAGATCACACTAATTATTATATTATAAAATGGACCTTTCCCTTGGTTACATCTTATTTATTCTCTTACCAATATTCCACACTAACTGCAATAATTTAGTGCATTAATTGAAATTGATCAAAATAAAACTTAACCAACAAATAGAATAAATACGTACAATAATTATTGTCATTAAATCTATTTCATAAGTCTACACTCAATTAATTCCTTAAAATAAGTTTTACGTTTATAAATTTACCTTCACACTTCCCGTTACTATTTTAATAATTACTAAAGTAACATTTTCATAATAACAACATTAAAATTTCTCAATATTTAGATGAACTTTATTTCCAATACACACTACCAAATTTCAATCACTTATGTTCTATCCAACATTCTTTTAGATTTTATTTCCATCAATTAGTTCATCCAATATTTTCATCCATTTATTAACAAATTTTCCATTATACAATATCAATTCTTCTTATTATTATTTCATTAATACTATTACCAACTTTTATTACTTTAAGTATTAATTAAACAATCATATTTAATTAAGAGGTTATAATGTTGTATTCACTATTCCCATTTTCACTCCAAAACTCAAACAACCGTTTCAATTGCATTTGGATTTGCATTAAATTGATTATCCATCAACTGCCATCTATATTACCACCTTAATTCACATACAATTATTGTCCTTTTTAATATATTAATACATAGGTAATTTAAATTTTGTCTTTATTTCTTTAATTTACATTTTATTCAAGTGCGACAATTTACGCTATTTCTTTATTGATATTTCACCTAACTTTCAACAATTAAATTAAATACCCGTTTCTACAATTCATTGTTAGTTATAAATTTAAATCACCTTTATTTATTCAACTTACACACAGGTATACATCTTACACTATCTCAATCATTGGATTTTCATTTAGCGTTCATTCCAGCATAAATTCTATCTCTTTTATATATATCTTTATTTTTATTTACAAATTTTTTTTTCTTTATTACATAATCCCTTTTTAACTAAAATTTAATCGTCGAAATTTACGGGTCGTTACACTCTCCCCCACTCAAAACTTTTCGTCCCCGAAAAGGAAAAGAAGGGAAAAGAAGAATTTTGAAATCAATATTTTAAATTTACAAAATTAGTTAATTTAGCTAAAATATACAAATTTAGATACAGTGAAATATTTAAGTGATTTCACCATTAATCAACCAAATCAAATAAAAACCATCAACCTTACAAACAGCATACATACATAAGACAAAGCAACCATTTATCCAACAAACAAGAAGTTGTTCGGGTTCAGAACTTGAAATTTGTATGGAATGAAAATAACTATCAAGTGCATCCTTTACTCAACAGTCTTAGATGGAACAAAGATAGATTATTTATTCATCCAACAACTTCACATTTCTTTACCCAACCAAACATAAATCAACCAATAATAATTTCAAAACAACGACCAAATTCACTTATTATACATTGATTTCATGCTTAGTTGTTTGATTTCCTTTTATGATTCACGTAACCTTTAAATTTCATTTACTCATTAATGTTTGTTTCATTAATTTACTTATTACTTATAATTATTCCTTTATACTTATTTGTTAACAAATAGCTTCAATCTTTTTCCAATGTTTATTTCTTCTTCGTGAACTATTTACTAAAATTTCATGATCTTATTTATTCACACTTTAATCACTTGAGTTTAAAATCATCTATCTGTCATACTTACCTTTTTATTATATTTACTCGATATAATTTCAATTATAACTTAAATTAATAACATTAAATTCTCCTTAATTATAGCAAATTCATTGAATTATTCATTTCCTCAATCTTCACTTGTAAGTTTTCTCTTACATTTCCTTACTAACATTGCAACTTTTATTATATGGTAAGTTATATATGTTTTAAGAATGTAAGTGAAATTTATACAAGTTTCTTCTCGATTTCTTTAATTAATTAATGGTTAAATAAATATATTCGTTTTATAAATTTCAATTTCAACTTACCTTTAATTTCATTTATTTATTTAAAGGTTTACGTTACTATTATATTTAATAATAGTAAAAATTAATTACACTAAATTTGCTACCCTATAACATTAATTCTTATAAATAAAGAAGTTTACTAATTCATTTACTAATGTTTACAATTGTTTATTTACATTTCTTATCTTCCTATGGTATTAAATTTTCTTTAATTAAAGGTTCACATTTTCTATACTAAATTGAACTATTAATTAACTGGAATTTTAAGAACCAAATACCGGGTTTAATTCCAAATTGTTTAAAATAGTAGATACACATATTCTTTTTACTTATATAACTTTAATTATAATCAAACGATAAAGTTCTCTTAAACAAATTTGCAGTAAATTTCTACAGTGGCCTTTCCTCTTCGAAACTCGAAAATGAATGTCGATGATGTGTGCATTCATCACCGAAATTTATTTTCCAGCGACAGAGAGGAAAGTACAAACTTATTTTCCAAAATCTTCCTTTAAAACAATTCTTCCGAAATATATTGAAATACTTATATTAGAAAATACTTATAAATAATATTATTATATTCCAAAATTTATTCGAAAGAATTTTCAAGACCCCCGGAACATCAGTTCTAAATTTCCAAATTCATTTATCTATTTTCTTCAATTTTATTTCTATTATTATTTACTCTATTTCCTAACAACCAATCTATAGCAACCAATTATAGATATAATTTGAAAATTTTATTTTATATATATATAGAAAATAGATTAGGCAAAATTATTTCATCCGCCTATATTAAAACAAATATTATGTCGGTCTGTCCTATTAAGTATTTAGAAACCCCTATTGATGTCACAGCGTCCCATGCATCAACCGGAATTTATAAATACAAAACGGAACAGATTAACACAATATAAAACCTTTTATAAAACTAACAAGTACGCTCTCTCATATATATATATACACACTCAGCGACTCCCATAGGGTATTACTACCCTATTAACAAAGAGTCAAACCCCACAAAGCTAAGGTTTATCGCTAAACCAAAGCTCTGATACCAACTGTAACGTCCCGCCTTTTCGCACGATTTAAACCGACACACGTGCCAATTCAAACCACACAGAAGGGCGGATTGTTATGGGGTAAATAAGAAAACAGAGAAGAAAATAAAACAAAACAGAATCTCACAGCGGAAGGATAAAATACAATAATAAATATATAGTTCGTAAACTGTTTACAAAACACTTGATTCTTCTTTATACAATAAGTATCAGAGTTACACATACCAATACAATCAATGCAGCGGAACAGTATGAGTGTGGTGCAAAACTATAAATAATAATAATACGGGTTCTTCGTCTTCGTCCTCCAAAGCTAAAGTCTTCGATCCTGAAACGCCCGGACTGACCCGAGCGAATTGAAAAGACAAAACACTCGAGTCAGAACTAAAAGATCTTATGTAAGTTAAATTAACAGAAATAAATATGAGTGCAGTAACTCAAGAGATGCTCGGGATTTACATCTCCTAAGGATCTGTTAAACTATTTACTATGTAGTATATTGCGCTATTATAATAGTGTCTATTTGTAAAATAAACTTACTTTTTAATAGCGTTAAGGGGTTACCCATATAGCCCTTAACACAGAATATATTCCCATAGTCTATACAGTACCGTAATCTCCCCCGTACTGGGCGTCGTCAGAGGGCACTCCATAGGTATGATACAAAGCCAAAATCGTATAAGGCGCGCTAGGGTAGGTGACACGGCACAACTAGGCAATGCCAGGGTAGATATACCAATTACGCTTCCGGGCCGATGGTAATGCGTAGCCGCAGCTACCGCCCACCTCGAACAAACTCCCCCAAAATCAAAGTAAAAGTGGCCACTGAATCAATCCAAAGTCAAAGTATAATATCGAAGAGGAGTGTCCGATCAGAGGAATGACCTCATTAACCCGTCGATCGCTCCTGTTTTAGCCACCTTATGCCAACTCACGGGAGTCGGGTCCACGTATTTACCTTACAGGAAACGTCGCCACCAACGTACTTCATTCTGGAATCTCCACCGCGTACACGGTTAGTCAAAGTGGTTTTCGGTATCGACAAAGAGTATGTCCATATCCGATCCCGGTCTCTTTGCCAACCCATCGTTATTATAACACCGCGGTCATTTAAAATAGTTTATACTTTAAAACCAGAATAAAATTTTCCATTTCAAAACTATGAATACGATATCATTTTAAAACCTAAAACAATATGATATCATTTTATCCAAATATAATTCTTTCCCAAAAATCATACTGCTTTAAAATCTATAATATCTGGAAACCAACATTTGAATTATATTTTCAAAGCATAATATTTCGAAAATTCATAGTTTTAAAACCATAACTTCTAGAACTTGAATGGTTTGGATATTCAACGGTATATAAAATAAATGGTTTGACTTTAAGGTTACTTTTTAAAGAAAAATATTTTCCATGGCTTTACAAATATATTTCCTTATTTAAAGTCTAAACCATAATTTAAATATCACTTTCAAGTTCCAAAACCATTTCAATTTCTATATATATATCCATTTGGAGTATTAATATTTCAAAACTAAAGTTGGAATTTATTCTTTCAGCAAATTAAACGTACTATTATTTAGTCTTGAATATTCACATCAAATCCATAAATAAAACTCCAATTCTAGTAACTAAATATTTTCTCAATTTTACTTTATACTAGAATATTCCTTTTTAAATGTATTTAGGAAAAATTCAGTTTATAAAGATCACATTTTTAAAACTTCCAAACTTAACATATATTATAAATTATCAAATCCATTCCTAAATTTTTTTATTCCATTTTTATTTAACGGATTTATACAAAGCTCAAATTAAAAATTTAACTTTCATATGTATATATATATATATGGAAGAATAATATTTATAAAATATCAAAACTAAATTTTAATGACCGTATCTCATCCAAACCGTAAAAATCACTTTAAAATAATTTATATATAGACCACGGTGCCTGTATATAATTTTCTATCCTATGGTCAAGTGATACGGATATTTATCATTTCAATCCGCAATTTAAAATAAAATTTTGCGGTTGTATATCATTTCAAACCACAATCCCGAATGAAATATGCATGATGACTTGTAATTTAAAAATAAAACATCCATTTATAAACATCATCCATCATCCAAATCACAATCATCATCCAAAATAAACAATATCAATATATCTCTGATAATATAAACAGGTAATAACTGTCAGTTATATTAAAAATGAATTTAATAACTATTAAACTAACAGTTTATATTCTGTAATAAATTTTATAACTGTTAATTAGCAGTTTATATGCAAATAAATAAATTCTAACGGTCAATTAATATGAAATAAATAAACCACATTAACAGTTAAACTAAATAAATGCAAATTAACAGATATGATGAATAAACATGCCAAATAGTTGTAGATAAATTTCTACTCATATCTAAAATGAATTTAACAAACATAAAAACTTTTAGAAGTTGTGAGTGGGTTAAAACACTCACCTTTTGAATTTAAATCGAATTTAAACCCGATTTAAACACAAAAAATCCGACGGTCCCCAAATCTGTCCAAACCAGCGTCATCAGATCCGGAACTAAATTATGATCCTAACAAAAGAAATTTCGCGTGAATCGGAGAACGTATGAAAAAGATATTCATTTTAAACGATTTGAAAACAAAAATAAAAATAAAATAAAATAAAATAAAACAAAACCCACTTAACTTCAATGGCCACGTCAGCTAAAAGCTACAACACATCGTCGAATTTTTTTCTGGTCAAACGAATATCCAAAACAGAAAACGAATTGTACCAGCAGATTACGTGTCTCGAGAACTTTATCATAAAATTTTCTGGAATTTTTGTGGAGAGTTTGAATTTTATTAGAAAATTTGAATTGTAGATAGATTAGGTTTTGTAACCATTGAGGAAGAGAAAGAGATGAAGAAAAATGAACTTACAGCCAATTGACAATAGAAAGGAGGCTAGGGTTTATCACAGCATATTTATAGATAGATCGCAAAAGGATAGGTGTGCACGAATTTTAACGTGCAAACAGAAGTGGTCCCAAAAGGATATTAATTATACACGTTACGGATTAAATTATTTCTTTCTCAACATTTACATTGCATTTTAAGCGTATTCACACATGTATAATTAGATGCTTCATTTAAATTTCCATATATATATTCACAATTCCATAAATTTCCAAATACATAGATATCCAATTTCAACTAAATTTCTAAATTACTGTAATAATTACAGATTAAATTTCTATCCATTCTCAATAGATTTACGTTTACATACTAAAATCCACATTTCTATGTACATTTGAATTCCATATTATACATATTTTATTTATCTTAATTACTTCCAACTTAAATTTCAATCAACATAAAACGTTTTATTCAGTTTCCAGTAATTTCAATCATTCTTTAAATCCAAATGAATAAATAACTTAATTCCCATTTAAGCATTTTTCATTTGATTTGCAATCAACCTTTTATGATCAATTAAATCCCGATATATTAAATAAACGTTATTTCCATCATTCTTTATCCTATGAAGAAATTTAAGTTATTCACACCTATTACTAAATTTCATATTAATGCACACTAATTTACATTTATTGCAATGGTTACCAAATATTTCCCTGCAATAATTCATTCCCCTATACATACTTACAATTCCACTTAAACTTTACTATACCCATTTATTTTCTCAACATTAAAACCAACGTTACCTCAATTCCACTAATGTACACTTATTCTATTATCACTTACTAACCATTCAAATTTTTATTAACAAATAGGCAGGTAATTCCTATGTTACAAATTTTTAATTCATCCTAATCCCTTACTATTGACATACATTTGCATTACTTACATATCATTTACAATGTTACCCAAAATCTCTTTCCATTGTAATTAATACCTTAAATAAGTTTCAATTTATATTCAAGTGAATACATTACCCTTTTTCGTTATGTCATCCATTTTTCACAAGAAACGTTTTATCGTTTCGACAACATTTTATTTCTAATTACCTACATTGATTTGTGTACGTCTCTACTATTTAAAGCATTACCATTCTCACCTTCATCTAAATCTTCATTTATGAATATTTAAAATAAATTTCACTTATTTCCTATTTATACACTTATAAATTCCAATTCCAAATAAATAGATAAATCTCCGTTTGCACTACTTAAATCAAAAATCAGCGATTATCCTATCTATACATTTTAAGTGGATGGATCAAATGTTGTATTCAAAAATCTACTTCTTAATATTCTTAGATTTAAACTCAACTCTCTATTAACAGAATATTTAGATGTTTAAACTTCTTTTATTACCATTAACTTATTATTATACATTAAACTTAAATATACTGACAAAGCTTGTTTTTGGTACTCTTTTCATTTCCATAAATAAAATTAGCAGTGGATTCATACATTATTATGTAATTAACTTTAATTCCACCTAACTAAATATTTACATAATCTTTTATTTGCAATAAATCAACTATTTTATATTAATTAAATTTAATCTTCCTGGTTTACTTATTCATAGTATGTAATTCAGTTACTCACCCTAACCTATTTATTTGAAATCCAATCCAGATTATTTTTACTAAGTTCCAATTTCCAAAGGTTACTGCAATTAATCCAATTAATTGCAATAAATTCTAATAAATTTGATTTTATTGGATTACAACTCAAAATAAATCAATTATTACTCAACCACACAGTTAACATTTTTATGATTCATTACAGTAATATTTCCCAATTCTCATCTTTATTTTCATAAATTACTGGATTTCAATTTAATTGAAATTTTGTTAACTTTACACATAAATAAAAGCTTAAACCTCAATTAATTCATTCATAAGATCACACTAATTATTATATTATAAAATGGACCTTTCCCTTGGTTACATCTTATTTATTCTCTTACCAATATTCCACACTAACTGCAATAATTTAGTGCATTAATTGAAATTGATCAAAATAAAACTTAACCAACAAATAGAATAAATACGTACAATAATTATTGTCATTAAATCTATTTCATAAGTCTACACTCAATTAATTCCTTAAAATAAGTTTTACGTTTATAAATTTACCTTCACACTTCCCGTTACTATTTTAATAATTACTAAAGTAACATTTTCATAATAACAACATTAAAATTTCTCAATATTTAGATGAACTTTATTTCCAATACACACTACCAAATTTCAATCACTTATGTTCTATCCAACATTCTTTTAGATTTTATTTCCATCAATTAGTTCATCCAATATTTTCATCCATTTATTAACAAATTTTCCATTATACAATATCAATTCTTCTTATTATTATTTCATTAATACTATTACCAACTTTTATTACTTTAAGTATTAATTAAACAATCATATTTAATTAAGAGGTTATAATGTTGTATTCACTATTCCCATTTTCACTCCAAAACTCAAACAACCGTTTCAATTGCATTTGGATTTGCATTAAATTGATTATCCATCAACTGCCATCTATATTACCACCTTAATTCACATACAATTATTGTCCTTTTTAATATATTAATACATAGGTAATTTAAATTTTGTCTTTATTTCTTTAATTTACATTTTATTCAAGTGCGACAATTTACACTATTTCTTTATTGATATTTCACCTAACTTTCAACAATTAAGTTAAATACCCGTTTCTACAATTCATTGTTAGTTATAAATTTAAATCTCCTTTATTTATTCAACTTACACACAGGTATACATCTTACACTATCTCAATCATTGGATTTTCATTTAGCGTTCATTCCAGCATAAATTCTATCTCTTTTATATATATCTTTATTTTTCTTTACAATTTTTTTTATTATTACATAATCCCTTTTTAACTAAAATTTAATCGTCCAAATTTACGGGTCGTTACATTGACCGAGCGTAATGGAAAGACAAAACACTCGAGTCTGGACTAAAATATCCTTATGTAAGTTAAATCAATCGTAAATAAATATGAATGTAACGGCGCCAGAGATGTTTACGGGATTTGACATCTCATATCCATGTCAACGTGCGTGCAATAACTTAAGAGATGTTACGGGATTTTCCATCTCTCAAGGATCCGTTAAACTATCTACTATGTAGTACAATACGCTATTATAATATGTCTACAGTAAAGTAAAAGTATTAAAATAGCGTTAAGGCGTTACCATAATTCCCTTTAACACATTTTATAATGCCATAGTCTATACATCACCGTAAACTAGTGGTTATCAGAGGGTACCCCATAGGTATAACACAAAACAAAACGTAGTGTCGCGAATAGGATAATCAGTATGACAAGGTACACAAGGCGATACCAACTAGGATACTAGTAGTTGCGTGATCCGGACTGATGTTGAGCATAGCCAGCAGCTACCTCAACACCGCGAAACAACACTCCCAAATCAAGGGGTGCACCCAAATCGAATCACAAAAGGTAATAGATATGGTATCGAAGAAGTGTGTTCGCTAGAGGTGGCGAACCTCAATGGCCCGGCGCGGCTCCTATTTTAGTCATGTCAGGGGTCGTCCAATATCGTTCTCTTTCTTCAGTCAACACGTTCACCAAACCATCCACTTCATTCTATATCAACACTCCACGTATGATAGTTATTAAAGTGGTTTTCGGTATCGACAGAGAGTATGTCCATATCCGATCCCGGTCTCTTTAATAACTACGTATTATTACAACGATGGCTCTTTTACATTTTAAATCGATTTATAATTGATATCAAAATATCATATTCGCTTCAAAATTTCAAATCCATTTCAAACATCATCATATCTATTCACAATGTAAGATTTCGTTTCAAAAATCATTTTTCGTCTCGATATCTCATTACGATTTCAAAATCATTTCGAATTTCAATTTAAGTTGCAACTTCATTTAACCCAATTCGTATTTTAAATTCAAGATTTAAACATAAACATTCCACCTTATTATCCAGCTTGAAATTTTAGAAAATAGTTTTAAGTAGTTTAAGAGTAGTTTTAAATAATTAAAATAGTTAAAAATACTCAAAATCTTTAAATGGATTTCAAATAGATAAATTAGTTTAAAATAATTTAAATTGGGTTAAGTAGATTTAAAATAGATTAAAATAAATTAACATGGTTTAAGATGGGTTAAAAATAATTTAATATAGTTAATATAGGTTAAAATAGTTAAGTATTTAAAGATGGTTTATATAATAGAGTGATTTGGAAAAACAAAATGAAACAACTTCCAAACCAATCCATTTCAATTATAACTTCCTAATTCAAATCAATTTTCAATTTCCATTATACCGATTCAATTTCGATTTCAATTCAAATCAATGTCAACTTTGACTTCAAACCAATTCAATTCTACATTCACCTTCAATTAATTCAATTTCAATTTATATTGATTTGGAGCTTGATTTTCCAAAATATCAATTTATAACACTTAACAAAATTATCCTTCAATATTCAAATTTAAATCCAAATTCAAATATGATTCAATTCCAAGCTCCATTTCAAAATATTATTTTTATATCACTTTTACTTAGTAGTACTCAAAGCTCGAAATAATGTTCAATTTTTAAAACAAATAAATTTTTGAAATTCAATCATATCCCAAATTTTAATCTCAAAATCTCGATTTAAATTATTTAGCAATTTCCTTTAACCAAAATTTATTTCAACAATTCAAACTCAATTTTTCGATAAATTCGATTTCTAAAATTTGATTTCTATTTATAACTTTTAAATCAAAACATTTAAATAAATTTCAAATCGACGATTTTAGAAAATATTAATTTAGCCAATCCGGTGTCCGTATATAATTTTCTATCCTATGGCCAAGTGATTATTTATTTCAATTAAATGTCTGGGATGAATATATATCACTTAAAACAAATCACAGTGTCATATGTATGCATAACAGGATATGTATAAGCAAATAAACATCCAAACATTTTAAATATCAACCAATAGCATCCATTGAATACATCATCTAATAGACAATACAATTCACGGCAATTTCATAGTTATCGATATCAGGTTATTTAATCGAATTAAGTTTTAATTTCAATTTGACTGTCAATTTAATTTTCAACTGTGAAGTCAAATGGAAATCTATATGACAATTAAATTTTTATCAAACAATGACAAATAAAACTCATATCACTTCATAATGTCAAATTTAACTAGCATAAAGATATTCAGTACGTTGTGAATGTTATAAAACACTCACCTTGATATCCTGTTGTCACCGAGACGTTCCGGTTTGGAACTCAACCGGACGACTCCCGATTTAGCCCCAAATTTCAACCTTCTCTAAATTCGCCCAAAACAGTTTCATTTCGAAGCTCTCGTCATTACGATCGCAACGCAATAATTCTCGTTCCAATCGGACCTCGTATGTAGAAGTTATACATTTTTAAGTTATCGACACTCGAATTTATAAAATAATTTATATAGATATTAAAATTTACCCATACCCAAAGCAAAAGAGGCCTAGCCCACTTAACATCTTCTTTCCCAAACAAAGCCCGTACGCGCAAAATGCACAAACCCACCATTGCCGTGCACTTCCTTCCAATGATACGGAGCTAGGCTACATAACTCGACGAAACGACAATGCCATCCGACTTCTCATCGAAATCTCCACCATCCCCCATCCCAAACTCCAAGCTCGACGCCACCCTGGAAGTCGCGACTCGTGCCCAGCTGCACGCACGACGCGAAATGTCGCGTGCCCTACAACATGATCACGCACCACCAAAACGTACTCCAAGGTGCTATTTTCGGTGACGAGCTCAAATCAAAGCTCCGTTTCGTGAATCGAAGCCTATATCCTCCACGATTTCCAACCCTAGTTCACGCCTAAGAATGGCTTCGACCCCAATGATTGCCGTACTAAGCACGAAGCATACCAGATCAAAGATAAAGCAAAAATAGGATTTTTAAAATTGGTTTCGTGATTTTTAATCGAGTATTGGAAGAGACGGAAATTTTTGAAATTTGGATTCATTATTTTCCTACTGCCTGAAGCTTGCGTGCTAATTTAAAAGGGAGCAGACCTGACTCTTGCATGTGGGATGCTTACTACAGTGATTTGAAAAGAAGCTGATGTGAAAAGTTGACTAGACAATATATAAATTTAAATTTCAAAATATCCCGATTTATGCAACTTAAAATCTTGAACCCCTATCGAGGCATGCTGCTAGGCATTTATAATGTTATACCTTTATACCGGACGCAATAGAAAAGATTTCAAGCCCTAATTCGATCGTATGTGCGAGTTACGGAAATAAACCATCAATTTTAAATTAAATCGATTAAATTAATTTCTAAGCGTTTTGAGCTGCCACGGTCAAAAGGCGACTCTGATTGCTATGGAAATTGAAACCCGATAATAATATACTATTACGGATCTAATGGAACTGGTTTCGTCGAATTCCGAGACTACGCCCCAGAAGGCTATTTTAAGTCGTCGATTAAATCGATGACTTTTCAAAATTTACAGAATTGCTTAAAATTCCAATTTTAAAATATTATTAACTCTATTATAATCCAAATATAACTTACATTCACTTTGGAAGCCAATTTGAATCATATTAAATCAAATTTCAGTCATTCACTCTATTTTCATACATAAAATTTCAATATCTAATTAATCATATCAAATTCGGAATTTAATTATTCAAACATTTGTAATATTAAATTTAAACAAATTTGATTATTCTTAAATCACTATCTTTTGAAATATTCAAAACGAACTTATCAACTTAACTTTTGAAACAAATTCAAATTATAGAGCAACCGTTTCCATTAAACAGTTATTCGATTCCCGTTATTCAATTATTCAATAAATTCCAAGTATTAAATTTAAACAATTTAATTGTTCAATATTTGACGGATTTCAATATTGGATTAAATAAATTTTCGTTATCAGTCGATTGCTTTATTACATCAAATGAATTCCACATTATTATTTAACTTCAGTTAGAGATAATGCACTCAACTAATATATAAAATTTCATTTCAATTGCAATTGGTTACTAAATTCAGTTCGACTAACTAAATGAATAGGAAACTTAAATAATTATCACCGTTAACTTTTAATTACACTTATAAGTTTATTAATTACAAACAAGTGTCACAATTACCTATACAATATAGATTCATTCCATTACCGTTGACTACATATTATTTCAATTGATTTAGGATTTCATTCAATTCATACATAATTAACTTAGATTAAGTTTGTTGCAATTCATTCTAGATATTATTATCATAAATAAATTACAAATTTTAAATTCTTCCTACATTAAACCATGAAATCTTATTAAATTAACTATTTTAATTATCGAAAATTTACCGGTCGTTACAGATAACTAGATATGCAGAATCTCCAGCGATTCCTAGCTCTAGAAAGAGAAATCCAAAGCTATGAATACTCAGGCTGACTCGAGCGTAAAGAAAAACAAAAAACACTCGAGTCAGGACATACATACTTATACAATGTAAACCAACTCAAGTGAGCTGTAGTAAAGTACAAGTAACTTAAAGGATGCTTGGGACCGCCCATCGTCTAAAGATCCATGAAGCTATTTACTATGTAGTAATATTATGCTATTATAATAATGTCTACAGTAAAATAACCTTACTTTAAAATAGCGTTAAGGAGTGACCCAATATTCCCCTTAACACGTAATAGTCCTAGTAGTCCATCCAGTATCAGCATACCTTCATATCAGGAGGCTACCCTAAATACTCCATGGGCTATGGGAGAAAAACAAACTCGTAGTAAGGCTCGTTATGGTAGGTAATACGGCACAACTAGGCAATGCCAGGGTAGATATACCAATTACGCATCCGGGCTGGGGGTAACGCATAGCAGCCACTACCGCCCACCTCGGAACACACACCCTAATCAAAATTGAAGGATGGCCATCAAATCAATCACAAGTAAGAGTATAGTATCGAAGAAGTGTATCCAATAGGAGGAATGACCTCACTTGGCCAGTCGATTGCTCCTGTTTTAGCCACCTTAAGCCAACTCACGGGAGTCGGATGTGACGCCCCACCTCAATACCTACACTAGCCAAGGACACTACGGGGTAATGCCGTTAACTAGCGTGGAGAATAAGGCTGTTGAGGAGCGACCATCCGTGTAATGGCTTTGTGCGAGCACCGATATGTCCGATAAAATAAAAACTTTTCATTTCATAATCTAACATACCGATACAAACACAAGACTACTACACAGTGGCTATAATATCTTCGGAAACAAATATAGAAATAAGCATAACATAAATCAGTCACAGATAATTCATATCACATAGGAGGAAATAGATATGAATATTACACATAAAAGTGTACATCAGAGTAGTGGTCGAATAAGATCCACAATATCACAAAAGAATAGATACAGGTGTAAGACAAAAGGATAAGCATACATCAAGGAGTCCATATCTCAAATGTATACAACAAAAACTACTATTCTAAAGACTTAGCCAAAAGTCAGATAATGGTCCGATAAGGAGTCAAGCAGAAGCACCTGTAAAATCTCAGTCTGACCCGAGTATTATTTAAGAAGACGGATCAGTCTAGCTATAATTATCAGATAAAATGAGATATAAGAAGAGATATAATAATAAAACGTATGATAACCAAAAATGTCATACTTCGACAAACATACATTAAAAAATCCACAAAAGTCATACAATATCTCAAGAATCTCATAGCATCAAAAAGAATGTCATATTCTTTATTTAATTCACCAAGCCACAAAAAAATGACATACATATCAATGCCAATTGTAAAAGTTGGTGAAACATAAATTCCAGAAATCAACAATTAGAAATCCAGAAATCAAATAATTCGGGACAACAACGTCGTACAGCGTAACGTCCGATGAACCAAACACAACGAAACGAAACAACGATGTCGTATAGCGTAACTTTCGATGAACCAAAACACAATAAACGGAACAACGACGTCGTACAGCGTAACGCCCGATGAACCAAAACACAATAAAATGGAACAACGACGTCGTACAGCGTAACGTCCGATGAACCAAAACACAATAAAACAGCGTAACGCCCGATGAACCAAAACACAATAAAATGGAACAACGACGTCGTACAACGTAACGTCCGATGAACCAAAACACAATAAAACAGAATAATGACGCCGTATAACATAACATCCGATGAACCAAAACACAATAAAACGGCACAAAGACGTCGTACAGCGTAACGTCCGATGAACCAAAACATAATAAGACGGAACAACGACGTTGTACAGCGTGACGTCCGATGATCCAAAACACAATAAAACGGAACAACGACGTCGTACAACGTAACATCCGATGAGCCAGATCAAAGAGACATCGCGAATTGCTAGTCTAAACCATAAAATGATCATCATTGATCATCAAGAAGTGTTAATTACACTAAGCTAGTAAATATACGAGCTTAGCTTCATGTCCCATAACCACTAGCTTAACTTCTATATTTACGAACAAATTGTAGATCTCCATTAGAAAATTTGTCACAAGTGATTCAATCGAACAAGTCCAAGAATTAAACGATGAAGTAAACGCAAGCATTTCATACCACTTGTTTAACCAAGTCATTTAATTAGATTTCTCATACGAGTGAGTAAAGGTTTGTATACACAAATAGAATGGATATCGGTTTTAAGAAACGAGCTATGTAATAAAATAGTGTTGAAATCGTTTTGATGAAAGAGTTTTGATATTTACTACTAGTATAGGAACCTTTGTATTTTAAAAGTGACAAATCATAGAAATGATTGTAGAAATAATCAATCATCAAAATTCACATTCGCAAACGTGAATAAAATCCAAAGAAATCGATTGCCGAATCCATCGAAATGGATATTCCCAAAAATCCCGACATAAAAGAAGTCATCAAAGTCGATAATAAATGATAATCAACAAATCGGATAATCACGAATCGATAAAAATTGGAATTGTCAAGCAAATAGGCAAATAGAGCCTAGACAGCAGATTCAGACGTCTGAAATCAAGGATTCAAACGTCTGAATCTGGAAAAATAAAAGTTTTCCAAAACATAATTCAGACGTCTGAAACCTATATTTCAGACGTCTGCAATAGGCAATTTTAGCCTATTTCCTTTCTGGTTGCTCATGAGCAAATTCAGACGTCTGGAATTTTGATTCAGACGTCTGAATACTAGGGAATAAAAATTCCCAGTATAATATTCAAACGTCTGAAAAGGAGAATACAGACGTCTGAAACCTGTTTCTCAGGCCTTTCCTGAACCTAGGCCAAAAATAGCCAAAATGAGTATCGGACGCGATCGGACGAGCACCAACGACTAAGGATTTATGCCAAGCGACAACCCAGGCTTAAAGGCTCTTCGATATGCCTCAAATATCAACATCCAAATATCCATAATAGGATTTCATAAAATTAGACCAAATCACCAAAAATTGGAATACTCACCAAATCAATTCAAATCAAAATCAAATGCACATGAATAAATGTTAGGAATTTATACCTAACAACGACGATAGATATAGACATAGATGTGAGATAAAAATCTCACCTTCTACACAACAACAATAAAGAAGAAGCTTGAAAACAAAGGAGGATCAACCACTCTTCAATCCCAACTCAAGAAGCTTGAATCTAAGCTTTAAAAGAAGAACATTCCCAAAGTTAGGTTTAGGAATTTCTGAAATTGAAAGGAAAATGAGTTGGAGAAGCAGAAGGAGATGCTTATCAATAGCTTCTTCTTGAATTTGGAGATAGAACTTAGATTTGCAAATGGAAACTAGGCCTTGGAGTTTCTAATTTCCAATCTCTCCTACCATTGTTGCTAAAGCTTGAGTATTAGGAAATGGAAATGAAACAATGAAGAGGAGAGGGTTGGAGCTAGGTTGATAAGTGGGGTTAATGGGCTGAAACCCAAACCCAAAGCCCTAAGTTCACAAAATTCTACTAACTCCAAACATATCGAAGCTTATACTAAAAAAGGTCGCAAATGGTATTTTGAACTCAATGGAAGTGGTTTCGAGTCCAAATTCGACTATTTGCAAAAAGTAGGTTTTCGGACTAAAATCCGACGAACGATGCTATATCGAAATAAAATATTTAAATATACAATCAATAAATATACGGGTTGTTATAGACTCCCCTCCTTAAAGAAATTGCGTCCTCGCAATACTTAATAAGAAAATAAATAGTAACAACCATAAAAGCATATCAACACTAAAGAAAATTTGAAATAAGAAGTTCAACATAAAGAGCACGAAAGAGTAAATCCGAACGTGTTCGCTCGATGAATTCTCTGGATTCCCAAGAGCGATCCTTAGGATTTGAGAACCATTGAACTTTCACAAAAAGAACATCTTTATTTCGAAGGCGCTCAACCTCCGAAGCAATGATACGAATAGGGTGTTGCTCATAAGTCAAATCTGGTGAAACTTCAATTTCTTCAATAACACCGGGCTCAAGAATAAAAATTTGGAATCCCTAAGACATTTCCGTTGTTGACAGACGTGGGAAACATCATGAATAGCAGAAAATGGAGCCGACGCAACGATGTAGTACAATAATGGTACGCCTGAGAAACTAGAAACTCCAAAAATTTAGAACAACGACATAGTACAATAACGATACGCCGGATGAACCAAAGCTCAAACAATTCGAAACACCGACGCAGTACAAAAACGGTACGTCCAATGAACCGAAAAGCGGGGACATCGATGTAGTACAATAACGGTACATCTGATGAATCGAACACCATAAAAGAACATCAGACGCTAGTCCATAAAACAAATGAGACGAAGCTCAATAAAACGAGATACATTGAAACGTCCAACGAACTTGGTAAAACGATCATTCCATTGGGACATCATTAAAGAAACAACCACTTGTTGCTTACAACTAAGGGCATTGGCAACATGATTTCTCCTTTCGGGAGTATGAAGAATATCAAGATCATAAGATCAAGGAACTCGAGCCAACATTAAGTTCGTTATGAGAAAATAAATACTCCAAAGATTCATGATCGGAGTAGGGAACAAATTTCTCTCCCAAAATAAATGATGATGCCAAACTCTAAAACCAAAAACAATAGCCGCGAACATTAGATCATGAGTGGCATACCTAGTCTCGATAGGATTTAATTGTAAAGAAGCACAAATGGTAGAACATTCTCTTTCGCAAGAGAACAGCACCCAAACCAATACAACTAGCATTGGTACAAAAGATAAAGTCTTGGTTCCCTTCGGGAATCACAAGAATAAGAGTATCGAAAAAGAGTTCTTTTAAATAATCTTCTTTCCCGAAAAGCTAGAACTTTCAAAAATTACAATTTACCCTTATGTAATAAAAACTTACATTTTTCAAGTCAATATATCGTGTCAAATTGTCTCATCAAAGCATTTAGGAGATTCCTATCGATAACGTTGATCAAGTGCATCGACTAGAATTCTTAAAGCACTCAATGGGCAATACAATCCAAAATCATCTTCCTTATGATAAAAATTATCTCTTAAAAATTTTAAGAATATTCTTTGCTCGTTTCAAGAACAAAAATCCAATTATATTTATAAATAAATCTTATGAAAAAGATTTGCAAAATTTTAAATTGCTATTTTCATCCAAAATCAATAAATACAAGAATGGTCTCATTGAAATATTTAGAGAATACTCGATTTATAAAATGGATGAAATAAGCTGGACAAACTGAATGACATAATAAGTCATTCATATGAATCATAACGAGTGCGGAATGCGGTAAGTGGAATCCTAACTTTCACAACTCGTAGCAAATGAAAACTGATGGCAAGGTCGAGCTGAAAAGACCTTAACAACACTCAAAAGATTGCTTAGGTTATAATCCTAAGACAAGCTCAAAAATACCGAAAAATCCCACAAACTACCCGAATGAGAAAAATAACGTTTTCCTCATCATGTGGGTTTAAAGAATAAAATGATGTCATCAAATTGGAATCAAAATCACAAAGAAAGATAAATATATGCTTAATAGATTAAGAATGTCGAAGATGAATAGTCCACTCAAGACATAGGATATGGCTTCATAATGATTAATCCAATCCTTCTACAAATCAATTCCGAAGCCTAAGTGATGCGTAACATGCAAATCGACTCGGAAAAGAATAATCACATAAAATAATTTCGACATCTTTTCAAAACAAACTGAGCGTTCCGGATCCACTATCCGGATAGCAATTCTCAGCGAAGTCATCAAGCCCAAAATATTTTGAAGAAAAGAATCAACAAGTTCTTTTGATATAAAATAATGAGATAAACCCACATCAACAAGAACTCGAAAAGGATAATCACAAAAACATATGTAATCAAGGATTGAATGAGAAATACCTTGACCAAGAGAAGTGTCACAAGGGGCTTGCGCAACGTTCAGCTCTCCCTCTCTCCTACTTCGAAGTATGGGACATGTAGATATAAGATGACCCGAACTTTTGCAATAACAACAAAAAGAGGGGTTTCGGGCATTCCCTTGCATAGTGGTCCGTGGAACCACAATTGTAGCATTGTCCACGACTTGAGGTGGGAGTATTTGCTACCGGAGTTTGTTGCTTCCCTTTCTTGTTGGGATTGGGGCCTTTGAATTTAATAGGCCTCTTCATATTATTGTTGAAGTTCTGTTTGGCACCGACAACTTCAACATCGCTTTCTTTATCGGCCTCTTCAAGACGAAGAGCGATATCAATAAGCTGATCAAAAGAAACTTCTAGCTTCAAAAGTAATGGCTTCTTGAGATTTTTATTCAACCCATAGACGAACATCTAATTTTTCTTCAATGGGGTATTAATATACTCGACCCCATACTTAGAGAGAGATTCGAATGATGTGACGTAATTCATCACAGAAGATTCACCTTGAACAAGGTCAATAAAATGCCGGGCCAAAGTTACCTTTTCAGCCTCCGGCACAAATTTTAGTTCGAATCGTTTCCGGAATTACTCCCAAGTAAGATCCGCTTCGATAATCTCCTAAGTTAAGAGCTCATACCAATCTAACGCTCTTTCTTGGACCATGCTAGAAGGCACTTGGACGCGATGAAGGTCAATAAGATTCATGCGAGTAAAGATGCGATCGCATGATTTGAGCCAAGCTTGAATTTCTATAACACCCTCGGATCCCATGAATGGCCTTCCACCCAAATCAGTAAAGTCTCTGCCCAATGTGCAAAACCAGATCTAGGATGAGTAGGCTCTGGAATGGGTCCGACAGACTGCGCATTCTTTATAAGATCAATAAGTTATTCTGCAGACATAAATACTCCATCATGGGGAGTAGCACTAGATTGACCGCCACTGGGATGGCTAGGTCTAATCATTTCTCTTCATTAAGAAAGAAAGAAAGAAGAAGAAAAAGGTTATTTACAAAATGAATATTAAACAATAATGATTGATAAAACAAGGCATCACAAAAGAAAATAGGATAAGACGGTACAAAGATTCGAATAAAATCCTAAGGCATGACTCCTAAGATGGACTTAGGACGATGATCCTTGTTAAATTATTCTGCATTGTTCCGAAGTTTGGCTCTGATATCAAGCTGTGACTCCCCACCTCTATACCCACACTAGCCAAGGACACTACAGGGTAATGCCGTCAACTAGCGTGGAGAATAAGGCTGTCGAGGAGCGACCATCCATGTAATGGTTTTGTGCGAGTACCGATATGTCAGATAAAATAATAACTTTTCATTTCATAATCCGACATACCGATACAAACACAAGACTACTACACAGTGGCTATAACATCTTCGGAAACAAATATATAAATAAGCATAACATAAATCAGTCATAGATAATTCATATCACATAGGCAGAAATAGATATGAATATTACACATAAAAGTGTACATCAAAGTAGCGGTCGAATAAGATCCATAATATCACAAAAGAATAGATACAGGTGTAAGGTAAAAGGATAAGTATACAATAAGGAGTCCATATCTCAAATGTATACAACAAAAACTACTAATCTAGTAGTTAGCCAAAAGTCAGATGATGGTCCGATAAGGGGTCAAGCAGAAGCACCTGTAAAATCTCAGTCTGACCCGAGTATTATTTAAGAAAAAAATAAACGGATCAATCTAGCTATTATTATCAGATAAAATGAGATATAAGAAGAGATATAATAATAAAACGTATGATAACCAAAAATGTCATACTTCGACAAGTATACATTAGAAAATCCACAAAAGTCATACAATATCTCAAAAATCTCATAGCATCAAAAAGAATGTTGTAACGACCCAGAATTTCTATCATTGAAATTCGTATATTTAATTTATTTTAAATACTAAATTATAAAATTTGAAAGTCGAATAAATTTATTTTGAATATCTGGATTTAATTGGATAATTAAATCGATAAATTAATATATGAAATTACAGAAATAATTGAAAATTGGGTTTAATGTGATTGAAAATGATTTATAACGTTGTATTAAATCATATTGGAGTTAGAATAATGTTATAGAACTTTTAAAATCGAATTAAAAGTTAAATTGTAGAAATTGAATATTTTAATATTTAATGGACGAGTTAAAATAGCCATTTTTCAAACAGTCTCGGATTTCGATGAAACCAGTTTCATCGGATCCGTAATGTTATATTATTGTATGTTTTAAATTTCGTGTCAATCCGATTTACGGTTTGTCCGGGGCAAGCTAAAACGCGTAGAAATCAATTCGAGTGAATTTTAAATTTAAATAAGTCGATTCAAAACTTATCTTTCAAATACGATCGAATTGGCTCCCGATATATATTCCATTACGTTCGAAATAGGGATAAAACATTATAAACGCCAGGCAGCACGCTTCGTTTGGAGTTCGGAAAATTTCGGTGTGAATAGTGCACAGAAATTTTCTATAAAAGGACCCCTTATTTTCATTTTTCATCACAAACCCTAATTCCTTATCCTAGCCGCCAGTTATAATTTTAATGGCTGGAAATGCTCAATGTTCTCCTCTCGATTCCACTCGATCCATCAATAATTAGAAGAAACTTCCAACTAGAAAAACGTAGAGCACGCCGAGTACTCCATATCCAACGGCTATGATTGGATATCGTGGCGTGGATCATCGGAAAAGCAAGCTCAAACGACCGTATTTCGCACGTGTTATTCGAGTAGCATGCGCGACCGAGCACGACCGGCCTCAGGCCGTGGTAAGCACTTGCAATGGGCTTCGAGATGGCATTGCTTGATCGTGGTAGAATTCGATGTGGTGGGTCGCGACATTAGGGATAGACGGCGGCTGTGGGTCCAAGGTTCGTGCGTTATCTAGAAGGGAGGAAGAAAGTTAGGGACGGGCGAGATCTACAATTGGAAATCAAACGGCTATGATGAAGTTTAGGTTTAAAATTTAAAATAAAAGTTGAATTTGTTTATATTATAATTCGTGTAAACTTTAAAATGCTTTAACTCTTTCATACGAGGTCCGTTTTGGACGAAACGAATTGCGTTGGAATTGTATTGACGAATACTACGCAATGGAGCTGGATTGGAGTTGATTTGACCTAGTGAAAATTTTGGGTAAAATTAAACGCGCTTTTAATTTTATTCGAAATAAAACACTGCAACTGTTACTGAAAGCAATGTGAGAACTTCTCACTCAATCGAAACTGTTCCGATTTAGATTTTAAATAGTTAGATTTAAAATTGCTTGATTGTGTGACTGAATGATAAATTGCTATCTATTGTTTTGAAATAGACCCTATACGTCGTATATTAAGCGGATGTTATTTATTAAACACATATACCGTGATATTTCACCTTGATGTGGAATTGGTACTATATATGTACTTAGAGTTGATTTTCCTGCATTATATAGCGGATGAGACCCTATTGCGTCGCATAATAGCGGACAATATTTTATGAACCCATATACCGCGATATTCTGTATTGGAACGGGATTGGTATTGTGCTAACATCTGTGGATGCAGGGAAACAGGTTGGAGGGATCCAACTGGATTCCTCACCGTATTTATTTATTTACAGATATTGTGATATATTCTGTTATGATATGATATATGATGTCTAGGATGCCGTGATTGTTATATTTAGTGTTGTTGCAGCATTGGGCCTATTTTGGAAAATTAAAAGTGTTAAAGTGATGATTTTCAAATTTAAAAGGATTTTTAAGTGATTTTTGAAAGTATACATTTTATTGAATTTTGGATTTGATTCATTTTAATTAAATAAACGTTATAATTTTAATGTTATAAAAATTATGATTTTTGAGAAATATAGTTGAAAATTGATTTTTGAAATATGGAGTTAATGAATTTTATAAAACAGTTTAAATTGAGATTTTTGAAATTATTATAAACGGTTTATATAAAAGGTTTATAAAATTGATATTTATAAATTTAAATATTGGAATTATAAAACGAGTTTTTATAAGTGCTAGAATGAAGTATGAATTGGATTTCATAAGTGAATGAAATTTATAGATTTATAAATTATGCAGTTATAAAACGAATAGATTTTGTAAAATAAAAGATATATAAGAAATTAACTTATAAATTGGGTTTTGGCATTTAAATGAGATGTAAATAGAATTTGTTAATTAAGGGATTTTATAAGTTGAAGTTTTTATAAAATATATAAATGTGAATTTATAAACGTTGTTTTATAAATCCGAAATCGACTTATATTTGATTAGTTAATTTTTATAGCTTATTAAAGGAAGTATATTCACGATTTTGGGACAGTGGATAATCCTTTAAAATAAAATGTGTAGAAATGTTGAATTTGGTTAATGAAGTATATTCACGATTTTGGACAGTGAATAATATATTAAAGAAAAGTTTTGGGAAAGTGATATTTTAAATAGAATTAAAATGATTTAAAGTTGTTTTAAAATGTGTTAAGTATCGAAACCATAGATTTCAACATTTATTGCTGAAATAGACGTTTTCGAGAAATAAGGAAACGGTGGACTATAGCACTGTTGTTATAGTAAATGATTTCGAAAGGAAATGCTTTATATAGTATTGGGTTTATATATCTATCAAAATGTCGAATCCCTATACTAGTGATTTTGGGTTGTCGTAACAATGTTTTACGCAACATTCGTTTTGACTCAAATGAATGTGTTTAAGAGAATGTTTTCCTTAAAAGAATAAGATATATGCTTAATCGTATTTTAAGTATATTGAATATTTTCTAAGTATTGAAAATAAATAGATTTGTGAATTACTTATTGTTAAATAAGTATTTTGAAATGTTTTCCAATGTGGAAATTGAAATGGCTTAGAGAATATATCGTTTTAAAGATAAATTGAAGTGAATATCTGGCAAGTTATTTAATTTATGGAAAATTAATAAAAAGGGCCTAGTGATTTTTATGGTGCTGGATATTTGTTTGTTGGCCTTGATAGTTAAATAACCGACTATCAATATTTACCTTTCAATGGGTATTCGTGTGATTTGCTTGAATTTGAATGCTCAATTATTTTTAAATAAGCGCTCGTTATTCGGTTTAGCTGGGAGTGGACATTTGTGTCATAAATCCCATTCCGAATAGTGATATGTCGTATAGATAGCATTTGAAGACCATTGTTGAAGACCGGGTATTTTCGAAAATGGAAGGATTACCATTGAATGACTCTACATCGGCTGATCTCCGATACAAAGATTTCATCACACTTTGTGATGGGAAATCCGGTCGTGATTAGTGAATATTCGGATTGCAAGGACTTCTTTGTAAGTGCCTTCAGTTCTGTTCGATCCCTGAACGGACTTGTATGATTGTGTGTTTGACGTTACAATTTGAGATGTAAAGCTGATTTCTATCAAATATATTTCTGTTAGTGGCGGAGAATTTATTCTCTTAGCTTAACACCCTTCTCTGAGACGTACGAGCTCAGAGGTTATGTAGTTGATGGTTACTAGTGATATATTCCGAAATTGGTAATGTGGCATACGAAGTGCTGTTGAGAATTTGTTGATCAAAGCATGGCTTTTGTGAAAAGCGTAGCTTTGTGGACGAGACTTCGTCGGACCTCACACCCCGATAATGGTCAAAACAGGAAAGATGCGACAAGGTTATTAGGGGATCGCGCCCCCTTAGTGTATGTCATTCCTTTTGGATAGAGGTGGTATTATGGTATAGAACCCTGATACTTAACCTATGTTGTTGCTGCAAACTTATTATTTTGTGGTTGTTGGTGAATCCTGGGATTTAGGTCGGTTACGACCGGGGGATGGCATATTCGTGTCAGTTGTTACCCAGCTAGGGGTAACCCGGCCTTATGTTGGCAGAGATCTGGTTAGGTTCTCGGGGCGTCCTTCTAGAGGCGTTTCCATGTGGCAATGGGAAGTTCCTTGGCCCGACCATTTGTTGGAAATCCAAACTCCAATACGCACCTTGTACGGTTTTAGTTGTAGAACCTGCCATTTACTTATGGTGGCGCCCCACTGTTTAGATGGTAGCTATAGTAGGCATAGTTCGGAATGTCTATGTTGACTAAGATTTATATTATACTTTCGAAATGTTTTCCTACACTTTGCACTTATAATAATAATATCAAAGAAAATTTCTCGTATCAAGCATGTTTGACTATCATAAGGAGAAATCTTCTCTGATTCTGCATTTGCATTGTGTGCGTGCGGGAGGCCTTATGGTAGTCTCATTTTCTAAAAAGCATTACGAATCTAATTAAAATATTTCTTTGTTTATTTTTAAAGATAAACTGTTTTAAGTTCTCACACCAGTCCCATGACTGACCTGGAGTTTATTGTTTTCTTCCTAAACTCTGGGTGCCTACCAATTTTAACACGGGCAGTCTAGAGTCAGGTTATCAGGTCATTCTGAAATTCAGGAGTTGTTATGGAGATCAGGAGCAAGCTGGATGGCATGGCGTATCAACTTGTATATAGTATTTCTTTTCCGCTGTTTGTTGTTGTAAACTCTGATAATGTAATGTGATGTAATGTAATAACTGATATAGTTCTTTGTTTCAAAAATATTCAATTATCTATTATATGTTGTTCCGCTGCGATTGTGAAATTCTGATATTGTTTCTGTTGCTTTTTCTTTCTTCTTCTATCTTCTACCTCTTCTTTAACCCTAACGGTACGGTTTTCTGGTCTTCGATTGCTTGGCAGTTAATACAGTGGACGTATTGATGTCGATTTTCGGAAGTCGAAGAATCGGTTCCTCACAAATGTCATATTCTTTATTTAATTCACCATGCCACAAAAAAATGACATACATATCAATGCCAATTGTAAAAGTTGGTGAAACATAAATTCTAGAAATCAACAAATAGAAATCTAGAAATCAAATAATTCGGGGCAACGACGTCGTACAGCGCAACGTCCGATGAACCAAACACAATGAAACGGAACAACGACGTCATACATCGTAACGTCCGATGAACCAAAACACAATAAAACAGAACAACGACGTCGTATAGCGTAACGCATGATGAACCCAAACACAATAAAATGGAACAACGACGTCGTACAGCGTAACGTCCGATGAACCAAAAAACAATAAAACGGAACAATGACGTCGTACAGCGTAACGTCCGATGATCCAAAACACAACAAAACGGAACAACGACGTCGTACAGCGTAACATCCGATGAACCGGATCAAAGAGACATCGCGAATTGCTAGTCTAAATCATAAAATGATCATCATCAATCATCAAGAAGTGTCAATTACACTAAGCTAGTAAATATATGAGTTTAGCTTCATGTCCCATAACCACTAGCTTAACTTAAATATTTACGAACAAATTGTAGATCTCCACTAGAAAATTTTTCACAAGAGATTCAATCGAACAAGTCTAAGAATTAACCGACGAAGTAAACGCAAGTGTTTCATACCACTTGTTTTACTAAGTCTTTTAATTAGATTTCTCATATGAGTGAGGTAAAGGTTTGTATATACTAATAGATTGGAAATCGGTTTTAACAAACGAGCTTTGTAGTAAAATAGTGTTGAAATCGTTTTGATGAAAGAGTTTTGATATTTACTACTAGTATAGGAACCTTTGTATTTTAAAAGTGACAAATCATAGAAATGATTGTAGAAACAATCAATCATCAAAATTCGCATTTGAAGACGTGAATAAAATCCAAAGAAATCGATTGCCGAATCCATCGAAATGGATATTCCCAAAAATCCTGATATAAAAGAAGTCATCAAAGTCGATAATAAATGATAATCAATAAATCGAATAATCACGAATCGATAAAAATTGGAATTCTCAAGCAAATAGAGCCTAGGCAGCAGATTCAGACATCTGAAATCAAGGATTCAGCTATCTGAATCTGGAAAAATAAAAGTTTTCCAAAACATAATTCAAACGTCTAAAACCTATATTTCAGACGTCTGAAATAGGCAATTTTTGCCTATTTCCTTTCTGGTTGCTCACAAGCAAATTCAGACGTCTGGAATTTTGATTCAGACGTCTGAATACCGAGGAATAAAAATTCCCAGTATAATTCAGACGTCTGAAGAGGAGAATTCCGACGTTTGAAACCTGTTTCTTAGGCCTTTCCTGAACCTAGGCCAAAAATGGCCGAAACGAATATCGAAAGCGATCGGACGAGCAACAACGACTAAGTATTTATGCCAAGCAACAACCTAGCCTTAAAGGCTCTTCGATACGCCTCGAATATTAACGTCCAAATATTCATAATAGGATTTCATAAAATTAGACCAAATCACCAAAAATTTGAATACTCACCAAATCAATCCAAATCAAAATCAAATGCACATGAATAAGTGTTAGGAATTCATACCTAACAACAACGATAGATATAAACATAGATGTGAGATAAAAATCTCACTTTTTACACAACAACAATAAAGAAGAAACTTGAAAACAATGGAGGACCAACCACTCTTCAATCCGAACTCAAGAAGCTTGAATCTAAGCTTTAAAAGAAGAACATTCCCAAAGTTAGGTTTAGGAATTTTTGAAATTGAAAGGAAAATGAGTTGGAGAAGAAGAAGGAGATGCTTACCAATAGCTTCTTCTTGAATTTGGAGATAGAACTTGGATTTGCAAATGGAAACTAGGGCTTGGAGTTTCTAATTTCCAATCTCTCCCACCAATGTTGCTAAACCTTGAGTATTAGGAAATAGAAATGAAACAATGAAGAGGAGAGGGTTGGAGCTAGGTTGATAAGTGGGGTTAATAGGCTGAAACACAACCCCAAAGCCCTAAGTGAAAAATAGCAAAATTCTACTAACTCCAAACATATCGAAGCTTATACTCAAAAAGGTCGCAAACGACATTTTGAACTCAATGGAAGTGGTCTCGAGTCCAAATTCGATTGTTTGCAAAAAGTAGGTTTTCGGACTAAAATCTGACGAACGATGCTATATCGAAATAAAATATTTAAATATACAATAGATAAATATGCGGGTTGTTACATCGGGTCTACGTTCGTACCTCAATAGAATCGTCGCCACCATCCTACTTCGTTTTGGAATCTCCACCGCGTACACAGTTGTTAAAGTGGTTTTTGGTATCGATAGAGAGTATGTCCATTTCAGATCCTGCTCTCTTTAACAACCAATCGTTATTATAACCGGTGGTTATAAATTCAAAAATAGTTTATATTTCAAAACCAAAACCATTTCAAATTCACATTCTTTATCAAAATAAAGATTATGTCTTCAAAACCATTCTTATTTCAAAACTACATTCAAATCAAATAGTTTATTATTTCCATTTCAAACATATATTCACCTTTCAAAAATCATAATACTTTCAAAGTTATAACTTTTTCGAAATCAAATACTTGAAATCATTACACTTTTAAAATCATAACATTTCGAAATCATACATTTGAAATCATGGTGCCTTCCTTTAATTCTTTACATTTTACAAATTTTATTCAATTAAAATCAAATTTTCAAATTTCCAATTTAATTCAATTCAAATCATCATTTTCAATTCAATCTAGTTTCCCAACAAACCATTTCAAAATATCAAATATCATATCCTTTCAAAACCTCATTCATATTATTTTATTATAAATACCATTCCAAATCACATTTCAAAATGGGTTATATTTCAAATCAAAATACTCCATTTAAACTATTTAAAAATGAAGTTATTATACTTACAAATCAATTATTCAATTCCCAAAATTTACTCTTTTCTCAGTTCATTTATTCAGTTAAAAACTACAAAATATTTAAAATTAAGCTTTCCGCAGCACTTAGAAAATGCTGCGGTAAGTTATGTTTGAAAACAATTCAATTCAGCAAAGATGGCATTTAAAAGCTGCTGTAATAGTTCAATTATATTCAAAAATCTCATTTCAGCCAACTGCAGCACTTAACAAGTGCTGCAATAGCCCTTGATTATTTTTAGCCTTTAGTTCATTTATATCGACCACAACACTTACAAAGTGTTGTAATATCCTTTACAGCAGATTTTAAGTTAACTTCAGAAGTGATAACATTTTCGAAGTGCTATTAATTCAATTTCCAGCTTTTCAATACAATTTCCGAAACAATTAAACTTTGATTTTAATACTTTTAACTTATAAAAATCATATTTTTACACTCCAAAATATTCATTTAAATACTCTTTAACTTATGATTTTTGTAAAGTAAATTTGATACACAAAATAGAATTTTCTTAGTAATTCAATTATTAAATTCCAGTGCATAATTTTCTATTCTTCGTAATTAAAAAAAATTTAACTTCACACTTAAGTTTTAATTACCATTTCAAAAGATAAACTTAATTTCCATTTTATTTTCTTAACTTAACTTTTATTTTTAAACCAAATTTCACATTTCCAAGACAGGTTATATTTCAAATACACTTTTAAGCATTCATTTATTTAGCCATCTTAATTCATAGAAAAACCAATAACACTTTGTTAAGTCTTTTTAAATTCCAATTTAAATCCAATTATAATATTTTATTTACTTAAGCTCCATTTTTAAACAAAATCACAAATTTCAAAATTAATTTATATTTCAAATTTCAACTTAACCATTTATTTATTTAACATATTTAACTTGCAGAAAAACACTAATCCTTTATAAAAATCGTTTTTAAATTCAGTTTAAATCAAAATACCATAATATATAATTTTAAAATACTTAAAAAAAAATTCTAGAAAAATATATAATAACCATGGGTCTGTATATTATTTTCTAACCTACATCAAGTGATACGGATAATATATCATTTCAATCCGTAATTTACAAAGAAAAATCCGGATTCTATCATTTCAAACCCGTAAATTCAAGTTACATAAAATAAATAAAAATCGCTCAGGCCTATCATTTCAGCCTATAATGATTTTTGCCTATTCTAAAGTCCGTTCGAGTATGTATCATTTCAATCCATAGTGATTCTATTCTACAAGGAACTTGCAGTATGAGAACAGAATAAAATAAATTGTATAGGAACATATAGCGGTAACAGATGATGTGACAAGTTTATAACAGGGTTTAACATCATATGATTCATATCATAGGAAGGTATAATATGATCTAATAATTTTACAGATTCATTTGCTATCAATTCACAAATTATATAAGTATAAATGTCATGAGTGAATACTCACCTTTTTACACTAGAGATAGCAATTCAAACACACAGATAGATCAAGAAAGCACGATACTGCACGACTTTTGATTCAAGCGGGAAGAGAGAGCCAAGATGTTGATCTTGTAAACAACCAATTAAAACAAACAATATACACATGAATATTCAACCCAAAACAATATTTAACAAATTGAAAAATAAAAGCAACAAAGGCAAGACCTTGCCTTTACCATTCAAATGCTTGGCCTAAGGGACTCTCATGCTCGGCTGTGATTATGCTAGGCTTGGGTTTGGCATTATGTAGGTCGGGTTTAGCATCATAACACACGGTTAGCAAGGAGATGATGATGGTGGAAGTTGCAACATGAAGAAGACAAAGGTTCAAGGCAAAATAGGTGATGTTTGGTCATCATTTTGGCTCGGCCAAAGGCAAGTGGGCTCGGCTAAAGTCAAGTACAGGTCTATTGATGGGTCATATTACGGCCAGTGGTGATGTAGTTGCTGGTGGTGGTCAAGATGAATATGTGAAGGGATGGTAAAGTTTTGTGCTCTAGGCATTGTTTTCAAGGGGTTCTCTGCAAATTTGAGGGGTTTGCGTCATAGGGAGGCCACGGCCAGATCTGGACAAGGTAGGTGAGGATGGTTGCTGCCGTGTATGGTGGAGGTGGTGGTCGGTGGTGATGAAGGGGTTTATGGCCAAGCAACACAAGAGAAAAAAAGGCCAAAAAAACAATGAAAACAAAGAAGAAAAAGTAAGAAAAGAAGAAGACATGACATGCCAAAAATTTTCAGGAAAAGAAATATACAACTATGCAAAGAAATGGACGGCTAAACTCAATGAAAAGTCAAATGAAAAATGAAAAGACAAAGGTAAATGGAAAGTCATAAGTAATATGAAAAGGTTTTTCCTTTTGAATTTCCAATTTCTTTTAATCAAAATAAACAAATAAACAAAGTAAGTAAATAAAATAGAAAACTAAAACAAAATAAATTAGAAAGGATAATAAATAAATATTTTTAGGAAAAATAGGAAATAAATGAGAAAATAGTTACTTAATTGAAACTAGAATAAAAAAATTGAAAACAAAATACAATCAATATTGTAAAATTCTAACTATACTTTTAAAATGTTTTTAGAAATAAAATATAAACATAACATGCCAAATTACACATATATACAAAAATTAGAACTTGATATGTCAAACAAAAATATTACTTATATAAATTAAAATAAAAAATTTTGCTAAATAAATCAATTTACACACAATAGTGTAAAAAGCATAACTTTCACAATATTAATCAGATTTTAACAAAACAAAAAGCAATATACCTGAAATTTAATTTACTTTCATAATAAAAGATAAAATTCAAAATTTTAAATTTAAAAATCAAAGTTTGACTACATTGACCAAAATTCCACATTTTTGGAAAATATTCTATTTATTCATGTTTGAAATTATAATTCACATAAAAATCAAAATTTATATTTAAAATAACTGTAACGGGTGCGACCTTTCGACAACTCAAAAACCAACATCGATACGTCCACTGTATCAACTGCCGACCAATCGAATGCCAGAAAATCCTACCGTTATGGTTAAAGAAGAAGAAAAAGATAGAAGAAAAGAGAAAAAGATAGAACAGAACAGAAAGAAACAACAGAACAATATCAGAATCTCACAATCGCAGCGAAACAACATATAATAGATAAATGAATAATCTTTAAACAAAGAACTATATCATTTATTACATTACGTCATATTATATTATATTACATCATCAGAGTGTACAACAACAACAACAACAAACAACGGAAAAGAAATACTATATACCAGCTGATACGTCATGACATCCAGCTTGCCTCCAGCAACTCCTTAATTCCAAAATATCCTGATAAACTAACTCTAGACTACCCGTGTGGAAATTGGTAGGCACCCGGAGTTTAGGAAGGAAAACAATAAACTCCAGATCAGTCATGGGACTGGTGTGAGAACTTAATATAGTTTATCTTTAAAAACGAGCAACAGGATAATTTTAAAATAGATTCGCAATGCTTTATGGAAAATGAAACTACCATAAGGCCTTCCACACACACACACACACGATGCAAACGCAGAATCGGAGGAGATTTCTCCTTATGATAGTCAAAGATGCTTGATATGCATTAAAAAGAAACATTTGATATTATTACTAGTGCATAGTGTAGAAAAACATTTCGAAAGTTAAGATATAAATCTTAGCCAGCATAGGCATTTCGCACTTATGCCTACTATAACTAACATCCAAACAGTGGTGACCACCATAAGTGAATGATTGGTTCTACAACTAAAACCGTACTAGATCGTATTGTTTCTTTGGATTTCCAACAAATGGTCAGGTCAAGGAACTTCCCATTGCCACATGGGTACGCCTCTAGAAAGACGACCTGAGAACCTAACCGGATCTCTGCCAACACAAGGCCGGGTTACGTTTCAAACTAGGTAACTACTGACATGAATATGTCATTCCTCGGTCGTAACCGATCTATATCCGAGGATGCCCGATTCCAACAACCACAAAGCAATAAATTTGCAGCAATCAACATAGGTTAAGTATTTAGGCTCCATACCATGATACCACCTCTATCCAGAAGGAATGACTTACACTAAAGGGCGCTACCCCCGATAACCTTGCCGTATCCTTCCTGTTTTGACCATTTTCGAGGTGTGAGGTCTGACGAAGTCTCGTCCACAAAGCCACGCTTTATAAAAAAGCTTTGCTTTGATCATCAAATGCTCAACAGCACTTCGTATGCCACATTACCAATTTGGGAATATATCACTAGTAACCATCAACTACATAACCTCTAGGGTGTTAAGCTAAGAGAATAAATTCTCCACCACCAACGGAAACATATTTGATAGAAACCAGCTTTACATCTCAAATTGTAACGTCAGACACACATCCATACAAGTCCGTACCGGGATCGAACGGAACCGAAGGCACTTACAAAGAAGTCCTTGCAATCCGGATATTCGCTAATCACGACCGGACTTCCCATCACAAAGGATAATAAATTTCTATATCGGAGATCAGCCGATGCAGAAACATTCGACGGGAATCCTTCCATTTTCACAAATATCCGGTCTTCAACACCGGTCATCAAATGCAATCCATAACGACGTATCACATATTCGGAAGGGGTTATACGACCCAAAGATCCTTTCCCGACAAACCCGAATAGTGAGCGCTTATTTTGAAAATAAGTGTGGCATTCAAATCCAAGCAATCACAACAAATACCTATTTAAAGGTAAATATTGATAGTCGGTTATTTAACTATCAATAGGTATGCACAACATCATCAGATTCCAAATAATTTTTCCAAATTATTTATTTTTCAAAAATATCTTTACAGATATATTATTTCAATACTTCAAAAATAAATCAACGTTTATTTTTAAACAAATTCCCCTTTCTTTTATAAATTCCATAGTGAATTTACAATTCAAAAATATCTATGAATATACGATTTTCAAATCGATTTCTAAAAATTCATTTTCAATTGGCCTTAAAAAGATAAAATCTCAAACATTCACTATATATTGGAAAACATTTCCATACTTATTTAATAAATAAGCAATTCACAAATCTATTTATTTTCAACACTTGGAAAATATTCAATATACTTAAATCGAAATTTAGTATATATTTCATTCTTTAAAGAAAACATTCTCTCAAACATATTTATTTGGGCCAAAACGAATGTTGCGTAAAACATCGTTACAACGATCCAAAATCACTAGTATAGGGATTCAAAATTAAGATAGATATATGAATCCCAATACTATATAAAACATTTCCTTTCGGAAATCATTTACTATAACAACAGTGTTATAGTCCACCATTTCCTTCTATTTCTCGAAAACGTCTATTTCAACAATGAATGTTGAAATCTATGGTTTCGACACTTAGTGCATTTTAAGTCAATTTCAAATCATTTTAATTCCATTTAAAAGATCACTCCCTAAAACATTCCTTTAATATATTATTCACTGTTCAAAATCGTGAATATACTTCACTAACCAAATTCAATATTTTCTACACATTTTATTTCAAGGATAATTCGCTATCCGAAATCGCGAATATATCACCTTTAATAACCTTCTATATTAAATTTATCAAATTCAGTTGATTTCGGATTTATAAATAATGTTTATAAATTCCATTTCTATTTATAAAAACTTCAATTATAAAATCCCCTTTTTTATACATCAATTCAATTTATAACTCAACTTTATACCCAAAATCTGATTTATAAGTTAATTATTTATAAATCTTTTATTTTACAAAATCTATTCATTTCATAACTTCACAATTTATAAATCTATAAATTTTATTTACTTGTGAAATCCATTTATACTTCATTTTAACACTTAATAAAACTCGTTTCACAATTCCTATATTTTTAATTTATAAATATTAATCTTAGAAATCTTTTATATAAACCGTTTATAATAATTCAAAAATCTCAATTTAAATAAACCAATCCTTTTAATAATTTACAAAACTTTATTTAAAACTTATATAACTCCAAAATCATACTCAAGTACTATTTTACAAAAATATAACTTTTATAACAATAAAATTATAATGTTTATTTATTTTAACAATACAAAATTTAATAAAACGTATACTTTCAAAAATCACTTTAATTTTTTTTTTAAAATCAAAAATCATTATCTTAAAACTTCAAAAATGGATACGATGATGCAACAACACCAAATAGTCAATCATGACATCCAAATATCATATATCGATATGATAATCAACAAATATCACAATATCTGTAATCAAATAAATACTGGTGAGGAATCCAGTTGGATCCCTCCAACCTGTTTCCCTGCATCCACAGATGTTAGCACAATACCAATTCCGTTCCAATACGAAATATCGCGGTATATGAGATTTATAAAATATTATCCGCTATTATACGGAGCAATAGGGTCTCATCCGCTATATAATGCGGGAAATCAACTCCAAGTACATATATAATACCAATTCCAATCAAGATGGAATTATCGCAGTATATGTTTTTAATAAATAACATTCGCTTAATAGATGGCATATAATGTCTATTTCAATCAATAACAGATAATAATTTATCATCCAGGCATACAATCAAAAATTTTAAATCTAACTATTTAAAATTTAAATCGAAACAATTCGATTGAGTTAGAAGTTCTCACCTTGCTTTCAATTCAGTTTTCACGTTTTATTTCGAATAAAATTAAACACGCGTTTAATTTTACCCGAAATTCTCACTAACTCCAATGACTTCAATCCAGCTCCATAGCGTAGTGTTCGTCCATAAGAACCCAACGCAACTTGTTTCATGCGTTTTTGACTTCGTAACTAAAAGTTATTGCATTTTCAAAGTTTGTACAAATTAATATAATTCAATTTTACAAATTTCTTTTATTATTTTTACTCTAAACAATCAGGGCCATGGATTTCCCTTTTGCAAATCTTGGCCTCCCATGATCTTCTTCCATCTATAGGTGAATCACGTACAAGTTAACCCATAGCCGCCAATCTTTGATGAATTTTCGCGACGTCTTGGATGAACTATGCAACGATCAGGGAGTGCCATACAATAGCTCGAAGTAAGCTCCACCTCCGCCCCAAATAGAATCAAGCTCGGTCCTCTCTATTGCGTGAAAAACAATGACGAACGGCTACGAGCACGCCTCCTATCGACCTCTACACGGCCCCAATTCAGATCACCACCGTTGATCTTGTAGTCCTCGTCGAGCCTAACGTTTTTCATTTAGGGAGTTTTCGATAATACTGAGTGGATTGAGAGAAAATAGAGGAGAAAAGATGGAGGATTTCAGCCATTGGTATAAAGAATGGCGGCTGAGACATTTAGGGTTAGGGTTTTGATTAATTTGTGAAAATGATGAATGTTTGTGGGCTTTTATAGAAAATATTTCAAATTACTATTCATTCGGAATTTCCAAACTCCAAATCTCGCACGGTGACTGGCGTTTCTAGGGTTTATCCTGCGTTCTGGACACAATGGAATAGGTTTCGAAAGCCAATTTGATCATCTGTGCGAGTTACGGCGATAAACGATCGATTTAAAATTAAATCGGTTAAGCTCATTTCTATGCGTTTGGGCTCGCCCCGGACAAATGGTAAATCCGATTGACATGAAATTTGAAACCTTATAATAATATCACATTACGGATCCGATGAAACTACTTTTGTCGAAATCTGAGACTGTTTGAAAAATGACTATTTTCACTAGTCGATTAAATATTGAAATATTCAATTTTCACAAACTAACTTTAAATTCAATTTTAAAAGTTCACAAACATTGTTCTAACTCCAATATGATTTAATATAACTTTATTAATCATTTTTAACCACATTAAACCCAATTTCCAATTTTTTACGCAATTTCAAATATTAAAATGTCGATTTAATTATCCAATTAAATCCAAATATTCGAAAAATAAATTATTCGACTTATAAATTTCACTTATTAATATTTAAAATCAATTAAATATTCGAATTTTACTTAACAAAAATTCTGGGTCGTTACAAATTTCCCCCCTTAAAAGAATTTCGTCCTCGAAATTACAAGTAAGAAAAAGTTACAGAATCCATTAACTTTCCAAAACAAACCATTCAAATTGGATTTTTCAAATCGCTTAAGTGTTTAACTTTCCCAAAATTCATAGTTAAACTTCTTACAAAATCTTTACTAAGTTTCCAAATCCAAACTTAGTTTTCAAAAATTTCCCAATTTTCTCAAAAATATTCTAACGCCTTAAATTTTCGGAAAAATTCGCCAGAGTCTCCTTTGCGCGGGTCGATCCGGAAAAAAATGACCGTATATATATCACAAATATACATCTCATCAAGTGATGAGGCATCCCACAGGGAAAAAGGGTAAAAGTACGATATTTAATCCGAGATATGTACCTTATATTTTTATTAGCGAGCATATACGGCTAATATAGCGCGAAAGCGAGCTCCAAATGCGAAGCAAGCGCAACCCGCACCTACTAAACACTCAACAAACCATGAGAAACATGTATATATGAAAATAATATCAATATACATCATATGGAAACAACTATATATGTCAATATAGCAAATGCAACATAAAAACTACATGTGCCAACATAACAAAATGAGATCAAAGTAATAAATCCATAACAAGTCAATATTCATTCATATTCTTATTAATATTCATTGAATTGGTGTTCAATTTAATCACATTTGATTTGTTGACATTGGATTTTATAAATATTCATTCATTCTTTTTTTTCCAATTAGTTCATATTCACTAATTTACATTCACATTAGTTTACTTCCAAATTGAATCAAGTTCAGTTCATATTCATTTACTTCCAATTTGGATTCAATTACTCTAGCTTCCAAATTTTGCTAATTCAACTTCATTAACACTTAATGAAATATACACAATTAATTAACAATCAAATAACAACCAATGTATATTCAACATAACCAAATTATTTACTTTACATTCAATTTGGTCCAACACTTTTAATTCCAATTGGTTTATATTTATTCATTTTCATTCAATTATTCAACTTCCAATAACATTAGATTTTAATGAATTAACACTTACATTCATTATTCCATATCAATTCTTTTACAATCGATTGATTAATATTCCATCCATTTATCAATTCAATTGTTAATTCTTTTAACAAATAAGGTTAAATTTCTTTTATATAACTCAAGTCCATATTCATCACTTCACTTATTTATAACAATTTCAACTTCATCACTTAAGTTATATTCCAATTAAACATCTTTTGTTTAATCTTAACTTTAATTTCCACTTATAAATTCAATTTAAATTCCAATTCCAAAGTAAATTCTATTTAACTTTTTTTACCGAAGTCAAATTCCACCACTTATTCAAATTCCATCTCATTTTGCTTAACAAAATTGTTTTACCATTTCAATAATTGGTTTTACTTATCCTTTCCCATTCTATAAGTTATACCACTTATTTATTAACTTCCAAATCCATTAACTTATCCAAAGCTAAATTTATTAACTCATGTTATAAGTTCAAAACTTATTTCACTTATATTCGTCAATTTCAATAGCTTATCTAATCCAAATCAATTTATTTAACTTTCCTTTAGTTAAATTTCAAATCACATGTCTTTGATGACAACTCAAATTTATTTCAACTTGGATTTTTTAAATTTCAAATTTGTTTATCACAACAAAACTTCAATTTCAATTTACTATGGTAGCAAATCTATCACATAGAGACTCGAAAATGATACTGATGATGCTGCAGTCATCACCCTTATTATTTTCCAGCAACAGTAGTGAATTCAGTGCTTAATATTCTTTCAAAATTTTCTTTTATTCATAAATCACATTTGTAAATATATTCATATAGTTTCACTTCTTATATATATATAAGAATATTTCACAATTGTAAATCACATTAATTATAGTTCCATAATTAATAATTCAATTGCTTACACAATTCATTCTTTTACAATTGTTGTTTTTATTTAACTTATTCAACAACCAAACAATCAATTCATATACACTTTAATAATTCCGAAAAATTACTCCTTTATATATAAAATATAATCGAGGTAAAATTATTTCATTTACCCAATTTAAAATGATACTATGTCGATTTATCTCGTTTAAGAGTTTAGAAACCCCTATCGATAATATGGCGTCCCATCTACCAACCAGAATTCACAAACAGCTCAACGGATAAGCAAACACAATATAAAACATTTTTATATTCACTAACAAATACGCGCTCATAGCTATTATTACACTCACACTCATTCTAGAATACTACTGACTCTATCTCCAATGAGTAATTCCCAACATAGCCATGGTTGTCGCTTAATCATATGCTCTGATACCAAATGTAACGGGTGCAACTTTTCGACGCTCGAAAACCGACATCAATACGTCCACTGTATCAACTTCCGAGCAATCGAATGTCGAAAAATCGTACCGTTATGGTTAAAGAAGAAAAAAAAGATAGAAGAAGAGAGAAAAAGATAGAATAGAACAGAAAGAAACAACAAAACAATATCAGAATCTCACAATCGCAGCGGAACAACATATAATAGATAAATGAATAATCTTTAAACAAAGAACTATATCAGTTATTACATTACATCATATTATATTACATTACATCATTAGAGTGTACAACAACAACAAAAAACAGCAAAAAATAAATACTATATACTAACTGATACGTCATGCCATCCAGCTTGCCTCCAACAACTCCTGAATTCCAGAATATCCTGATAAACTAACTGTAGACTGCCAGTGTGGAAATTGGTGGGCATCCAGAGTTTCGGAAGGAAAAAAATAAACTCCAGGTCAGTCATGGGACTGGTGTGAGAACTTAATATAGTTTATCTTTAAAAGCAAACAACAGGATAATTTTAAAATAGATTCACAATGCTTTTTGAAAAATGAAACTACCATAAGGCCTCTCGCACACACACACACAATGCAAACGCAGAATCAGAGGAGATTTCTCCTTATGATAGTCAAAGATGCTTGATATGCATTAAAAAGAAACATTTGATATTATTACTAGTGCATACTATAGAAAAACATTTCGAAAGTAAAGATATAAATCTTAGCCAGCATAGGCGTTTCACACTTATGCCTATTATAGCTACCATCCAAAAAGTGGTGACCACCATAAGTGAATGATAGGTTCTACAACTAAAACTGTACAAGATCGTATTGTTTCTTTGGATTTCCAACAAATGGTCAGGCCAAGGAACATCCCATTGCCACATGGGTATGCCTCTGGAAAGACTACCCGAGAACCTAACCGGATCTCTGCCAATACAAGAACGGGTTACCTTTCAAACTAGGTAACTACTGACACGAATATGTCATTCCTCGATCGTAACTGATCTATATCCGAGGATCCTCGATTCCAACAACCACAAAGCAATAAATTTGCAGCAATCAACATAGGTTAAGTATCTGGGCTCTATACCATGATACCACCTCTATCTAGAAGGAATGACATACACTAAAGGGCGCTACCCCCGATAACCTTGCCGCATCCTTCCTGTTTTGACCATTTCCGGGGTGTGAGGTCCGACGAAGTCTCGTCCACAAAGCCACGCTTTATACAAAAGCTGTTCTTTGATCATCAAATGCTCAACAGCACTTCGTATGCCACATTACCAATTTGGGAATGTATCACTAGTAACCATCAACTACATAACCTCTAGGGTGTTAAGCTAAGAGAATAAATTCTCCGCCACCAACGGAAATATATTTGATAGAAACCAACTTTACATCTCAAATTGTAACGTCAGACACACATCCATACAAGTCCGTTCTGGGATCGAACGGAACCAAAGGCACTTACAAAGAAGTCCTTGCAATCTGGATATTCACTAATCACGATCGGACTTCCCATCACAAAGGGTAATAAATTTCTATATCGGAGATCAGACGATGCAGAAACATTCGACGGCAATCCTTCCGTTTTCACAAATATTCGGTCTTCAACACCGGTCATCAAATGCAATCCATAACGACGTATCACATATTCGGAATGAGTTATACGACCCAAAGGCCCTTTCCCGGCTTACCTGAATAGTGAGTGCTTATTTTGAAAATAAGTGTGGCATTCAAATCCAAGCAATCACAACAAATACCTATTTAAAGGTAAATATTGATAGTCGGTTATTTAACTATCAATAGGTATGCACAACATCATCAGATTCCAAATAATTTTTCCAAATAATTTATTTTTCAAAAATATCTTTACAAGATATATAATTTCAATACATCAAAAATAAATCAACGTTTATTTTTAAACAAATTCCCCTTTCTTTTATAAATTCCATAGTGAATTTACAATTCCAAAATATCTATGAATATACGATTTTCAAATCGATTTCTAATATTCATTTTCAATTTATCTTAAAAAGATAAAATCTCAAACATTCACTTTATATTGGAAAACATTTCCATACTTATTTAATAAATAAACAATTCACAAATCTATTTATTTTCAACACTTGGAAAATATTCAATATACTTAAATCAAAATTTAGTATATATTTCATTCTTTAAAGAAAACATTCTCTCAAGCACATTTATTTGGGCCAAAATGAATGTTGCGTAAAACATCGTTATGATGACCCAAAATCACTAGTATAGGGATTCGAAATTAAGATAGATTTATGAATCCCAATACTATATAAAACATTTCCTTTCGGAAATCATTTACTATAACAACAGCGTTATAGTCCACCATTTCCTTCTATTTCTCGAAAACGTCTATTTCAACAATGAATGTTGAAAGCTATGGTTTCGACACTTAATGCATTTAAAAACAATTTCAAATCGTTTTAATTCTATTTAAAAGATCACTCTCTAAAACATTCCTTTAATATATTATTCACTGTTCAAAATCGTGAATGTACTTCACTAACCAAATTCAATATTTTCTACACATTTTATTTCAAGGATAATTCGCTATCCGAAATCGCGAATATATCTCCTTTAATAACCTTCTATATTAAATTAATCAAATTCAATTGATTTCGGATTTATAAACAATGTTTATAAATTCCATTTCTATTTATAAAAATTTCAATTATAAAATCCCTTTTTTTACAAATCAATTCAATTTATAACTCAACTTTATACCCAAAATTCGATTTATAAGTTAATTATTTGTAAATCTTTTATTTTACAAAATCTATTCATTTTATTACTTCACAATTTATAAATCTAAAAGTTTTATTTACTTGTGAAATACATTTATACTTCAGTTTAACACTTAATAAAACTCGTTTCACAATTCCTATATTTTTAATTTATAAATACTAATCTTAAAAATCTTTTATATAAACCGTTTATAATAATTCAAAAATCTCAATTTAAATAAACCAATCCTTTTAATAATTTACAAAACGTTACTGAAAACTTATATAACTCCAAAATCATATTTAAGTACTATTTTCCAAAAATATAACTTTTATAACAATAAAATTGTAATGTTTATTTATTTTAACAATTCAAAATTTAATAAAACGTATACTTTCAAAAATCACTTTAAAATTCTTTTTAAAATCAAAAATTATTATTTTAAAACTTCAAAAATGGATACGATGAAGCAACAACACCAAATAGTCAATCACGACATCCAAATATCATATATCGATATGATAATCAACAAATATCACAATATCTGTAATCAAATAAATGCTGGTGAGGAATCCATTTGGATCCCTTGAACCTGCTTCCCTGCATCCACAGATGTTAGCACAATACCAATTCCGTCCCAGTTCGAAATATCGTGGTATATGAGATTTATAAAATATTATCCACTATTATACGGTGCAATAGGGTCTCATCCGCTATTTAATGCGGGAAATCAACTCCAAGTACATATATAATACCAATTCCAATCAAGATGGAATTATCGCGGTATATGTTTTTAATAAATAACATCCGCTTAATAGACGGTGTATAATGTCTATTTCAATCAATAACAGATAATAATTTATCATCCAGGCATACAATCAAAAATTTTAAATCCAACTGTTTAAAACTTAAATCGAAACAATTCGATTGAGTGAGAAGTTCTTACCTTGCTTTCAATTCAGTTTTCGCGTTTTATTTCGAATAAAATTAAACACGCATTTAATTTAACCCGAAATTCTCACTAACTCCAAATGACTCCAATTTAGCTCCATAGCGTAGTGTTCGTCCATACGAACCCAACACAACTTATTTCGTGCGTTTTCGACCTCGTAGCAAAAAAGTTATTGCATTTTCAAAGTTTGTACAAATTAATATAATTCAATTTTACAAATTTCTTTTATTATTTTTACCCTAAAAAATCAGGGCCGTGGATTTCCCATTTGCAAATCTTGGCCGCCCATGATCTTCTTCCATTTACAGGTGATTCACGTACAAGTTAACCCATAGCCGCCAATCTTTGGCGAATTTTCACGACGTCTTGGATGAACTATGCAACGATCAGGGAGTGCCATACGATAGCTCGAAGTAAGCTCCATCTCCACCCCAAATAGCATCAAGATCGGCCCTCTCTAGTGCATGAAAATCGATAACGAACAGCCACGAACGCGCCCCCTATCGACCTCTACACGACCCCAATTCAGATCACCACCGTTGATCTTGTAGTCCTCGTCGAGCCTAATGTTTTTCATTTAGGGAGTTTTCGGTAATACAGAGTGGATTGATAGAAAATAGAGGAGAAAAGACGGAGGATTTCGGCCATTGGTATAAAGAATGGTGGCTTAGACATTTAGTATTCGGATTTTGATTAATTTGTGAAAATAATGAATGTTTGTGGCATTTTATAGAAAATATTTCAAATTACTACTCATCCGGAATTTCCGAACTCCAAATCTCACACGGTGACTGGCGTTTCTAAGGTTTATCCCGCATTCCGGACACAATGGAATAGGTTTCAAAAGCCAATTCGATCATCTGTGTGAGTTACGGCAATAAACGATCGATTTAAAATTAAATCGGTTAAGCTAATTTCTATGCATTTGGGCTCGCCCCGGACAAACGGTAAATCCGATTGACACGAAATTTGAAACCCTACAATAATATCACATTGCGGATCCGATGAAACTGGTTTCGTTGAAATCCGAGACTGTTTGAAAAATGACAATTTTCACTAGTCGATTAAATATTAAAATATTCAATTTTCACAAATTAACTTTAAATTCAATTTTAAAAGTTCACAAACATTGTTCTAACTCCAATATCATTTAATATAACCTTATTAATCATTTTTAACCACATTAAACCCAATTTCCAATTTTTTACGCAATTTCAAATATTAAAATGTCGATTTAATTATCCAATTAAATCCAGATATTCGAAAAATAAATTATTCGACTTATAAATTTCACTTATTAATACTTAAAATCAATTAAATATTCGAATTTTAATTAACAGAAATTCTGGGTCGTTACAATAACAAAATTTATTCATTTTAATAAATAAAATAAAGTTTTTAAATCAGGAATTCAATTAAAATAATTAAAATATACAATTAAATTAAACACAAAATACATGGTAGTTACACTATCCCCCACTCAAAACTTTTCGTCCCCGAAAAGGAATGAGGTATGGGAGAAAATAGAAAGAGATAGAACGAAATAGGATTAAGACAAGATGACAAGAAGATTAAAATTATACCTGCTAACTATTGTTATAGGTTAGTTTAACAAGGTGGAGATGATCTTACCAAGATCCTCCGGAATCAAGAACACAAGCACGAAAAATATCTTCGAGAAATATGATTCACTCTTTCCGTTTAACCGTCGGTCTGTGGATGGTAAGCAGTGCTCAGATTCAGATGAGTACCTAAAGATTCCTGAAAAGCTTTCCAAACCTGACTGGTAAAGATAGGATCACGATCACAAATAATACTGAGAGGAACACCATGGAGACGAACAATCTCTCTCATGTAGATCTCAGACAAGCTAGAAGCAGAACGGGTGGACCTGACTGGAATGAAATGAGCGGACTTGGTTAGTCTATCCATAATAACCCAGATAAACTCAACATTCTTACGAGTCAAAGCAGTGAGAGCTACATCAATCCGAGCAAAATTCACAATGAATCTCCAGTAATAATCGACAAGGCCTAGAAAACTACGAATCTCAAAAGGAGTCTTAGGAGTGTCCCAATCTTGAAACATAATAGGGAGAAATAAGAACAATAGAAAAGATAGAATAATTAGATGACAAAGGAAAAAGAGAAAGAAAGAAAGACTTATATTGATCGCAGCGATCTTCGCTCTATTAACAGAAACTCCATTACTAGAGACAATATGTCCAAGGAATCAGACATCATCCTTCCAGGAATGGCATTTAGAAAATTTAGTCTTCAATTGATGATTTCTAAGAATTCCAGAATAGGTTTCAAGTGCAACTCATGCTCTTCCTTGGTCTTAGAGAAGACAAGGATATCATCAACAAAGACTAAAACAAATTTATTAAGCACAACACGAAAAACACGATTCATCAAATCAACGAAGAAAGCAGGAGCATTAGTCAACCAAAAAGCATGACTAAACATTCACAAAATCCATTCTCAGTACGAAAAGCAGTCTTGGGAATACTCTCCTCAGCAACACTTAGCTGGTGAAAATCTATGGCAAGATCAAGCTGAAAGAAAACAGGCACCAAAAAGCTGATCAAACATATCATTGATACGAGGCATTGGATATCTGTTTTTCATAGTGACCTTGTTCAGCACCCTATAATCAACACACATCCTCAAAGACCATCGGACTTGGTGACGAAAACCACCGCTGCTCCCCATTCTGAATTGCTAGGTCTGATTAGACCTTTGGAGAACAAGTCCTCAATTTGTTTTCCCAACTCAACCTTCTCGCGGGGTGACATTCTTCTAGGAGGAAGAACTACAGGTCGAGCTCCAAGAGAAAAGATCAATACGGAAATTAATTTCCCGCTTAGGAGGTAAAGAAGCGACTTCACCAAATACATCGGGATAAAATCTGACCACAAGGGTCGAATGAAGATCTCCAGAAAGAATCTAGAAAATAAATCAAACTGCCAGCAAAATCCTAAGGCATGCGGCGCTGAATAATCAAGGAATTTCCTTGATCATCCACAAGATAAACAGACCGGGCTTTACAAGAGATATGGGCATCATGCCCACCAAGCCAATTTGTTCCAAGCAATTAAATCAAAAGCATCAAAGCCAAGAACAAAGAAATCACCACTAAAGTGATGATCAGAATAGAGATGTTTCACTTGCTTAAAAATCCAATTAAGGTTTGCGGAAACCCAATGGATTTGAAATACATAAAGGTACATAAGCAGATTCAGGAGAAAGAAGATGCTCGAAATTATCACACAAATCAACAGAAATAAAACTATGGGAAGCTCCAGTATTAAATAAAACACGAACAGGATACTAAAATAAAGAAAAGGTGCCCTGAAGAGTACCTTGATCATCACTAGGAGTAGGAGCTGGAGAAGAAGCAGAGGTGATAGCAAATATACCGGAAAGTTCAAAAGGATTGCCCTATCTAGCAAAAGTGTAAGCCTTACTGAAATGACCAGGCTAAAGACAAATAAATTCACTTGGATGAATATCCTAATGAAAGAAAATGCTAAAATGGTAGATACGAAAGGAAGTAAGATAAGAAAAAATTTCTTTTAAAACAAGAAAATTTTATATCAAAATAATCTTTGACAAATCCTTTGAAAAATCATTTTGAAAATCAGTTAATACTTTGAAAATACGTTCTCTCACAAAGAAAATGATTCTGAGGTTGATTATACTCATTCTAGGGTATTTCTACCCTATCTCTAATGAGTTTTTTTGCTCCGCAGGCTAAGGTTTGCCTAAAAACCAAAGCTCTGATACCAACTGTAACAACCTTTATTTTGGACTATTCAAATCAACAATATTCCACACATGTCATACTTGAATAATTCAAAATAACAGATTGTAATAAAATTTGGAGCAAATAAAATCATCACACAGAATCACATACACGGAATTATCAGAACAACTCGCAGCGGAAATTAAAATACCATTGTAGTTCAGGAAGCTACTATACAATGTCTCAAATAAATACATAATATCAGTCTGAAAAACAAATATAGTAGAAATTCCAAATACATAGAAAATCACTAATACAAGAGCTGAAGTAGAACAACTGAAACTGAGATAGATAACTAGATAAGCAGAATCTCCAGCGATTCCTAGCTCCAGAAAGAGAAATCCAAAGCTATGAATACTTAGGCTGACCCGAGCGTAAAGCAAAACTCAAAACACTCGAGTCAGAACATACATACTTATACAATGTATACCAACTCAAGTGAACTGCAATAAAGTACAAGTAACTTAAAGGATGCTTAGGACCCCCATCCTCTAAGGATTCGTTAAACTATTTACTATGTTGTAATATTGCGCTATTATAATAATGCCTACAGTAAAATAACCTTACTTTAAAATAGCGTTAAGAAGTGACCCAATATTCCCCTTAACACGTAATAGTCCCGTTAGTCCATCCAGTATCAGCGTACCTCCAGATCGGGAGGCTACCCAAATACTCGATGGGCTATGGGAGAAAAACAAACTCGTAGTAAGGCTCGCTATGGTAGGTGACACGACCCATCTAGGCAATGCGAAGGTAGATATACCAATTACGCTTCCGGGCTGGTGGTAACGCACAGCAGCCACTACCGCCCACCTCGGAACACACTCCCAAATCAAAATCGGAGGATGGCCATCAAATCAATCACAAGTAAGAGTATAGTATCGAAGAAGTGTGTCCGATAGGAGGAATGACCACACTTGGCCCGTCGCTCGTCCCTGTTTTAGCCACCTTAAGCCAACACACGGGAGTCGTGTCCACGTTCATACCTCAATAGGATCGTCGTCACCATCCTACTTCGTTCTGGAATCTCCACCATGTACACAATTGTTAAAGTGGTTTTTGGTATCGATAGAAAATATGTCCATATCCGATCTCGGTCTCTTTAACAACCAATCGTTATTTTAACCGGTGGTTATAAATTCAAAAATAGTTTATATTTCAAAACCAAAACCATTTCAAATTCACATTCTTTATCAAAATAAAGATTACGTCATTCAAAACCATTTTTATTTCAAAACTATATTCAAATCAAATAGTTTATTATTTCCATTTCAAACATATATTCACCTTTCAAAAATCATAATACTTTCAAAGTTATAACTTTTTCGAAACCAAATATTTGAAATCAATACATTTTGAAAATCATAACATTTCGAAATCATACATTTGAAATCATGGTGCCTTCCTTTAATTCTTTACATTTTACAAATTTTATTCAATTGAACCCTAATTTTCATTCCAATTTAATTCAATTCAAATCATCAGTTTCAATTCAATCCAGTTTCCCAACAAACCATTTCAAAATATCAAATATCATATCCTTTCAAAATCTCATTTATTTTATTTTATTTTAAATACCATTCCAAATCACATTTCAAAATGGGTTATATTTCAAATCAAAATACTCCATTTAAACAATTTAAAAGTGAAGTTATTATACTTTCAAATCAAATATTCAATTCCCAAAATTTACTATTTTCTGAGTTCATTTATTCAGTTAAAAACTACAAATTATTTAAAATTCAGCTTTCCACAATACTTAGAAAATGCCGCGGTAAGTTATGTTTGAAAACAATTCAATTCAGCAAAGATGGCACCTAAAAACTGCTGTAATAGTTCAATTATATTCAAAAATCTCATTTCAACCAACTGCAGCACTTAACAAAGTGCTGCAATGGCCCTTAGTTATTTTAGCCTTTAGTTCATTTGTATCAACCACAACACTTACAAAGTGCTGTAATATCCTTTACAAAATATTTTAAGTTAACTTCAGAAATGATAGCATTTCTGAAGTGCTGTTAATTCAATTTCCAGCTTTTCAATACAATTTCAAAAACAATTAAACTTTGATAATAACCCTTTTAACATATAAAAATCATATTTTTGTACTAAAAAATATTCATTTAAATACCCTTTAACTTATGATTTTTATAAAGCAAATTTTATACACAAAATCAAATTTTCTTAATAATTCAATTATTAAATTCCACAGCATAATTTTCTATTCTTCGTTTAAAAAAATCAACTTCACACTTAAGTTTTAATTACCATTTCAAAAGATAAACTTAATTTCCATTTTATTTTCTTAACATAACTTTTATTTTTAAACCAAATTTCACATTTCCAAGACAAGTTATATTTCAAAAGACACTTTTAAGCATTCATTTATTTAGCCATCTTAATTCATAGAAACACCAATAACACTTTGTTAAGTCATTTTAAATTCTAATTTAAATCCAGTTATCATATTTTATTTACTTAACTTAAGCTCCATTTCTAAACAAAATCACAAATTTCAGAATTAATTTATATTTCAAATTTCAACTTAACCGTTTATTTATTTAATATATTTAATTTGCAGAAAAAAAACTCATCCTTTACAAAAATCATTTTTAAATTCAATTTAAATCATAATATCATAATATACAATTTTAAAATAATTAAAAAAATTCCAAAAAAATATATATAATAACCATGGGTCTGTATAATATTTTCTAATCTACGTCAATTGATACGGATAATATATCATTTCAATCCGTAATTTACAAAGAAAAATCCAGATTCTATCATTTCAAACCCGCAATCCCAAGTTAAATAAAATAAATAAAAATCTTTCAGGCCTATCATTTCAGCCCATAACGATTTTTTCCTATTCTAAAGTCCGTTCAGGTATGTATCATTTCAACCCATAGTGATTCTATTCTACAAGGAACTTGCAGTGTGAGAATAGAATAAAATAAATAGTATAGGAACATATAGCAGTAACAGATGATGTGACAAGTTTATAACAGGGTTTAACATCATGTGGTTCATATCATAGGAAGGTATTATATGATATAATAATTCTACAGATTCATGTGCTATCAATTCACAAATTATATAAGTATAAATATCTTGAGTGAATACTCACCTTTTTGCACTGGAGATAGAAATTCAAACACACAGATAAATCGAGAAAGCACGATACGTCACGACTTTTGAATCAAGCCGGAAGGGAGAGCCAAGATGTTGATCTTGTAAACAACCAATTAAAATAAACAATATACACATGAATATTCAACCCAAAAAAATATTGAACAAATTGAAAAATAAAAGCAACAAAGGCATGACCTTGCCTTTACCATTCAAATGCTTGGCCTAGGGGACTCTAATGCTCAGCTATGATCATGCTAGGCTTGAGTTTGGCATCATGTAGGTCAGATTTTGCATCATAAACATGAAGAAGACAAAGGGTCAAGGCAAAATAGGTGATGTTTGGTCATCATTTTGGCTCGGCCAAAGGCAAGTGGGCTTGGCCAAGGTCAGGTACAGGTCTGGTGATGGTTCATGTTGCGGCCAGAGGTGATTTTGTTGCTGTTAGTGGTGGCTATGGTGGTGGCCGAGATGAATATGTGAAGGGATGGTGAATTTTTGTGGTCTAGGCATTGTTTTCAAGGGGTGCTTTGCAAATTTGAGGGGTTTGCATCATAGGGAGGCAACGGCCAGATCTGGACAAGGTAGGTGGAGATGGTTGCTGCCGTGTATTGTGGAGATGGTGTCGGTGGTGATGAAGGGGTTTATGGCCGAGCAACACAAGAGAAAACAAGGCCAAAAAAAACAAAAAAAACTAAGAAGAAAAAGTAAGAAAAGAAGGAGACATGACATGCCAAAACTTTTCAGGAAAAGAAATATACAGCTATGCAAAGAAATGGATGGCTAAACTCAATGAAAAGTCAAATGAAAAATGAAAAGATAAAGGTAAATGGAAAGTCACAAGTAATATGAAAAGGTTTTGTCCTTTTGAATTTCCAATTTCTTTTAATTAAAATAAACAAATAAAAAAAGCAAGCAAACAAAATAGAAAAATAAAAAAAATAAAATAGAAAGGATAATAAGTAAATATTTTTAGGAGAAATATAAATAAATGGGAAAATAGTTATTTAATTGAAACTAGAAAAAAAAATTGAAAACAAAATACAATCAATATTGGAAAATTATAACTATACGTTTAAAATGTTTTAAAAAAATAAAATATATACATAACATGCCATATTACACATATATAAAAAATATTAGAACATGATATGTAAAAAAAATATATTATTTATATAAATTAAAACAAACAATTTTGTTAAATAAATCAATTTACACACAATAGTGTAAAAAACATAACTTTCACAATATTAATCAGATTTCAACGAAACAAAAAGCAGTATACTTGAAATTTAATTTTCTTTCATAATGAAAGATAAAATTCAAAAATTCAAATATTTAAATTTTAAATTTAAAAGTCAAAGTTTGACCACATTGACCAAAATTCCACATTTCTGGAAAATATTCTTTTTTTTATGTTTGAAATTATAATTCACATAAAATCAAAATTTATATTTAAATTAACAAAATTTATTCACTTTAATAAATAAAATAAAGTTTTTAAATCAGGAATTCAATTAAAATAATTAAAATATACAATTAAAGTAAACACAAAATACAGGGTTGTTACAATGTTCTGATAGCATTCGTCCATACAAGTTGTCCTAGGTCTGGACAAACTGGATCACCCTCTTCATCATCTTTATGGTATCCATTAGTAACTTTCAAGCCATATCGAAGTGATTTTCAGATAACTAAATCTAATCCCAATCTCTTTGAAACGATTAACGATATTGGCCAATGTTGAAAGTCGGTTATTTAACTACCAATAAAACATCCATAAGTAGACACTAGCCCTTACTTTATCATTCTTCAAAACCTTTATTTCCAAATATCTTTACCAATATATATATATATATATATATATATATATATATATTCAAATCCCTTTAAATATTCGAATATTTGAAAACCATTTCAAATACTTAAATCCATAGCAGGATATTTCCAAACCATTTCGACACTTAGAAATATTCCTAAATTTCCCATTTTATAGTTAGGATTATAAATATTATTTTGCAAAATCTTTTCCAATACTAACACTTAAGAGAATATCTCGTAGCTTATCTCATAAGTCTTCAGAATCACTAATAAATTTCCTTTTTTCAATTTCCAAAACCAAGTATACCTATTTATAACTCTATTCAACAAGTTATAATTTCTTTTATAAATTCAGAAGTCATTTTCAAATTTCCTATATTCAACATTTTCAAATTTCATTTCCTCTAAAACCCTTATAAAATTCCTCTCCTCAAAACATATCTTTTTATAAGCTTCGTTTACGAATCTCGAGAGAATTTATAAATAAATTTTTCCAACCACTTCAAAACTATATATATATATATATGTATGTATAATAGTTATTTTAAAAAGATAATAATTTATTTTTAAAAACATGTTCAAGTAATAATTTATTTAAACTCATTTTTAGATAAACAAATAAATTTCCAAAGTTGATTTTAAAAGTTAGAATTTACTAAAATAAATACTTCATATTTAAAAATCTACTTACTATAGTATTTCAATCCAAACTAGTTTAAAATTCCATTGTTTTTTTATAAAATAAAATTTTCCTTTTATAAACAGACTTAACTTGCGACGACCCGATTTTTGCGTTTGAAAATCGACATCCACACTTCACTCGTATTCGAGTGCGCAGATTCAACCGTAAAAATCCGATTCGCCGAAGCTTATAACACATTATGTATAACAACACAACGGAAGAAAATGAATAATATCATTGGCATAAAATTATTGATACAACACACTGATACAATTAATATCAACATCAGAGATATAAGATAACAACGAAAAAATAACACAACCGGGTGGTCTGGACTTTGCAACCATCGATGGCGGAAAGATAACACCAAAAGACAGAAGAGTCTCTAAAAGAACCCAACTCCATATTGCAACTCCATTGCCAAAGCCCCAAAGTCTCCAAACCAATATCTCAAACCCAAAAGCATAAATAAATAAAGAATTTTGAAATGAAGTTTTTGATGAAGTTTTCCTTGATTAACAGGTTAAAGGGATTAACCAAGTTTTATATAAAATGATTTTGAGGATATTTAACCATAGGTTTGGTATTATTATCTTGTAATGATTTCTTCTTCATATATTTATTCACATTGTAATTAACCCATGACGGTACTTTGGGGAAGGGCAGAATAACCAGCTAGATTGACCTATTAATGAATATAATTTAAGAAATGTTAAAATCTTAATTGAAGATATTGCCAGGGGATAATAGGTTCACAACAAGCCCATGAAAACCATTTAAAGGAAAAGATATAGGCATGGGCCAATAGGTTCATAGTCAGCCTATGAAAACTACGAGTCGATATTGGCAGGGGCCATTAGGTTTATGGTTAGCCCTTGAAAACTATATCCCGATTAAGATATTGACAATTAGTCGATAGGTTCCCTGTTAGCCCATGAAAACTTGGATAAGAAAAAAGATATTGGGGATACCAATAGGTTTTTAGCGATCTCATGAAAACTATGAAATCGGACAGGGAATCCATAAACATTTAACAAGTTATTAGTGAGCCCATGAAAGCCAATAGGTTAATAGTAACCCTAGAAACTATAATTGAGACAGATAGTCAGAATGAACGGGGATGGGTAATCCAGATTTAATATACTAGTGTGCATATCATCATATTAAATTGTTTTAAGCATTATGGATGTAGAAGCATAATATATGATTTTATAAAGTTTTTAAGCTACCAGTAAGGGGAAAACTCATTCTGCTAAGCGGTGTGGTCACACTTGATATCTGAACGATTTGAGATGGTAGATCATTATTCATACCAGGATTTATGTCTGACTCGAAGTTTTTTCCCCTTAAACTCCCGGGTACTTAATTGACTTTGAGTAGTTTGAGGTTTAGGGTTTTTAGGTGTTCTTTTGAACGGATAAAGCTTCCAGTGACGTGCAGGAGGCATGCTAGTTGTAACATCCCGCCCTTCTGACCGCCCGCGGTCGGTAATTAAACCAACTTGAAACGTTCAAAATGACGGATTGTTATTTAGTTTATAGAGTTTAAACAGAATCAGCCACAGAAACACAGAATAGTAATAATATTCACAAAAAATGATTTTTTTTCCACATATATCAGAGTTTATACAATGAATTAACTTTATACAGCGGAATGTTTCTTTAAGTACAAAACCTTGAACTAAAGTGAGCGTTTCCCCTTCTCTCTCTAACTTCGCTGCCCGAAAATCTTCAAGCTGCAAAATACTCGGTCTGACCCGAGTAATTTTTTTTTGAAAACGGGTTCAAACTTTCTATTAGGAACCAAAATAACAAAAGTATGTACAAGAACCATAAAAATGTTCAAGGCGTATAACATACCTAAGCCTATACCAAACTTAACACAGACCTTTCAACTTAAGGCCCGGTTTATTACAATCTAATGCATTCAACAGCCCATAGTCCAGAAGCATCAATACAACTCTAAGTGAAACCAAAAAAGGCAAACCGACACTTGTAGCTTAGTTCGTTTATTCCTCTCGAAAGAAAATAAAGGAAAATTCGATAATGGCGGTAGGAGAGGAGTAAAATCGAAGATCCTATCGGCTTCTACTGATAATACAAAACAAAGCGAACTGCAACCGGAAATCTTCTCTTCCTTCAACGAACTCTAGAATGCAACGAGGATACGAGGGACATCATTATCTCAAAATCAGCAAGATTCAGAAGTCTCTACCCCTAGATCTAATAGATCTGAACCAGATAAGTCTTTGGCTTCCTTAAAGATTGAATCTTTATACTTAAATTAGTGACTAATCCCATTATTTTCTGAGTTAAGATTTTTTGTTCTAGAGATGGAAACAAATTTATGTAAGTCTTCCACTAGAATAAAGGAGAACATATCTTTCGGCGAGTTAAAATTTTTTTTACAGCTCCAATACCAAACTTTTTCTGTAAAATTACATTGAAAAAATAGATGATCTATATTTTCAATGTGATTATTACAAAAAATACATAAGGGATCCACATATATATGTTTCTGAGTTAATCTCTCTTTGGTTAATAGGTAGTCGTTAATGGCTTTAAAGAGGCATACCGCCATTTTTGGAACGTGGATTTTATTCCAGACTAATGACGACCAGTTTTTTATTTTGTAACTAGTTCTGACCGAGTTCCAAACTTTTTTAAACTGGTATTGACCGTCTTTAGAACATTTCCATGACCAGTAGTCACGCTCTCTATCCCTGTGAATCTTGACACCTTCGATTTCCTCATGAAATTGAAATAAAAAACTAAAAGTATCCCACTTCCACTCGCCATTTTTAACAATCCTATTAAGGGACAAATTTTCCGTACCCGTTCTAAAAGCTGTGTCTCTGCCAATACGAAATAGAGCTTCCATTTAACCATGGGTCATACCAGAGAGACGTAGTTTTACCGTCAATGATATTAAGAGAGAGGCATTTCAAAGCTTCTTGCCTGTTCTTCAAAATGTTTTTCCACACTCCAGAGTCATCTGTACTCAGATTGATTTCCCAAAAGCTTTTTTTTCCAATGTACTTGCTTTGCATGAAATCCGCCCAAATTCCTTCTACGTTGATGATTTTCCATATCAATTTAATGTATAACGCTCGATTCATCTCTTCTAAGTTTCTCAGACCCTTTCCTCCTTCTTCTTTTTGCTTGCACAAGATTTCCCAGGGGATTTTACTACTACGACTTTTCCAAAGAAAATTAAGAATTAAATGCTTTATTTTGAGTATCGTAGTTTTTGGGAGACAGAAACATTGCATCCAGAACTGAATGATGGGGTAAATGGTAGACTTGATGAGTTCAAGTCTCCCAGCTAAGCTAAGCATTCTAGTTTCCCATCCTGTAAACCTTATCTTGATCTTCTCTATTAGAGGAGAACAACCCTTATCTCTCAGATTAATGCTAGACAGGGGTATGCCCAAATATCTTATTGGGAGATCCATTTGCTGAATATTTAGAATATTACTAATATCAGTGCAGTTGACTACCCCTTTACCATAGAAAACATTAGATTTCTCACAACTTAGTTCCAATCCAGTATCTCTCTTCATAATTTGAAAAACATCACGAATGGCGGTTGCATTTTGAACGCTAGCTTTAGTAAAAACAATAATATCATCAGCGTAAATGAGGTGAGTTAACTTATTGTCAAATTCTTTGATAGGGGACAAAAAGCCTTTCCTAACTTTACCGTCCATCAGTAGCGTAAAATATTCCATAACCAATGTAAATAAAATAGGGGAAAGAGGGTCGCCTTGTCTGAGGCCATTTGTACTTTTGAAATAACCATGCGATTCCCCGTTTGCCTATGGAGAATACAGGAGTGGTTATTATATTTTCAATAATTTTTACCCATTTGTCTGGGAAGCCCAGACTTATTAACATGTGTATAACGAAAGCCCGATTTATCGAGTCATAAGCTTTCTTCAAATCTACTTTAATACACATGTATTTATTATCCTTTCTTCCAAGACCTCTAATAATTTCATGGGCAAACAAAATTCCGTCCCCTATGGATCTATTTTTTATAAAAGCCGTCTGATTAGGGGACACCAACTTATCCAAAAAAAGGGCCAGCCTATTGCACAGAATCTTAGTAAAAACCTTATATAAAGTGTTACAGCAAGCAATGGGTCTATAATCTTGAATTCTGGTAGAGTGAGCCTTTTTAGGAATCAAGTGCAATAATGTAAGGTTCCACTCTTTTATTATTAATCCCTTTTGAAAAATATCATTCAAAGCTTTGAAAATTAAGTCTTTCGAAAGGTTCCAATGAATTTTAAAAAACTTTGAGTTGAAACCGTCTGGGCCTGGTGAGGTAGTATCTTTAATATCCCACAGAGAAAATTTTATTTCTTCCAAGGATATGCCATCATTCAAGAAGTTCGATCCATATTCAGAGATTATCGATTTGCAAATAACTTCTGGGAATTGGTCACATAAGGGAAGGTTAAATGCTTGTTTATAAAAATCAATGGCTGATTCACCAAAATGATCTTTCGACACCTCCTTGTCATCCACGATAATGTTAGTGAAGCACTTAGAGCTTCTTCTGCTAGACGTTTTGGCATAAAAGAACGCAGAAGCCTCATCTCCCATCATCAACCAATCACATTTAGCCTTTTGTTTGGTGTCTAGAAATTCTTTCCTTAGTGCCATTTCCAGTTTAATCTTGGCATTATGAAATTCCGTAACTAGATTGTGATCCTTTGATTTTTCCAGTAATTTCTGAAGTTTTGAACAAATCTCCTTCTAGGCATTAACCTCTTGTTTGGTATTCCGTATATTAGCGCTCCAAGTCTTAAGCTCTCTCTTAATGTTCTTGAGAATATATATGATTTGAAACAGGGGGCGATCATCCTAACTAGGAATCCATAATTTCTCAACCAGAGGGAAATATTTATCACAAAGAGGCCAGTGATTCATAAACCTGAAAGGTCTATTTTTGACTCTAGGCTTAAGATAAAGAGAGACAAGAATAGCATTGTAATCGCTCACTGATGGAGGCAAGTATTCTGCCGTTAAATCTTGATATAAATTGATCCAATCTAGGTTAGCGAAAACCCTGTCTATTTTAGTAAATATTTTTCTACTGGGACCAGACCACCAAGAAAATTCGAAACCTTTAATGTCAATCTCTTTTAAGCCTGTGTCATTGGACATAACATCTAGCTCAAATAAGCTTCCAAACGGCACTGGGTTACCTCCCTTTCTTTATGAAGGACTTCGAATACAGTTGAAGTCACCTAACACCAACCATGGTCTGTAAATATCAATCGCATCTTCCTGTAAATCCGACCAAAGTCTTTTCCTGAGAGTAACAAAATTTTGAGCGTAGACAAAAGTTATATTACACTTGAATTTCAGTTTGTTGATCAATTCTATAGAGATGTGTTGGTCGCTCATGCTAATATAATTGAAATCCCAAGACTTTCCTTCAATGATGACGAATATTCTACATTTATAATAGCAAGAGACATTGCTTATTACTTTCCATCCGTCCTCTAAACCTTTTTCCAAACCTGTTATTTCCGAAAATAACAGCTTATTTTCCAGAACACCAAAACAACTTATTTTATACTTATCAATGAGTCTTCTTATTTCTTTCATTCTGTTGGGGTTATGAAACCCTCTTACGTTCCAACATGCAAACGACATTAAGAAGACTTATTATTTCGAGTCCTCTGCAACCTACTACTAGAGGACTCCCCTTTATCTTCCGCGGGGATGCCTAGCATCTGGACCCATTTGGGATTCTTACGAACAAGCTTTTCCCTCTGAATGTTATTGAATTCTATATCCTGGGACTTGGGAATATCCTGCTCCTCCTGGGCTTGATCGACTATATCATATGTATTCTGTTCCTCTACTGCTACTGCTGTTCGTGTGTCGTAACTCTGGTTTTCCTGTACCTGCATATCAGTACATGGTTCAGTACCTCTCCTAAAATTAACATTATTAATGTTACAATCTTCAATACAAATATCATTAGAAAGTAAAGTATTAGAAATTGGATAAAAAGCCGACGCTGTTGAAAGGCGTTTGAGAATTGTTTTGGGAGTTGTGGTGGACTTCAGAGGTGATGAGCTCAATTCTTTGTCTCCAGGGGTAGGCGATCTCTCAGGGATGATCGACTCTCTATTTCCCAGATTAGAGAGGTCTTCTGTCTCCGATAGGTTAGAAGCTGAGTGATTTCTCTCCTGTGTACCATCCTTAGGGGAGCAGATTGCATTCTCTTGAACTCCACTAGAAGCCTCCCCCTCTTTAATACTATTATTTCCAGCTGATAAATGTTCTTCATTCATTGTCTCAGGGTCTGGTAATGCAGAGGGGTTTCCATGAATCACCTGATTGCCCGTAACATGAATAATGTCAGTTCCACCTTCCTCCCCTGCTATTTCCACACAGCCATCGTTAGTTGGATGTGTAGGGTCTTCTTTCTCAGAGTCAACTACTTGGGTCTGTTTAGGAACCCATGTCTTAGTCATTGGGCATTCGTCAGATACATGCCCAAAACACACGCACTTGCCGCATATGGGAGGGGGGTTTTCGTACTCCACTGCCTGAAAGAAACTCCTTCCTTTTTCGTCCATGCCTTCAATGGAATTAGGCATTCCGTAGGAAGCATTGACCTCTATCAGGACTCTAGCGTATGCTAACCTAGATTTGGTTTTCGTGGCCTCGTCCATCTTAATAGGGATTCCAATAGTGCTTGTTAGTGCACTGATAGCCTTATTGCCCCACAATTTAAAACTTAAACCAGGCAGTCTAACACATATAGGTAAAGATGTAAGTAAATCCCTATCTGTGTTCATGTATGGAGACAAACGCTTTATGATAATCAGGTTTCGGTCCATAAACCATGGTCCTGATTTCAAAATCTTATTACAATCCTCCTCAGAGCTAAATCTCACCACAAAGAAGCCGTTGTTCCTTGATTGAACAGAAAATGGCTTCTGTGTTGACCATACTCTGTTGGCATAACCTTCAAAAGTTTTAAGCCAAGGTTTATAACCAACCACGTACAGTAATATAAATAGTTCCCATCCACCCTCCGCTTCCTGGATCGCTTCAGATGAGAGGGAACCTAACCTTTTACCATCTGCAATTCTGGGCTCAATATATTCAAGATCTAGGTTTCCTAGGTCTCCTACCGCTCCTATTTTTACTGCCTCACTGTAAGAGAATTTTTTTGCATTTTCAGATACCGTGAATTTGATTTTTGAGTTGTTTCCTGATTGATTGACGATCTGCTTTGATGATTTCGAAAATCTGGTTGCTGTTCGTCCCTCATTAGCTTCCTGAATACTTTTTCCCTTACTGCGGTCTAGCTTATTAGATCTGGGACCTCCCAGATTAAGCCTAGCATCAGGTCCTAAAGGAACTAGAGCCTTGCTCCTTTTCCTTTTCACCTCCTCCCATCCTTCTTCATCTCGTAATGTACCCATGAAGCAATGGCGTCTAAGTTTTGAGGAGAAAGGATTGAAGACAAACAGAGGAGACAAGAAGCGAAATCAGAAGAAAATTGCAGAAAAATGAAGAAAAAATGAGAAAAGGGTGAAACCCTAATCTCCAGATCTGGCCGCCATTGATCCCTTCTTGAACAGCATTTAAACAGTTGTGTCTGACCCGAGTATTACATTCAAAAGAAAATAATACATGGGTCAGTCTAATTCAAACTCAGTTATTAGTGCATAGAGGCAATAATAATCAAATAACAATTACACGATAGTCAAATATAAATTCACCTATCTGATCCTTTAACAAGAAATCAGATAACGGTAAATATAACACTTAACAGTGTTTAACAACAAATCAGTAGATTCAAATTATCAACGAAGATGTTGAAGGGATTATTAATGAAGATAATTTAGGAAAAACATTAGAATTGCCTAAACGACAATTAACAACTAAATCATCAAATTTAAACCAAATCAAAATACGATTCAAAACATATTGAATTGGCAACATAAAACAATTTCCATCAATAGAAAACATCAATTAAAACACTAGATCTAGTAGGGCTGCAGTACACGCACGTGTGCACGGTCTCGCCACTACCGTAATGAAATACCCCAAGAGTTCAAATAAATCAAAAGCACAAATCTCCAACTCAAAATCAAAATGAAACTCAAGTGCAATAGAAATGAATAGTGACATGCACAAGTGACTCGAACCAGTAAGTCAAGTACAAGTCAAGACAGTGTACCCATATCCAGTGCAACTTCAGAATGAAGCGTATGCACCAGCAATTTAGGCTACTACATATCACAACAAATAGGAACGACAGAAGTCAAGTCAGTGCTATCGCGACTCAACGCAACTGCAAATAAAACTAATAGTGTAACAGGTTAGAAATTCAAGTGCAAATCGACTATCAGAAATGTAGACTGCAATTCAACAGGCCCAAATCAAACGACAACAAGATACAAAAGGTCAAGTCAGTGACTCAACGCAACTGCAACCATGCAAATGAAGACCAGCACACAAATATACCCAGTCACATATAAGATCATGTGGCTACACAGCGCACAGCAGACTCGGGTCTCAACCCAGGCACAGTGAATGTCGTATATACTAAATGATCAGTGGACAATGAAACAAAACAGGATGGACACAAAATCAGTGACAACTTCACAACCAACTGATCAGACCTCATGTCTATTGTATTTGGACTTGCTTAAATCAGTAAATAGTGACTACAGTATAATAGTAACTTGGAGTTATATTTTAGACTTGCTTTAGAAAACTCAGGTCAACCTGGGTTTAAAACAATTTTAATCGGTTTCTTTGATTTGGAAAACAGATAGGTTGAAAGCCTATAACAAAGAGATTTCCAAACAAAAATTTAAACTTGTTTTATCTTGAATAAAATTTAAAACTAAATCTGTGGTAAACAAACAGATTGTTCATAATTTACATATTAACCAAGACTAGAGCAAGAAAATAAGGATTTTAAAAATCTTATGGCCTGGAAACTAAAAACGCAAAGAGGTCTCAGTTTAAAACAATCCATTTTTTTCCAGGTTGAACAGCTGGGTTTGGCACTCATTACAAGCACGTATACATCACAAAAACATTTATACTTGTCTCAGATCAAAACTCATCCATAAAACTATAGTCAGATATGAATACCAGGGAAGCCAGAGGCAATCACCACTACACCCAGTTTCAAGTGCTAAGAGAAAATGTCAACAGTGGTACAACAATAAAATAGAAGGAGGGTGAGGGCACCAGAGATATGGCACCACAACACTTAAATACATGAATAAGTGATACAACAGTTCAGTGAACATCATCAATTCGAATGACAAGTGCACCAAACAGTAACAGTGTGATCCCAAATTGAAACAGTAAGTGGTACAAGTTAATGACTGCATCACTACTGCCACTAAAAGAGAAATAGGCATGTGTACCTAAACTAAGGCCACTCAGTAACAAGCAAAAATACAATGCCCAGGAGCAATTATTAGTTTTGAACCAAGATAACTGCAGTGTAATTAAGGTATGCCGAAGTCACCAGTAACAATTACATGAGGCTGGACAATGCAACCCAAGTAGAAAATGTATGTGAACGTGAACCAGTAACAAATGTACAAGTAACACAATCAAGAACAAGGCGTAGTGCCAACAATGAAGTACTCCAACTAGCTAGTACAAGTGAAGAAAATCACAACAATATCAAAATGCACAAGCAAGGCTACATGAACCCCAAATTTTCACAGAGCAATGTAAAGCACTCTGAATCAAATGCCAGCAGATAAACAAGCACGTAAAGGCGTCAGGGAATATGCAACCTGATCATTTAAGTGCAGACAAGACGAAGTCAAGGCCAACAGTAATGGAAACAACTCCATCAAGTCGTGGTTCAAACCCAAAATATTTTCGCAAAATCAAGTTTTCAAAACAAGTCCAAAAACAACTGCAGTTTGGATCAAAATCTTCCTAAGTCATAGAGGCGAAAAATCAAAACCAATGCAAGTTCAAAACAAAAATCAAAGCACCAGTTTATCATAAACAAAGTCCAAAAAGCACCGAAGTCAAAGAAATGCAAATTCGTGGTGACCAGGGCAAGTATAAATCGAACAAGTCCCTCACATGAATGCCCAAGTGTAATGATAGTGTCACAGTCACAATGGTCAATATCCAGCATCAGGTTGAAAAATGATATAAGTGAAGAAACAGTAGGTTGCCAACAATCAATCAACAAACTCAAACAATTAAATACGAACGAAAATAACAGAAGTCGAACCCTAAAATAAGCACGAGGTATGAATTAGATGTGAGTAAATCGATACTCACCTTAGTCGAAGCAAGTAGGAGCAGCCGCGAGTAGAGCGATCGAGCTACTAAAGTCGAAGCCTTCGATTTAACCAAGCCCTAGTTTTTTGGAGACGAGCGAACGAACAAGCCCTAATTTGGATCGAAGGACGAAAAGGAACAAGCGAACGAACACGAGGACGAGCAGCAGCTAATTTTTTTTTTCGTGTGATTTTTTTTCTGCTTTGAAATGATGGAGGAAGGGTATCGGCCATGCTTTGAAGTGAAGGGTGCGTGATTTTGGGCGTGATTTTAGGCGTAGCTGATAAAAAGATTATCATATTATTTTATTATATTTTTCTTTTTTCTTTTTAATTTTTGAATTCAATTTGTTTTTTTGACACAAATTTCAACGCGTTTAGGTGTCGTATGCTTACAAAACAACACCGATAATTACGAAATTTAAAATCCGGTAATAATTCAACATTACGGACCCAATGGAACTGGTTTCATCGAATTCCGAGACTATGCCTCAGAAGGCTATTTTTAAATTCAATTTAAACGTTAAAATTTCAAAACTGATCAAATCACTTTCAAATTCAATTCTGAAGCTTCTATTATCTTCAGTATAATCAATGTGAATTTTCTAAGCCTTTAAATTATTTTTAACCAGCTTAAAACTGAAGATTTAAATTTTATTCAACTTTTAATAGATTAAATTCTAAAATTTAATCGTTAATTCATTGTTATATTGAAAATTCAATCTAAACCATCCTTCAAATATTTAAAATTAATTAAATATTTTCAATTTAAATTGTTCAAAATTCAGGGTCGTTACACTAGCTACTTCGAGTTCTTTTACTTCCGCCGTGTTTGGTTGTAAAGGCAAACTTGTTTTATTGCCTTATTATATACTCTGATCATCCAAGGGGGCATCTTCATATGTCGCTCTTGGCGTATTTTATATTAGTTTATATTTCAAAACCAAAACCATTTCAAATTCACATTCTTTATCAAAATAAAGATTACTCATTCAAACCATTTTATTTCAAAACTATATTCAAATCAAATAGTTTATTATTTCCATTTCAAACATATATTCACCTTTCAAAAATCATAATACTTTCAAAGTTATAACTTTTTCGAAACTAAATATTTGAAATCAATACATTTTGAAAATCATAACATTTCGAAATCATACATTTGAAATCATGGTGCCTTCCTTTAATTCTTTAAATTTTACAAATTTTATTCAATTGAACCCAAATTTTCAAATTTCCAATTTAATTCAATTCAAATCATCAGTTTCAATTCAATCTAGTTTCCCAACAAACCATTTCAAAATATCAAATATCATATCCTTTCAAAACCTCATTTATTTTATTTTATTTTAAATACCATTCCAAATCACATTTCAAAATAGGTTATATTTCAAATCAAAATACTCCATTTAAACAATTTAAAAGTGAAGTTATTATACTTACAGATCAAATATTCAATTCCCAAAATTTACTCTTTTTTGAGTTCATTTATTTAGTTAAAAACTACAAATTATTTAAAATTCAGCTTTCCACAATACTTAGAAAATGCTACGGTAAGGTATGTTTGAAAACAATTCAATTCAGCAAAGATGGCATTTAAAAACTGCTGTAATAGTTCAATTATATTCAAAAATCACATTTCAACCAACTGCAGCACTTAACAAGTGCTGCAATAGCCCTTAGTTATTTTAGCCTTTAGTTCATTTGTATCAACCACAACACTTACAAAGTGCTATAATATCCTTTATAAAAGATTTTAAGTTAACTTCAGAAATGATAGCATTTCTGAAGTGCTGTTAATTCAATTTCCAGCTTTTCAATACAATTTCAGAAACAATTAAACTTTGATAATAACCCTTTTAACTTATAAAAATCATATTTTTGTACTAAAAAATATTCATCCTTTAACTTATGATTTTTATAAAGCAAATTTTATACACAAAATCAAATTTTCTTAATAATTCAATTATTAAATTCCAGTGCACAATTTTCTATTCTTCGTAATTAAAAAAAAATTAACTTCACATTTAAGTTTTAATTACCATTTCAAAAGATAAACTTAATTTCCATTTTATTTTCTTAACATAACTTTTATTTTTAAACCAAATTTCACATTTCCAAGACAAGTTATATTTCAAAATACACTTTTAAGCATTCATTTATTTAGCCATCTTAATTCATAGAAAAACCAATAACACTTTGTTAAGTCATTTTAAATTCTAATTTAAATCCAGTTATCATATTTTATTTACTTAACTTAAGCTCCATTTCTAAACAAAATCACAAATTTCAGAATTAATTTATATTTCAAATTTCAAATTAACCATTTATTTATTTAATATATTTAACTTGCAGAAAAAAACTCATCCTTTACAAAAATCATTTTAATTCAATTTAAATCAAAATATCATAATATACAATTTTAAAATACTTAAAAAAATTCCAAAAAAATATATTTAATAACCACGGGTCTGTATAATATTTTCTAATCTACGTCAACTAATACAGATAATATATCATTTCAATCCGTAATTTACAAAGAAAAATCCGGATTCTATCATTTCAAACCCGCTATCCCAAGTTAAATAAAATAAATAAAAATCTCTCAGGCCTATTATTTCAGTCCATAACGATTTTTTCCTATTCTAAAGTCCGTTCAGGTATGTATCATTTCAACCCATAGTGATTCTATTCTACAAGGAAGTCGCAGTGTGAGAACAGAATAAAATAAATAGTATAGGAACATATAGCAGTAACAAATGATGTGACAAGTTTATAATAGGGTTTAACATCATATGATTCATATCATAGGAAGGTATAATATGATATAATAATTCTACAGATTCATTTTTTATCAATTCACAAATTATATAAGTATAAATATCATGAGTGAATACTCACCTTTTTACGCTGGAGATAGAAATTCAAACACACAGATAAATCCAGAAAGCACGATACGGCACGACTTTTGAATCAAGCGGGAAGAGAGAGCCAAGATGTTGATCTTGTAAACAACCAATTAAAACAAACAATATACACATGAATATTCAACCCCAAAAAATATTGAACAAATTGAAAAATAAAAGCAACAAAGACAAGACCTTGCCTTTACCATTCAAATGCTTGGCCTAGGGGACTCTTATGCTCGGCTATGATCATGCTAGGCTTGAGTTCGGCATCATGTGGGTCAGGTTTTGCATCATAAACATAAAGAAGACAAAGGGTCAAGGCAAAATAGGTGATGTTTGGTCATCATTTTGGCTCGGCCGAAGGCAAGTGGGCTCGGCCAAGGTCAGGTACAGGTCTGGTGATGGGTATGTTGCGGCCAGAGGTGATGTAGTTGATGGTGGTGGTGGCTATGGTGGTGGCCGAGATGAATATGTAAAGGGATGGTGAAGTTTTGTGGTCTAGGCATTGTTTTTCAAGGGGTGCTTTGCAAATTTGAGGGGTTTGCATCATAGGGAGGCATGGCCAGATCTGGACAAGGTAGGTGAAGATGGTTGCTGCCGTGTATGGTGGAGGTGGTGTCGGTGGTGATGAAGGGGTTTATGGCCGAGCAACACAAGAGAAAACAAGGCCGAAAAAAAAACAATAAAAACTAAGAAGAAAACGTAAGAAAAGAAGGAGACATGACATGCCAAAACTTTTCAGGAAAAGAGATATACAGCTATGCAAAGAAATGGATGGCTAAACTCAATGAAAAGTCAAATGAAAAATGAAAAGATAAAGGTAAATGGAAAGTCACAAGTAATGTGAAAAGGTTTTGTCCTTTTGAATTTCCAATTTCTTTTAATTAAAATAAAAAATAAAAAAAGCAAGTAAACAAAATAGAAAAATAAAAAAAAGAAAATAGAATGGATAATAAATAAATATTTTTAGGAGAAATAGAAAATAAATGAGAAAATAGTTATTTAATTAAAACTAGAATAAAAAATTGAAAACAAAATATAATCAATATTGGAAAATTATAACTATACGTTTAAAATGTTTTAAAAAATAAAATATATACATAACATGCGGTATTACACATATATACAAAAATTAGAACATGATATGTCAAACAAAAATATTATTTATATAAATTAAAATAAACAATTTTGTTAAATAAATCAATTTACACACAATAGTGTAAAAAACACAACTTTCACAATATTAATCAGATTTCAACGAAACAAAAAGCATTATACTTGAAATTTAATTTACTTTCATAATGAAAGATAAAATTCAAAAATTCAAATATTTTAAATTTAAAAGTCAAAGTTTGACCACATTGATCAAAATTCCACATTTCTGGAAGATATTCTATTTATTCATGTTTGAAATTATAATTCACATTAAATCAAAATTTATATTTAAATTAACAAAATTTATTCATTTTAATAAATAAAATAAAGTTTTAAATCATGAATTCAATTAAAATAATTAAAATATACAATTAAAGTAAACACAAAATACAGGGCTGTTACAATGTTCTAATAGCATTCGTCCATACAAGTTGCCCTAGGTCTGGACAAACCGGATCACCCACTTCATCATCTTTACGGTATCCATTAGTAATGTTCAAACCATATCGAAGTGATTTTCAGATAATTAAATCCGATCCCAATCTCTTTGAAACAATTAACGAAATTGGCCAATATTGGTAGTCGGTTATTTAACTACCAATAAAACATCCATAAGTAGACACTAGCCCTTATTTTATAATTCTTCAAAACATATATATATATATATATATATATATTCAAATCCCTTTAAATATTCCAATATTTGAAAACCATTTCAAATACTTAAATCCATAGCAAGATATTTCCAAACCATCTCGACACTTAGAAATATTCCTAAATTTCCCATTTTATAGTTAGGATTTTAAATATTATTTTTCAAAATCTTTTCCAATACCAACACTTAAGAGAATATTTCATAGCTTATCTCATAAGTCTTCAGAATCACTAATACATTTCCTTTTTTCAATTTCCAAAACCAAGTATACCTGTTTATAACTCTATTCAACAAGTTATAATTTCTTTTATAAATTCAGATTTCAGTTTCAAATTTCCTATATTCAACATTTTTAAATTTCATTTCCTCTAAAACCCTTATAAAATTCCTCTCCTCAAAACATATCTTTTTATAAGCTTCGTTTACGAATCTCGAGAGCATTTATAAATAAATTTTTTCAACCACTTCAAAACTATATATATATGTATAATAGTTATTTTAAAAAGATAATAATTTATTTTTAAAAACATGTCCAAGTAATAATTTATTTAAAGTCATTTTTAGATAAACAAATAAATTTTCAAAGTTGATTTTAAAAGTTAGAATTTACTAAAATAAATACTTCGTATTTAAAAATCTACTTACTAAAGTATTTCAATCCTAACTGGTTTAAAATTCCATTGTTTTTTTAAAAAATAAAATTTTCCTTTTACAAACAGACTTAACTTATGACGACCCGATTTTCGTGTTCGAAAATCGACATCCATACTTCACTCGTATTCGAGTGCGCAGATTCAACCATAAAAATCCGATTCGCCGAAGCTTATAACACATTATGTATAACAACACAGCGGAAGAAAATGAATAATATCATTGGTATAAAGTTATTGATACAACACATTGATACAATTGATATCAACATAAGAGATACAAGATAACAGCGAAAAAATAACACAACTGGATGGTCTAGACTTTGCAACCATCGATGGCGGAAAGATACACCAAAAGATAGAAGAGTCTCTAAAAGAATCCAACTCCATATTGCAACTCCATTGCCAAAGCCCCAAAGTCTCCAACCAAAATCTCAAACCCAAAATCCATCGTGCTATAATATAGCAAACTTGATCCAAATGCGATCGCCAACCCAATGATTTCAAAGATTTCCAAAAGCTACCACACTTGAGACTGAAAGCTACTGAATCTACATTTACTAGCCGATTACCTGAAAATCTAAATCTAGACTGCCCTTGTGGAAAATTGTGGGCACCCAGATTTTAGAAAGGGAACATAAACTCCAGGTCAGTCATGGGACTGGTATGAGCAAACAAAAAATAATTTTAAATGAAAACAAACAATAAAAAAATTTAAGATTGAAATCCGGAATGCTTTTTGGAAAATGAAACTGCCATAAGGCCTCCCGCCACACATAGCAATTCAAGCGCACACTCGGAGGAGATTTCTCCTTATGACTGTCAAAAATGCTTGATACGCAAAAATCTTTTGATATTATTATTAGTGCATAGTGCATAAAACATTTTGAAAGTATAATATTAATCTTAGCCAGCATAGACATTTCGAACTATGCCTACCATAGCTACAATCTAAACAGTGATGACCACCATAAGTAAATGCAGGTTATACAACTAAACCGTACAAGGTGCATATTGGATGATTGGATTTCCAACAATGGTCAGGCTAAGTAACTTCCTCATCGAATGAAACGCCTCTAGAGGGACACCCCCATGAACCAAACCAGATCTCTACCAACACAAGGTCGGGTTACCTCTATAACTAGGTAACACCTACAAGTAAGCCATCCTCGGTCGTTATCGACCTTTATCTCGGGATTCACCAACAAATAGCAACAACCACATAGTTAAATATCTAAGCTCCATACCATGATATCACTTTTTATCTAGAAGGAAATGGACATACCCTAGGGGCGTGACTCCTAAAAACTTGCCGCAACATTCCTGTTTCGACCATTTTCGAGTTGTGAGGCTCGACGAAGTCTCGTCCAAAAAGCTACGCTTTTCACAAAAGCCATGCTTCGATCAACACATGATCCGCACCACTTCGTATGCCACATTACCAAATTGGGAATGTATCACTAGTAACCATAAACTACATAACCTCTGAGCTCGTACATCTTAGAGAAGGGTGTTAAGCTAAGATAATAAATTCTCCGCCACCAAATAGAAATGTATTTGATAGAAACCAACTTTACATCTCAAAGTGTAACGTCAGACATACATCCATACAAGTCTATTCAAAGTTCGAACGGAACCGAAGGCACTTCCAAAGAAGCCCTTGCAAATCTGGATAATCCCTAATCACGTCTGGACTCCCCATCACAAAGGGTGGTATAAATCTCAATACCGAGGATCAGCCGGTGCGGACACATTTTACATGTAATCCTTTCACTTTCGAAAAAATCGGTCTTCACCATCGTCTTCAGATGCTATCCATTTCGTCGTATCATTATTCGGAATGAGTTATATGACACAAAGTCGTCTCCCGGCTAAACCGAATAATGAGCGCTTCATTTTAAAAAGCATATGGATATATGGGATCTTAGTTTAGTTACAACTTAAAGCCCAAAACCTTTCTTCAAATGGTTTAAACAAATTACCATTTTCAAATCTTTAAATTAAAAGATTCATTTCACATAATTCACCAATCTTTCACAAAGATTCATTCAAAAAATTTTCAATTCCAAATCTTTTATACCAAAGATACACCTTTAAGATCCTCTTCAATTTGAAAAAAAAGTTCCTCAATCTTTAACAAAGATTCATTCATAGCCTTTTCAAAACAATTTCTCTTTCAAATTGGATTAACTCATCCAATCTTTAAGTCAAAATCTCAATTCACAGCTTTCAAAACCATTTCCAAAGATTCATTCATAACTTGGAAAACTATTTTTATTTCAAACTTAAAATCCTTTCAACACGAATTGGCAATCCTTTCTTTATATGAAAGCTATTATTATTTGAAAACAAATAGTTTTCGTTTCGGAAAAATCCGATTACAATTGCACAAGTAAAATCCCTTCAAGTATAAAACTTGGGTTAAATTCAAATTTCCAAAATAATATTTTTAAAATGGTTTAAAGCCCATATAAACACATTTATAACTTGTATAATCTTTTAAACCATAATTTCCAAACATAGAATTCAATTTCTAATCTTGAATTTAAATTCAAATCAAATTATTTAAATTTCAAAACTTTATCAAGTTATTCAACATAACTTGTATCTTTAAAGTTCCTTTTCAAAAGCTTTTCATATTTAACCCAATTCCATTTCCAAAAACATTTGGATTCAAAATGCAACTTTAAAACCATTTCAAAATTCTACGACTTAACCAATTTCCTCAGCAATCCATATTTATGTGTGTATAGTGTAGTCCAGGGGTTTTACACAATAGTGCAACATCATCAATCGTCACAGATTCAAGCACAACAATATTGATAAGCGGTATAATCCTATAACGCTTATCTTCATTCATAGTTTCATAGATAAATAATATAAGTTCATCGCAGATTTAAATAGATTACATTCATCACAGCTCAAATCAAAACAATTCATATCACAAAGTATCACACATCAGGGATATCAAACAATTCAACATCTAAAAGAATCCAAACATCCACAAGTAAGGTCAATTAATTATCTGATTAATTTAAATCAGATAAATCACTCATGAATAAACTACTAATCCTAGTTAATTAATATTAGTTAATTACAAACCATCTTAATTAATTAACCTTTAATCATTTATTAGTTAACCTTAAATTATTAATTAATTATCCTTAATCAATAAATCAAACAACATTTAATCATTAAATAATTAACCTTTAATTATTTAATTATCCTTTAATTAATTTTTCTTAATAACCTCAATTAAATAATCCTTAATTAATTTCCATTTAATTAATAATCCTTAATTAATTACAAATTAATTAATTATCCTCAAATTAATTACCTTAATTAATTAATTACTCAAATTAATTATCCTTAAATTAACTATTCTTTAATCACTTGATTAATCCACTCTAATCATCAATCAATTTTTTATTATTATTTTGTTTAACTAATTATCTTTAAGTAATCAATTTCCCTTTAATTACTTATCATTAATTAATTAGCTCTTAACAAATTAATCAATCTTTGATTAATACTTAATTAAACTTTGATTAAGTAATTATCATTAAATTTCAAAATTTATAATCCTTTGAGATAACCCATTTATCTTAATCAATTTCGTAAAATTTAACTTAACCTTTTTTTAGTTAATTGATAATCTAAATCATAATCTCAAGATGAACCATTTTATCTTTAAAATCTTATTTTAAATAATCTTGAAAATGGATTACCATCAACATATGAATTAACTTAATATCTTCAAGTTAATTACAAATCAACAACATTATTTAGGATAAACCATTATCTCTTAATTCAGATTCTTAATTTAAATTATTAAATTTTATTTTCAAAATAAATTTTATAAAACCAAACTTAATTAATTTTAAGTTAAATAGCTATATAACTTTTATTGATCTAAAATTTAAATAAATTTTCATTATATAAAAGAAATTTTGTTTAAGAATAAAGTATTAAAACTTATTTTATTCAAAATTCAAAACTTATTTGTTAAAAACTTCAGACCCGAGACAACCATTGGTTAAACCCAAGCCCATCTTCGAATTTCACTCTTCCCATTTTTTTCTTCGAGTCACTCACACGAACAACTCGAGCACGAACCCGAGAATGTATCTTCTTCCCCAAATACCCAAGATCACCAGATACACGTGATACACCTGTGTACGTGTACAACCACACTAGGCACCCCCCACCAGCACCATAATTATCGAGACATCTATGACGACTACATCGACCCACCAAACCATCCATCTCCGATGAATTCGATAGAAATCAAAATCGAGCATACGAGCAACAAACTGGAACTAAACCCAAATCATAAATCCACCTCGTGTAGCCACCACCAGCCACCAGAGTTGACGCCATCTTTTTCATAGCTTCGCTAGAGACTCACGCGACGATCCCCCTCGCAGCGGATCACTCCGGTTCCACGACGATAGCACAGTTGCCAAGGAACCCACATCGACCAAACTAGCTTGTAAAACCCTACATCTATGAACCTACATCGTGTTGATCATCTAAAAAATCCATTACTATTTTTCCATCAATCTGCATTCTCCAGGCTATCTTCGACCTAGGCCCGATCTACGAAACATCGGCGGTCACCAAAATTTTACGAAAATCATAATTCCATTCAACTAGCTTTTGCTCACAATTTAATAATCTGAAAATCTTGAAATTATTATCTAAATTCACCATTTACAATACGATTTAGTTTATGAAATCCAAATTCAAAATTAAAATGATTGATTTTTATCATTTCTAAAAGTTCACTGTATATTTCAAATTTCCAGTTAATTACTTAATAAAATTTCTTGAAAACTATTTTTAAAATTTAAATCAGGTAAATATAAATATTTTTCTTTTAAAATTCATTGCCTAAATCCTTTCTGACTTTTGAGATATGAATTTTTCTTGAATTTAGTTAACCTGCGACTAAACAGAGAAACATCTATACATATACAGGCATACACAACCATTCACAGATACATATACATTCACATAGACATATTTCACATCCATACTTTCAAGATTATCACATGCAGATCAAAATGTGAAACATATAAAAGTGAAAGATATGAATCTGTAAGGTAAAGGAAAATATACATCTCAAACATAATTTAAACATGAGATTTTGCACCAACTTGACAAACATAAAGGAACATTTAATGGTAACTATATACGTATAATTGCATACAATATGCATTATGAAGTGTATATAACAAAACAAAATGTTTAAACAGTAACCTTTATAGAAGTTTGATAAAGTAGCTGCATAATCTCCTTGACTGAAATGAGCAATACCAAGGTGACTATATGCATTGCTGTAACATGGATTGATCTCAATTTCTTTCAAGCAGTCTTGAATTGCTTCTGTGTACTTCTGAATGTGGGTGAAAGCAACAGCCCTTAATAGTCACATAAAGAATAACCGCATTCAAAATTTTGACTTTGAGGCAGAAAATAATGAATCTAGATAAATTCACGAAAAATGATTAGTTGAAACCATTGTAACTTCGCCAAGGATTTAATTATAACTATTATAAAACCCACTGTCCCTTGCCTACACAGTAGTAAGTACATCAACATATAATGATATAATGTGACCCAATATAGTATAAATGTTATTCATAGATAAATGATGTGTCACAAAACTACAAAGGCAGTTTCATGTATTCTTGATGGATAGTAGGTTATATATAGAGCTGTTATTCACACAAACCCACATCCATTCTCTTAATTAATTTTTTTCTGCTGAGGTATTAAGGTTGAGTTACTCCAACATTACTTTGCATGTGAGAAGATAGCAAGTACAAATAAAAAAATATTGACGAAGTAAGCAGTATCTCTAACGTAAAATGATTAATAAAGCTGCTACTATTTGCATGGTATAAACTTAGGTAACATGATAATCACAACTGTTATCTCAAACTATGAAATTTTTACAGCATATGCAGTTAAGAATTTTTTACTGCGTACAGCCTATCCAATTTTATCAAACTATTTTTCTTTACTGAAATTCTGTATCAAATTTCAACACTACAAATGTTTACAAAATCAACATAGTTCAATGAAAGATGTACATAGTCGGAGTAATAAATACTGACCTCATTACAGAGCCGTTCTTGTCAATGCAGTCTACAACTGAAGAACCTCAATTCAGCATTATCATATCATCCATATTGCACAGCATAACATCTCCAAGTACATACAAAATCTCTGTCGAATTCATTAGCAGTGAGTTCAAGGCGAGTTCACAATCCTGACTATATCATTATTAGTATAAATCAGCAGCCGACTTGAAGCTCGAAAATAGAGGATGCAACCAGAACGGCCACACTAACGCAAAAATACAAATTAGGGCATATAAAATGGTTGGAAGAAAAAGGGGTTACCTGAAACTCGGGTGCTAAGACGAATACTCAGATCCAAAGCAGGGAAGAAGAAAACCATGGAGGAAAGCATAACCGCATTAAAATATATGCACGTACACAACTTTGTAATATGTATTGCAAAAAAGATATCAATTAGTTAAGAAAACTCAAATAGAAAAGATGAAAATTCAAAATTGAAAACAGAAGGATGAAAATTTATACAAACCCAAAGTCGAGATCTTCGATTATAGCAAAGCTACGTAGCTTGCGCCTATCACGAAAGACTGAGGAAGAAAAGTCGCAGGCGTCTGTTGGTCGAAAGAGGAAAAAGTGGCGACCGTATTTTTGATAACTAGAGGAGAACGTGCAGATGAATTGGCTTCCACTACCTTTAATTTAATGGACAGAAATAGCCTTACAAAACTGTTTGATTTTTTTAGGAAAAAGGTTATTTTGGAGAACTCAAAAAAGGCTTCACTTTGATCACTTTGACCAGGATTTTGCTTTATAGTGTGTGTGTGTGTGTGTGTGTGTAAAGTAGGGTACACGATTTGTATCCACGGCGGAGATACAACGATCTATATACAGCAAGATGTTCGAAGTTGTGTGCGGTAGCAGCATATTGGCTGAACGCGAAAAATTTCTGCACACATGTATTTATAGCAGCCATTATATATATGTGTGTGTGTGTGTGTGTGTGTGTGTGTGTCCCCTTCCTACAACTGTCAACTAAGTTGTATATTGTTTTGTTCATATATGTATTGCTGACAAATTTATAAACGTCACTTTGAAATTGCCAACAAATTATATACGAAGTATATAATGCACACGCATGCTTTGGCGAAATTATAAGTGTTGTATATATATTCATTCTTTCAAATATTTAATTATTAAATTATTAAATTATCGTGCTAAAATCCGCTTTCACGTTGTCGCAACTATTTGAAATGTCATGCCATGTCCGAGTTAGTTGCCTTTCAAATTCCATTGTTCTCTAGCAACAAAAGGTGGGCAACCGATCACGATTAATGTTCTTATACTTATTAAATTATTTTCATATGAAACGACAATTTAATTGTACTATTAAATTTAATTGATAGTTGCTAACTGTTAAATATGATAAGTTTTTAATTAAATTGATCACTATATAAACTTACATCGTTATCTGTTCATTTATTATTTTATATAATTGGTATTATTATCGATCTTATTTGCCAGTAACTATTATTAGTTGTTTTCACTCTACAAGTTACCTTAGTTTTAGAAATCACTATGGGTTGAAATGATACATATCCGAATGGACTTTAGAATAAGAGAACTTCGTTATGGGTTGAAATGATAAACCCAAGCGATTTTCAGTTATTGGTGAAATTTTGATATTGCGGGTTGACATGATATACACCCATAAATATAAGAATTTTATGGATTGAAATGATAAATATCCGTATCACTTGACCATATGATAGAAATTATATACGGACATCGTTGGACTATTTTTGAAAATGATTTTCAAATATTTGAAAGGAAATATATGGGTTGATTTTGAAAAGTACATAAGTATCCTGTTTTTTTTCTTAAAATTAAAAATTTAAAGTCTTAAAGGTTGATTTTGGAAAATATTATGAGTTTAATTTAAAAGCGATTTGTAAAATTTTACTTATAGTTTATTTTCTAAAATTTATAAAATAAAATAGATAAATAGATAAATAAATTAAAATTTATTTTTATTGTATAAAATAAATTTATTTTTAATATATATATTATTTTAAAATGGGTCATTTTATTTATTTAAAATAATATATTATTAAAATTGGTTGTTAATTTTATTTAAATAGAGATTCATTCAAGACTTAATGATTTGGAAATGATTTTTAACTTGCTTTAATAAAAGGTGAACAAAGGAATACTTTAAAAGTTAAATAGTATAACAATTGAATATTCATTTTGATTTTTATTTATTTGAGATTTTATTTAATATTTATAAAGTGATGTTATAAATGACCATGGTGTGAAATAAGCGTTTGGTTGTTAAAGAATACTGGGATAAGATATTGTCATACTCTCTGCCAACACTACAAAAAAAATACCATATTACAACGCCTATTTTACAATGGGCACTAGTTGCCTGTTGTAATAGATGACTATTACAACGGTCCATTTAGGACCGTTGTAATAGATGACTTATACAATGCTCTTTTCACAACGGGTAATGACTGTCCGTTGTAATAGAATGCTATTACAATGGTCCATTCATGCCTGTTGTAATAGGCGTCAATTTTACAATGGGCTAAAAATGCCCGTTGTAATAGGTGTCAATTTTACAACGGTCATAAAATGCCCGTTGTAATAGGCTAAAAATGTCTGTTTCTAACGCCCGCCAATATTTATTATTTAATATTTAGTATTTAATATTAAATATTTCATAATTAATAGTTACTATTAAATAATTTCTATTAAATCAATAATAACTAATATTAAATAATTGCTATTAAATAATTAAGAATTAATTATCAATACTTAATAATTAATAATCAATAAATAGTATTAGTTTTTAATACTTAATATTAAAAATTTAATAATAGATAACTAATATTAAATATTTAATAATTAATAATCGGTAATATATACGTAATCATAAACTTTAAATAATTAATATTAAATTAAAAGTAAGTAGTGACAATTAATGTTAACAATTAATTTTAAATAATTAATAATTAATTTTAAATAATTAATGTTTAATGACGCAGAAGTAATATTTAATATTTAAAAAGTAATTTAAGAAATTCATATAATAGTTAATATAAATTTTCAAATATTTACTGTTAAATAATTACTATTAAATAATTTTTGTTAAATAAATAATAACTAATATTAAATAATTAATATTAAAAGATTAAGAATTAATTATTAATTAATTATTAATACTTAATAATTAACAATTAATAAACAGTTATTAGTTTTTAATAATTAATATTAAATATTTAATAATTAAAAATATTATTAACTATTTAATAATTAATAATTGTTAATATATAAAAAAAGAAATAACTTTAATATGTTTTTTGGGTGTTTGTAGCCAATTTGGTTGCAAATAGTAATAAATAAATAAATAATAAATAATAATTGATATTAAATAATAGTAATTAATAATTAAATAAAATTAATAATTAATAATGATCAATTATTAATAATTATTTTGAAATATTAAATAATTAGTAACTAATTATTAATAATAGTAATTAAATTTTAAATAATTAGTATTAAATGACCATTTATTAAGAACTAATAATTTGGAATTAATAATAAATAATTAAGAAGCAATAATTAATAATTAAGAAGCAATAATTAATAATTAAGAAGCAATAATTAATAATTAAGAAGTAATAATTAATAAGTTATATTTAGTAGTTAAGAAGTAATATTTAATATTTTAATAAAAATTTCAATCAATTTTTATAATATTTTAATATAAATTTTGAAAATTTTTAGAAAAAATAATAAAATTAACAAACAACTATATATATTATTTAACTTATCATATTAAATAAATTTTAAAATAATAGTTGGTTGATGGAATTAGTCATCCAATTCCCTCCATATCGAAAATTTTCCCTCTATATATAACTGTCAAAACAATTGTTATTTATTTATCATCATAATCAATGTTTAAAACAACTGGATACAATCTCAAAATTTTCCCTCCATAATGAAAATTTTGGCTCCAACTCAAAAAAAGTCCCTCCAAACACCTAATTTTAAAACTATATCCTCCAGACTTACCCTTTCCCTAAACTAAACAATCGAACCTCTTTCTCGTTTTTATTTTATCTCATTTCATTACACAGAGAATTTGTGATTCTCATTAATTAAAATCAAACGCTAACTCTAAATCGAACTTGAAGTCTGCGTATTGGTAACGATGGTGGCGATTGACGAGGTAAGGTGATTCGGGTGATTGGCTGCTTTGTGGTCGCGATTCTGGTGATGTCATGGTGCTGGTGGTCATCTCACCTACGACACCACCTTCTCTTCCTTCAGATGCAAACCCTAACTCTGACAATCAATCGATTTCAGCAACTCATCAACCTTAATCCCCCAAATCAAAACCCTAACTGACATAGGAACGATGACCCGTCTCCTCCATGACTGCATCGCCTGCCAGAGATCCCTCGACATCCTTATATCCTCCCTCCTATCCCACCGCCCCGACCTCGACCGACAGCTCTCCTCCCTCCTCCGTTCTTCACATCTTCTTGAACATTCCAAAAAAGACTCTGAAGCGTTACTCTCCAATCTAGAATCCACTTCCTTGCTTGCTAAAAACGTCAGCTCCAAGGTGCGCCAGCTTAATCTCTTGCAATCTCGTGTTGAGGACACACTTTCAAGGATGAATGCAATTATGGTGAAATATGATTATCTCGAGAATGCTAAGAAAAATTTGAATCTGGAAGATTATGACTCAGCTGCTAAAATGGTGAAAGAATTCCTTGAAATAAATGGTAAATTTCCAGATGAAGCTTCCGAGCAGCGAAATGAGATGCTGGATCTGAAAAGGTGGTTGGAGTTGATAGCGAGGAAGAAGTTGGCAAAGTCAGTTGATATTTTTCCCTTGCTCCCAACAGTGTATGGTATACCCTTTTACTTCAGTTCTGAATATACGCCTGTTACAGAATCCCTTTCTTTTTGTTTCAAAGTTGATTTCCATTACGTCCACTTCTTCTCTCTAGCACTCTTTTTAGTGCTTGTCATGTCTTACCACTGTGCATAGTCATTGTTCGATACTTGACGATATCATTGTTCCATATAAACGTTAGTACATAGAAATTATGCGCAGAATGCGTATATGAATTACTACTGTTTCGTTCATGTTGATTTGTTTTGTAATTTTTTTAAATTTTTTTTGTTCATATGTTAAAAAATTAATTTTTAACTGTGTATTGTTTGTTTTAGAGAATGGATTCTAAAGGATTGCAGGACTAGCATTTCCCTATTCTGCAACTCTCTGGTTAATAGTTCTGTAAAAGGTATTAATCTGTTCATGCTCGACTATCTATGACAATGGATGCCATGTTGATTATGTTATTCATAAACTGACTATACTGTTTAATTTATTGAACTAAAATATTAAACAAGTTTATTTTGTTTTCTAAGTTATTATGTTATAATTGATGTAATTAGTGTTGTATGATATGTATGCAACTTTAGATGAATTCTTTATCCACTTCAATTTTGCTAAATATCCAACAAGCAGAAAAGTAGAATATTTTGATCCATGCTGCGCACACAGATCATAGTCACTAGTGAGCAGCGAATGCCATTAGATCATGAACCATGCATGAGTATGTGAAATGAAATGCGGATGCAGGCAATTATATCCAAGTACTTAAGCAATCGTGTTAAACCCTTTTTGCACAAAGTGAAATGAGAAAAACAAGCATTTGCTAATAAAATAAAAACAATTAAGACCTATCAGTTCAAGAAGATTTTTTCTTTAAAGCATGGAACCAAAGGTTTTGTAAACCATTATTAAAATTATTATGGAATCTACAAGCATAATTATATACATTGATGCCAATACTCAAAAAATAGATTCACACATATAAAAATCTTAAACCATAAATAAATATAGACTTTTATGGTGAATTTAACATCTGAACTGAATTCAGACTAATTATTTGGACATATAAAGGTGTAAAACTTGACTGTAACCAAATATAATGCATGCCTTAGATGTTAAATTTTCATAAAAATAATGTTGATACTGTATATAGATCAAATAATCTTTTCTCAGTTTTCATAAAATTTATTACTAAGATCACAAGTTTCTAGTTTTTCTTGCAATATATCTTGGAGTGCCAGATTGTAAAAGACATGAATGCATGGTACAAAGTATCGATTTGATTTTGAATCGACGTATATGTGGATTGTATAGATAAAAGCGAAGAAAAACAAAAGGAAAAGAGAAAGAGAGCGTGAAAAGAGAAAGCGACAATCAATGAAAGATGAGTTCATTGACAAAAGCTTTATGCTTATGTGTTAATGCTTTATGTATTTGGTTGTTATGAAACTAGTTGTCGTGTGTATATTAGAACTATGTTGATGCAAACTTATCTAACTTTTTGGAATGTGTTGGAATTTTATGACTCTAGCTTTTAGTCTTTTCGTATGTGATTTTTGTTGTTTTATGATAATATTTATTACTCGTTGAATTATTCATTATTGGTATGGATGTACTGCATAGATGCTGCTGTAATTTTTTTTTAAAATTTGCATTTATTTTGCAACGGTCAAAAACCGTTGCAATATCATGTATTACAACGGGCATTTCCCGTTGCGAAATCCATATTACAACGGGCATTGCCCATTGCAAAATATGGTCGACCTATTACAACGAGGTCTAATACAACGGGTGCATGTCCGTTACGAAATCCCTATTACAACGGGCATTGCCCGTTGTAAAATGGCTGTTTTGTTGTAGTGCAATACTGAAAACCACTTTAACAACTGTGTACGTGGTGGAGATTCAAGCATGAAGTAGGATGGTTTGGAGAACGATTCTGTATGGTATTTACGTAACCCTGACTCCTGTGAGTCAGCTTGATGTGACTAAAACGGGAGCCACGCAGGGCCAAGTGAACTTCCGATCGGACACATTTCTTCGAAACCATATCTATTGCTTTTGTGGTTTGATTTTGGTGTGCACACCTTTGATTTGGGAGTGTGTCTCAAGGTGTGCGGTAGTAGCTGCTATGTGTTACCACCAGTCCGGATAGCAAACGATATATCTACCTTAGCATTGCCTCGCGTGCCTTGTCACATCCTTTATCGCGCCTTCTACGAGTTTGTTTTGTACCATACCTATGGAGTGTCCTCTGGGTAAACCTCTAGTTTACGGAGTAGCGTACGGTACTGTATAGACTATGGAAATATATAAAATACGTCAAGGGGGATATATGTAACGCCTTAACGCTATTTTTATATTTTACTTTACTGTAGAAATTATATATGTAGCGTATTGTATTATGTATGTAGATAGTTTTTCGAATCCTTAAAGGATGGAATCCCAACATCCCTTTAAGTTATACTACATTTACTTGACATTTTACTTGAACCTGATTTATTTGTATAAGAATGTTAATCCTGATTCGAGTGTTTTGTTTTACTTTACACTCGTGTTAGCTTGAGTGTCACAGTTTGAGATTCATTCTTTGGAGCAGGTGTTTGTTGGAAGACCTAGCTTATCTATTCCATCTTTCATTTTATTCCTATTATTTTCAGTTGTGTGCTCAGTCTTGTTACTTGCTTTATATTAGAGACTTTTGAGTACTGGGATTTCTGAAGTATTCTGTTTCAGACTATGTTTTTTCTATAGTAGATTTATGAACTACGGTTTATCTTTCCGCTGTTTTTTGTAAATTCTGTGTCTGTGACTCTATGATTGATTTGTTTACTATATATGTTAAGTTATGCCAAATAAATATATATTTACAATTTGTTAATTGGAGCAATTCAGGTCCGACATGTGTGGATTATTGTCGGTTTGTATAGTTCGAAATAGCGGGTCTTTACAGTTGGTATGAGAGCTCTGGTTTTGCCAAACTTAGCATATGGAGTAAAAACTCATTAGAGATAGTGTGGCAATACCCCATAATGAGCTGAATTGATTAATGAATTATATCTGTTCGTGCTTGAAATTTTGAGTTAGAGTTTTCTTTAGTTAGGATTTCTTTTGAATTTTATCTGTATCGTTGTTCTGAAATCAAATTCATGTTCTCCAAATGAGTAGCCATAGGAATGTCCATGGTAGGGGTCATGGGAATGCTCCTGCACCACTAGTCGCCCCTGTCTAACCTATTGTTGCTCCTGTTGTCGCACCTGTTCAGCCTATTAGGTTCACTCAGCGTTGTAAGGAGTATTCTGAACTTGGAGGTACCAAGTTCACTGGAGCTGAAAGCATTAACAAGGCCCAACAATAGCTGAAAGGTCTTGAGAGGATTTTCCCTGGACTGGAGATCACCAATTACCAGAGGCGTCATTTAGCTACTTGGCAGTTACCGGAGTCCGCCCAGGATTGGAGCGAATATGTTACCTCTCAGACTGTTGAGGCTAATATCACTTGGCAGCAGTTTAGGGTTTTGTGGCAAAATGGGTGCCCGAAGCCGAGAAATCTCAGTTGTATAAGGCATTTATGGATCATGAGCGAGGAGACATGACTTTTGCTGAGTATGAGAGGAAGTTCAACGAGCTTGCCAAGTTTGGTCCCGGTTTGATTGACAATCAGCTCAAGAAAAATGAGAAGTTTATTCATGGTGCATGCCCAGAGTATTATGACCGCTTGATTAGTCATGTTCATGGCACCTTTACTTCTTTGATGGATAAGACCACTTAATCTGAGATAAATTATATTGATAATGACCCCTTAACCACATTTCCATTTATTCATTCTATACTTATGTATTTTCTTATGCTTTGGTTTAGAACCAAATATTCCTTGTGTTGTACAATAATTCTTTATTGTGTCTGCAAGAAAAGGATAGGTGTTATGATATTGAAGTACAGATTTCAAAGCATATTTATTAAGTAATTGATTTTGCACGAATTTGTAAAATATATATGCTTGAGACAAAGAAGTTAAATCTGTTGCTAATACTATAATTAGTACTATAAAAAATATTATAAAACAACTTTTTTATAGTCCAAATTTGAAAATATTTAGGAGGATTCAATGAAACGATATCAATTCAAATCCTGGATCTTCGAATTGAGAGAGATATTGAGTGAGATCAAGAATTCTCACTATTTCTTAGATTCATGGTTCAAATTCGACTCAGTGGGATCTTTCACTCACAATTTTTTCCACCAAGAACGTTTCATGAAACTCTCCGACCCTCGAATTTGGAGTATCCTACATTCACGTGATTCACAGGGTTCAATAAGCAATAGATATTTCACAATCAAAGGTGTAGTACTGCTTGTAGTAGTGGTCCTTGTATCTCGTATTACCCAATCGAAAGATGGTTGAAAGAAAAAATCTCTATTTGATGGAGCGTCTTCCTATACCTATGAATTCCATTGGACCCAAAAATGAGGCATTGAAAGAACACAGATTCGATAACCCTACATCCAAGTGTATGAAGGCAGCATCTTATGGTACTTCCAGTGGTTTGAAGAAGAGGAAGACAAATTTCTTTCAATAGAAGAAGGATTGGAAGAATGCTCATGGTATTAGATCTGTTCCTTAGAAGCGATCTCTTGACATCTCTACCATCACTTGTTTCAAGTGTGACCAAAAAGGTCACTATGCCAACAGTTGTTCGTCTCCTACCAGTGCCGCTATTCCTCCACCTCAGACTACCAGAACCAATCTTTGCCACCTTTGTCTTTCGCCTGGTCATTTTAAGAATAATTGTCCCACTCAGTAGAGAGGCAAGACGTCTGGAGTCTTTGCCATGACTTCTTCCATTCCTCCATCACGATCCGAAATTCAATGTTCGAAAATTGACACTAAATACCTCACTTGTATTCGTCTACCAAAGATTCAAAATCGAACTCCAATCGGATGGAGCTTATAACAACATCAGATGATTATAAGACAGCGGAAACAAAATGAATATCATGCATTACATCACAGATATATCATCATCATAATATCCATTACTACATCAGAGTATCATAGTACATATGTCACAACTCCAAATAGAACATCGTAATAGAACAACAAGTTATCATATGCCAAAAGTCTTCAAAGAAATGGAGTGATAGTGAACTTCCAAAACTAAGCACCTTGTTTTCCAAAGCATCCAAAATATCTCCAAGATAGAAGCTTCCAAAATACTGCTAACACCGGAACACGGAAACCTGCTACTAGGCTGCCCGTGTGGAAATTATGGGCACTCAGAGTTTAGAAAGAAACAATAAACTCCGGGTCGGTCATGGAACTGGTATGAGTAAAAAAAGGTAGTTGCTTTTAAATAGAACAGATTTATAAAATAAAACCATTTATGCTTTTGGAAAATAAATTACCATAAGACCTCCCGCCACACACACAATGCAATCGCAGAATTGGTGGAGATTTCTTCTTATGATAGTTAAATATGCTTGTTACGATAAAAATTCTTTGACTACTGGTGCATAGTATAGAAAATCATTTCGAAAGTACAATATTAATCTTAGCCAGCATAGACATTCCGAACTATGCCTACTATAGCTACCATCTAAACAGTGGTGACCATCATAAGTAAATGGCAGGTGATACAACTAAAATCGTACTGGTTTCGTATTGGGAATTGGATTTCCAATAAATGGTCAGGCTAAGGAACTTCCTACTTCCACATGGGTACGCCTCTGGAGCGACGTATCGAGAACCTACCTGGCTCTCTGTCAACACAAGGCCAGGTTACCTCTCTAATTAGGTAACTACTACTCGAGTATGTCACCCCCCGGTCGTTTGCGACCTTTATCCGAGGGCCCTCTACCACAAAGCAACAACCACAGAGTAAATGAGATTATAGCAACCACATAGGTAAAGTATATGGGCTCCATACCATGATACTGCCTTTTTCCAGAAGGAAATGACATACCCTAATGGGTGCGACCTTCATAACCTTACCGCATCTTTCCTATTTCGACCATTTTCGGGGTGTGAGGTCCGATGAGGTCTTGTCCACAAAGTTACGCTTTACATGAAAGCCATTCTTCGATCACACATGATCATCAACACACAGCAGCACTTAGCATGCTACACTACCAAATTGGGAGTATATCGCTAATAAACTTCAACTACATAACCTCTGAGCTCGTACTTCTCAGAGAAGGGTGTTAAAATAAGAGAATAATTTCTCCGCCACCAACAGATATGTATTTGAAAGAAATCTGCTTTATATCTCAAAGTGTAGTGTCAGACACACAACCATACAAGTCTATTCCGGGTTCGAACAGGACAGATGGCACTTCGTCCAATAAAGGAAGAAGCCCTTGCAAATTCGGGTATCCACAATCCCGATTGGACTTCCCATCACATGTGGAGATCTCTATACCGGAGCAACTCAGCGCAGAGACATTCGATAGGTTATCCTATCCTTTTCGAAGACACCCGGTCTTCAACACTGTCTTCAAATGCTATTCATTTCAACGTATCACTATTCGGAATGGGTTATATGACACAAAGGTCCACCCCAGGCTAATCCGAATAGTGAGCACTTAATTTTAAAACATGTGGGTGTATCAATTACAAAGATTCACATTTAGGGTTCGATGTGGCTTTCGGATAACCAATTGGAATCTGACTCCCTGTTGCATCGAAGTTTAAATGTTGTTTTACGGGCAAAATGGTTTTCACATCAATACAGAATTAAATCACAAATCACAGTTCAGCACAGAGCAACTCACATCACACAGTATCACAACCACAATAGAAATATCAATCTAGTGCACAACAATAGTTAATTATATTTCAATCAAGGTGAGTGTGATTTAATGAATTAACCGCATAATTATTTTTATTGATTATTTTAAACCAATGATTAATTATTCTTAATGATAAATTAACTAAATCTTAATCAACTTTATTAACTAATTATTTCTTCATCAATTAACTTAATTAACTACTAATTATAAATTAATTGACTTAATTTATCCAATTAACAATTCTTAATTTGCAAATAATTTAGACACTTAATTACTAATTAACCAATTTTTTTACAAAATGATTAATCCCTAATTACTTAGTTGATTACAATTATAATTTAATTAAATTACTAACTAACTTGAAAACTTTAATGGTAATTAAATTTAATACTCCACTTAAGTTAGTTACTTAATTAAAATATTAATTAAGGTTTTAAAAACAGTGTTACGTATTCACTTAATTAATTAAAACTTGAAATAATTTCTTAACTTAAAATAGTCAACATTAATTAATTCATAAATACTAAAATTTGTTTAACATTATAAACATGAAATTTATAAGGCTTAGCCCATTTTGAAAACAACCCGTGAATACCCAGATTTTACTCGAGTTAAACTCGAGTTCCCCCTACGTTTCCCCGAGTTCTTCTTCTCCTCCTCTCGTAATTTCTTCTTCTTCTTCTTTTTTTAGCTTAAGTTACATACTGCTGAATCCATTCCATACGAACACGAGAAACCCGAGCCAACCCATTCCTACTCGAGCACTCCTTCGAGTTCCTCCCCAGCCCAAACTTCCTCACACAAAATCGATGTCGTGCACATGCACGGCGTCGCGCCGCCGCGCCGACGAACTTCACAACCTTCGGCAAGTCGCGAATCACACATACACTCGAAATCAAAGTTCGATTCATAGCCAAAAACTAGAAAACGAAATTTAGCCTTTCGCTCAATACTGTAGCTCGAACTCACCAAAATGAAAATGCCTCGTCCCCCTCACATCGTTCATCAGAAAATCCACAACTCCGGCTTCATGTTACCGATACCCCACTCTACTCTCCCTTTCAATTTCGTGCAGCTCGATTACTCCATGAAGACACAATCACCTTGCAACTGACCATGTCTAAAACTCTAGCATAAACCCTAAATTGAACTCGACCAATCAATCAATCCAATAGAAAATTTATTCAACAATTTTCCTGAAATTGTTGATCAACAAGCTAGCTTCAAACAAAATCTTATCACCAGATGTTGGTTCGATCATCAGAAAATGATCAAAATGCATATTTTGTTCAAATATGAACCGCACTTGGAATACTTAATTAAAAATCGTCATATTAATTTTAAAAATCCTGTCTTTGTATGTTTATTCAAGTTATATAATCAAATCGATAATTTAAAATACTCGAATTCATCATATGATTTTGTTTTTACTGTAAAATTGAGGTTACAAAGTCAAACTCTTCATGATCAAGCTTAAAACAAAATTTAGCTTATAAATGATGGTTAAACTAACCTATTTGTTGAAGATTAAAATCTATCATAGATTAGGGAAGTTAAGTTTAATTTTTTTTATCTTGATTGAACTTTGGACTTAAAAAAACAACAAAGATGACATATTCATACACAACACAGATATAAATGAAACATACATAGATATATTCATCTGTATATAATCATATAACACAATATCATCTAGAATTCATATATTCCAGCATTTATTAGTTTGAACTTTAAGGTTAAACGTTTACTCACCTGAAGCAAATTTGAACAGAACACTTTTGTGTTGAAAACCTGTAGGTTGATCTTGAGTTTATAAGAATAGTGATGTTTTACTTCTTTTTCTTCCTTTTCTTTCTAGATTTTCTATGTTTTGTTTGAACGAACTAGGATAAGAAGATACATATATAAAGAAAATAGTTTGTACAGGGGAGGTGTTTTCTGGTGTAGCTTATCTCAATTAAATCTTCAAAACTAAATCACTTAGATCGTCAGACGAAGCCATGAAGCACACATTTGCTTGTTCATTTTCTTTGTCAATTTCACTTTCTGATGAGCATGATGAGTTTGTGTCGTCCCAAGTGATTGAAAAAGCTCTTCGTTTGGTTTTGTCCTTCTCAAAATTGCTCTTTTTACGTTCTGGACAATCCTTCTTCATGTGACCTTTCTTGTGACATTCATAACATTCCATTGCTGAAGATGATGGTCTGCTATTGTTGATATTGTTGTTGGAATTATTTTTGTTTCCCTTGAATTTATTTCTTTTGAATTTCAGAAATTTTTTGAATTTTTTAGCAATCATTGCCATATCTTCATTCTCTGAGTCGGAATCATCTTTTTCTGCTTGAAATGCCACATTCTTCTTTTCTTGTGCTACATTTCTCTTTGCCTGCAAATTTACTTCGTAGGACATTAAATTACCTATCAATTCTTCTAGTTTTAGTGTTGACAAATCACTTGCTTCTTCAATGGCTAGGACTTTTCTTTCCCATTCGTCAGTTAAAGAATTTAAGATTTTCGTGACAACATCAAAATCAGTAAATGTTTGTTCTAATGATAGTAGAGCATGATAAATATCCTGGAATCTAGAGTACATATCATTTGTAGATTCATTTGGCCTAATTTTGAAAATTTGAAATTGTTTTTTTAACATAGAAATTTCGCTTAATTTTACTTTGTTCGTTCCTTCATGTGTTACCTTAAGTGTTCTCCATATTTCATAACCAGAAGTGCACATGCTAACTCTATTGAATTCATTTCTATCTAATGCACAAAATAAAATATTCATAGCCTTTGCATTTGATGTAGCATCTAGTTTTTCTGTGTTACTCCAAGTTGAGTATTCTCCAGTAGGAGTTGTGTACTCTCTTTGTATAACATTCCAGATATCAAAACCACTAGATTGCATATAGATTCTCATTCTAGTTGACCAATAATTATAATTTATACCATTAAAAAGTGGACGTCGTGAAGTTGATTGACCCTCTGTGAAACTAGTATTAGTGTTAGTGCCAACGTCGTTAGTTTGTGTCGTTGCCATATTACTAGAAATAAATATCAAATAACTTTGTGACAATCATAGGATAACCTTGCTCTGATACCAATTGAAAGTGAACGTGCAGTACTAAGGATAATGTAATATAATATATAAATGCGGAAACTGATAATAGCAGTAAAATAAGAATTAAAGTAAGCACACCAGGAATTTTTATACTTGTTCGAACTTCCCGTTCTACGTCCAGTCCCAGAATATCCTCTGGATTTAGACTAAACCCCTCACTTAACATGGAGGAATAGGTATACCACACCTGAGCAGCCGAACAAGAATTTTTCCGCCTCAACAGCCATAGAGGACTTCAACTTAATACAAATAATTTGTTGATGAGTGTGTTTTGAATAAAACGGATTGTCTTTTGATAGTACAATTTTCCTATAATCAAATCCTCAAGAATACGTAGTGTGTGTGAAGATTTAGAAGGAGGATAATACTCATAGAATCGAAGTATATAAATTAATTCAGAGATTCTAGCGATATTGAATGAGAATGAATGCTTTTGTTTGTAGAAATAAATAGAGAATAGACTTCAGAATTATAAACAAGAATTGGTGATTGTAGGAATGAATTAAACATGTTTATATAGTTGTAGAATAGTTACAATCTTTCATGAAGATTTTCAATCAAAGGTTGTAACCATATCCCTTGGATTGAAGGTGATTCCTCTTCACGAGCGATCGCAGCTGTTCAGAAAATAGCCGTTATTCCCAGGTCGGTTGACTGAAAATTCTAGCCGGTCAGTTGAGTTTAAAATCGTGCACAAAACAGAGCATATCTGTGCACTAATAACAGGTTCAGTCAGCCGAGTTAACTGGTCGGTCGACCGTCCTGATGTTATGTGCACAGATCATATTTTTTTCAAGTATAAAACAATATACAACTATTTGTATGTGTGTATGACTACTTGAGGAATGATTTTAACAATATTCTAAGACTCAATATAATAAAATATTAATACTAATCTCTGGATTGTAGTCTTGTCTCCTTTATGGTGCACAATATGCTTTTATCTCTTTTTGTCGCCTTTGTATAGCATTCTCTTTGTAGTTCGTCTCATGATCTCTGAAGCTTGTGTCATGAATCAAAACCTATGAATCAACAAAAACTATGTGTAGCGCTTGTGCCAAACAAAACTCTAACAATTCTATCATAAATAGTGAGATTACCTTCCAGCACTCCTTTCCCCTTTTCTGCTTTGGAAGATGCAGGTTGGTCTTTGACTGTGTAACCTTAGCTGTCTGAGCTTGCTTCATGACTGGGCAGTCTTTAACTTCATGTCCCAATTTCTAACAATAATAGCATTTCTTGGGCTTCGCTTGAACGGATTGATCTCTCTTTGGCTTCTTACAACTGTTTGAGTAGTAGCCTTTCTAAACAATTGAAGCAAGTAACATTCTATGCTGTGCTTCCCAAAATGCTCTTCTTTTTCTCCTTACCCTGCCATGGTTTCTTGCCTCCAAATTTCCGCTTCTTCCAATTTTTGTTGTTCGAATTTCTTTTCTCCACCGGGCTTCTTGCATGTCAAGTGTAGCATATCTGTATCCCATATCAACCAAATCTGAAAAGGATTCTTTGACATGGCCAGTCATCCTTTCGTGGAACTTCTTATTCATCCCACAAATGAACCTTTCGTTTTTCTTTAAAGGTGTGTTCATCAATTCTGGATCGAATCGAGACAATTCATTGAATTTGTTTAGATACTCCTCGAATGACAAACTCCCTTGCTTTAAGTCCATGAATTCCTGGTACATATGAGAAATTCCAGCTGATGGCATATAGCGCTTCTCAAATACTTCTTTAAATATCTTCCAAGTAAACTCGTCTTCTGGCTTATCTACAGTTTTTCTCCCACCATGCTAAGGCTTCTTCTTGAAGTTGCCAAGAAGCTATGAGTTGCATCTGATCGTCTTGCAACTTTAGCCCTCTATAGATTTTTTCACATGATCTAATCCATACTTGGGCCTCAATAATCGACTCCTTGCCGGTGAACGGCTTACCACCAAGTCTAGAGAAACTCTTATATAAATCAACCAGATTCGGCTGATGCTGAATAGATAAAGCTGCTTTTGCTGTTAGAGGAACTTGACTAGGTTCTGTGGCATTTCCTCGCCCCCAGCTCTTCCTCTTCGTCCACACGTTCTTACTATCGGAAATTAGTAAGAAAATTGGTTCATATATTCGTACGAGATACCTTAAGGAATATCAGCAGTTAAAGGAAATAGACTAAGAAAATTTGGATTTTCGGTCTCGGTTATACTCATTCTAGGGTATACTTCACCCTATCTCTAATGAGCCATCTAATGTGTTATACTCTGTAGCTAAAGTTCTTACTCAACCTTCAGTTCTGATACCAATTGTCACGATCCGAAATTCAATGTTCGAAAATTGACACTAAATACCTCACTTGTATTCGACTGCCAAAGATTCAAACATCGAACTCCAGTCAGATGGAGCTTATAACAACATCAGATGAATATAAGACAGCGGAAACAAAATGAATATCATGCATTACATCACAGATACAACATCATCATAATATCTATTACAACATCAGAGTGTCATAGTACATATGTCACAACTCCAAATAGAACATCATAATAGAACAACAAGTGATCATATGCCAAAAGTCTTCAAAGAAATGGTGCGATAGTGAACTTCCAAAACAAAGCATCTTGTTATCCAAAGCTTTCAAAATATCTCCAAGATAAAAGCTTCCAAAATACTGCTAACACCAGAACACGGAAACCTGCTACTAGGCTGCCCATGTGGAAATTATGGGCACGCAGAGTTTAGAAAGAATAATAAACTCTGAGTCAGTCATGGGATTGGTATGAGTAAACAAAGATAGTTTCTTTTAAATAGAACAGATTTATAAAAGAAACCGTTTATCCTTTTGGAAAATAAAACTACCATAAGACCTCCCGCCACACACACAATGCAATCACAAAATTGGAGGAGATTTCTTCTTATGATAGTTAAATATGCTTGATACGAGAAAAATTCTTTGATATTATTACTAGTTCATAGTGTAGAAAATCATTTCGAAAGTATAATATTAATCTTAGCTAGAATAGACATTCCGAACTATGCCAACTGTAGCTACCATCTAAACAATGGTGACCACCATAAGTAAATGGCAGGTTATACAACTAAAACCGTACTGGGTTCTTATTGGGAATTGGATTTCCAACAAATGGTCAGGCTAAGGAACTTCCTACTGCCACATGGGTACGCCTTTGGAGGGACATCCCAAGAACCTACTCGGCTCTCTGCCAACACAAGGCCGAGTTACCTCTATAACTAGGTAACTACTACTCGAGTATGCCACCCTCAGTCATTTACGACCTTTATCCGAGGGCCCTCTACCACAAAGCAACAACCACACAGTAAATGAGATTGCATTAACCACATAGGCAAAGTATCTGGGCTCCATACAATGATACAACCTTTTTCCAGAAGGAAATGACATACCCTAAAGGGTGCGACCCTCATAACCTTGCCCCATCTTTCCTGTTTCAACCATTTCCGGGGTGTGAGGTCCGATGAGGTCTCGTCCACAAAGCTACGCTTTACAAGAAACCATGCTTTGATCACAAATGATCATCAACACATAGCAGCACTTAGCATGCCACATTACCAAATTGGGAGTATATCGCTGATAACCTTCAACCACATAACCTCTGAGCTCATACGTCTTAGAGAAGGGTGTTAAGCTAAGAGAATAATTTCTCCGCCACCAACAGATATGTATTTGAAAGAAATCTGCTCTATATCTCAAAGTGTAGTGTCAGACACACAACCATACAAGTCTGTTCCGGGTTCGAACAGAACCGAAGGCACTTCGTCCAATAAAGGAAGAAGCCCTTGCAAATCCGGGTATCCACAATCCCAATTGGACTCCCCATCACATGTGCAGATCTCTGTACCAGAGCAACTCAGTGCAGAGACATTCGATAGGTTAACCTATCGTTTTTGAAGACACCCGGTCTTCAACACCGTCTTCAAATGCTATTCATTTCGACGTATCGCAATTCAGAATGGGTTACATGACACAAAGGTCCACTCCCGGCTAATATGAATAGTGAGTGCTTAATTTTAAAACATGTGGGTGTATCAATTACAAAGATTCACATTCAGGGTTCGATGAGGGTTTCGGATAACCAACTGGAATCCGACTCCTTGTCGCATCGAAGTTTAAATGCCGTTTTATGGGCAAAAGGGTTTTCACATCAATACAGAATTAAATCACAAATCACAGTTCAGCACAGAGCAATTCACATCACACAGTATCACAACCACAATAGAAATATCAATCCAGTGCACAACAATAGTTAATTATATTTCAATCAAGGTGAGTGTGATTTAATGAATTAACCGCATAATTATTTTTATTGATTATTTTAAACCAATGATTAATTATTCTTAATGATAAATTAACTAAATCTTAATCAACTTTATTAACTAATTATTTCTTCATCAATTAACTTAATTAACTACTAATTATAAATTAATTGACTTAATTTATCCAATTAACAATTCTTAATTTGCAAATAATTTAGACACTTAATTACTAATTAACCAATTTTTTTACAAAATGATTAATCCCTAATTACTTAGTTGATTACAATTATAATTTAATTAATCATTTTTAATTACTCTTTTTAAACAATTAACATTTAAAAATCTTCCTTAACTTTGAAATCAATTTATTACTAACTTGAAAACTTTAATGGTAATTAAATTTAATACTTTACTTAAGTTAATTACTTAATTAAAATATTGATTAGGTTTTAAAAAAATTCTTACATATTCACTTAATTAATTAAAACTTGAAATAATTTCTTAACTTAAAATAGTCAACATTAATTATTTCATAAATGCTAAAATTTGTTTAACATTATAAACTTGAAATTTATTAGGCTTAGCCCATTTTGAAAACAACCCGTGAATACCCAGATTTGCTCGAGTTAAACTCGAGTTTCCCCCTACGTTTCCTCGAGTTCTTCTTCTCCTCCTCTCGTACTTTCTTCTTCTTCTTCTTCTTCTTCTTCTTTTATAGCTTATGTTACATACCGCTGAATCCATTCCATACGAACGCGAGAAACCCGAGCCAACCCATCTCCTACTCGAGCACTCCTTCGAGTTCCTCCCCAGCCCAAACTCCCTGACACAAAATCGATGTCGCGTACGTGCATCGCCGCCGCTCCGGCGAACTTCACGACCATCGGCAAGTCGCGAATCTCCCATACACTCGAAATCAAAGTTCGATTCATAGCCAAAAACTAGAAAACGAAATTTAGCCTTTCGCTCGATACTGTAACTCGAACTCACCAAAATGAAAACGCCTCGTCCCCCTCACACCATTCATCAAAAAATCCACAACTCCGGCTTCATGTTGTCGATACCCCACTCTACTCTCCCTTTCAATTTCGTGCAGCTCGATCACTCCATGAAGACACAATCACCTTGCCACTGACCATGTCTAAAACTCTAGCGTAAACCCTAAATTGAACTCGACCAATCAATCAATGCAATAGAAAATTTATTCAACAATTTTCCTGAAATCGTTGATCAACAAGCTAGCTTCAAACAAAATCTTATCACCAAATGTTGGTTCGATCCTCAGAAAATGATCAAAATGCATATTTTGTTCAAATTTGAACTGCAATTGGAATACTTAATTGAAAATCGTCATATTAATTTTAAAAATCCTATCTATTTATGTTTATTCATGTTATATAATCAAATCGATAATTTAAAATACTCTAATTCATCATATGATTTTGTTTTTACTGTAAAATTGAGGTTACAGAGTCAAACTCTTCATGATCAAGCTTAAAACAAAATTTAGCTCATAATGATGGTTAAGCTAACCTATTTGTTGAAGATTAAAATCTATCAGAGATTAGGGAAGTGAAGTTTTTTTATCTTCATTGAACCCTGGACTTAAAAAAAACAACAGAGATGACATATTCATACACATCACAGATATAAATGAAACATACATAGATATATTCATCTATATATAATCATATAAAACAATATCATCTAGAATTCATATATTCCAGCGTTTATTACTTTGAACATTAAAGCTAAATGTTTACTCACCTGAAAGCAAATTTCAACAGAACACTTTTGTGTCGAAAACCTGTAGTTTGATCTTGAGTTTATAAGAATAGTGATGTTTTACTTCTTTTTCTTCCTTTTCTTTCTGGCTTTGCTATGTTTTGTTTGAACGAACTAGGATAAGAAGATACATATATAAAGAAAGTAGTTTGTACAGGGGAGGTGTTTTCTGGTGTAGCTTATTTCCTTTCTTTTATTTGATAAGATTTTTTTCTTCCCGCCTTCTTCTTTGACCAGACAAAATTTTTTGTAGACAAATGGAATGACTTTATTTGTGCTTGAGAAGATAGCGTTTAATGCAATTTTCCCATCTAAGTTAAATATTTATGCTATTTGATTTTGTATGTACGTTTTTTTGTTTTATACATAGATATTTATTTTAGCCTTGCATACATTTGTGTTTTCTGTTATCTTGCATACACCAAATTCACATACAAATCTATATGTATTTCATACGTTGTTTTTACTAGAATTATCTTATGTGTCCATATGAGTTACCTTATATATTTAATGTTTAACACAAATTCTTATTTTTTTGTAATTTCTACTATCATTTATTTAAAGCTCAAACTACCAAATACTTTATTCATCCCATATATCTTTGTAGCATTTAATATTAATAATATTTTATTTCTTTTGAAACTTTTCAAATTAAATTTCAAAATTTTCAAATAAGTTACCAAATTCAAATTAATAAATTTTAGGATGTTACAAATATCCCTCCCTTAAGTAAATTTCGTCCTAAAATTTGAAAGAGGAGAGAAAAGCAAATAAAGAATATACTAATTCAGAAAAGAATAGAGAAATGGCTTACCAGTTTAAGCCAAGATATCCACTTTGCAAGTGGGATATGATTTCTGCATATTATCTTTAATTTCCCAAGTGCAGTCCTTCGGATTGCCATTCCACTGTACTTTAACTATTTCACAACTTTGTTTCTCAATTGCTTTTCACCACGATCTATAATCTTAATCGGTTCTCTTTTAATTGTTAAATTGGGAGTGATTTCAAGATCTTGCTGAGCAGCTTCTTCAATAATACTATCTGGATCGTGCACATACTTTCGAAGATTAGAAATGTAGAACACATCATGCACGCCAGATAACCAACTAGGCAATTGCACTCGATAGGCTAAAGAACCAATCCATTCCAGAATAGGAAAAGGACCAATATATCGTGGTGCCAGCTTTTTGGTCTTTTCAAATCTCAATAATCCTCGCATTGGAGACACTTTGAGAAAGACAGAGTCTCCAATCTGGAATTCCAAATCCCTTCTTCTGTGATCATAATAACTCTTTTGACGACTTTGATCCGTTTCCAATTTCTTCCATATAAAATCAACTTTCTCTATGGCTTCTTTAATCATATCCGGTCCAAGAACAAGTCTATCACCTGCCTCAATCCAGCATGCGGGTGATCGACATGGACGATCATATAAAGCCTCAAAATGAGCCATCTCTATACTGGCCTGATAGCTACTGTTATATGAGAATTCGACCAGATGCAAATGGTCCTCCCAAGAACCACCAAAATCAAGTATACAAGCACGCAATAGGTATTCCAATATTCGGTTAATTCTCTCAGTCTGCCCATCAAATTGTGGGTGATAAGCAGTGCTCCCAATGCGTCATGAAATGCTTCCCAAAATCTGCTAGTGAAGATAAGATCACGATCAATCACTATACTGATAAGAATACCGTGCGGATAATTTGTTTCACATATAGCTCGGCTAAACTTGCTGCTGTGCGGGTAGATTTCACTGG